>CM039664.1:19022344-19729966 GCA_022405105.1 Aristolochia contorta
AAAACCCTTTCTAATTCGAAAAAAACATCTGGAATCCGAAAATACAAAATTACAATGATGTCATTCATGGCTGGAGGATCGAGTAAAATAAACAATAAACAAATAATTACTAACTAAAGTTTAATAAAATTACTAAAGTACCCCTAACTCTTAACAAATGAATTAGAGAGTGAAAACGATTTAGAGAGAGAGAGAGTGAGTTAGAGACACAGAGAGAGAGAGTACTTTTAACTAGAGAAAAAAATGAGAGAGTGGAATTCAGAGAGAGAGAGCTAGAGAGGGAAAGAGAGATAGAGTCTAAACTTGACAGGAAAAACAAGAGAGACAAAATTAGATAGTGAAACAGATTTTCCGAGAGAGAGGGAAAGCGAGATAGAGAACTAGAGAGTGAAAACGATTTTCAGAGATAGAGTGAGAGAGAGACAGAGAGAGAGGAGAGGGCAGAGAGAGATTAAGAGAGTGAAAACGATTTTGAGAGAGAGAGAGAGAGATAGTGTTTTAACTAGAGAGAAAACAGAGAGAGAGAGAGAGAGAGAGAGGAATTCAGAGAGAGAGATGAATTCAGAGAGAGAGAATTACAGAGTGAAACACATTTTGAGCGAGAGGGGAAGGGAGAGAGAGAATTAGAGACAGAAACACATTTTGAGAGAGAGAGAGAGAGAGAGAGAGAGAGGAAGGAAGGGAAAGCGAGAATTAGAGTGAAAACAATTTTGAGAGAGAAAGGAAGTCAAAGAGAGAGAGAAAATTTATCAGAATTTGAAAACAAAACCAAAGCCATTAAAGATTGCCTTCAGAAGATAAGGGAGGACAAATAACGTAAAACATTATATGAAATGTTAAGCACTAAAATAAACACGTAAATTGTCATGTGAATCAAGATTCACTCAAACTCGTGAATGTTATAAACAATTGTCTTCCGAGCTGCAAAGTGAATTGCTATAAAGAAGAAAGACTTCCATACTATTTTTGTGGTAACTAAACATTAAAGAAGAGCCAAAGCAAGAGATAAAACAGAGAACTGTAAAAATTTGATAGAACATGAAACAATTTCACAAGTTTCTCAAGAGGTACTGTCAAAGAAATCTTTCAGAGAAAGTTAACAGGTTTCCCAACAAATACTGTGAAAGCAGTCTTCTAGAGAAAGTAAAAAGGACAGCTAAATGCGTAAGAGAATATAGAAAGAAGAAAGCACCTTCGAGACCTTAGACAAAGTAAATCAAATCAAATAAAATCAATCACCAGGCAAGATAACTAAACAACGCATTTTATATGAGAAACTTAAATAAGAAAACAGCAACAACTACTATGTCGTCTAATGTCTTAAACTAAACAAGATACCAATGGGAAAAGATGACCTCTTTGTAAGTTAGAAATTTCGAATTTCACAAAGTAAGGATGCTTCGTCTGATCCCACCTCCACTCAATGAAACAAAAATCCGAATGAAGCGTAAAATCCATCAATGATAAAAAACCAAAAAACGAAATTACCTGCAACGGCAAGGAGGAGGGGACTTCCATCGACGGCAACGAGGTCGGAGGAGGTCGGCGGTGGTAAGGTGGCTGGAACTCAGAGGAGACCACCGGAATTCACGCTGAGAGTTTTCGAATACACTAGGTTTTTGAACCCCAAAGGTTTGTGGAAGGGTCTTTGGCGGGAGGAGAATGTGTGCCGGGACCAGACGGACGGAGGTGCTTCGATGACTTTCGGCCGGAAGAGAACGCCGCAGACCAGAATAAAGGAGTGCTCGTGCTGGAGTACTTAGCCGATTTTCGTCGATTTTCAAGGCGTGATCGGGATTAGGGAGAGGGGCAACATGAATCACACCGAAATCAGGCTCAACTGCCGTATTTTACTTAGATGGCAGTTGGGTAATATTTTGGTGTATTCGTCTGTCGAAGTACTCATACCCGCCCGCCGGCTGAATTCTTTTCCGCCAGCGGATCAAATTCCATCCGCCGGCGGAACAGGTTTTGTAGTAGTGATGTGGACTCAAATATCCCAAAAAATGATATCAAAGTGCAAGATTATGAGGTCTATTTTTTTTGTAGTTGCCATTGTTCACAAACCTGAATAGTTATTCACCAAAGTAAGAGTTTAAGTAGATATGTCAAAGTCTGCAAGTTTCATGAGATTTGATGTGGAGAAATATGATAGAAATATCAACTTTTGCTTGTGTCTAGTTCACACGAGGATGTTTTGATATAGTTTGGATTACAGAAGCCTTTGAAGCGGAAACCAGGGTTTGGTAGTTCCTCAGGTGCCAAGGGTTCCACCAAAGATGTTGACAAGTTTAGTATGAGTGATGAAGATTGGGAGGACATGGGTTTGAGGGCGGCCAGTGCATTTCACTTGTGTTTGGCTAAGAGTTCTCTTGAAAACATGCATGAGAATTTGATGGATAAGGAGCTCAAAAGAAACTTGAGGTGTTGTATCAAGCGAATGGCATCTCAAATGGAGTGCACATGAGGGAGAAATTTTTTTTGATATCAGTAATGCGTTAATTTACTCCGATGTAAGTATCCGATGTAAGTATCCGATGTAAGTATCCGATGTAAGTAGCAACATAGTTCGCGGTGTAAGTAAGAGAAAATTTAGGGTTTAAGGTTTAGGGTTTACATATATAGTAAAATAATATTTTATTACCCATTTTATATCCGAGTTTATCTCTTACATTAATGGAAAAATGGATGCCACGTCAGGATGTAAACCCTTGCAGTAAGAGTTCTCAATACTCGTATCACCACTCTTTCTCAAATTGTGGACGGATGAAAGTGCAAAAATCTTATATCACCTGAGGATTCTCAATGGCATCATCTTTAAATGGAGGTTATTGCAATTGAAATTGAAGATGAGGATAAGACATTAAGGTTATTTTTGTCTCTTCCACCATCCGAAGAGCACATGATGTCGATCTTGATGCATGGGAGGGAGAGCTTGGATTTTACAGAAGTTACTAGTAAACTCCTATATAAGGAGAGAAGATTGAAGAGTGAAGAGCGTGCTTCAATAGAGAATTCAAGGTTGCTAGCTAGCAAGAAGAAGAACACCTTGAATGATGTGGTTTTCTGGGGGGGTGCGATCAAACTAGGCAAATGAAAAACAAATTATAAAGGTGGAGCTAGTTCGACAAAGTACTTTGGGTCAGATGCTACCAGTGTCTTGCTTCATGGGGACAGTGATATCATTTATAGAGTGAGAAAGGTATGCTCATGGTATGTCTGCAATGCCATGGAAGAGGATATATTTCAGTTAGCGGATCTACAATTTTGTACGTGTACATTGGTTTGGCAAGATGCAAGGCCTGTGGTGGAAGTTATGCCAATGGCTGATGGACTTCCAAGAAAACCAAACCGTGGAAGTTGCCCCATAAAATTTCAGCAAGGGTTTCCGACATAGTGCAGAAAAGAAAATTCTTAGAATATGTGGATTCTAAGTGTGTCTACTCATTTGGTGGAGTAGGAAAATATTTCTGTAGTTTGCTAATTATGATTGTCAATGTAGCATATCTCCTATTGCACAATACCCATCCCATGTACCAGTTAATCTAAACCACTGATGCCTAGGGTTTATCCTTTAGAATAAAGTTTTTATAAAATAAAAATAGGTTAAAGGATATACTAGTCAAACTAAAGGTATACACATACAAATTTCAAAAAATATTTAAATGGGCATAGGACCACTTCAGAGAAAGGTAGAGCTTCAGGTGCTGATTTGAAGAAACTTGAAATGATCTCTTTGAAAGAACTTCCTGAAGTTGAAGTTGAAAAATAGAGAAGGAAGATCAAGAGAGCATTGCTCCATCAGATAGCCAAATCATCCTTGCCATTCTAGTCAAAAGATCTAGCACGATAAGACCACCTCAGAAGTACTCCAGTTAATTATATTGTGTGGACTAACCAAGGTGAACTGGAATATTATGGTGAGGCGGTTCAGGATAAAGATTCGGTCAAGTGGGAGTTAGCTATGAAAGATGAGATGGATTCTTTGAGATCCAATCAAGCATGGCATCTTGCAAAGCTACCAAAGGCAAGAAGGCCTTGCAATATAAATGGGTGTATAAGATCAAAAAAGAACATGATGACAACAAATGGTAAAAGGCAAGGTTAGCTGTGAGAGGCTTCCAACAGAAAGAAGGCATTGACTTTACTGAAATTTTTTCTCTGGTGATTAAGTTAACCACAATCAGGATGGTGCTTGGGCTATTGGTGCAAGATGAACTGTTTCTTGAACAGTTAGATGTGAAGACAGTCTTTCTCCGTGGAGATTTGGAAGAGAAAATTTACATGGTGCAACCACTAGGTTTTGAAGTACAAGGTAAGCACAACATGGTGTGCAAACTTCAGAAGAGCTTGTATGGACTCAAACAGGCTCCAAGAAAATGGTATAGGAAGTATGACAACTTTATGTGTAGCAATGGCTTTCAAATATGCCAAGCAGATCATTCCTGCTATGTAAAGAATTTTTCTAATTCCTATATCATTTTACTGCTTTATGTTGATGATATGTTGATAGCAGGTGAGAGCAAACAAGAAATTGACAAGCAAAAGGAACTTTCGAAAAGGTATCCTTGGTACGAGGATAAAAAGAGAATGTGAAACCAACGGACACTCGTGATAGGAAATCTGGAGAAGCCCAGAACTAGGATGTGCGCACACATAACTACAACATCATGCACACATAAATAAGACGTGCAGTTGAAGAAAAAGCAATTAGAGAGAGCATAAACTCAGATGACATATAAAGTAAACACCCAAAGACAAAGACAGCAACTAGGAGCCGAGGAAGAAACCGCATGTTTGTGTCTTCCAAATTGAAACCCAAAGTGCCTGGAGGATAAATACCATCACACGTCTCAATTTGGATCTGAGACAAAACGGATTGAGGTTGACCACTTTACCATTATAATATGGTACCAAGACAATAAAAAACTAAAAAAACGGAAAATTGAAATCACACATACCCTGACCGGCCGAATGATTGAGCAACATGGGCGCGCCTATGGGCCTCAGCCCAAGCTGCACTCTTTACAAAATGGGATCTTGGTAATTTAAATAACCCCACACACCCAAAGCACTATAAACCCTTAGAGGATTTTAGTCTCGCCACCATGGGACTACGAAGGAATGTCATTTCCCATAGTCTTCCATAAATGGCATATTGGAATGAATTAGTTTTGGGAATAATAAGAATCAGATACTTAAGCATCAATATCTTTTGATTTAATTGACACATAGAAAAGTGAGGCAACAAACAAATTCTAGAAGTACTCTTAAACCTAATGAACCTCATTTGAGGTCCCCACAACACATTCGAACCCTTAATCTTGAGTCAACTCCATGATAGAATCATTTCCACTCTTAAAAGACCATGCATATACCTCAGGGTTTCATGAGTGCTCTAGCAAAACTTCCTCAAGTCTTTTGTATGAGGCGGCCAAATCCCTACACCCATGTAAGTGGGTCCATCAAGTGCGTCTCTACGTGACCACCACACAGGGCTATGTTTTTTTTAATTCTCAAACAGATAATATATTAACATTAATAGCAAAAGAGTAAAGAGAGTACATATCAGAAATTGACTTAAGACATATACAGTCAACCATAATATAAAGTCTGGGGCTAAGTGTTGCCCTTAGAGAATCATCTACTATAACAGTTTTACTAAAAGGAGGTATCCTAATAAGCCATAAACGTATATGTTTCTCCCCCTATGCAGCCAAGAAAGTGGCCTTTTTCACCATGGTGTCAGCAGCATTATTACTTTCTCTAAATAGGTGCTTCAGCTGAACCTGTGGTAAGTCCTTCATTAAGGTCTTGCACATTTGTATTAGGGGTTCCAGCTTCAAGTGGTGCATCAACCAAATTACTATTTGAGAGTTCCCTTGGATGACAAAATGTGCGTCAGGAAAAACGTGTTTGATGCAACTAAGAGTAAGATGACAAGCATAAAATTCAGGTTCATTGTTAGTTTTATTCAGTAATGGCCATAACGCACATAAGATGGTTTCTCCAAATGAGTTATGGAAGATGACTCCTCCTACCCTCTTTAAATCTAATTGAGCTGATCCATCAAAATTAGCCATAAGGAAAGAATTTGAAGGGGTTGCAACAAATAAGATCTCTTTTTTTTTTTGTGGTACTGATTGTTTCTGGAATGAGGCGATGGGCAATTGTCTGGTGAGAAATGAATACATACAATTTAAGTATTGAGAATGAGAGCAAGTAGAATGTTAAAAAATTTTCCTATTTCGAACACGACAGATTTCCCAGACTGTATTAAGAGCATAGATATGTGATCCAGGGAAGATTTTAGTGGAGGAGAAGTTAAGTAAAGTATGAAAATAGGATCGGATCAACTGCCCATGAGGAATAGCCTAGTATAAGAATGAACTAGTTGCTGGAGAGCAGTAGCAAATGGACAGTGAATGAACAAATGATTAGTAGTTTCAGGCTGTAGTCAACACATAGAACATAGAAGATTGAGGTTACACCCTCTTCTGTGTAATTGAGATGCAATTTGTAATTTATCTTTAATTACCAACCACATGAAAACTTTGTGTTTGGGAAGACATTTATCCGCCATATTTGTGACCAAAGGGATCGATCCAGTGGGTCATAAAACAGCCTTCGGTGGGAGATTTTAGGTATTAAATGCATCATATGATAGGCCATTTTTGTGGAGAAGGTTCCTTCTTTTGAGAGGATCCAGATCAAGGAGTCAATATAAGGGAGAGAAATTGGAGAGCTTAAAACTAGGGAAGCAACATCAGATAGCCAAAGTGATCTGACATGAGTTTCATTCCACTGGTTTCTATTAGTGATGAGGGAGGACACTGAAATCAAGTTGGATAGAGAGGAAGGAGAAGAGAAGATGAAGGAACGAGGTGTGATGTGTTAATCACCCATAACCCTAAACCATGTATTAAAAAAGTCCGAAAATACAGAATCACAGCAATGTCATTCATAGCTTGAGGAGAAAGTAAGTTACTCTTATAAACAAATAATAATTAACTAAAGTTTAGTAAAATTACTAAACTACCCTTGACTTCCCTCAAACTGGAGCATAAATATCATGAAAAACCAGCTTGGAGAGAAAATAATCAAAGTCTTTTCACCCAAGACCTTTATTGTGTAGATCAGCCAGCAGCTCTTTGGAGTTAACATATGGAGTAACAACCTTGCCCTTCAGAATTGCATCACGAATAAAATGACAGTCAACCTCTATACGCTTTGTCCTCTCATGAAACACTGCATTGTTTGCTATAAATATAGCAGCTTGATTATCACACTTCAACACATGGGTTTGTCATCACTTAACCCCAAATCAAAAAGCACAGACTTTACCCAAAGAAGTTCACTAACAGTATGTGCCATGGACCTGTATTCAGCTTCAGCACTGGAACGAGCTACAACAATCGGTTTCTTACTTCTCCATCCAATCAAATTTCCACCCACAGAGATACAATATGCAGTAGTAGACTCCCTATCAGCCTCAGAACTAGCATAGTCAGCTTCAGAATATCCAACAATATCAAGATGACCATAAGAATCAAAATGAAGTCCCTTACCTGGTGTACCTTTCAAATACTTTAAAATTCGGTGGGCAACATCGAGATGAACCTTACATGGCTTGTCTATAAATTGACTAACCACCCCTACAACAAATGAAATGTCGGGACGAGTAACTGTAACATATATGCAGAAGTAACAAAAATTGTTTCTTCACAGACAACACTAGTGGTAGAACCATCAGCTAAAGTGACAAACTTCTGAGTAGTGAGTGGACGAAAAGAAGTAAATAAGGAAGAATTACCTGACATTTGACTGGAGGCATCGGAATCAAAAACCGACAAGGGAGAAGACACCTGAAGGGAAAACATACCTGAAATAGTGGCTGAGGTCATGGCTGGGGAAGTATTTTGCGTAGCTGGAGAAAGAAAAAGGGACCCTAAGTGACCACTTCCAGATTGCTTGGCAAATCTGGATATAAGCTCTTGCATTGCTGCAACTGGATCTTGGTGTTGTTGACATCATCGTGCTGCTACTTTGCAATTTTTTTGTTTTGCCTCAGGAACCATTCTAGTTCTGATTTTCGCATTTAACTCTCTTCATAAAGGTTGCTGGTCACCAGAAACTCCTTCGACTAGGCTTTTGATTATTACCGGAGTGCTTAATATGTATTCTGGTTTAGTCGAAAAGCCTAAGTTCTTTGTAATTATTAACATCAACATAATTATCTTTTTCGGGAAGCGTCCTTTTGAATTTATTCTTATATTTCCAGAAACTCCTTTTGAGCAGTTGAGGACCCTGAGAAAGTCTGTGAAATTCTATTTGTCAAAATTATTGATGGGCCTGTGGAGCCCACATCTCCACATTGTAATGAGAATATCCGCTTTTAGCCCAAGCCCACATAGTTTTGCTAATGGGTTTTACCCAAAAGGCCCCACCCCCATTACAATGGAGATGTGGGTTCCTTCTTTTATGCCCATGATTCATCCACTTCCATTCAAAGTGGATAAATTTTCTTAACACTCCCCCTCACGTACAGGCCAAGCTTACACAATAGGCCTGAGACATTAACAAACTGGGCCTCATCTCATGAAGCCCACAAATGAATTGGGTCTCACATGCTAGAGCCCACAAAAAATTGAGTTAAGTCCACAAACAAATTGGGTCTAGCCAATAAACAGATAAGAAGGTTCTGGCCCACGTACGAAAAGTGGCTCTGATACTATGTCAAAATTTTTTATGGACCCATAGAGTAATTATATTGTAATATATTGTAATGATATGTCCGCTTTAGGCCCAAGCCCACACGGTTTTCCTAATGGATTTTACCCCAAAAGCCCTCTTTACAATCTAGATGTGGGTTCCTTCTTTTTTGCCCATGATTCATCCACTTCTATTCAATATGGGAGTAATTTTATTAATGCTATTAGTGGTTTACCAAATCCATCTACCCAAGTGTCGAATGAGAGAGAAGTATTCTGGTCATTACCGATTCTATATCGAGAGTGGAAAAAAGGGAGTTTGATTATTTGATTCCAACCAAGGGAGTTACTTTGTTTGGGTTTTAGAATGGCTTGATGAGGAGAAGGACCATATTTATTGTGCATAAAAGCTGTCCATAAAGAGTCTTTGAAGAAATAAATGCGCTAGATAAGTTTGAGGCAGAATGTTTTGCCCATGGATTGAATACTTCTTATGCCTAGGCCTCCTTCCCTATGAGATTCACAAGCTAGAGACCAATTGGCAAGATGCAATTTTTTATTCCCTTTATACTGCCACAGCAAATTTTGAAAGTGTTGTTCAATCTTATCTATAATCTTAATAGGAAAGTGGAAATATGAGAGAAGGTGAAGGAAAATACTAGTAAGAACAGATTTTAGAAGTGTCATACAGCCAGCTAATGACAATGCTCTAATGTCCATCCATTTAATCTTTTTGAATTGCATCTAAAAGTGGTTCATAAGTGAATCTGGTGATACGAGTAGTAAGTATATTGATACCTAATAAGGTCCTATGGACTCAGACTTAGGGAATGGAATAAGACTGCTAAGGCTAGTTCTCTTGTCAATGGGCACAGTTTTGGAGAAAAAGATGAGAGATTTTGAAGGGTTATATTTCTGTGCTAAGTACTCAACATATTAATTTAGAATGTCCATTAATGATTGTGTCAAGCCATGATCAGCGGCACAAAACAGAAGTGTGTTCATAATGCAGATTACAGATAGGTTGCATATTTGGAATAGGTGACCAAGGTTTAATTTGTTGATTAGCAATCTTCTGTTTAATTTTGTAGTAGAAGAGCTCAGTTGAAAGAATAAAGAGGGAGGACGAGAGAGGGTTTCCTTGTTTGAGCCCACAAAGAGTAATAAACTCAGAAGGAGACCCATTAATGAGAATTTGATATGATGCACTAGTAAGGCAAGATTGAATGATTTTGTGTCAAACAATAGGAAATTTAAATACAACTAAAGCATTTTTATTAAATGACAAGGACATAGAGTCGAATGCCTTACTCAAATCTATTTTGGCACCTATGTAAGAATGTTTTTTTCTCTAGGATTAAAAGGTTTTAAGAATTTCATGAGCTAGGAGGATGTGATCGAAAATTTGCCGACCTTTGATGAAAGCGGTTGGGTGGGGTAGATAAGACTGTAAAAACTTACTAAGGCGGTTGGATAGCAATTTTTTCAGGAGCCTAAAGATGGCGTTACAAAGAATTATGGGTCTATAGTCACCAAAAATATTTGGGCTGCTAGTTTTTGGAATAAGAACAATGTAAGTTTAATTTAGGGATGGTTCCATTTGGCCTGAGAGGAAGATCAAATTTAAATTTCGAAGGAGATCGGCTTTCATTAAGGATCAGGGATGTTTGAAGAAAAGAGGTTGGAATCCAACAGGCCCTGGGGATTTGTATGATTCCATTGAAAAGAGAGCTTCCCTCAGTTCGCATTGTAAATCGTTAGATTAGAAAGGTTTGTTGTGGCTGAGTTAGAGTATTGGTGGTGCTAAAAGGGGAGATTGGTTATTTGATAGATCAGAGTATTGTTGTGAGAAGAAAGAGACTGCTTCTTCTTTTGTTTCATAATCAGTTTGTAGTATTTTTCGGTTGACGTTTCTATGTGTTGGATTTTATTAATGTGAGCATGGGTTCTTACGAAAGAGTGGAAATATTTGAAATTTTCACAGCCTCTTCAAAGATGTTCTATCTTGCCAGTTGGTATGTATATATGTGTTTGATATGAGAAAGTTTCATGAGGGAATGTTGTAGTTCTTTTTCCATTGATCGTAGGTTTAGGTCCGTAGGATTGAGTTGTAAAGATGTTTGGATTTGTGCAAAGTGTTTTGAGGTTTCCCTAATTTTTATGTGGAAGTTGCTAAAAATGTCTTTATTCCATTTTTGAAGGGTTGTGGCTGTGTTTGCTAATCAATGTGGGAGCATGTCAAGAGCGGGGGTTGAGTGGTGTGGGGGTTGGAAGGAGGTCCAGGTTTTTTTTATGAAAGAGTCATAACGGACATCATCCATTCACATTGCCTGGAATCGGAAAGGTTTGATTGGAGAGGTGAGAGTTGAAGTTGTTAATAGTAGAGGGTGGTGATATGAACGAATCCTAAGCACGGATCGGACTACAGACTTGGGCCAGTATCGAAGAAATTTATCATTTAGAAGGGCTCTATCTAGCCTAGCCAAAACTATTTGGTCACTTGATCTGCCATTGCACCAGGTCTATTTGGGCCAGTAAATCCCAAGTCAACCCAGCCACCATTAGTTCTGAGGCCAGAGAAGAGTTTATTGGGCCTGTATAAGTGAGAGGAATTTGAAAATTTCTCCTCATGAGAAATGGTTATATTATATTCCCCTATTAAGAGAATAGAATTAGACTGGGACAATGAGATACTTTGTGACCCATAAAGTCCATCTAACCACTTTTGTGGCAGTGGAGGAAGATATATAAAAGCTGTTTGAAGATATTTTCCACTTGGCAGGAGAATTCTATCTCAGATACAAAATTCAGTAGATTGTTTTATCACTATAGAGATTTTTTTTCCATAGTATCCAGTGGCCTCCATTGAGGCCGTTGGAAGGGACCATATGGTCAGATGCATATAATTGTTTTAAGCAGGAAAAAGTTTTAGAGCTTTCAGGGGTAGAGACCTTTGTTTCGCTAAGGTAAAGGATATCTAGCGAGTGTGATGCAATAAGTGAAGAGAGTTTTTGTTGAGCTGAGGGGCTCTTCGCACCTCTAACATTTCATACCAACATACTAATCATAAAGTATGCATGGGGTGTTAGAAGTCTTACCTGGTAACGTAGGCAAAAGCGTTACTGCTTCTATCGTTTGGCGAGTAAGTTTGTAGTGACTAGGTTGAAGAGTCACCTCACAGTGTGGCCGCATCAATTGATCTAGTGCTTGCCTCTTCCGGCCTTAACTCATATCCAAAAGCCCCGGCAGCCAGGGCATGGATATCAGTGCCTCATCTGAGTCATATATTTCCTCTGAAAGGAAAGGAAAAAAGGTTAGGGGGAAGTTCATTGCCTTTCTGGACAGTTTCACTGGGTGGGATTGAAGACGAATATGCCTTGAGAGCAGCACACAGATTGTGGGGTTGAACTGTGTTTTGGTGAGCAACTGGAGCGGGGGACTGCTGAACTGTGACCTTGAGGTGCAGTGGATAAGGTAAAGAATCCTTAGAGATAGGAGATGCCGAGGAAGGTACAAAAGTCATCGATTTAAGTAGGGATATGAGGAGGCTGGTACTCCTAAAATGTGCTGATGGGAGTGATTTTGGGGTGACAAGCGAGTTTGCCTGGGGGAGCTGTTGGATGAAGTAGGCGGAGTGTGAAAACGGGAGTTAGTATGTCGACGGGTAACTACTTGCCAACCTTGAGTAGATGGGCCATCCGGATCTTGATCTTGAGGGTGATGGGGTGCCGTATATGTAGCAACTGGTGAAAATTGGCATTAGAAGGTGGAGTGGTCCCCCACCTATTACAGTGAATGCAGACTCTTGGACGCCCTTCAACTTGGAAGGGTAAGTGGAAAATTGGTAGGACTGTCTACTGTGTGACACCATCGATTTCCTCCTTAAGGTCGGCTTCAACTTTTACACGAGTGAAAGATAACTCTTCTCTACGATTTATCGTCTCGGCGTCCATTCCTAGATAGCAACCCAAAGGAGCAATCACCAAGGCTAGTGCTTCATTGTGTAGGAGATGCAGCGGAAGATTCACTAAGTTCACCTACAGGGGGCAGTCATGAACATATATGATTCTACATAGAAATCAGGGGGCCAGTGGAACAAGTGCAGGTGAGCGTCCCGGATCTTAATAGGACACGGAGAGAGTATAGCTTCACAGTGCTCTCGGGAAGGTAGTTTGAAAGAAAAATAACCTCGACGTAATGGAGAAACTATGATATCAGAGTCTGGCTGGTTCGGAGCATGTAAAAGGGCTGCAAGTACAAAGGCAACAAGGGTAGGGGTTCCAGGAATGTAACTGGGCAATAATCCAACCAGGGAATGTTGCATGCTTAGGAGTCCATGTTCGGTGCACTCCCTGGTTAGTGTGACTTGATGAAAGTTGTTGGTGAGAGATGCGACTATGTCCACCCTTGTAGTGGCAGGGGTAAGAGACACTATAGGAACAGTAAGAAGGCCATCTTGAATAGGATGTAGATCGGTGTTTTGATGTCAAAGAGCAAGAGGTTGGGTGGCGAGAGGTTCAGGCATGTGGGAGGAGGCTGGGTCAGAGCTAGAAGGGTCTGGTGTAGTGTGGGAAGGGGAGGAGTCAGATCCAGTGTGGGTTGTTGCCATGGTGGAATTCAGGAAGGAAGGGAAGCCGGAAGGTTTTTGCGATAGTTAGAGTCGAGAGAAAGAAAATGACCCTTGTATGGGGAGATATAAAAGGTTGTTGGGTTGAATATGAAGGTAAGGTTATTTCCATAACTCATTTCCTTTCAAAGACTAAGTGATGAAAGAGAATTTATAGATTTAAAGAGGGTAAGAGAGGAATTTGATCCCGTCACATCATTTGTAGTAGTAGACAATATGCAAGGGGAATTACTTGAATAAGAGTGAAAAAAAGCATTGACCAAATTTGAAACGGTTTGGGTCTCGATAAGGAAGTAATGACAGAGTTTAATGTTAACGAAAATAATGAAGGGTTCGAGGAGGATTAATGATAAGATTAAAAGGGATTTAGAAGAAGATTTAAAAATTGTGATATGAAGCAGGTAAAGGGAACTCTCAGATAACAGCACATGTTTAGGCCTTATCGTAGGAGCAACCCAAAGTGGAAGAGGAAGACTGATACTTACCTGCAAGTGTCGTCTGAAGGGGAGCTTTTCCAGATGTATGAAGTTGTTTCATCTTCTCATTGTTAATTGTGGTGTGGCGACCAATCCAGCGATCTGTCATCACCACGATTTCCAAGGAGCATGATGCATATGTGCCGCCAAAGAGACTGATACAGAGGACAGTAAGCGATGTAGATGGGAAACCTAAGGTGGAAGATTTCGCTTCGGATCCGATCCAGTGGAGTTAGAGGTGAAGAGGGGAAGACGTAGCGTTGTGAAAAGAAGCGCTGAAGAATAGCGAGGTTCATGGGTTGACCAGCATAGAGAATCAGTAAAGATTGGAGAGAATAAGATGCTGGGTCCATAAATGGCAAGGATGTTTTTGTAGTAGGTGATTTAGCAGAAGCACTGGCAATGTGTCAGTTGTAAACTTGGCAAACATACTGCTTTACCTTTTAATACTAGTGTTGTGCATTTTTTAGCCCATTTGATGTTATTCATTCCGATATTTAGAGGCCATCTGCAGTTCCTTCCATGGGTGGATCTTGCTATTATGTTGTGTTTGTTGATGATTATTCCAGTTTTGTTTGGGTTTCTTTGTTACGGACTCATTCGGATTTTTATGAAACATATGTTGAATTCCCCACCATTGTTCGCACTCAATTCTCTAAATCTATTAAAGTTTTTTGTTCTGATTCTTAAGGGGAATATATATCACATAAGTTTTTAATGCTGTTTAAATCTCTTGGTTCCTTGAAACAACTTTCAAGTCCGTATACTCCGCAACAAAATGGGGTTTCCGAACGAAACCATAGACATATTATAAAAATCGCATGCACTCTTTTTTTGTCCTCTTCTGTTCTGAAAATATTCTGGGGTGAAACTGTTTTGACTTCTGTCTATCTTATCAATCGTTTGCCTTTTGTGGCGTTGAAGAGTTCTACATTTTTTCATCGTCTTTATGGTTTGCCTCTTGATTATTCTTCTCTTCGTGTCCTTGGGTGCATGGGTTTTGTTTTACTTCCTGCCCGTGAACATGATAAGTTATCTACTAAATCTGTCATGTGTGTATTTCCGTGTTATGGTATTGAGCAAAAAGTTTTTTTGGTGCTATGATCTTCCTTGCCTGGCAGTGGATCCCTCCCCGGAGGATCCTGTCAGTCAGTCTCGATATCTATCTCGCGCTCGTTAGCGTTCGATACATCTAGATGACTATCATTGTTATTTATCTACTCTCATTTCTATTCATGAACCTTTTTCCTATCGAGAAGCTTCCTCTGACCCACTTTGGCAATAAGCTATGCCTAAGGAGTTACAGGCTTTGGCTAAGGCTCGTACTTGGGATCTTGTTACTCTTCCTCCTAGGAAGTCTACTATTGGCTTTAAGTGGGTTTATAAAGTCAAGAGTAAGGCAGAGAGATCTATTGATCGCCATAAAGCTCCCCTGGTGGCTAAGGGCTATGCACAGGAGTACGATATTGATTATGAGGAGACATTTGCTCCTATTGTTTGGTAGACTTATGTTCGTCTCTTAATTGTCTTTGCTTTTGTTCACCATTGGCATTTGTTTCATATGGATGCGGGAAATGCTTTTCTGAATGGTGCTTTGTTTGAGGAAGTTTATATGTTTCCCCTGCCAAGATTTTGTCATCTCTTTAGACAAGTTTATAAACTTCGTTGAGCGCTTTATGGATTAAATCATGCGCCTCGTGCTTGGTTTTCGACTTTCAGTTCGAAAATTGCTTTGTTCTCATGATTTTGCTTTGTTCTCATATTTCTCGGGGCATTGTGATGCTTATGTCATATGTTGATGATATGGTTATTATAGGTGATGATCTGCAGGCATCTCTGACCTTAAGAACTATCTCAGTTCTTGGTTTGAGATGAAGGTTCTTAGACTATTACGCTATTTTCTTGGCTTGGAGATTATTCAATTGTGTGATGATTATGGTCATTCTCAAATAAAGTATGCTTCTAATTTACTCACTCAGGCCGGTCTTACAAATAATAAAACTTGTACTACACCCTTGGAGCTTAATGTTATGATTTGAGGAACAGACGGCAAGTTACTTTTCATATGCAACACTTTACCGACAACTTATACGTGGACTGATTTATTTGACCATTACTCGCCCTGATATCAGTTACGCAGTTCATGTTGTCAGCCAGTTCATGTCTGCTCCCCGTTCTGTTCATTATGCTGCAATGTTGGGCATTATGTGTTATGTTCGGGGCAGTTTGTATAGGGGTTTGCTCTTCTCATCTACTTCGTCGTTTTTTTTTCTGCATATTCTAATATTGATTGGGCAGGTGATGTTATTGATCGTCGTTCTACTACCAGCTATTCAGTTTTCTTAGGCGGCTCTTTGATCTCTTGGAGTGGCAAGAAGCAATCTATTGTTTCTCGTTCTAGTACTAAGGCTGAATACCGGGCTCTGCTGACACTACTTTTGAGCTAGTCTGGTTTCGTTGGTTACTTCAGGATTGGTTACTTCAGGATATGAGTGTTTCTTTGGATTCCGCAACTCCACCTCATTGTGATAATAAGAGTGCTCTTCAGATTGCTCACAATGATGTGTTTTATGAGCGGAAAAAACACATTGAAGTCGATTGTCATTTAGTTCGACATCATTGTATATACCCACTAAGAGGTAAACCACTGATTTTTTACCAAATCGCTTTTTTCATCATGATTTCGGTATTTATGTTGCAAACTCCAGATGTACTCGTCTGCCCCATCTTGAGTTTGAAGGGGGAGGTTAGATTATATATTGTTGTAAGAATATTTTAGTCTTTTTACCCATTAAAAGTATTTTAGTCCTTTTTGTATTATAACACTGTATACAAGCTCAGTGATGGTTAATAACAGTTTTACCCAATTTTGAATAAGATTTCGTCAATCTATCAGAGAGAAAGAAAACAGAGATTTGGATTGTTGTGGCTGCTGTCGGCTCTGTATTAGAGTGGTTGATGCTGGAGCAGCTATTTCAGAAAACATGTACTACTAAAGGATTTCAGATTGATATGGTTGTGTTGTTACTGAGTTTGCTATAA
This sequence comes from Aristolochia contorta, assembly GCA_022405105.1. Classification (NCBI taxonomy): domain Eukaryota; kingdom Viridiplantae; phylum Streptophyta; class Magnoliopsida; order Piperales; family Aristolochiaceae; genus Aristolochia; species Aristolochia contorta. Next base: position 19,039,201 of record CM039664.1, read on the forward strand.
TCTGAGAAGTTTTTGGAAGTGGAAGGAGTCATTTCCTTTCCAAATGTCTGAGTTTGATAGGATATAGGAGACCAAGCTGTTACTCTCCGAGGAGGAGAGAGATTTTCTTTACTCCTTTCCTGAAAACCGAATTGCAGTAGGAGAAAGACAGCAGCAGGTGGATCTTTGACACGTGGATGTTTGAGGGTTGTTGAAGTATTTCACTTGCGCGAAGAGTTTTTGCTTCCTCTGTTTCTGTCCGCGGCGTTTTCTCTTTCTTGTTGTCCTGGGATTTTGCAGGTTGTCTAGGCTCTGCTACTTGGGTGCATCTCTGTCAAACATCGAGAAGAAATAGATGTTGTCTTCAATTCAGGCGGAAAGTACAAAGACTAGAGCATCTGACTAACTTCTGTCTTGGTAACTAAGCAGCCGCTGGATATGTTTTTAAACAGCGGATTCCATATGGTTGAGTTCTCGAACATAGCAAGGCAAGAGCTGGTTATCTAACTTTATCTATCAAAGCAGGTTCTGTCAAGTTGTTAAGTTGTACTGCCAGCTCATGGTTCACGGTTGAGATTTTCTTTTATGCTATTTTCCACACATGGAAGAGCAGGTGTTTTGTGTTTAAGCAGCTGCTGTCCATTTTGTTGATTAACCTGTTGTCATGATATTTTATACACTGCCATCTCGTACTGCTATATGTTTCCTGAATAAGCAGGTGCAATCTTGATTCCTTTAGAAGTTGTTGTCCTCTGGTGGACCTCCTGATTCTTTTTCAGATACTGATGTTATATCTACACGTGAAGTTACCATTTTTTACCTAATTAAGTCAAGCTGCTTCGATAAAATCTTTTACTATGCTGCAGGTTTATTAGTTGCAGCTATATTGGGTTATTAGTTCTTTTGTTAGCTGAGAGAGTCCAAGATGATATTTTATGAGCTAATGAGTTGTTGGATTTATTTGGGACTCAGCCTGGACAAGTAAGATGGAAATGCTACTGGTTTGCGATTTGTGCACAGTTATTCGACTTCTCAGATATATAATCATTACCCTTTGATTTGGAAGAACAAAAAGAGGAATTTTAAATTATTCCTGAGGCTTTCTGAATTGAAGGACCATAGATGGTTCAGATGAATTTCTTTGATGGAGAATTGGGACACATTACTTCATAACTGCGATGGTTTATGAATAGCATTATGTAGGAGGTTATTTCCTTTTTGAGACACTACCCTTGTGGATAAGGGGGCGTAGTGTGAAACAGTCAATGTGGAGTAAATATTTTATTGGTGAAGATGTCTACGTGGAGTAGATATTTTATTGGTGAAGAAGTCTACGAGTAGTAGACAATCTATTGGTGAAAAAGTCTACGTGGAGTAGATATTTTTCTTATGGAGAAATCTACATGGAGTAGATATTTTATTGCAGAAAAACCCTACACGGAGTAAATACTTTATTATGAAAAATTCTATGTGTGAAATTTAGTGAAGGGAGATAGGAGAAGAGAGGAAGGTGAAGAGATAGGAAGAAGGGGAAGAAAGAAAGAGAGAAAGAGGTTGTAAGGTCTTAATGACCTACAACCCTAAACCATGTATTAATAGAAACCGAAAATACAAAATTACAATAATGCCATTCATGGCTTGAGGATAAGTAAACTACTTAAACACAATAAACAAATAATAACTAACTAGAGTTTAGTAAAATTACTAAACTACCCTTAACTCATAACACTCCCCCTCAAGCTGGAGCATAAATATCATGAAGACCTAGCTTGGAGAGAAGATAGTCAAAGTCTTTTCGCCCAAGACCTTTAGTGAGTAGATCAGCCAATTGCTCTTTAGAACTAACATACGGAGTGACAACCTTGCCCTTCAAAATTGCATCACGAATAAAGTGGCAATCAACCTCTATATACTTTGTCCTCTCATGAAACACCGGACTGTTCGCTATAAATATAGCAGCCTGATTATCACACTTCAACACCATGGGTTTGTCATCCTTTAACCCCAAATCAGAAAGCACAGACTGTACCCAGAGAAGTTCACTCACAGTATGTGCCATAGACCTGTATTCAGCTTCAGCACTGGAACGAGCTACAACATTTTGTTTCTTGCTTTTCCATCCAATCAAATTTCCTCCCACAAAAATACAATATCCAGTAGTAGACTTCCTATCAGACTTGGAGCCAGCATAGTCTGCATCAGAATACCCAACAATATCAAGATGACCAAAAGAATTGAACCGAAGTCCTTTACCAGGTGCACCTTTCAAATATTTTAAAATTCGGTGGGCAGCATCGAGATGAACCTTACATGGCTTGTCCATAAATTGACTAACCACCCCTACAGCAAATGAAATGTCAGGACGAGTGACTGTAGCATAAATAAGTTGTCCTACCAACCTCCTGAACTGTGTCACATCTGCTAACGGGGGACTATCCACATTATGTAAGTCCAAGGCCGAATCAACTGGTGTAGTGGCAGGCTTGGCTCCTAATAATCCATACTCATGAATCATATCCATCACATATTTCCTCTGGGATAGGACCATTGATTTCCCCCCATTACTGCGGGCAACCTCAATGCCCAAGAAGTAGCGTAAGACACCAAGGTCCTTCACCTGAAAATGATGATTCAAATACAATTTAACCTCAGTCATACCTGCCAAATCATCACCCGTTAGTACGATATCATCAACATATACTGCCAGGACAATCAAACCCGAAGAACGCCGTAAAATAAAAAGAGAATGGTCACAATGACTTCTCTTAAACCCAAAATTGCCAACCACCTTACTGAATTTATCAAACCAAGCTCGAGGACTCTGCTTTAACCCATAAATAGACTTATGGAGATGACATACCTTAGACTCCTCCCCCTGTTGAACATAACCAGGCGGTTGCTGCATATAAACTTCCTCTTGTAGATCACCATAAAGAAAGGCGTTTTTAATGTCTAGCTGAAACAATGGCCAGGATTTATTGGTAGCAACCGAAATTAAAATACATACAGTACTGAGTTTGGCAACTGGGGAGAAGGTATCAAAGAAGTCTACCCCAAATGTTTGAGTGTATCCTTTAGCAACCAATCGAGCCTTGTATCTGTCCAGTGTCCCATCCGACTTATATTTTAATGTGTACACCCATCTACAACCAACCACCGAAGCACCCAAAGGTAGATCAACCAAAGTCCATGTTCCCCTCTCTTGAAGAGCCTCCATTTCCTCATCCATAGCTAACTTCCACTCAGGTTTAGCAAGAGCATCAAATGTACGAGATGGAATGGAAACCAAAGATAAAGACAATGCAAACTTATGATAAGAAGGAGAAAGAGAAGACAACGAAACAAAATGAGAAATAGGGTGTTGAGTACAAGAACGTTTACACTTCCGAAGAGCAATAGGAAGATGACTGTCATCAAGTGGAAGACCTGCAAAATCGGAGGAAGAGGATTTGACCGGAGGATGCTGGTCTTCAGTATGTTGTTTCTGGCGCCTGGAGTATACCTGCAAGGGAGGATCGCCTTGGGACACTGTGGACTCGACACCAGAGGTGAAACACGCAGATCATTGCTAACAGGACAAAGCAATGGAAGTGGAGCAAAAGATGAAGAATCAAAAAAAGATAAGTCCTCAAAGAAGGTGACATCTACAGAAATATACATCTTACGACCAACTGGATCATAGCACCGGTACCCTTTCTGAAAACGAGAGTACCCAAGAAACACACACTTAACTGCCCGGGGATTGAGTTTGTCCTGCAGATGACCTAGATTATGCACAAAACACACACAACCAAACACACGAGGTGTAAGAGGAAACAAGGTGACTTGGGCATCCAACACTGTAATAGGAATTTTCCCTTGAAGAATAGAAGAAGGCATACGATTAATCAAAAAACAAGCAGTAAGAACAGCATCACCCCAAAACTGTTTAGGAACACTATGATGAAGGAGCACCGTTCTAGCAATCTCTAATAGGTGACGGTTTTTTCTTTCAGCTACACCGTTCTGCTGTGGGGTGTAAACACAAGAAGTCTGATGAATAATTCCCATCCGAGCACATATATCAGAAAAACTTTTATTCACAAATTCCAAACCATTATCAGTGTGAAAGACACGAATTGAAGCATTATATTGAGTCTTTATTTCCTGAATAAAAGTCTGAAATACATGAACGACTTCAGATTTCTCCCGAAGGAGATACACCCAAGTGACCCTGCTGAAATCATCAATAAAACTAAGAAAAAACCTATGACCAGAACTCTTTGGGAACCGATATGGCCCCCAAACATCAGAATGAACTAAATCAAATAAATGACTACTCTGACTAGTACTAGGCAAATAAACAGATCTCCGATGTTTGCCTAACTGACACGAAGTACATTGCAATTTTGTGGTTCTTGGAATGGAAGGAAAAAATTGGCACAGTTTCTCCAGTGAAGGGTGTCCAAGCCGAAGATGAAGTAAATATGGAGACTCTATGCTATGCATTGCAGTATCATTGGGAGGGGTCTCCATCATGTATAGACCAGCACTCTCACGGCCCGAACCAATCTCCCTCTTCGTCTGCAAGTCCTGAAACACACAACGAGATGGGGAAAACGTTATGGAACAAGATAAATCTTTAGTTAACTGACTCACAGAAAGAAGATTGATGGGAAACTTAGGGACAAATAAAACCGACTGCAATGTGAGAGTAGAGGTGATAGAAATTGTTCCTTCACCAAGAACACAAGTGGTAGAACCATCAGCAAGAGTAACAAACCTCTGAGTAGTAAGTGGACGAAAAGAAGAAAATAGTGAAGAGTTACCTGACATGTGACTGGATGCCCCAGAATCAATAATCCACTAGGGAGAAGAAACCTGAAGTGAAAAAATACCTGGATAAGTACTAGAGGTCATGGCTGAGGAAGGAGATGGAGCAATAGGAGAGGGAGAAGAGGAGCCTGATTTGCCACGGCCAGGCTGATTGGCAATTTTGGATAAAAAATCTTGCATTGCTGCCACTGGATCTTGAACATCAATCACTGAATCAGTTCGGCCAGCAGTGTTGGCCCAAACTGGTTTGCCAAACTTGTCACAGCACCTTTCAGAGTCATGATTATTTCTGCCACAGTGCATACATTTTCTGTCTCCTTTTCTACCGTTACCTTTACCCTTACCTTTGTCATTGCTGCCTTTAATTTGGGAGAAGTAATTATGGCTATTAAAAGTGGCTGCACTCTTAAGTGTAGAATTATTCTCCGAGGAACTCCTTGACGATGAGAGACAAGTAGACTCAGCATTAAGAACTTTATTATACACATCCACTAGAGTAATATTATCTTCTCCGGCAGCCAAAATTTGAGCTCGAACACTATCAAACTCAGAACCCAGACCATCTAGAAATCGAGCAACATTTACCTGATTTCTCTGTCGCCTTGTAACACTAACATCTGAATCTAGAGGATGGAAATTCTGTATGTCCTGCAGAAGCCCTCTCATCTGAATGAAATATTGAGTTACTGATTTTTCACCTCTAGACAGAGTAAAGAATTGTTTATACAAATTATAAATACGATCAAAATTCTTTCTCTGAGAAAACATATCAGCAAGGGTGTCCCATAGATCTTTAGCCGTAAGACAACTCATAACTTGTTTAGCGATATCATCATCTATACTTCCAATGATCCAGGTCTGAACCTGCAAATCCTCAGCCCTCCAAATCATAGTAATTTTTCTCGGGGAAGTTCAAAAATATAATTCTCTTTCATCTTAGCCCCCAAATACTTTTTAACAGAAGAGGCCCACAACAAATAATTTTCACCATTAAGTTTTGATGCAGTGATCTGAATAGTATCTTTAGCAAGTATTGTAACTCCACCCGACATACCAGAATCACAAGTTTCACTAGTTGACATGATAGCAATCAAGCAAACACTGAATATGCAGTAAGTAACACACAACCAACCGTAAAATAGAATCAGATCAATAGACAAGGTCACACCAATATACCAACAACACAATTGCACAAAACAGTCCAGAGAATACCAGCGGAAGAGATAACCCGAATTCAAGGAAGAAATAACCAGCAGAAGAAAATTGCTGATGTCAGCCCTAAAAAGATGACGTCAGCCCGACTTTATGATGTCTGCCTTAAAATTGGAAATAACACACCTGAGTACTGCAAATCACCCTTCAATTCTTTCTGAGACCGATATTCCACAAAAAACATAGTAGGCACAGTTCCCGATGTACGCGAAAAAAAAAAAGTTTTTTTTTTTTTTTTCGACAATCTGACAACGTCAGTAGCAGTCGCAACCCCTTTCCAAGATCGATTTTCCACTTAAAAAGTTCGGCACGATTCCCGAGCACTTCAAAAAAAAGATTTTGTTTTTTTTTTTTTTTTTAACTATCCGTCGACGTCGATGCTTGAGAGCGAGTAGCAGTAGTAGCAGTAGTAGCAGCAGCACGAGCCTACAGCTCAGTAAATAATCCTTCTTTTGTGAAGTACGAAGTGCATAATGCACTCACTCAGCAGCACAAACCATAGCTTATAGCCATGGCAGGAGAAAAAGAAAAAAAAGAAAATCGAATTTGTTTTTAATCGCCCAGCAGCAGAAACTTTAATTCAGCAACTCAAACTTGAAAATCCAATGACAAAATACGTCTAGATCGCTGAAATCAAAGTCCCCGCTCTGATACCATGTTAAATTTAGTCAAGGGAGATAGGAGAAGAGAGGAAGGTGAAGAGATAGGAAGAAGCGGAAGAAAGAAAGAGAGAAAGAGGTTGTAAGGTTTTAATGACCTACAACCCTAAACCATGCATTAATAGAATCCGAAAATACAAAATTACAATAATGTCATTCATGGCTTGAGGATAAGTAAACTACTTAAACACAATAAACAAATAATAACTAACTAGAGTTTAGTAAAATTACTAAACTACCCTTAACTCATAACACTATGTAGAGTAGATATTTTATTGATTAAGAAATCTACGTGGAGTAATATTACAGAGTGTAGCAGTGAGAGGAAGTAATGTTGGAGATTATGTGAAGACCCAAGTTTGTTGAAGTATTTTACACATGGTGCAAGTATCATACATATGCTAGCCTTCAGCTACGATCTATCTCTACTTTGGATTAAGGGAGAGTGTTAAGATATATGAGACCAACCCTACATGAGTGGAAACCCACATAGGACTTGGTTAAAACAAGTGGATGTTGATTGGATCTTGACCTGGCTTTACTAGTCCTAATTCGACACTAAGAAGTAGAATTTGAAGTCGTTTAGATTTGTAATTGTAATATGACATTGAGATTAGGAGTTATTATTATTCATATATTGTAATCATATTAGAACTATAATTAGAGTTAGTTTATGAGTGTGATTCTTCATGTAAAATCTATAAATATTTAAGAGGATGTACATTGTAAATAACATAGAATAATGAATTTATTTTCTATTTTCTTCCTCTTCCTACCTGGGCCATCTTCTTCTATTTTCTCTTGTGTGTTCTGCTTTAATTTTATAATTCTTCAAAAAAAAGATAAGAAAATGAGTGTTTTACGAGAGATAGTGGAGTCAATAGAGTGTTTTTTACTTAACAACCAATGATTGTACTCTTGTACTAGGAGGCTCTTGTAATACTCACCAACTTGACCCTTCTTTGCCTAGTGTTGTTGTTTCTCTCTTGCAGGAATTCGAGGATGTATTCTTAGAAGTACCAAAAGGACTACCACCCATCCAAAGGATTGATCATCAGAGTGATTTCATTCCAGGTGAATCGATTCCGAATTAACCAGCATATAGAAGCAATCTGGAGGAGACTAAAGAGCTTCAAAGGCAGGTCGAAGAGCTAATGGGGAAAGGGTAACTTAAGAAAAACATGAGTCCATGCTTCGTTCCTATGATTCTAGTGCCTAAGAAAGATGGATCATAGAGGATGTGTGTCAATTGCAAGGCCATCAACAATATAACAATGACGTATAGACATCTCATTCCTCGTTTAGATGACTTGTTTGATGAATTGCATGGAGCTTGTTTATTTTCTAAAATTGATTTTAAGAGTCGGTATCATCAAATAAACATGATAAGTTTGTTTTTCTGGTATTCGTGGTGAGGGCTAAAGGTTTTGAGGTTGATCATGAAAAGATCAAAGCTATACAAGAATGATCAACTCCTTCCATTGTTGGTCATGTTAGGAGTTTTTATGGGAATGCTAGTTTTTATAGAAGGTTCGTTAAATATTTAAGCACCATCGCTGCACCACTTATAGAAGTTATCAAGAAGGACATTGCATTCAAAAGGGGTGAAGAACAAGAGAAAGTGTTCCAACTTCTTAAGCATAAACTTATTCATGCTCCTTTACTGCTCTACCTGATTTTTCTTAGACGCATGAAATTGAAAGTGACGCTTCTGGCTTTGGTATAGGCGTTATTCTTATGCAAAATAGAAGATCACTTGCATACTTTATCGAGAAGCTAAATGGGGCTGTACTTAACTACCTCGCTTATGCATAGAGTTTTATGCTTTGGTTTGAGCGTTGGAAACATTGCAGCATTAGTTATGGTCAAAAGAGTTTGTAATTCATATAGATCATGAGTCCTCCAAGAAATTAAAATGACAACACAAGCTAAATAAAATGCATGCTCGATGGGCTGAATTAATTGAGACTTTTCCCTATGTCATTTGGTAGAAAGAAGAAAAAGAAAATGTGGTTGTTGATGCACTTTCACGGAGGTATGTCTCAAACTCTACTCTTGTTGCTAAGTTTCTTTGTTTTAAGCATATAATAGATCTTTATCATGATGACCACGATTTTAATAAAGTGGATATTACTTGTAATAAATCTGCAATGAGTAAGTTTTATAGACATGAGGGTTTCTTGTTTAAAGAAAATAAATTATGTATACCCAACAATTCGATGAGAGATTTGCTAGTTCGAGAAGCCCATGGTGGAGGGTTGATAGGGAACATTAGTGTTGTTAAAGTTCTAGTTATGCAACAAAAACATTCTATTGACCACATATGAAATAGAATGTAAAGAGCTTATGTGGGAGATGTATAACGTGTAGGCAAGCAAAATTGAAGGCTCAACCTAATGGTCTTTATGCACCCCTTCCTATTCCTGTTTCATCTTGGGTTGATATCTCAATGGACTTCGTTCGGGGTTTGCCTAGGAATAGACGCAGGAAGAATTCAATCTTTGTGGTCATAGATAGGTTTTTCTTAGGTGGCTCATTTTATTTGTTGTTATAAGATATTTGATGCTTCTCATATTACCGATTTATTCTTTAAAAAGATTGTGAAATTACATGGTATGCCAAGAATAGTCGTGTCTGACCGGGATGCTAAATTCTTTAGCTACTTTTGGAAGGCATTATGGGGAAAATTGAGAACAAAACTTTTGTTAATAACTACATGTCATCCACAAACTTATGGTCAAACAAAAGTAGTTAATAGGACTTTATTTACCATACAACAGGTTATCATTAGTTAGAACATCAAAATTTGGGAAAATTATCTACCACATGTTGAGTTTGCTTAAAATTGTTTTGTTCATGTTGTTACTAAGTTTTCTCCATTAGAAATTGTGTAAGGTTTAAATCCTTTAATTCATTCAGATTTATCACCGTTAAAGTTTCTGAGAACATGAACTTAGATGGTAAAAAAAAGAGCAGATTTTGTGAGGCAACTTTATGACTAGACGTGCCTTAACATAGAGAGGAGAACTAAGCAATACATTAAACTATCCAACAAGGGATGTCATAAACTTTTTTTTGAGCCAAGTGATTGGGTGTGGTTACTATGAGAAAGGAAAGATTGGGTGTGGTTATGAGTCGGGGGTAGTTTAGTAATTTTACTAAACTTTAATTAATTATTATTTGTTTATTGTGTTTAGCTTACTTGCTCCTCAAGACATAAAATACATTATTGTAATTTTGTAGGTCATTAAGACCTTACGACCTCTTTCTCTCCTTCTCACTTCCCCTTTCTTCCTAATCACTTTTCTCTCATCTTCTATCTTTCTTCACTAAACCTAACATCAGAGCGGGGACTTTGATCTTAGCTATCTAGACGTATTTTGACATTGGATTTTCTTGTTTAGGTTGTTGAATTAAAGTTTCTATTGCTAGGCGACTAAAAAAATATTCGCTTTTTTTTTCTTTTTCTCCTGCCATGGCTTTAAGCTATGGTTTGTGTTGTTGATAGAGTGCATTATGCACTTCGTACTTCCCAAAAGAAGGATTATCTACTGTTTTTGAGCTGTAAGATAGTGCTATTGTTGCTACTACTGCTGCTACTACCGCTGCTACTACTGCTGCTACTATTGCTGCTACTACTGCTGCTGCTACTACTGCTGCTACTACTGCTGCTACTACTGCTACTACTGCTGCTACTACTGTGCTGCTACTGTTGCTACTACTGTGCTGCTACTACTGCTACTAACGTCATCGGATTGTTAAAACAAAAAAAAAATAATTTTTTGGAAGAACCTCAGGAATCGTGCTAGTACTGTTTTAGTAGAAAATTGGTCTTGGAAAAAGATTACGACTACTACTACTACTGACGTTGTCAGATTGTTCAACAAATAAACTTTTTTTGAAGTACCTCAAGTATCATGCCAATACAGTTTTTTTTGTGGAAAATCAGTCTTAGAAAGGGATTGAAGGGTGATTTGCAATACTCAGGTATGTTATTCCCAATTTTAAGGCTGACATCATCAAGTTAGGACTGTCATCATCATTCTAGGGCTGACATCAGCAAGTGTTCTTCTGTTGGTTATTTCTTCCTTGAATTCTGTTTATTTCTTCCGCTGGTATTCTCTAGTTTTTTTGTCTGATGGTCAGATTGGAAGTGTTTTTTATCTCCTTGGTTTTTTAGTCAATTGAGGCTTTTTGCAGTATTTTTCCGTCTTTTGTGGACTGTTTTGTGGAATTGTGTTGTTGGTATATTAGTGTGACTCTCTCTATTGAGCAGATTCTATCTTGGGGTTGGTTGTGAGCTACTTGTTGCATATTCAGTGTTTGCTTGATTGCTATCATGTCAACTAGTGAAACTTGTTAATATGGTATGTCGGGATGAGTTACAGTACTTGCTAAAGACACTATTCAGATCACTGCATCAAAACTGAATGGAGAAAATTATTTGTTGTGGATTTCTTCTATTAAAAAGTATTTGGGGGATAAGATGAAAGAGGATTATATTTTTGAACTTCCCCCAGAGAAAAACTATGATTTGGAGAGCTGAGGATTTGTTGGTTCAGACCTGGATCACTGGAACTATAGAGGATGGCATAGCTAAACAAATAATGAGTTGTCTTACGGCTAAAAATCTATGGGACACCCTTGCTGATATGTTTTCTCAGAGAAAGGATTTTGATCGTATTTATAATTTGTATAAACAATTCTTTTTACTCTGTCTAGAGGTAAAAAATCAGTAACTCAATATTTCATTCAGATGAGAGGGCTTCTGCAGGACATACAAAACTTCCATCCCCTAGATTCAGATGCTAGTGTTATAAGGTGACAGATAAATCAGGTAAATGTGGCTCAATTTTTGGATGGTCTGGGTTTTGAGTTTAATAGTGTTCGGGCTCAAATTTTGACTGTCGAGGAAGATAATATTACTCTAGAGGATGTGTCTAATAAAGTTCTTAATTCTAAGTCTACTTGTCTCTCATCATCAAGGAGTTCCTCAGGGAATAATTCTGCACTTAAGAGTGCAGCCACTTTTGATAGTAATGATTACTTCCTCAAAAGTAAAGGCAGCAATGACAAAGGTAAGGGTAAAGGTAATGGCAGAAAAGGAGACAGAAAATGTATGCACTATGGCAGAAATAATCATGACTCTGAAAGGTACGAGGACAAGTTTGGGAAACCAGTTTGGGCCAACACTGCTGGCCGAACTTCAGAGATTGATGTTCAAGATCCAGTGGTAGTAATGCAAGATCTTTCATCCAAAATTGCCAAGCAGCCTGACTATAACTTTTTCCCCATCTTGTTGTGTGTTTCAGGACTTGCAGACAAAGAAGGAGATTGGCTCGAGCCGTGAGAGTGTTGGTTTATACATGATGGAGACCCCTCCCAATGATACTGCAATGCATAGCATAGTCTCCATATCTACTTCATCTTCGACTTGGACACCCTTCACTAAAGAAACTGTGCCAATTTTTTCCTTCCATTCTAAGAACCACAAAATTGCAATGTACTTTGTGTCAATTAGGCAAACATCGCAGAACTTTTTATTTGCCTAGTACCAGTAAGAGTAGTCGTTTATTTTATTTAGTTCATTCTGATATTTGGGCGCCATATCGGATTCCCAGTAGTTCTGGTCATACGTTTTTTCTTACTTTTATTGATGATTTCAGCAGGGCCACTTGGGTGTATCTCCTTCGGGAGAAATCCAAAGTTAATTATGTATTTCAGACTTTTATTCAGAAAATAAAGACTCAATATAGTGTTTCAATTTGTGTCTTCCGTACTAATAATGGGTTGGAATTTGTGAATAAACGTTTTTCTGATATATGTGCTCGGTTGGAAATTATTCATCAGACTTCTTGTGTTTATACACCAGAGAGAACGGTGTGGTTGAAAAAAAAAACCGTCATCTATTAGAAATTGTTAGAACTGTGCTCCTTCATCACAGTGATCCTAAACAGTTTTGGGGTGATGATGTTCTTACTGCTTGTTTTTTTATTAATCATATGCCTTCTTCTGTTCTTCAAGGGAAAATACCTATTGTAGTGTTGGATAATCAAGTCACCTTATTTCCTCTTACACCTCGTGTATTTGGTTGTATGTGTTTGTTGCATTATCTAGGTCATCTGCAAGACAAACTCAATCCCCGAGCAGTTAAGTGTGTGTTTCTTGGGTACTCTCGTTTTCAGAAAGGGTACAGGTACTATGATCAGGTTGGTCGTAAGAAGTATATTTCTGCAGATGTCATCTTTTTTTGAGGACTTATCTTTTTTTATTCTTCCTCTTTTGCTCGTCTTGTTCCATCTCTTGAGTCTTGTTCTCCACTTCCATTGCCTTCTCCCGTTAGCAATGAATTGCGTGTTTCACTTCCGGTGTCAAGTCCACCAGTGTGTCCCCGCTAATCCTCCCTTGCAGGTATACTCCAGGCGCCAAAAGCAACCTACTGAAAACCAGCATCCTCCATTCGAATCCTCTTCGTCCGAATCTGTAGGTATTCCAATTGATGACAGTCATCTTCCTATTGCTCTTCGGAAGGGTAAGCATTCTTGTAATCAACACCCTATTTCTCAATTTGTTTCATTGTCTTTTCTTTCTCCTTCTTATCATTAATTTGCATTGTCTTTATCTCTGGTTTTCATTCCATCTCGTATATCTGATGCTCTTGCTAAACCTGAGTGGAAGTTAGCTATCGATGAGGAAATGCAGGCTCTTCAAGAGAGGGGAACATGGACCTTGGTTGATCCACCTCTGAGTGCTTCGGTGTTTGGTTGATGAGTGTACACATTAAAATATAAGTCAAATGGGACACTAGACATATACAAGGCTCGATTGGTTGAAAAAGGGTACACTCAAACATTTGGGGTGGACTTCTTTGATACCTTCTCCCCAGTTGCCAAACTCAGTATTGTACATATTTTAATTTCAATTGCTACCAATAAATCTTTGGACATTGTTTCAGCTTGACATTAAAAACACCTTTCTTTATGGCGATCTACAAGAGGAAGTTTATATGCAGCAACCGCCTGGTTATGTTCAACAGGGGGAGGAGAGACTAAGGTTTGTCGTCTCCATAAGACTTTTTATGAGTTAATACGGAGTCCTCGAGCCTGGTTTGATAAATTCAGTAAGGTGGTTGGTAATTTTGGGTTTAAGAGAAGTCAATGTGACCATTCACTTTTTATTTTGCGGCGTTCTTCGGGTTTGATTGTCCTGGCAGTATATGTTGATGATATTCTACTAACGGGCGATGATTTGGCAGGTATGACTGAGGTTAAATTGTATTTGAATCAACATTTTCAGGTGAAGGATTTTGGTGTCTTACGCTATTTCTTGGGCATTGAGGTTACCCGCATAAGGGGGGAAATCAATAGTCCTGTCCCAGAGGAAATATGTGATGGATATTATTCATGAGTATGGGTTTTTAGGAGCCAAGCCTGCTCCTACACTAGTTAATTCATCCTTGGAGTTACATAATGTGGATAGTCCCCCGTTAGCAGATGTGACACAGTTCAAGAGGTTGGTAGGACAACTTATTTATGCTACAGTCACTCGTCCTGGCATTTGCTTTGTTGTAGGGGTGGTTAGTCAATTTATGGCAAGCCATTTAAGGTTCATCTTGATGCTACCCACCGAGTTTTAAAGTATTTGAAAGATGCACCTAGTAAGGGACTTCGGTTCGATTCTTTTGGTCATCTTGATATTATTGGGTATTCTAATGCAGACTATGCTAACTCCAAGTCTACTGAATATTGTATTTTTGTAGGTGGAAATTTGATTGGATGGAAAAGTAAGAAACAAAATGTTGTAGCTCGTTCCAGGGCTGAAGCTGAACAGAGGTCCATGGCACATACCGTGAATGAACTTCTCTGAGCACAGTCTATGCTTTTTGATTTGGGGTTAAGTGATGACAAACCCATGGTGTTGAAGTGTGATAATCAGGCTGCTATATTTATAGCGAACAATCCAGTGTTTCATGAGAGGACAGAGCATAAAGAGGTTGATTGTCACTTTATTCGTGATGCAATTCTGAAGGGCAAGGTTGTTAATCCGTATGTTAGCTCTAAAGAGCAATTGGCTGATCTACTCACTAAAGGTCTTGGGTGAAAAGACTTTGACTATCTTCTCTCCAACCTAGGTCTTCATGATAATTACACTCCAGCTTGAAGGGGAGTGTTATGAGTTAGGGGTAGTTTAGTAATTTTACTAAACTTTAGTTAGTTATTATTTCTTTATTGTGTTTAAGTAGTTTACTTTCTATTCAAGCCATGAATGACATTATTGATATTTTGTATTTTTAGATTCTATTAATACATGGTTTAGGTTTGTAGGTCATTAAGACCTTATGACCTCTTTCTCACCTTCTCTCTTCCCCTTTCTTCTTGTCACTTCACTTTTCTCTCATCTTCTATCTTCCTTCACTAAATCTAACAACGCCTTAACATAGAGAGGAGAACTAAGCAATACATTAAACAATCCAACAAGGGATGTCATAAACTTGTTTTTGAGCCAAGTGATTGTGTGTGGTTACTATGAGAAATGAAAGATTTCTGGCCCAAAGACTCTCTAAGCTACTACCACGTGGAAATAGACCTTTTTAAGCGCTAAAACGGATCAACGACAATGTATACAAGTTAGATCTACCAGATGAGTACAATGTGAATACTACATGTAATGTAATTTACTTAAGTCCTTTTGATGCAGGTGACGATTTGAGGACAAATCCTTTGGAAGATGAAGGGAATGGTGAGGACATTCAGGCTACAAGGAATACTCATGCACCGGATCCGGTTCAGGTTCCAATTAGGCAATAACTAGGGGTCGAGTAAGGAGATTCAAAGAGGAGCTGAACAACCTTGTTTAATGTGTCATTCACCAGCAAGATAATACATTTATTAGTGAGAGTGGAGTAAAAACATGTTTTACTCATCAAGGTTGGTTTGGAGACAACCGATCACGAGATTAAACACCAAATGCTTTAAAGAAGCACTAGATGTGCTTATTCGGCATATATTTAAAATGTCAAATTTTTTTAACCCTAATTTGAGCTAAGAAGATCCATTGAAAGACCAAGGAGGGACCCATGCACGAAATTACGATTTTGAGGATTGATTGGTTTGGTTTTCTTATTTTATAAATTTTATTCATTCATCATTAAGGAACCTTAACTTTTGTCTAGATATGTTTCTAGGGTTTTATGAGAATCTTATTAAATCTAGATCAGGAATTTTACTTTTTATAACTTGTCTATGTAAGGTCTACAAGGGAATAGTTTAAAGACAACAATTTTAGCCTAATTCCAAGTGTTCTGCTTGAATTCTCTTTTTGGGTTCTTGAAGAAACTTTTAAGAATTTATCAAGGTTTCTTATGGAGTTCAACCTGATTTATCAAACGGATTCTTCCATCTCCGTTTGTGGCGTCTTCACTTTTACCAAGATTCTCTTTTTGTTGAGCAACAAGTCATGGGTTTTATGACAAATAATGATATCATTACTTCGTGATTTTACTTCGAGGTTTTACATCCTGATGTGGCTGCATAGTTGGCGGTCTAGGTAGGAGAAAATCTAGGGTTTAGGGTTTACCCATAGAATAGGTTGATAATATTTTATTAAAAAATAAAATCTCACAGATTTTATCTCCACGTCTAACTCTTACTAAGTTGCAACGTGGACGCCACGTCAGAATGTAAAGTCTTGGAAGTAAAAACCCGCAGGACTTATATGACCGCTCTTTTATGAATTCTTGCTTCTCTTGAGTTCGTCGTCTATCTTGGATTCTGGGTTACATCACATTGTTGGTGTGGTTTACATCACCGCCCAAATAGATGACACCCATCCCCCTAATGTGGGATTATGAAGGAATGCCCTTTCCCACAGGTTCCATGAGTACCTGATCGATCCCAAAACACACAAGGACATGGTTTGTCCCTCCGGGTCAAGAATGGGGCAAGATAGTAGAACCTTGTTGGGTTTCTCCAAATACAATTCATGGGGATTGAGTCTTCTTAAAAATGTTTATAAGATAGCAAATAGCCTGGTTGGATGGGGAGGGGACACAGATGAAAGGGTCGGGCATGGGAATCATGGATATAAGAAGGGTGGGACGGGCTGATGGAGAATAATGGAGAGAAGACTGGGTTGGGTTTTTAATTTTTATAGGGGCTAGGTTTAGGTGTCCTTCTCTAAATGGAAGCTGACAATTAGAGAACCCATGGACAACTTGGATACACTAGTTATACACAGAAAAATTAAGAATAATTCACGAGTCACCTCTTTACGGGAGACATGAATCACCTCTAGATGCTTTCAACTTACAAGGCAGGGGAGCGAACTTGAGCATAGCTCAGTGGTCACCTAGGTGGGTTTTTGTCTTGGGGTTAAGTCTCCTTAGGGTATGGGGATTGGAATAAGAAAAATTGTTTTCTAAAAAAAAAAAAAAAAATTACTAGGCAGTACGCATGAATTTTATCCCTACGAATATGGATTTCCCAGAGATCCATTGCTTTCTACACTTACCCCTTGTAAGTACATCTTATAAGGTAATCCTACGAGGGAGAGTAAATTAGGCCAAAACACAAAATTAAAAAAAAAAAAAAAAAAAGAAGCTCACCTTGTAAAAAAGAACACGTAAACATCTGCCGGGACCTATAACACACTTTCAACAGATGCGTCACCCCTCAATAATCCATTAGAAAAAATAAGACATCAGGTCGATGATCCACAAAGTGAGAAACACACGAGAGTTAAAGGAGAGCTCAGATAGAGCTGTGCCTTCGTTTATTCGTTTTGGAGAAATACTGCAGCCATACGTTAATTGAGCGCCTTTTACATTGTGATAAGATAAAACAGGGTACAACGCTCGTTATTGTAAGTAACATAAACACAACAGCTTTCATGCCAGAAAACCTGGAAGGTTCAATAAATAGAACGAGACCACCTACACAGGATAGTTGAAGATCCGTTGTAAGCAGCATACATATTAAGATTAAATAACATATATTTACAGTATTTAGGGCATTATGAACCGAGAGTGAAGGGCAGGATGAAGGTTGCAGCCACTCTCCTACCTTGCTATATTAACATGGTATTATGACATGAAAGAGAGTCAATACTCCCAGAAAAGAAGACTCCTAGCCTGCAGCAAAATGAAAGGAAAGGGACGCACTTCCCCAGCCTGGGCACCCTCCCGCACCTCACACTTTAATACCCATACTTTCTGATAAAACATTCAATAAAGTGGGTGATTGCCAAATTCCAATCAGCTATCCTCAAGTCAAGTGGGAAACAGTAACAACTTTAGGAGCTGTCCATTGGAGTGTCAGTTGTATCTGGAGGGTTATCAAAAGGGTTTATGAAGAGGATCTATCGCATCATTCTTGGCTGCCCCGAAAGTGAACTCATGCGGTAAAATGTCAGGAGGTGCTCGATCAAATATTGAAGGTGCTGGAGTGCAATCAAAAACTGGAGCTTGTCCTGCATTTTCCACTTTTGGGAACCCAAACCCAAACCCAAATAATGGAGTGCTGGATAAAGGAAATGCTGAAGCTGGCCCTAAATTATTTGGTCCAAATATTTTCTCCTCGTACTCCTGCAGCTGCTGATGGACAGCTAAACAAATGCACAAGAACAGAGTCAATGAAATGCAGAATTTAAGAAAAAGAAAACCGATGTTCTTTTGTTGTTGCACAAAGTATACAGAAGAATTCTATTAAGTAGAATAGTTAAATAAAATAATGGATCAGAGAGTTGGGCTAATACCTTCAGAAGTTTTCTGGTTAATCCAATTTTAACTATCAGTTAAGTAGTTCTTAATGATTTTCATTCTATCACATCACCAGCTTTTAACACAATTTCCAGGGTAAGTTGATTTTTATACCAACAACCTATCTTTTCAGCTAGATTTTATTCATGAAATTCAAATATAATACTTAATAATTTTTTTTAAGAATACAAGAAAATAAAAATTAAACCATAGGACCTAGATTGTTACTCGAGAATCACAAACTCAAACTGCTCCCAAATATCCTGCTTCAGGCTATATCATAAGGCTCTTGGCCTTCTTTGAAGAACCATTTAGTCATAATGCCATCCATTATAAGCAAGCCACTTGACGCACAGTAGACTTTGCAGATTCTACCAGAGTTTTAGATATTAAAACAGGTCAAAAGTTTCACTTAACCTAGACAGCCATGAGTTCCATGGCCTCACATAAAATTTAATGTGTATGTTCTTCATGTAATTAAATCTTGCCACAGTAGAAATAAAGAAAACAATAATAACAACATTAAAAGAAGATCACAGCTCAAGGTGTGAGAACTGCAATGAACTTTTCTTTTACTATAGAAACAATTATGCACTGTATGCATTACAATAGAGGGGAAAAAACAGACCAAGCATTAGAAACTGACCTTCAGATAATTCTACAGATGGCCGACGATCTTTCACCCATTGGTAGCTTTGTGCAAGTCTCCACCCTTTGTGTTTCATCAGATACGCCATTACAATAGCTGCTGACCTGTTTTACACAAAAATACTAAAAAAATCACAAATAGACTTATGTAGAGGGCGAAAGGTCATGACAAAACTGACCTATTTTTACCCCACATGCAATGGACTAGAACACGAGCCTTATCCCTCTCGCTTTGCTCTGCATAAAATATAAGGAGAAAATAAAATTCATTCATTTTTTTTTTTTTTGCTTTCACTGCAAATAACAAGAACAAACTCCCAAATTTTGCAATTCCTTTGCTTCCTCAAAGCTTCACAGATAGTGTAACATCTAACAGAACAAATTCTAGTTTATATTTACATGAAGTTTTTATAACCCTAAATAACAGAATTGCTGCTTCTTATTAACTAAAAAAAATGTAAACTGCACTATCTTTGACAAGTAAAGACAAATTACAAAAAAGTGGAAAAAATCAAGATGGTAATAGAAAATTTGAAAGACTTGGCCAGCCTTAATGAATGTATAATCTTTTCCTGAGATCAAGTTTGCTTTTTTGTTATTTCTTTTGTTTTATATTATCCTATTTGGAAAGGGCGGATTTTATTTTACCAGGCTAGCTATAACAAAAGTCATTAATTCATTATTTTTACATAAAGTAATAAGTTTTTGCTCCATCAAAAATGACTCGGTAGGCCTGGCAACGGATTTGGAATTTATCCGGATCTCAGTCATATTGAATCCCAAATTTTGGATAGTTCGAATACTTCTCGGAGATCAGGATCCAAAAATTAAAACATCGGATTGGAAAATCGGAATAGAAGGATTCCTATTCCCTCCTTTTCTTTCTCTCTTTCTTCACTCTTTTCCCCTCAGTTTTCTCCCACCTACTCCCACCCCTTTCTCACATCAACTCTCCTCGATTCTCTTCCTCTTTCTTACATCAACTCTCCTGAATTTCCTCCCATCTCTCTCACATTAACTCTCCTTGATTCCCTACCCTCACCTTGTTATCTGCACTTCCCTCTCTCTCACCTCCCGTCTCCCTCTCTTCTCCCTTTCTTCTTTCTCTCTTTTCCCTCACTTCTCCGTATCTTTTCTCTCTCGTCTTCCCCTTACTCTTCTTCTCTTTTCCACCCTCCTCCCTCCTCCCTCTCCTCCCTCTCCTCCCTCTCCTCCCTCTCCTCCCTCTCCTCCCTCTCCTCCCTCTCCTCCTCTCCTCCTCTCCTCCTCCTCCCCTCTCCTCCTCCCTCTCCTCCCTCCTCCTCCCTCTCCTCCCTCCTCCCTCCTCTCCTCCCTCTCCTCCCTCTCCTCCCTCTCCTCCTCTCCTCCTCTCCTCCTCTCCTCCTCTCCTCCTCTCCTCCTCCTCTCCTCCCTCTCCTCCCTCTCCTCCCTCTCCTCCCTCTCCTCCTCTCCTCCCTCTCCTCCCTCTCCTCCTCTCCTCCCTCTCCTCCCTCTCCTCCCTCTCCTCCCTCTCCTCCCTCTCCTCCCTCTCCTCCCTCTCCTCCCTCCTCCTCTCCCTCCCTCCTCCCTCCTCTCTCTCTCCTCCCTCTCCTCCCTCTCCCTCTCCTCCTCTCCTCCTCTCCTCCTCTCCTCCCTCTCCTCCCTCTCCTATCCCTCTCCTCCTCTCTCTTTTCCCTCTATCCCCCCTCTCTTCTTCCTATCTCCTCCCACTCTTCCTCAATTCTTCCTCTCTTTTCCCTCTATTCTTCCTTCTTTCTCCTCTTCCTCTTCTCACCTGATCTTCCCTATCTTCTGCCCTTCCTCCCCTGCCTCTTCTCTACTCTTATCCCTCTTTTATTTGTTTTTTGAAACGGTGAAACTGCTCTTTTATTGCCTTCCAAAGATCAAAGAATGGTTTACATCTGTTTTACAAGGCTTTCATAACTGGATAGACATAAGCTGGATAAAAGAAGTGCAGGTACACTTAAATAAGGGGAGGTTGCTGCCGGATACTAGTACAGATCTGTTTACACCTTTTGCAAGTCTCTTATCTCTCTTTACTCTCTTCTTTTGTCCGCTTCTTCTCATTTTTCAACAAACAATTCAAATCAGGACATTATCCAAATCTGAATATCCAGAGGGATCAAGTTTCAGACTGTTTCAAGTATCAAATTTCGGATATCTGAAATTATAATTCAGATCCGGAATCAAAATAACAGTATCTGAAGCTATCTGGATTCGTTTACACCCCTATGACGTTGGTGTTTTGGACCAAGTCTAACCTATACTTTTATGCTATTCATTTCCTAATGGTAATCTGAAACATTAAACTGCACTTTCCATATATAATAGTCACTCAAACAACATCTTTTTTTTTTTACTTTTTTTCATCAAGTAGGATTCCCAAACATGTTAATGGAAAAATTCGCCCATGGCTAATATACAAGTATGAAATTTCTATCTACATTATTTATAAAAGAAATAACCATGTATATTATAAAATTAAAAAGGTAAAATGCAAATAACATAGTCAATACATTTTGAATTGAATAGATCTCTGCTTCTGATCAGAAACAAGAACTCAACATTGTGAAAAGATGTAAAATATAGAGTCATTCGCTTCAGCATAGCTCAGCAGTTTTGTAATGGAAGGTCTGATAGGCCACTGATTCGGTTCACCTATGCTAGGCGGGGAGGAAGGAGGAAGGCCGCTGAGGTGTCATCTACTGATCCAAAGGCCAATCATTAGTTCAGTCATACGGACTGTAAGAAGTGAGGAATATATGTAACAGAGAGAGGGAGCAACCCCGACAGGTGGATTCTAAAGGCCAATCATTACTTCAATCTCAACTGATTCAGCAATGAAGAATGGCTGGAGGCAGCGGTTGTGGTATTCGAAGGAGACGCTCTCCTCTGGTATCAATAGGAAAGCAAGAGAAACACGATGGTGCTGTGGGAGGAGATGAAGATACAACTGCTTAAACAGTTCTGATCAACGTGCTTTGGGAACCTTCACAAACAGTGGCTCGCGCTCGTTCAGGACGGCAGTGTCCGAGAATATTGCCGGAGCTTCATTGAGTTATCGGTGCTGTTAGAGAAAGTCTCGGAAGAAGTTGCCCAAGCGTAAATTTATCAATGGGCTTAAACCGAAAATTCGGGTCGAGTTGAGGATACTAACCCCATAACTTGGGTTGGGCTATAGACTTAGCCCAAAGAATAGAAGAAAAAATAGAATTGAACCGAGCCAAAAAGGGATTGTCGGGAACCTTCCCTAATCGCAAAACATTCCGACCTTCTGCTTCGTTATTGAACACCGCATCAGACCTTCACCAGCCTCCGACTCGCGACATCTCTCAGAGTGGGGAGCCTAGAAGAAACGGGAACAAGGACTTTGCGACCACTGTGATGAGAAATGGCGCCGGGACACAGATGTAAATGCCGAGAACTCAGTGTACTACTCACTGGCGAGGAAGACGACGACAGTCCTGACCAATTGACGCCTGATAGAGGGGCGGAGCCAGAGTTAGAGACTGCAGAGCTCAATCAAGTCATAGAGGTATCCTTGAATTCGGTGGCTGGAATAATGTGGCCGAGGACTAAGAAACTTCAGGGCAGAATATTGGAGCAAGCCGTGGTGACACTAATTGATCCGGGTGCCACCCATAATTTCATCTCAACAAACCTGGTGCAGAAGTTGGAGATACCGACGACCCAAACAAGTGCATATGGTGTAACCATGGGCATGGGAGATTTCATGAAGGGAGAGGGCATCTGTCAAGGCATCGAGATTGTGGATCATTTTTTACCGTTAAACTTGGGTAGTTCCGATGTGATTTTGGGCATCCAATGGCTGGAGACCTTAGGCACAATGCACATCAATTGGAAAAATCAGGTGATGAAGTTCATGGTAGGGTCATACACATTCACTCTGCATGGTGATCCTTCGCTGGGCAGGACGCTAGTCTCATTAAAGCCAATGCTGAAAATATCCGAAAGGAAGGTGCAGAGCTACTCGTCAAACTCAGTCAACTTGAGCATTCAAAGTTGGGGACCAGAGTGAGCTTGAATTTTTAGAAAAATTGCTGCTAGAGAATGAGACAATTTTCCATATGCCGAGTGAACTACCACCGGTAAGAAGTCACAAGCACGCCATAGTGTTGCATGAGGGCTGTGCTCCAATCAGCGTACGACCATACAGGTATCCCCACATCCAACAAAATTAAATTGAGAAGTTAATTAACAAGATGTTGATGGCAGGTATTATTTGTGTTAGTAAGAGCCCATTTTCTAGCCGGTGCTGCTTGTTAAGAAGAAAGATGTGTCATATAGATTCTCTGTCGATCAAAGGATCCTAAACAAAGCGACAAATCCCCACAAATACCCAATCCCGGTGATTGACGAACTTTTGGATGAGTTATTTGGGGAAAAAGTGTTCTCAAAATTAGATTTGAAGTCTGAGTATCATCAAGTTTGGGTAAGAGAGGAAGATATTCCCAAAACCGCATTCCGGATACATGATGGTCATTATGAATTTCTAGTCATGCCATTTGGTCTCACAAATGCACCTGCTACATTTCAGTCCTTAATGAATGACATCATTTGAACGTTCTACGAATATCGGTCTTAGTTTTTTTATGATGTACTGGTTTACAGCCCTACGGAGGAGGTACATTTGCAACATTTGGCTGAGGTCTTGGACATATTGCAGCACCACCGTCTGTATGTTAATCGGAAGAAGTGTGAACAGGGGTAACGAGAGGTAGCTTATTTTGGGTATATCATTTCAGATGATGGGGTGGCATCCGACCCTTCTAAAATTCAGGCAATGGTGGAGTGGCCGAGACCAAACAATCTGAAGGAGTTACGAGGATTTTTGGGGCTTACCGGGTACTACTATAAGTTTGTGGCTGGTTATGCTCGCACTGCGCTGCCACTGATCGAACAGCTCAAAAAAGACCAATTAGGTTGGAATGTTGAGGCTGAAGAAGCTTTTAGCAACCTAAAACGATTCATGACTTAAGATCCGGTGTTGGCCATGCCAAATTTCACTCAGAGCTTTATCGTTGAGACAGATACTTCGGGTTTAGGGTTAGGTGTCGTTCTACTACAAGGGGTACGACCTGTGGCCTTCTTTAGCCAAACATTGGGTCCACGAGCACAGCCGAAATCCATATATGAAAAAGAGTTAATGGCAATTGTGTTCTCGGTGCTCAAGTGGCGGCATTATGTTTTAGAAAGGAAATTTGTGGTGCGCACGGAGCAATAGTCTGAAATTTTTGCTTGAACAAAGACTTGTGGGAGTGGAGTACCAAAGGTGGATAACAAAATTGATGGGGTATAAATTTGACATCCAATACCATAGTGGAGCTAGTAGTGGAGCTAGTAAGGTAGTGGAGCTAGTAACAGAGTAGTGGAGCTAGTAATAGGGTAGTGGAGCTAGTAACAGGGTAGCGGATGCACTATTCCGCATCCCAAGGCAAGTTGAATGTTCCACACTGGCGGTTCCTCAATGGTTGCATTGGACGAAATTACAGGCAGAATTATTAGCTAATGAATTCCTTACACGCTTAAGGAATGACATCACTTCGGAGACCAAGACACATGTTGATTTTACAGTGGAAAACGGGATTCTCTATTGCAAAGGGCTCCTAGTCATTCCTCATTCTTCTCAGTTCATCCCTCAAATTCTTGCAGAGTTCCATAATTCCCCTATCGGGAGACTCGCGAGGGAAACAAAGACCTTACAGCAATTGACAGCAGAGGTGTACCGGTGGACATGCGCAAGGTTGTTTCTGATTTTCTCCGAGAAAGTGTGGTACGCCAACAAAATAAATACTTGGCTACAACACCTGCTGGACTTCTTCAACCTATCCTCTTACCAATACAACTATGGGATGAGGTAACTATGGATTTTATTGAAGGATTGCCCCATTCCGAAGGGGTAGATTCGATTTTGATGGTAGTTGACAGGTTGAGTAAATATGCCCACTTCATTGGCTTGAAACACCCTTTTACAGCAGTAACTGTGGCTGTCATTTTTATGCATGAGGTCGTCAAATTCCAAGGAATACCTCATATTAATCATCTCAGATCAGGATCAAGTCTTCATGAGCCATTTTTAGCGTGAGTTGTTCAAACTCCAAGGCTCCTCGTTTCAGTGTAGTACTGCCTTCCATCCCCAATCTGATGGACAGACCTAGGTAGTGAAAAGGGGTTTGGAGACATATTTGCATTGTTTTGCTTCCAATCAATCCCGCACTTGGGCCCGATGGCTTGCATGGGCAGTATTCTTATAACACATCTACCCACTCGGCCACCCGATGCACGCCTTTTAGTGCTTTATATGGTGTTTTTAAAGCTGTTTCCTGTGGGGGATATGGTGTTTTTAAAGCTGAGACCATATAGGCAGCAATCACTTGCACACCGCCGCTTTGAGAAGCTAGCTGCTCGATTCTATGGGCCATACAAAATTTTGCAGCGGGTGGGACAGGTTGTTTATAAGCTGGAATTGCCTTCGTCTGCTTCCATTCACCCTGTCTTACATGTATCTCAGCTACACCACGCTGACAGGGCATTTCATTCACCAACCGACTTACCCCCTCAGCTAAGTGCAGATCTGGAACTTGTTGTTGAACCTGACACAGTATTGGCTGTTCGCCCTAAGGTGCAAGGCAGGGCTGATGAAATGCATGTGTTACTCAAGTCGAAGAGTTTGCCAGAATTTGAAGCCACCTGGGAAGACTTTTACTCTATTCTGAACCAATTCCCTGACTTTCACCTGGACGACAAGGTGAGAGTTTGCGGGGGTTAATGATAGGCCACCGATCCAGTTCACCTATGCTAGGCGGGGAGGTAGGAGGAACAAGGCTGCTGAGGTGTCATCTATTGATCCTAGTCATTAGTGGTCAAGGGATGGGGAGCAACTGGCCCAATCATTAGTTAGTTGGATGGCAGACGTGTCAAGCGTTGGAAGCAGTTATACAGACTGTAATAAGTGACAGGAATATATGTAACGGAGAGAGGGGGCAGTAGGGGTATTGGGATTTATGTTTGTAAATTCAGAGCTCTGCTCTGCGGGAGAGTGCCAAGCCTCTCGAATGCTTGGTCAGTCACTGTAATGCACTGAATTGAGTAATAGAACCAGGGAGATCAGTCCTCTCTCTTTATTTTTCCTAATTGCATTATTTTCTTCATGTAGTTCTTCTATCTAATGCGTAACAAGGTCATGGGTTCAAGTCTCCTTACGGGAATGAATATTGGATTAAAAAGCTCTTTCCTCAAAAAAAAAAAGTTGTTCCAACTAAACCAACAAACCTCAGATTTTCTTTCCCTCCCTCGCTTGCTCCCCCCATTGCTTGCACGTCTCCCTCCCAGATTCTAATTTTCAACCTCATTGAGCTGGTCAGCCCGGCTGGTTCGACAGTCAAACAATATGCCCCACATGTGGGACCCAGGATTTAAGAGTGTTTTCAGGTTTTTGTGTTATTAACCCGGAAAAGGTCCAGGTCCAAACAAACCAACACTAATGGCAAGGTTTGGGCAGGTTTCATAGCACAAGGGTCACATCTTATGAACAGGAGACAATGGTCATACACTCAACATACCCTATAGACTGACATTTAGAATCAGAACGCTACAAATCACAAACAAAAAGAGAAAAATAAGTAAAAAGAAAAAATAGTTTTCCACCCTCATGCCACCCAAAGCAATCAATGAAACCCAGTTTTTTTTTCCTTTGAAAGATGGAAGCTTATCAAAATTCAACAGAAAAACATAGGGGGTTCCACAATTGAAACAAAAAGAAACAACAGAACAATAAACAAATGCAAACAGAACAGAATGAGAAATTAGTTCACTAAGAAATATGATTATGGTTAAAAAACACAAGTAAAAGATATGATAGACAACGTATAAATACATACCTAAAAAGTTAATAGCATCATCAAATTGCAACACCTTCTCATCTTGGAGACAGTGATATGTAAAAGAGTTTTTGTACAGATTCTGGCAAGCAGGTACTGTCTGCAATTGTACAAATCAAACACAAAAAAACACTGAGGATACCATTGCCATAAATGGATAATATAAAAAAGGACAATCATCCAAATAAAATAGAATCTAATAAATATAGCATAGCATTGATAAGATTATCGAAATTTAAGAAACCCTACCTCCCTCTCCCTCCATCCATCCCTCCCTCTCCATCCCCTCCCTCCTCCATCCATCCCTGTTGGGGATCCCCCCTCCCTCTCCCCCATCCCTCCCTCCTCTCCCTCCATCCATCCCTCCCTCTGTCCCTCCCTACCTGTTGGGGACCCCAAAATCCAATACGTGTAGGGGACCCCAAAATCCAATACGTGTCGGGGACCCCAAAATCCAATACGTGTCAGGGACCCCAAAATGCATACGTGTCGGGGACCCTAAAATCCAATACGTGTCGGGGACCCCAAAATCCAATACGTGTTGGGGACCCCAAAGTCCAATATGTGTTGGGGACCCCTAAATCCACTACATATTGGGTGTATTGGGGATACGTATTGGCCCGTATCAACAGGTCACAAGGTTAAGGGCAAAAATATTCAAACAATTCTAAAAAGTTTTCATAACTTAATTCACTTCATTTGCTTCAGATCGATATAAAATCTTTTTAGAATCACTAAGTAATAGATAAAAATTCATCTTAGAGTGTCTATTGTTTATTTATAAGATTCATTTGGATTAAAATAACTTTTTATTCACGCTTTGATGTTAATTTTTTATTATAATGTGGTACTTAGTCCTTCTACCTAATCACGTTTCAGTTAATGTGTACAAGTAAAAATAAAAGCCTAAAAAGGGCACACAACTAAATTGATTGGTAACTAAATATCATAAAGTTTTGTGAAGCTGAGCATAGCTCAGTGGTAACATCAGAGGGATGTGTTGTGGGAGGTCTGGAGTTCGAGTCTCCTGGTGTACGAAGAATAAGGCTATTGCAGCCACAGTATTGTAATCCGGTCTAAATGAAGTCTCTTCAAAAAACAATATCATAAAGTTTTATAGATTCATAATGAAGTTTACAAAGAAAATGGCAGAAAGAAGAAGAGCAACGATATGTAAAGTTACCTGTTTCCCTCTTCCTAACACAGCTCTTTACAACACAAATGACACAATAACCAATAATCAATAACAAAAATTCACGCACTTGTACAAATAATTATTATCTTAAAACAAAAATATACCATTTAAAACTATTAAGAAACACAATAACTCTCCTAATACTAGCATACTAAAATGTAAACTATAATAAAAAATTAAATAAAAATATATTTCACAATCACTAAAATAGCATTCACAATGTGTTAATACTTCCACTAAAGTAACACTCAAATCACACTTATATAATTAACATTTACTAAAGATTTATACATTAAAGCATTCACTACAGTTCCAGTCATTTCACACTTATGGGCTTTAACATACATATCATGTATCTACATTTTCTGATAGAATATCTTTGCGATTTTCTGATATAATGTAGATCAGCCATAGATCTACACTTTATATATATATATATATAAACAGATAATTAGGCCAAGATTTGAGTAAAAGAAAGAAAAAACATGTACTTAACGGAAGTTACTACCTGACTCGACTTCCAGCAAGACATTCTCTGCTGTCAAGTTACAAAATGCCTCAAAACTATAGGCGAATTGTGCAGAATCTAGGGTTCAATAGACCCCGAAAGTTTCACTTTCAAATACGTTGTGGTATGAAAGATACAAGAAGTTCAATGGGTCTTTAAGTTTTCGGACTCGTAACATGCTATGATCTTAATTCGTAACAGCCAAGATTTTGGGAGAATTAATGGAAGAATGGGGAAAAACAGAAAGAATTAGGGTTCAATAAAAGAGAGGAGGAGAAGAAGAGGTAAAAGAAGAAGAGAAATTATAAATTACGGTCTCTGTAATTCTGGTCTCTTTCTTCTTAGGGGGGAAGTTCTTTTTTTTATTTACAAAGATAGATTACAAAATTGCAATATAGCCAATTCCAACATGGACTTACGAAATAGACCATAAAAACCTAATAGCTAATGGCCAATAACAGTAATAAACCCAAATACATAGCATTCCACCCCCTTGAAATGAACCTTGTGATCAAGGCCCACAAAAAAAGAAAAATCATACACCAAATCATCAACAAAGGGTATATCTTTCTCATTTGTAGGCAAGTCAGTGCCATTGAGAGGCATATCTTGCTGATGCGGAGCCAAATGAAGTGTCTTATCTCCTGAAATGTGGTTGAGATGGGCTGGAAGTTGGCATCAACAAAGAAGAGAGTCTGAAAATTGTTGACGAAGATAGTGGGCCTACTCAAATCAACACAAAGGACATTTGTAAAAGCCCCTTGGTGGAAAACCGGTGGCGGTGGATCCAGTAATGGTGGCAACTCCAGTAAGGGTACTGGATCCAGTAACAGCAAATGCTTAGGTGAGGGAACTGGATTCAACAAAAAGTATCAGCTCAGGTAAAGGAGGAGACACTGGCAGCTACGGTACGACAATTGGTGCAAGTGGGGCTGGAGAAAAAAAGGCAAGATGATGCGGTCAAAGAGAGTCGTTGACAGTGTTTTGGTGAATGGTCTTCCTTAGAGAAATCGAAACGCTATCTTGAATGGTTAACTCCAAATGAGGAACTGCAATGGATAAGTCAGGCTGGTCCAACCACGAATTGTCTTGCAGAAGGGGATCAACAATTAGAGTTGGAATAGAATCACTCATGGGATAAAGATGCAGAACTAGATCAAGTGAATTAAAAGCTTAAGTAGACGCTCAGGAAATGGAAGTGTTGAACACAGGATTGATGGATAATAGCAGAAGCCCAAGCAATAGAGGCAGGAGCCTGTGAACTGATGAAAGTGACGGCACAACTAACAAAGAGGGCTGCACAAGTGCTTGGAACATTGGCGAAGATTGTTGAAGAGCATGTAAATCTACTTTCAGAGCTGTTGACGTGATTTTGTGGCTTTTAGGGTAGTCTCTACTTTATCAAAGAAAAATGCTATGCACACAGCACTGGAGCATGGTTGTGCACACGGCGTGAAGTGGAGCATGGGACCCACCATGCCTATTCTCATCACGTTGTGCGCATGGCCATGCTCCAACGTCGTGCGCATAGCATTACTCTTTATCTAACTGTCTCGAGTTGTAGGTCCTATTGTCATGCCAAAAAAATATTTTTTTGGCACTCTTTTAGAAATTCCTGCTTTAAAAAAAAGAAAAAAAGGAAAAAAAAAATAAAAGTGTTGAATAAATGGCACCAAAAAAGGAAGGAAAAAAAAGTGAAAAAGAAAAAGATTTTCTTTGACATGTCAATACGGGCAACATCTCAATGAAGTTAAATAAATAAGAGGCTACCCTAGAAACCAAAAGTTACGTCAGCAGCTCTGAATGTAGATCAATAGGATTTTTCCATTTGTCGCCAATGTTCCGGGCACTTGTGCAGCTCTCTTTGTCAACCTGTTGTCACTTTCTTTGGTTCACAAACCCCACCCAAACTGCCACCGCCTCCACTCTCATGTTTCGGCATTATCCGCCACTCTCATATTCAACACTTTCATGGGCTGCATATCGGCATAAGCGTTTCAATGCATTTGGGCCAATGTTGCAGCCTGACCCAATGAATGATCTTGTACACTAGGTTTTGGCCCACACATGTAAACATAAAAATTCAAACCAAACAAAGATAGTTAGCATAGATAAGGTCCAACTCTAATCATTAATCCCCCTCTGTCAGACGATTTTCCACCACCAGACCAGCCTGACTAGTCCATTACAATTCCTCGGCCAGAGTTATCTATTCAAGACATGATCTGGATTTCTCAAAGAAAGACCATTTGCCAGTACTCTTTCGACAACTCTCTTCAACCGCATTGTTCGAGCTTTCATCCTCTAACCCCGCTTGCACCAGCCGTCGTGTCTGAACTACCATTGTCACCACGCTTCCCTGAACCGAAACTTTTGCCAAATTCCACGCCCTCGCCTGCGCAACTGCTTTTGCCGAATCTAGCACCTTTACAAAAGCCACCACCATTGTCAGGTCCATTGCCTTAACCAAATCCATCGCCACCAGTTCTCCACTAGGCAGCTTCTACAATCGTCCTTTGAGTTGATTTTGAGTCGGCCCACCATCTTCATTGGCAATTTTTCACACACTTGTATTTTTATCAATGGCAGCTTCAACCCACTTCAGTCACATATCACAAGTCATGCACTTCATTTGGTTTCGCATCAACAAGATATATCTCTCCACAACATTAACTTGCCTACGAATGGTCTATGCTATTTCTTTTTCTTTTTTTGAAGCTTGGAGACAATGTTCATTTCATGGGGGTGGAATATTAGGGATATATTAGGGTTTGTTACTGCTATGGGTCATTAGTTGGCTTTATAGAGGGTTTGGCGAGACTAGAGGCTTTTACGCACCAACAAATAATATTGCTAGTCCTCTTCAACCCAAAGGCCCACCTATGAAGCCTTGCTAAAAACTGTCAAGCTCGGCTTTAGTGGAATCAGCACTACCAATGTGTCATTTGGGCAATCAATTTTCAAGTACTTCTGGTTACACCTCCAACATGAATCTGAAATCTTTCTGAATACTAATGCAGGCAAGAATTATGCAGGAGATGGCATCAATTACTCTCTCAGAACTGCTTCATTAATTTTAGTGGTCAAAATGAGTTCGCTAGAGAAGTAGCCCATCCAGCTAGTGGTCAAAATCTGAACAAGTGGGTAAAATTTCCTCCCCAACCTTTGAAGTCACAGGAAAAGGTGAGTGAGCTTTATTTTTACTCTAATGCGTAGAAACAAACATTGCAGGCATGTATCTAAAAAAGTAGAAAACAAGTGAGGCTTTTGACACTTGTTGACCTAACAAGAGAGATATGTCACCGACTTATTGCTTGAAAAGTGCCATAAACCTTACCTAATTCTTGAAATAAACTCTCAATACTTTCTTTAGAACAAGAAAAATATTACTATTATCTTTGACGAGGCAGTTAATTGCTTCTTCATATCCCTTCGAGGACAAATACACAAGACACCACATATGAGCTAAAGGTGTTTGTGCCCTTAAAATAAAACTGTTATAATCTGCTGGATCTAATTATTGAATGGTGCCAGTGTTGACAAATTCAAAAGAAAAATTCAAATGTTGACAAAACTAAGACAAAGTAGTTTTAGGCTGGTGTGAAGGATGAAAGAATCTTCAAAGCGTTCTTAAACCGCCAAAAACACAGGTTAAAGTGATAAACATGAATATCTCAAGCCATTGATCTAGAGATTACAAAAAAGTCCGCATAGCCTTCAAAAATTTTTAACCACCGCTGTAGGGAGGAATAACTAAAGAACAATAGAAAGCAAGTTATGTGAACGCCCGAAAACAATCACGAGTCCAATTACTCGCAAAGTGATGAAAAAAAAAAAAAAAAAAAAGAGCCTTACATTAAGAACCCTGGAAATTCCTTGAGTCTTCAGCAGCTCGGCACGAGATGCGTTATCATAGCTCCCCAGGTAAAGAAAATCAGACAATATCTCAGACGGGAAAGCGCTGCTCGGAGGCCCTAGTTTTTCAAAAGAAGCGGGGACCCGATGCCCACAGATCCCACAAACCTCTCCTTCTTCGTATTTGTGATAATGCCCACAAACCCCACAAGGATTCTCGCGCTCCCTCTTCCTCATGATTACAAGCAATCAAACCCAGCTGAAAATTCCGATTCGAGATCGAAAACACCAGCACCCAAATAGAAACAACCGGTCAAACATTGGAGAAACATAGAACCATCCCAAAATCCATTCACGGAGATCCTAACACAGATTCACCACCAGCTTCGACAAAGAAGAAAGGGAGATGGACAGGAATCTTATAGTTTCACAGAAATCTGAAGACTCGTACAAGATATGAAAATTATTGAGTTTTGCTTGAACGTGGGGAAATCTGAATTCGAACACGCAGAGCAGAAAAAAAAAAGTCGCGACAGAGATATAGTCGCCCTATCAGATTTTTTTCTGATAAATAAACACGAAATATTTCGAGGGGACAGGAGAGAGAAAATGCCTAAAATGACCCTATTTTGGTTAAAAACTACATTGCTGCTCCGGTTTTATGGTCTGACTCTCATTAAATTTCTTATATTTTCAACAAGAGTAATGCTAACGGTACGTTACTGTAGCGTACCGTTTGCGTACAGTCTGACGTGGAATGCTTATGTGGCATCCACGTCAGCTGCCTCTTTGGCATAGTGAAAACCGGTTCTCTTGAGCGGCAGAGAGAGGGAGGGAGGCCGGGCGAGGCGGGAGGAAGGAGGCCGGGCGAGAGCGGGAGGAAGGAGGCCGGAGCGAGAGCGGGAGGAAGGAGGCCGGGCGAGGCGGGAGGAAGGAGGCCGGAGCGAGAGGGAGGAAGGAGGCGGAGCGAGGCGGGAGGGAAGGAGGCGGGCGAGGCGGGAGGGAAGGAGGCGGGCGAGAGCGGGAGGAAGGAGGCCGGAGCGGGAGGCGGGAGGGAGGGAAGCTGAGCGGGAGGCGGGAGGGAGGAGGCGGGGCGGGAGGCGTGAGGGAGGAGGAGGCGGAGCTGGGCGTGAGGAGGGAGGAGGCGGAGCTGGGCGTGAGGGAGGGAGGGAGGCGGAGCTGGGCGTGAGGGAGGAGGAGGCGGAGCTGGGCGTGAGGGAGGGAGGAGGCGGAGCTGGGCGGGAGGGAGGGAGGAGGAGGCGGAACACTCCCGCTGGGCGGCCTCCTCTCCGCCTCGGCGGGCGGCCTCCTTCCCGAGCTGCGGCGGGCGGCCTCCTTCCCGAGCTGCAGCGGGAGGGAGGCCGGGGCGGGAGGGAGGCCGGAGCACTCGCGGGGCGGCCTCCCTCCAGCGCCATGCGGCGGCCTCCTTCCCAAGCTGCGGCGGGAGGGAGGGAGGCGGAGCACTCGTGGGCGGCCTCCCTCCGCCGCGCCCTCTCCTCCCTCTCCCCTTCTCCTTCCCTCTCCGGCCTCCGGCCCTCTTCCCCTCTCCTTCCCTCTCCGGCCTCCGGCCCTCTTCCCCTCTCCTTCCCTCTCAGGCCTCCGGCCCTCTTCCCCCTCCTTCCTCTCCGGCCTCGGCCCTCTCCCCCCCTCCTTCCCTCTCCGGCCTCCGGCCCTCTCCCCCTCTCCTTCCCTCTCCGCCACCGGCCCCTCCCCCCCCTCCTTCCCTCTCCGCCACCGCCCTCTCCCCCCCTCTCAAACCGGAACCCGAAGGTTCCGGTTTCTCTATGCCGAAGAGGCGGCTGGCGTGGATGCCACATAAGCATTCCACGTCAGGCCCAGACGCTAACTTGATGCGCACTGAGAACGCATGCCGTTAGCATTATTCTTTCAACAATTCAAATCATATATATTCTACAGATCGAATTATTCGGAAGATAATTCTAGCTTTTAATTATTCGTAAATAAGTATTTATTGTTTAATATATTATCAAATAAATAATATATCACAATTTAGAAACTCAATTCCAATTTTACTTGCCTCATTCAAATAACAAGAAAAATAATATCAGTACTTACTACTTCCAAATTACTTTAAGGTTTCATATCGTGGCTGCATAGTTGGCGGTCTAGATAAGAGAAAATCTAGGGTTTAGGTTTACCCATAGAATAGGTAGATAATATTTTCTTATAAAAATAAAATCTTTCAGCTTATCTCTTACCTAGATTTCAATATAGACACGGGATGTAAAGTTTTGAAAGTAAAAAGCTACATTACTTACGCTCAATTAACAAACAAGGAATATATTATGATAAAAAATGACATGAGTACTGCGATATCTTACTGTCTCTTTTTACAGTCTGACGTGCATCCTATTTGGCAATCCACGTCAGCAAAAATGTCGGTTTAATATTCTCCAGCAAAACAGACGAGATTGACGGAAGGGAGAGGAGTAAACCACGACTCCGACACAATCTCCAGACGGGAGAGATGAAATCCGAAGGACTTTTCGCGGGGAAAGAGTTCTACGAACAATCTCCAGTCGGGAGAGATGAAATCGAAAGGATTTTTCAGGGGAGGGGGGTGTTCTATTGAGTCCCAAACTCGGATAAGGTTCTCGACTTTCTACTTCTCCTTCCATTTTTGGAAATTTTCGAGAAAAAAATCGAACTTTTGTAACCTCCAGTAGCGTGTTAACACCAGCAGCTTGTTACCTCACAGCAACCTACCAGACATTGAGCACGAGTGTCCAAATTTCAGGGCCAGAAGTTTTAGATAGCGTGGGAAAATGACGAAAGAATTCATACAGGTAAGGGCCCCTTTTTTTTTTGGTTGAAGTTTATCTTCCTATGTGCTTCATACTATTTTTTGGGTTGTGTTTGTCTTCCGTTCCGTTTAGTGCATGTGAACATTGCTTACTTAAATAGCTGAAATCATCTCTTCTTATTTTAGAGTCATTTAAAGGATCCCGTGAATGTGAAGCCAAGTGTATATATGCTAAGAGGAGTCTCGATGTGTCACTCTTACTTTTTTTTTTTTTATATAGAAGCATCTAAAACGATTAAAGCACAATCTTCTTTAACTTGAGTTCAATATCAATGTTGGCTGTTTTTAACTTGTCAACGTAGAGTGTATATATTGAGTTCCTCCAAAAGTCTATTGACTGTTTTGTTCTAAAGTGATTGCTTCAGCAGTTTATATATTTGTATTTGTAAGTAGTTTGTCAATTTGATAACATAAGCATATATTTATGGCAGTAGCCCCAAAAGTCTATTGACTATTTTGTTCATTCCTTGTGCAGTTTATGCATTTCTATTAGGAATAGACTTAATCATTTTAGTTTTTTATTAGTTGTTTCTGTTTGAAGGAGAGCATGACTCGATTGTGTAATTCTATTAGTGAGGAACTGAAGTCGCATTGCTTGTTTTTTAAGTGCAAGTAGATATTATGAGGTATTTGTAGTTACTCCTAGTAAACTAAACACATTTTGCTTATCCTACTTTCCAGCCTGTAGTCACTGCTAGTGGAAATGTCTTACCCAAATACCCAAGTTGCACACAACCTAAGAGTCTCTTCAGCTCTGATTCAACAAAGTGTAAGGTATATGTTTCACACAACTGTCTATTTTGTTGGTGTTAAACGATGCTAAGTATTCTGTTTTGTGTAGCTGAAACTAGCCAAGAGACTTTCTACTACTGGTGCATAACTAAGCATAACTGAGGAACATCTGATATGCTGCAGTAGGTGATGATATCCTCTATTAAGCTGTGTTTGTAAATTCATTGACCGTGGCACGCTTACCACTCCAGTGGGAAAGTTTTAATATCGTCTCCAACGTGAAAACAATAGAAGCCTCAGCGTGCAGCTGTGCTGAAGTGCTTATTGTAAATGTTCAGCTAGGGTCTTCACTCGCATTTGCACGGAAGTGCACACCACCCTTTTGTTTCAAACGCTTGCAAGGTCTCTCCATAAATGTGCCTTAGGTTTGAACTTGAAGCATAATGTATCTTTGGTTCTACTTGTTGAAATTTTATTCGGTTCTCTTCAATTCACACTAAGCTAGCCCTGAGTCGGAGGATGCCGGTGCTGCAACCAGTCATGCATTATGCCAAGTTTTCAATCTGGAACTTCTTAGTTTTGGCTTGACATCTGTAAACATATAATTTGATTCATTTAATGTGTTCAAACGTTCTGGGTACATTTGTCCTAGTTTGTGTTTTTGTTCAATTCATTATTACACCAGGGACTTTAAGCACGAATATAAAGACCCGAAAACGTGTTCTTCTCAACTTCATAAAATTTGAAATGATCAATCAATCAATTTCCAATACAGTAAGCTGCAACTGCTGGGCCTGGTTACTCCACTCAGACTATCAGCGCTCTTGTCAAGTAGGAAAAAAAAAGGAAGAAAATAAACGAGAAAAAAGAAGAAAAATGTATTCCAAAAAACTAGTACGTTACATTCACTAACACAAGATTAATTAATCACAAGCAACCTCATTCCAACAGTGGAAAACATCTCTCTATACTTCTCCTAAACTGGACACAAGCAACCTCTAGAATGTTAATGTCAAGCTGTGATCAGCACAACTCAAATTACTTCAAAATGCCACACCAAAAAAATTTGCTCTTTGACCACCACACAAATAATTAGAAGACAAACCTGCAATATTTTAGTAGATGTCTCAATGAATATATTTCTTCTATTGATGTTCCAATGAACTATTAAATGACTGAATATGTGGATTGACTTGCACCTGTAATATTTTTACAGATTACAATCCATACTAAAGAAATAGATCGAATTACAAATAAAATTACACAAATAAACTACAACCAGCATTAAATTAGCTTCTTGTGTCACAGTAGGAGTATCCAATCTAACTACGGAGTCTTGTTCCACTTCAATTTTTCTTCGAGAGACCTAATGACATAATATCATTAGCTTAAAATACACAAAGCATTTAATAACGAAAGTATATAATGAAATAGAGATAAAAGTTTTAGTGATAAAACTTGCATACCTTTTTCTTCTGTTTAATACTTACTTTCTCCACTATTGATTGTTTCCTCTCAGTAGTGGGTCGCCCTTTCCTTCTCACTTGACTAGGGTTTAGAATCTTAGATGATGTATTTTCATTTTCCTGAATTTTGTCACTGCCGAATTTCATACCATTTGTTGCATCATCCATTCCACAATTTGTAACAATGAGATTATGACTTAGTCTCACACTTTTAGATGTATCAATCTCCACCAAAAGTTTTTCCTTCATTTCATTAATTAGCTTTAAAGCAAGCTCATACCCATCATTAGATGTCAATGCTGTATCTGCAAACTCTAGGCAACGAGCATATAAAATTTCAGATTTTTCCATTGTTGTATCAGCTTCAATGTTAGTTGTAAAAGACAGAGCATGTACACGCTTAAAATATTTTCTCCAACGTGCTAAAATATACTAAGAAGGAATCTTATTCACCTTCAAAAATATGAGTGCAGATAATGTGTGCCTCAATAGGATGCCTCTAAATTCAAATGAACGACAAATGCAACAAACTTTTTGTTCTCTTGCATCGTAGCAAACCGAATAATTCTAATGTTCTCATGTTTTTCCTTCATGCCTCACCACATGTTCTAGAACATCAAAATTAAAGACTGATCCATCTTCCGCCACTAATGATGCATGACAATACAATAAAGCCTTCACCTCATCCTGAAACTTCTTAAAAATATCAAATGTATAAATTTCACTTAATTGCTTTTCCATATAATAATTTGAAAGTAATGGCGGCTTCATATTGGAAGAATAAAAATCTGAGTTAGCTTCTTTCTCGTATTTGCTTTGTAATGCAAATTCATATTGCTCAACAAATTGCTTCAAAGTAGTCTTTGAATGTATATATCCATAAAAAAAGCATTCATACTCTCACTTCGTTGGGTTGTAGACATGCCTGCCCAAAAGACATCCTTTACATACACAGGGATCCATAGCTTTCTTAGGCCGTAAAGAGTTTGAAGCCACTCATTTTCTTGAAACTTAAAGAATTTGATGAAATTCAACCAATTTTCTTCAAACTCTTCAACTTTCAACGATTGATATACAATCACCTTTAACTCCTTAATAGCCTTATAATCAGTTAAACTGCCCAATTTTTGAGGAATATTTTTCATTATATGCCACAAGAACAAATGATGGCGAGCTTTTGGAAATATTTTATCAACGGCTGCGTGTATGGACTTACACTAGTCGGTTATTATAGACTTTAGAGGAATTCCCAACATACACTCTAACCATGTTTCAAATAACCAAATATAAGTCTCAACACTTTCATGTGCAAGCAATGCACAACCTAGTAACACTGACTGACCGTGATGGTTTACACCAAAAATGGAGCGAAAGGCATATCATACCTGTTTGTTAAATATGTAGTATCAAAAGATATGACATCCCCAAAATATTGATATGCAGACCTTGATCGAGCATCTGCTCAAAATACATTTCTTAAACGGCCTTCAAAATCCAAATCTATCAAATAAAAGAAGTTTGGGGATTTCCTTTGCATCCGAACAAAATATTTATGAATAGCTTCAACATCTCCATCTCCAAGCTTTAATCGTCTAACTTTGTCAATATAATTTCTGCATTCCCTTTCATTGAAACTTAGCTTGTCAAATCCTCCCATTCGTTTTGCCCATATCTGGACAGATTTATTCAGTCTTACCCCTGCATCATCATTAAATTCTAAGTGTTGTTTCACATAAGTGGGTAACTTTCTATTTGATTTGTAGAAACGAGACTTTGATGGGCTAATTGTATGATTATGTTCAAGGTGAACATGTTGCAGATGATAAAGTCCATCATGATGCAAATGGGCTATGATTTTTGCTTTACAATTTGTTTTTGGTGATGGTCTACAACGATATGGGTTCTTAGTAGTATTCCTTGGCTTCCCCTCCTTGACACATGCAAGAGTGAATGTTTTGTATCGCCTGTCTTCTCCATATGATGAACTCTTTTAATTATACCAATTCCAATACGTTGAGCATATCGGTTGTAGAAGTATCTTGTATCTTCATACGTATTGAAAACCAAACCTAATCGAGGAATTTCATCTTCTTCTCCCAAGGCATTATAATCCCCAACGGATACATTTCGACATTTTTCTTCATGGAGATTTGGTTGTTCAAGAGGCACTACTTCTTTATTTTCATCAAGAACCATGTCTATTGACTCGCTAGCCACTTCCTATAAAGTTATCATTAACCAATCAAACTAGTAGCTCAAACTCGAATTAAAATATGCCAAGTCTAAACACTTAATAACCTTATTAAAAACAAGTGATAAGAATGTTAAAAAACAAGCAATGCGACTTCAGTTCCTCACTAATAGAATTACACAATCGAGTCATGCTCTCCTTCAAACAGAAACAACTAATAAAAAACTAAAATGATTAAGTCTATTCCTAATAGAAATGCATAAACTGCACAAGGAATGAACAAAATAGTCAATAGACTTTTGGGGCTACTGCCATAAATATATGCTTATGTTATCAAATTGACAAAAGCCTCATGCCATCTCCTTTAAAAGAAAACAGCTAACAAACTACTTACAAATACAAATATATAAACTGCTGAAGCAATCACCTTAGAACAAAACAATCAATAGACTTTTGGAGGAACTCAATATATACACTCTATGTTGACAAGTTAAAAACAGCCAACATTGATATTGAACTCAAGTTAAAGAAGATTGTACTTTAATCGTTTTAGATGCTCCTATAAAAAAAAAAGTAAGAATGACACATCGAGACTCCTCTTAGCATATATACACTTGGCTTCACATTCACGGGATCCTCTAAATGACTCTAAAATAAGAAGAGATGATTTCAGCTATTTAAGTAAGCAATGTTCACATGCACTAAACGGAACGGAAGACAAACACAACCCAAAAAATAGTATGAAGCACATAGGAAGATAAACTTCAACCAAAAAAAAAAGGGGCCCTTACCTGTATGAATTCTTTCGTCATATTCCCACGCTATCTGAAACTTCTGGCCCTGAAATTTGGATGCTCGTGCTCAATGTCTAGTAGGCTGCTGTGAGGTAACAAGCTGCTGGTGTTAACGCGCTACTGGAGGTTACAAAAGTTCGACTTTTTTCTCGAAAATTTCCGAAAATGGAAGGAGAAGTAGAAAGTCGAGAACCTTAGCCGAGTTTGGGACTCAATAGAACTCCCCCCCCCCCTCTGAAAAATCCTTTCGATTTCATCTCTCCCGACTGGAGATTGTTCGTAGAACTCTTTCCCCGCGAAAAGTCTTTCGGATTTCATCTCTCCCGTCTAGAGATTGTGTCGGAGTCGTGGTTTACTCCTCTCCCTTGCGTCAATCTCGTCTGTTTTGATGGAGAATCTTAAACCGACATTTTTGCTGACGTGGATTGCCAAATAGGATGCCGCATCAGGCTGTAAAAAGAGACAGTAAGATATCGCAGTGCGCATATCACGCCTCTATTATGATTTATAAACTCTGTTCCAATTTCTAAAGTTGCCTCATTGAACTATTAGTTAAAGTAAACAAGATCATTTACCCATTATTGATTATTAAAATAAACTAATTAGCTCGAGTTCAGCAAATAATACTAGAAAGTAGAAACTGCTAATTCGATTGTTTTGCATAATTATATTAAATTATTGAAGCACTAGACAAATATTTTAACAAATTATGTATAGTAAAGTTCTTACTATAATGTTATAATCATTGTTAGATAAAGCTTACTCTTAAAATATACATTCTCAAAGGTAATTGCATGAAGTTATGTGCAACCAAAATTGCTTTACTTTTTTATGAGTGAAATATAGATCGAAATAGAAAATGAGTAAATATACACTAAAAGTGTATGCACTTTAAATAAATATAATGGAAAAATATGTAAATTATGGGACATTAGCACAAAAAACGTACACCATTGCTACTTCCATTTCCAAAGATATGGTGTGATTCCCCGGTTCAAACAGGTTTCTTCGGTTCGGATCTGTTATTGTGAACCAAGCGGGTTTTCACTTGGATCGGTTGGGGGGGTTCGGTTCGGTGGATCCGAAATCCGAGTATCCAGAACCGCAGTCGTGTCAGGACCCGGAGACTTCTTAACTGAAAACATGGGAGGAGGCGGGAACCGTCATTTCTGTCCACAGCGAACTCTCTTCGAGTGGACGACGAAGTCTTGATGCGGTGAATGCTGATCTCTTTTTTTATTTTAGAGAAGTTCAGGTTGTAGAGGCAGAGATCTTGCGGCGTCGCGCGTGTCTCAAGATGCGCCTTCATGTTTGCTTTCCGTTACAAAAATTCTAATTATGTCTTAAATTTTGGTGCTGTTATTTGAAGCTGCTGGATATGAAGCGTATAGATCTGCATCGATCACTAAAGAATCAGGTAATTTTTTTGAGTATTTACGCTTAATCTTGCCTTTGATATCTTAGTGTCAATACGATGCGTATGGAATAATTTTTTCTTTTTGAAAGTTAATGCGTATGGAATAAAATTAAAATTGTTGTTCTTGTTAAGGCTGGTATTAAATTTTCTTGAGCTGATGATGACAGTTTATTATAGTTTTTCTATTATTTACTTCCAGGCATACAGCAAGCGTAATAATGTTGCAATGGATGGGAGGATCAAGGCGGAAGGTGACAACGGTAGGCCATATCGCGTTCGCTCTCACTAGCTTGTGTTGTTCATGATTAGAGTTACCTAGGCATTGATGTATATCGAGTTGTTTAGGACTTTATAGAGCAACAAAATTTTCTGCATGAAAAGGCACGCACACATTTACACATACATATAGTGCTCTGACTGGAGGATGGTGGGGAGCAGGGCCTCATAATGAGTTATAGAAGAGTTATTAACTCAAAAGGAGTTCTCAAAAGTGTCCTTAATTGATTTACGACACTCTCGGAGGAGAATCTTTTATCTGGACATGCCCACTAGACCACCGAGGTTGATCTAGTGGACGCCTCTGAGGGAGGGAAGAATCAAGATTAATTTCGATGGGTCTTCACACGGTAATCCAGGGCCTTCAGGATACGAAGGAGTGTTTCAAGATGAGGAGGGATCAGTATTGCT
Organism: Aristolochia contorta; assembly: GCA_022405105.1. Lineage (NCBI taxonomy): Eukaryota > Viridiplantae > Streptophyta > Magnoliopsida > Piperales > Aristolochiaceae > Aristolochia > Aristolochia contorta. Next base: position 19,081,839 of record CM039664.1, read on the forward strand.
CTCATATGCTGGTCCACTTGGTTACTCGGATTCAACAAAAGCAGTTGTCACCATGATACAGGGAGTTTGATTGTTCAGACAAAGGATGAAGGGTGTTGTGGAAATTGGAGGGATTCTAGGAGAGTAATCTGCTGGTGCATGGGTCAAAGCTCCCCGCTTGCCTTTCATTGCTTTCTTCAGAGAAATGGAAGTTTTAGTGAAAAATGTAAATTATACGTGGCTCAATGTACCACATTCTGCCAACTCTATGACAGACAGCCTTGTGAGGGACAGAGTCGTTCCACCAACACACGTTGTGAGAGAACCCCCTTGGAAATTGATGTCATCTCGAAGTTAAAAAGGAATATAATTATTTAATTACCTCAAAAATGGTAAAAGCCCGTCCCTTTACAATTGGGACGGTCCAGGGCCTGCTCTATATAGACCAGGCTCATATCCATTCAAAATAAAAAATAATAGTAAAAAATTTGTTTGATGAAGTGGAAAACATTATCAGTGGATGGCAGATTTCATGGAGCAAAGTACCTAGATCAGTTAACTGTGCAACTGACAGTCTAGCTAAACAGGGAGTTATCCAAGGTTCACTTGTCATTGACACCACTAAAAATTATAACATTGTAACACTACTCTGTAGATTGAATACTTATGATGTATAACTTTTCCAAGGACTATCAATTAAGGTTTTTTCAAAAACAAAAATCAATAAAGGTGATCAAATTTCGTTGTTTTACATATTTATTTGCTGTCTTTTCCCTTGTTACTCCATGGTCCATGTAATTATATAGTTGAGCATGAAGTATGTTTCTTCTGACATCTTCATGAATCCTTTGACAATGGTGGGGACAGCAGACAAGAAGATCTACACATAATAGGTATCTGGTGCATGAATATTCTTTTCTTCTACCTGTGGTGTCTGTCATCTAGCCAAAATCTGTGAATACATAGGCAAAAGCAATACTTTGAGCAAAGGAAGCGACGCCAATTGGCTTCAGGGCTGGAGTGTGATGATGACGGAAAGCATAAACAAACAAAAATTATGGAAATTCTGCATCACTGGATATTGCTAGCCTAGCAAATTTAGCCAAACTCACTCAAGAGTGTAGATATAATGACACGACTAATGGTAATTACTTTGTCTTTGAGAATTATTTAACAACTTCATGCAGTTTCTTGTGCTACTTTTCAGTCCTTTCCCGATTCAAGTTACATTTTATCAAAAAGGCAAAGGGTTTTTGGCAGAAGTATAGGTGCTAGATGGTCTTCTGACTGAAGTGAGGCAATCCGCAATCAAGTCATCTTAATTCTCACTGTCTGAGCCAATGTCTTGTATAATATAACACCACATTTGGCTGTACATTGCAAAGTCATTGTATGCCATGTAGTGGATCTGGAGGCCAGGCTTTTCTTTTCCGTTTTTATATTCTCAACTCATATTTTTCATCCATCATGAGCAGTTCAATTTCGGTGGACTGTGATGGGAGGATAGTGTAGACCTGTTTATTGTTGTTCTAAATTATATAGATTAATAAAGTTGTATTATGTGTGGACAACACTTGAGATGCTTACATCATGCCAACTGATCTAGAAATAATCATAGTAGTTAACGGGGTCTATTTATTTGACATAGTTTGTATGTCTGTGCAATTTTTTTGGTAAAATATCTCTCTCTCTCTTTCCTTTGGTGGTCTAAGGAGAAGGCAACAGGCTGAGTGGTGTCTGTTAAACCAATTGTACTGCCATTTATTTTATGAATCAAGTCACTTCTCTATTTTGAGAATATTGAGAATTTCCTTGAAAGATGAGTTTAAACATTTCATGTGTACTTGCTGCATTATTGCCATTATATTTGGAGCAGAAAATAGCACCACATGCAACAGAGTGGAGATTGCATCCCCAAAGAAGTAAGGGCTAACTACTGTCTTCTTCTCCCTCTCCCTCTCCCTCTCTCTCTCTCCCTCTCTCCCTCTCCCCTCTCCCCTCCCCTCTTCCCCTCCCCTCCCTCTCCCCTCCCTCTCCCCTCTCCCCTCCCTCCCCCTCCCCTCCCCTCCTCTCCCCTCCCTCCCTCTCCCCCTCCCCTCTCCCCTCCCTCTCCCCTCTCCCTCTCCCCTCCCCTCTCCCCCTCCTCTCCCCTCCCCCTCCCCCCCTCTCCCCCTCCCCCTCCCCTCCCCTCTCCCCTCCCCCTCCCCTCCCCTCTCCCCCTCCCCCTCTCCCTCCTCCCCTCCCTCTCCCTCTCCCCTCTCCCCTCTCCCCTCCCCTCTCCCCTCCCCCTCTCCCCTCCCTCTCCCTCCCCTCCCCCCTCCCCCCCTCCCCCCTCCCCCCCTCCCCTCCCTCTCCCCCTCCTCCCTCTCTCTCCTGCTGTCTCCGTACATTAGAAATACTCTATTTTTGGATCTGTGTTATGACAGGTCTGCTGGTTCAAATTTTCCTGACGATGAACGATCATCTCAAACAAAATCATCAAACAAAAACAACCACGAGGCACGTAGGAAGGATGTTCCAACTGGCATGCGTAAGAAAAAGATTCATTCGTCATCTTTGCATTTTTAATTGCATACATAAAGCTCATAAAGGTGCGAATTTGTTTAAAATATTTGGTTTTCAAACCTGTTATCTTGTAGATCTTGTTTAACTTGTATTCACATAACAGTTGCATAACTTATCTCTTTTACCCACTTATTTACAATGCAGAATCATCGGTTTTTGATTTCCTTGGTGATTATGAATTTCATGACTCTTCATTAGGGAGATCAACACATGAGGCTCATGTTGCATTTTCAGTTGAAGGTGCTGGTCATTTGTTTTTTTTTTTTTTTTTTTTTTTTGAGAAAGTCATTTTGTTGAGAGGAATAGATTTTTGTTTTTGATTAAGGACCATTGGATCTGACTCTTTGATGATGGAAAATAAAATATGACAACGGCCTACTATCTGTTTGTTTTTTTTTCTGCAACCCTCATGATATTCCCTATCACCTTACATTATTAAAAAGTATCTTGCCATGCATCAATATTTTGCAGGCCTTGGTAAAATAAAGACAGAAACCCCAATTAGTTCACCTGTACAACTCAGAAGGTAAGTATTTTATTTTTGAAATTTAACAAAAAGTCTATTCTATTCAATTAATTATTATTATTATTTTATGGCATATCATGTGGTAATTCTAATAATTTTATCCTGTGATTCTTTATGAATTATATAGAAAGGGAAAGAGGTCAAGATGCCTGATCCCTCAGGCTGCTCTAATTCTCACCCTTTCTTATGTCTGCTTTCTTCTTCCCTTCTTCCTTTTGTTCTCTTTTTCTTTGAGTCGATTGTTCTGACAATCGTGAGAGAATTCTCTCTTGATGCCGTTTATCATCTTTTATGAAATGCACCTTGTTTCAGAAGAAAAGAGAAACTGATCGCTCGTTTCTTCATACTTTTATGCTCTATTTTTTTTCCTTTCTTATCTTCCTGATTGAAGGGCACTAAATAATGAATGCTGTTACTCTAAGGGGTTGGAGTGGATAAATCGTCTCTTAACTCCCTTTTTACATCATTGTACTGCACTTTGTTTGGTTTTGAGGTTGGTGGTTCTATTTGCCGAATTTTTCTTTGTAATGAATCAGTAGTCAGGGAATACTTAGTCATCAATTGTACCCCAAGTTTCAATATATGAGAAGAAGAGGAAAGAGTATTATTCACTAGTGTAACATATTACTGGAATTGCTTCAGGTATGCCTGTCATGATTTTGACTGCCCAATAACCAATTTGGACCCTACTCTAAATACGTCTTTGGAGGGGTAAAAAGCACATTCATTATAACATTCAATCCGATTTATGAGACAATTTAATGTGTTAGATTTAGTGAAGGGAGATAGTAGATGAGAGAAAAGTGAAAAGATAGGAAGAAGAGAAAGAGAGAAGGAGAGAGAGGTTGTAAGGTCTTCATGACCTACAACCCTAAAACATGTATTAATAGAATCCGAAAATACAAAATTACAATGATGCCATTCATGGCTTGAGGAGCAAGTAAACTAAACAATAAACAAACAATAACTAATTAAAGTTCAGTAAAATTACTAAACTACCCCTAACTCTTAACACTCCCCCTCAAGCTGGAGAGTAGATATCATGAAGGCCTAGCTTGGAGAGAAGGTACTCAAATTCTATTCTTCGAAGACCTTTAGTAAGCCGATCAGCCAGTTGATCTTTAGAGTTAACTTGTAGAGTGTGCACAAATCCCAAGGCGGCAGCAGTAGTAGCAGTAGCAGCAGCAGTAGCAATAGCATAAAGAGGGTTTCATGAACCCAGCAGCAGCAAAATAACACCTTCTCGGAGCAGCACCAAGCATGTAGCACACTTAAACAAAGCAATATTAGCGATCACCCTTTCCGCAATAGTGCAATGCAATGATGCTAGCGATGCGAGTCGAGCGACTCAGCGATGCAAGTCGAACGACTCAGCAGCGATGCAGTCGAACGACTCAGCAATGAGTCGAGCGACTCAGCAAAGATGAGTCGAACGACTCAGCGAGTACCAGTCCAACGACTCAGCGATGACGAGTCCAACGACTCAGCGATGACGAGTCCAACGACTCAGCGAGACGAGTCCAACGACTCAGCGATGCGAGTCCAACGACTCAGCGAAGACGAGTCCAACGACTCAGCAGTAGCAAAAACCCTTTTAAGGGCGATAAGTTGTCGTCTAGCACTTACACATGAATTTACACCATTCGCCTTCCGACAATGGCAGAAGAAAGAAATATTGAACTTTTAGCTTCCGACCACATAATAGATAATGTCAGCAGCACCACCACCAGTAGCAGCACGAAATAGAGCGCAGAAACACCAGAAAACCCTTTCTGATTCAGAAAAAACCTTTGGCACAGTTCCCGAGGTAGTGTAATAACACGAGTTTTACGTATCTGGAAGCTTTGAAACACGTTCAGAACTACCTGTGACTAGAAGTGGCATCTTTTCGCAGCTCAAAGACAGTTTTTTTGTTCGGCACGAATCCCGATGCAGTGTAAAAGTCAATTTTTTTACCAGCAGCAGTAGTAGCAGTCGCAGATACAGGTTCCTACGAACCCAACAGCAGCAAAGGATCACCTTTTAGGAGTAAACCCATATGCACAACACTTCAATCAACAGTAGAAGCCATTATCAAGAGATAATGGTAGAAGAACACAGAAAAGAGAAAAACTTTAACGATCTCCCAGAATCTAAGACCTTTCAAGAACTTCTAACTTGTACAACGAACTTCGAGGAAGAAGATCCCATGAGCTCTGTAAGTGACGAGTCGTCACATACTGACCCGCTCTGATACCATGTTAGATTTAGTGAAGGGAGATAGAAGATGAAAGAAAAGTGAAAAGATAGGAAGAAGAGAAAGAGAGAAGGAGAGAAAGAGGTTGTAAGGTCTTCATGACTTACAACCCTAAAACATGTATTAATAGAATCCGAAAATACAAAATTACAATGATGCCATTCATGGCTTGAGGAGCAAGTAAACTAAACAATAAACAAACAATAACTAATTAAAGTTCAGTAAAATTACTAAACTACCCCTTACTCTTAACATAATGCATTCTTCTTAATAGTATTTTAGAGAGTTTGTTTGTGTTTTGGACCATTGTTAATGAGCCTTTATGCAATTGACTGGTAATTCTTATATGTTTTGTTTCTGGGACTATGGTTCTCATGCTCCAGCCATAGGAATTCCTTGCCAATATTTTGGAAATAAGTGGTTAGGCAACATTATCTATTCTTCGTCCTTTCTATTGTTAATGTCCAAAGTTTGTATTTGTCTGTTGTTATACTTAAAGCTAAAAATTGTGGTCTCATAATTCTTCGTTGAACTTCTGCTACGCTTTGGGATCTTAAAATGACAAGGATTTTTGGAAAGGCATGAGAACAATTATATTAAATGGACCTAGTTCCTCAATTGGGTAGTTTTTTTTTTCTCAAATTACTAATCAAGTCGGGAGGTCTTATTTTCAACTCTTAAGAATGAAATATTTTGGCTAAAGCAACGGGTAGGTATTCCCCCAGTCGACAACCCTCACTCTCAGACAACTAGCCACAGAAATGGAGTACACGTAGTACTATAGACTTGTGGAAGGTTTATCCACCAACGTACTCTCGGATTCATGTGTATGTTAAAGATCTTTGCTCAAGTCATCCATGTCCGAAAACATAGATATGGGCAACGGAGAACAAATTCAAAGGCCTCGTAGAATTTTTGCATCACAGTTTTTGGCTAGCTCTATTACCATGTAAAAGTTTACAAATGACTATCACAGTTTGCAGGGGTTTCCCCATTATGAAGATCTTTTTTTTTTCTTTTTTTTTTTTTTTTTTTTGATAATGATTCTGAAGACTAGATAAGACATACAACTAACGCTTTGGCTTGTTTTAACAGTCTAAGCATGTTTGTTTGTTCCAAATTGAGGAGTCTCTAAAGTTAGGTATTAAAAGGTAGTTTAGTCACTACCCAGTCAGGATCTATTGGCGCAGAGGGTTATGCAGATTCAATTTTAGTTTATGCCCTCTTTGCCATACTGAACTGAAATCATATAATCATCTCCAAATTCCCTTCCCTAAAGCTGGAAAATCTGCGCTTTTTTCTTCGACAAATTTGATGTTGAACTTGCTATCCGACATGATTTTTAAATTATCACAAATCTCGCTGGTTCACTTGTGCTTTGCGGCAAAAGAAAATTGATGATCAGTTGTTAATTGGGTTTTATTCCAGGGTAATTCAGAAGGAAGGAAACGACAGATTTTTCTCAACAAAGCCAAATCATGGATTGAAACATGCAACCTTATTTCACATCAAGTAAATGGATGGTTGGAATTGAAACAAAAAAAAGAAACTTTTAAAAATATGAAGGTAGCACTATTTGGAAATTGTGGGCTGCTCATGCCAGAGAAAGGGATAGGAACCTGAATAGTGAGTGCCTTGAATTCTCCCACCTAATTATTTATATAAACTGAACTTTGATGGTTTCTACTTGGGTAACCCTAGACTTGGAAGAATGGGAGGAGTAATCAAGAATAGTAAAGGGGACATCCTACTCACTTATGTTGGGCCAGTTTGAACTACTACTCCACTACTGTAGAAGCAAGAAGTTTGCTGCAAGGGCTGGAATGTTTTCTGAATTTTCACTTTATTTGGCTATTAGATTTTGAGGGCAACTCCCAAGTAATCATTCAATGTTGCAAGAACAATCTCAAGCCTCCATGGAGACTTTGGTCGATAATTAATGAAAATCATGATTTAACTAGTGTTGGTGTTAGTTGGAGTCATATAATTAGAAGTGCAAATGGTAGAGTTGATACTTTAGCAAACCAAGGGGTTTGTGAGCAACGACTTGCTCTTTAGACCTCTTAGCTAGGGAGGTAAACGGGTAATAAACGGAACGGGTAAGGCTTTTCCGTTTATTGGAACTTATACCGTTTAGCGTTCGTTTCTGATTAGTTACAAATTGTTCCGTTTCCGATTATTACCCAATTTTCTTATGGGTAATTGGGTAATAATCGGGTGATAATCGAATAATGGAAAAAAATTAGGGAAAAGAGAGAGAATCAAATACAAAAAGAGAAACGAAGATAGAGCGAAAATCCATGAGAGAGAGAGAGAGAAAGAGAGAGAGATAACGGAAGATGGAAAGAGATAATGGAAGATAAAGAGAACCAAAGATGGAAAGAGATAAGAGAAGATGGAGAGAGATAATGGAAGATAGAGAAAACCGAAGATGGAAAGAGATAATGGAAGAGATAGACAGAACCGAAGATGGAAAGAGATTATGGAAGAGATAGAGAGAACCGAAGATGGAAAGAGATAATGTAAGAGAGAGATAAAGGAAGAAAAAAGAGAGAACAAAAGAGAAAGAGATACGAAAGAGAGGAGAGCGAAAAAGATAACGAAAGAGAGATTCGCATAGAGACAAAGAATCAAAGAGAAACAGAGAATATGAGAGAGGGAGGAGAGGAAGATTATCTTCTGTGAAGAGATTGTTCTCCGTCATGGAAGGATTAGGAAAGATTTGGAAGTAGGAGTAGGGATTTGGGAAGGAAAAGGGAATTAGGGTAGTGAAATAAAAGTTATCTCTTACCACAGGTTTTTATTATGGACAGATTTTATTATGAATAGGATAATAATACGTGTTTATTAATAAATTTCCATCTTTATCTTTACCTGTGTCAACTGTCCATAAACCTACTGCTAAAGCTAAAGCCTTTTACATAAAATATATTATATATAATTAAATTCAAAATACATTATTCAAAATGTAATATTTTATAGGACACGGAAATCTTACGCTCCAAAAGTATAAAGACTGAATTTATAAGAAATATTAATAAAAAATAGAATGTTAAAATCTACTTAACATGATTAATATACATTAGGCATGTTAGATGTAAAAAAAAGATTTGATGTATTCATATATATTTGATAATTGAAATAATATTGACTTTATTATATCTACAAAGTATGACTTTATTTTTATTATTATATATCAATAAAGATAATAAGATATAAAAATAACTAACTTAAATTCACTAGAAATTGACCTCCAACAATTACATAGAATGTTCGAATCTACATCATGAATTTACATAATTTCATAAAAATCCATATAAGTATCTTTGTACTATTACCTAATTATGACTTGTGATCTATGAGACTATGAGTCAATAGAGATTGACTTATAATAATTACAAAAATTATGAAAGTATTGAAGATTCTGTCTAAACTTTTCAAATTCGTTTACAAATACTACAGGTACTAAAAAACTATTTGGAAGGATATTTGGGTTATGTATATAAGAAATTGTAAATTTCTAGTCAGGCTAAGTTGGCAGATAAATTTACCATATTACCCTTATATGGTAAACAGAAAAGCTATTTCCATTGCCATTCCGTTTAATAAACGGTAAACAGAAATTAAAATTTTGTTAGTTTAATAATTGGTTGGATGGTAGAACGGATAGTCGGATACTGTTTACATACCAACTCTTAGCGGTTTTTTCTATTCTTGCTCAATGGAGCTGTACTAATTTCTATTTTAGAAAGGAAATGAAATCACAACTTTCAAATAAAAAGGCAGTTTAGTTGGTCGGTGTATTGGTCTCTTTTTGTATTTTGTTATGGTCAAAGTGGCCCATAACATCATAGTGCTCTGCTTCCAATTTGTAATACACATTGGGCTGTATTTGTTTATGTTGGGTGAATCATCTCATATTGTGTCTTGTTGGCACTTTTAAAATCCAATGCATGCCACGGGGTATGCCACACGTGTCAGCATTTTGGGCACCCTTGATTGTGGGTGTTACTTGGAATTCTATCATTTAATTTTTAAGACATTTATCATGTAATTGTTTAAACAAAGAAAAACCATGTGAAATCACTTGTATAAATAAGATAGTAAAGAGAGATTCCTAGCAGTATATCGTTACATTGTATTTTTACCATTTTCCATAGGCATTGGCTTATGTTAGTTTTTCTTTTGTTTGTATGTTATTGCAACGACATGTAGCACGACATTCCTTCTACCCACACCTTTTCCTTTTATAGTTGAAATGCATTAATGATGTAGTTCTACACCCAGTTCTTTACATGCCTCATTCTTATCTATAAATATGTTTAATTAGTTTCTGTTAGTACAGCATGGAGCTTAAAATTTAAACCAATATTTCACTTGGTTGGCAGTCCTCCAAACATACGATTGACCTCAAGAGTTGCAACGATAAAATCAGTTCCAAATGGCAGTCCAAGCGGATGCATGCCCAACAGTTGTGACCTCTTCGATGATTTTCTCAGCCATAAGTGGAAATTCTGCTGCAATGTGGAGGAGAAAGATGATGCTTTTCGACATAAGACATGGGATGGTAATTCTTTTCCTCCGTAACTTTTGGTTTGAAATCCAAGAAAATTTGTTATCTCTGTTGTTTATTTTGTCCTATTCCCGCATGGAGTGGGATTTAACCTGGTTCTTTAGCATTATCAGTTTTATTTTCGTTTTTCCTAGAGTAGTTTGGTGAAACTGCATATTTCTTATGTTTTGCCAGGATTTATATATATGCTTTGTCAGGATTTGTATGTAGGTCTCTCAATGGGTTTAATCATGACCCATTAAGTGAACCATACCCAAACCCCTTTTTTAAAGGGAGCTCTCACAAGCTAATGGATAGTTGTTAAATAATGGGTTTGGGTATGGGTTAAGCCCAATAGGTTATACCCCCTAAGAAAGGCCAAAATGCCCTTAGAAATAAGTAGAGCAGAGGGGAGTTGTGGCTTGTATTGGCTGCCAAAGGCGGTAGCAGCCTGCGGTGGTGGCTGCCAGAGCTCGTGGTGGTGGCTACTGGCAGCCAGGGGTGGTGGTTGCTGGTAGCCAGTGGTGGTGGTTGTTGGTAGCCAGTGGTGGTGGTTGCTGGTAGCCAGTGGTGGTGGTGACAGCTGGCCGCTGGGAGGAGGGGAAATGGGAGGAGTGTGGGGCCCCAACCAAGATAGACCCGTAAGTAGTTCTAAATGGGTATCCAGTGGTTACCCATAGATTTATTGGGTTTCCAATAAAAACCCGAAAAGGACCCAATAAGCTTATTGGATCTTTAATGCGTATCCAGTTATTGAGAAGCTCCACAACAGGCTAAGTACATGCCAAGGCAGATTCCTATCAAAAGCTGTTATCTTGATTAAGGCATGCCACATTGGGATTCCCACATACTTTCTTTCCTTCATTGTCCGGTTTTAGTAGCATCCACTATTGAGAAGATCATGAGAAATTTCTTACAGTTAGGTATATCTGAAAAATAATCAATTGAGAAGAAGTCTGTCCGGATAAGGAAAAGGGGAAGGGGGGAATTAAAAGGATAGGCTATACGAGAGAGGGACTCGACATGGAAACAGATAGTGGTAAATTTGGGAGGACCATGCACTAGTGGCTTGATGACACTGGAGCTAGGGGATTATGTCCAAATTGGAGAAGAATTGTCAAGTTACTACCTTCCTTTCGCCTGAATATTTCCTTCCATTCAGGCAGAGGAAACAAGGTGCGTTTCTGGACTGATGTAGGTCTAGGGGATTGCTCTTTGGCTGTAAGGTTCCATAAACTATTTCTTCTTGCAAGAGATCAGAATTATTACATATCAGATTTTGCCCCAAGTGGGCAACCTAGTGAATTAAATCGGGTGTCCCTGCTTAGAGTCCCTGCTTAGAAGAATTTTGAACGATGACGAGGCACTTTATATTTCAGAACTACTAGGGGAGCTTAACAGTGTTTGCCTTAGAAGAGATGCAGAAAATAAGGTGTTTGCCAGCTGGGGAATATTAACTGGGATCTATGTTTTAGAAGAACCTTAACTGATGCCGAAGCACTTGAGATCTAAGAGTTGCTAGCTGCATTGAGTAAAGTATACTTAAACAGACACATCTGGAAACCCCACTCAGATGGTTGCTATACAGCAAGCTCCGGGTATAGAAGCCTCACTGAGGGGTAAGAGCTACACATGTGGCAGCTGCTGCCTAGACACTCTCATGCCCTAGGAAAATGGCCTTTTTTATGTGGTGCTGACTTCGAAGCAAAATTCCCACCAGAGACCTATTACAGAGAAGGGGAATTTAGATCCCATCAAACAGTTGCCCACTATGTGGGGCTGAGTCAGAGACCACTGATCACCTTCTCACTCACTGTGAGTACAGCTGGAAAGTTTGGAGTTTCTTCCTTGGCATGTTCGGTATCAATTATGTAATCCCACAAAATCTAGCAGGCTTCCTCCCACTCATTAGCTATTTTGGGCATGGCACAAAGGGTCGCATTATGTACAATTGTTGCATGGGTTACATTCCTTGGGCCATTTGGAGGGAAAGGAACAACAGGGTATTCTGGAACTTAACCAAGCCTTGGGGAGTTCTTTGTCATCAACTTCTCCACCAGATTATTGGCTGGTTGAAAACTCAGGCTATATTTCGTGGTGTTGATTCTACTGTAATTTGGAGGTTGTAGGCTGAACATGCTAGAGAAGCCAGATCTAGTGCTACACCTATTCAGCAATGGCTCCCCTTCCTCCCCCTATCATCCTCCTATAAGTTAAATTTTGACGGAATTTGGGGCCATCTGGGTAGGACGACTCATCGGGGACCATAGAGGAGAAGTACTACTCACTTACACAACACCGATTGGCATTTCAGACTCTACTACCGCTGAAGCGGTCAGCCTCCTTCATGGTCCGAGATGTTATACAGATTTAGGGCTTTCAGGTCCCCTTCAAGTGGAGGGCGACTCGAAGACCATCATTTCATAGTGCAAGAGAGCTTCTAAACCTTCGTGGAGACATATTTACACTTTCAATGAGATAAATGATCTTGCATCTTTCGTTGTAATTTGGAGTCATGTAATTAGATCTGCCTATGGTAGAGCAGATGAGTTAGCTAAAAAGGGTGTCCATGAGCAAGTGCTAACTGTTTGGACTCCTTAGGAATTTGATGTAACCCATTTTGGGATGTAATTCTTAAATGAAATAAAACCGCAACTTTCAAAAAAAAAAAAAAAGTTGATATGGAGATCTAACCCGAAGGGCATATATTTAACCAGATTTGGGTACTCTTGCTTTGTTGAAAGTGGTATTATAAATCATCCTGAAGCTGTTGCTTGGTCACTTTCTTGCCCAAGGGGACAACACTTCTTTGGATGGCGTGGCATGAGGGGTAGATTACCCACCAAAGATCTCCTTCAGAGGAGAGGAATGCATATTGCCTTAAATCTTTGTCCCTTGTGTCAGATGAGCCTGAGATAGTCAACCATGTTTTAATTCATTGCTCCGATAGTTGGGGGATTTGGATGTCTCTTCTTGGCCTATTTGGGGCGGACCTTGTTTTACCTTAGGATTTGATCGGTGTTGCATAATTGGTTAACTCATTATGATTGGGTGACAAAGGGAGGACTATGTTTAAGTGCTGCATGGGGTTCGTTCCATCGCTTATTTGGAAGGAAAGAATCCGGAGAGTATTTCAGGGACAGGGAAAGCACTGGAGGATTGTTGCGTATTCTACTGTTCATCTTATTGTGGACTGGCTCAAGATCCAAAACTTTTCGAGTTGAAACAAGTGTTATTTGGAGAACATGGTTTGAGCACGCGCATGATGCTAGGCTGGTTAGATCAGCAAATCAGGCTTGGGTTCCCCCACGTGCTCCACTTATATGTTAAATTTTGATAGCTCATCATAGGGCAATGTGGGTCCTGCTGGTGTTGGGGGCTTATCAGAAATTCTAGAGGGGAAAATTCTTTTGTATTCTCGATCAATTGGGGTAAAAGACTCCACCACTGCTGAAGCTCTCAGCCTTCTGCAAGGGTTGAAGTGTTTTGCTAGCTTGGGGCACTTTGGAAACTTTCACCTTCACCTTCACCTTCACCTTCAAATATCTTTCTCTAATTTTTCCTACATCAAGTATCTTATTCTTTAATGTTTTCCAATCAGGTCGATCAAACTTTCTGGATGACAATGCCTTTGATGATAAGACCTATGGTGTAACATGGCATAGTCAAACTTTTTCTGTGGATAACTGTACTCATAGAGACAACACCCAGGAGAACTTTCACTGCGATTTTGAGGACACATTTCTGTTCAATAAAAGGTTTATTTGGGGATTATTTATCATCAGAAAAAATTTACCACCACTTATTTTGTAGGTACTAAAGTCTAAACCGTTGCATTTATGCAGGCATATTGGGGAAATACATAACAATCCCAATAGAATATCAGGTGCTTTTGTCATTTAATAAATGTGTAATTTTTAGTTAAAATTTCCATCCATGAATGTGATTCAACTCTTTGCATTTGTTGCCAGCTCAATATATCTAATGTATCGTAGACTGTCTCCATTGCACCATCTAGAATGTGGCTAGTTTTCTGGGTATTTCAGGGGAGAAGTACAAATATTTGTCCTAAGCAGGAGATTTCACTTTGGATGTTACTTTCAATAATATTATAATTTATTCTTAGTTAGCTCTCCCTTGTGTTTTTAGACCTTTGGCAAATGGATTCCCCAGTGTCAAGCCTGAAGCTTTTACCATCTGAAAATGCAAATGACTTCAAATTTTTAACGTAAGAAGGTATATAATTTTTTGTTTTATAAGGCTATATTAGATTTGGGACTGGAGTTTGGTGTGCCTTGGAGGATGCAGGTCAGAAGATATCCGGTGTTTGGATCCCAAAGTTGAGATCTTTAATGATCCTTCATGGTCCTCTTTTCATTCAGAAGATTCAAGAAAAAGTATGAGCTTGTTAAGGTACTGCAAGACCTTGTCTGGTGGTTCTCAACAGTTATTATGTGAATTTTCTCCATCGGTTTTAATATATCTAGCTTTTTTTTAATTGTTTACTATTGCAGCGAGGAGTCATGCTCATCCAGCACAGGTTCAGTTTATAATCTGACAAAACATAATGTTGATACTTTAATGTCATTCGGATTTTTAACAAATTCTTTCTAAGGAGCTTTTTGTTTCGTATTTATAAGCACTAACTATTCTGAGTACTGCATTCTCAGTGAGGGATGACCATGCAAAAAGACCAATTTCAGACCTGTTTAAAGACAGGTCAAGAGACAGAAATATTGGCTCAAAGGTTCACATAAACACAATAAAAAACATGACAAATGTCTCTGTCACAAAAGAGAAGTCGAGAAAATTGGACAAGGTTCATGAAGACGACAGACTAAAAGATGTAGAAAACATTGATAGTTCAAATTTCATATGGTTTAGAGATGCTGAACCCTTGAAAGGGCATGCTTTTGTACATTCAACTTGGGAGCCGCTAGAGAGATCCCTTTCTGAAGATGTGTGCATGCCAGATATTGGCCAGTCAGGTCAACGTTCTTCAGATAAAGAATTAAAATCCTTTGGCTGTAAACTTTTGACAGTGGAGGATATTTGCTGGCCATATCCATCTACTGGAACATGCTCTAGAGTGATTTCTTCTCCTGGGAAATCCCAATCCAAGTTTATTGCTAATGATTTCTTCAAAGCAGCAGCAAATATGAGCGAAGAGCAATCAGCTGATCACCTACCTTTAACAGAAGTCCAACGTACAAATATATCGTGCACACTTGATTGTCAAGATATTGTAGAAGTATCTGGAATTCAGCCAACTGGTTGCAATGTTTCTGAAGGCATCAAGAAAGACGACATGCCAGAGGTGGATGCTGATTTATCCTCAAGGAGTGCAACAAATGAGGGAACATGTATATCCTTGGCGAGTGCAGAGAATGTGCAAAGGAAAAATGTATCCTTAGAGGGTGCCAAAGATGAAGAAATTTCTAATGTCAAGGTCAGACGTAATGTGTCGGATAAAGCAATAGAGAAAAATGTGAAAGTTATTGATGTTCCAGAAATGAGAAAGTCTCTTGATTCTGCACAAGTGACTCTGACGGAGTTCATGGAGATTCCGCCAAAGCTTGAGATATTTACAAGACATACAGAGTAAACTAATAATCTTTTTGCAAGTTACCCCTATACAATTCTTATTCTCGCGATGAGAATGTTTCTCATTTTTGCATTTTCAATTCCATTTCTCTTTGTTCTGAGACTTTACTTTCTCTTCTAGGCACCGAAAAGATGCTGGCGTTCTGTTGAATTCTGAAAATAGAGGTAGTTCGAATTGTAGACTTTTTAAGCTTTTCTATAGAATTATGTTTGACATTAGAGTTCTTTACTTGCAGAAGCAGAGAG
Organism: Aristolochia contorta; assembly: GCA_022405105.1. Lineage (NCBI taxonomy): Eukaryota > Viridiplantae > Streptophyta > Magnoliopsida > Piperales > Aristolochiaceae > Aristolochia > Aristolochia contorta. The sequence continues at coordinate 19,097,547 of CM039664.1, forward strand.
AACCTCTGACTCTGACCTGAAATCCTGTGGTAAGGAACAATCTCATGTCGAGCAATCTTATGAGATGATGCTTGAAAACTACGTTCTTCAGCTCTTGTGCATCCGAAAGGTACTAGAAGCATCAGAAGATAACCCAGTGAAGGTCTGATCCTCTACATCCGTATTTATGATTTTATTAGATTGATGAGAGGATCATCATGCCTCCTGAGACAGAAGACAAGAAATGAGTGGATCCGTATCTCATCAGGCTTGAACCCTGCTTCGTCCTGGTCTATCTCCTTCATTCAAAACCAGAATAGCCAGCCCAGCTGACTCTTTAATATTTTTAAACAAATACCATTTAGACGATGCCATATATTCTGCTTGGGACGTGTATAATACACCAGTTAGTGAGTTTTATAGTTGTATTAAATGAAAATATTAACTACTTAAAATGCATAGTTCTGTAATTGCATATAACCTTCTTATACGAGGCTTTTGCAGATGACATTGTTCTTTCATGGGACAAATTGCCATGAATCCTGCATGAAGAAAAAAAGTACTAAAATGAAATTATGTTTTGAGAAATATGGTGGTGCATATGTTTCATTTTCCGTTCAAATATTCCTTTTTTTGTGATCAAACTACATTCTAAAGGCCATGGATTTGTATTCATTCACAGCCAATCGAGGTCTTTCCATAAGAAATGCATCAGGTGGAGGTTAGAAAGACTCACAAACTGGTTAAAATTTTTCTTGAACAATATTTGGAAGAATTTGAGGTGAAAATAAATCCCAAAGAGGAAACACGACCAACGACTTAGTCTGACTGTAACAGATGGTTATGAGTTATAAGCCAGACAACTTCGGACTCTTAAAAAAACATCAAGTGAAAGAAGATGAAAATGAAAAATGAACCGGAGGAAGGAAAAGAAACACCAAAATGAAAAAGCAGAGGAAAGTGAAGAAGAGATTTAGATTGGCATATTGAGCAAAGAAGCCACAATCTCTGCTTTTATTTTATTTTTTAAGATGGCATGACTATCATCTTTTGTTTGCGATGCTCAATCCTGAAATTAGATTTATTCCCTTCTCTTCTACTCATTTCTTCCTCTGAAATGTTTATTTTCAAATGCAAAAAGATACAAAATCAAAGAGTAGAAAACATTAGTACAATATGTTATCACTTACGTAACAAACTTTTACTTGCTATGATAACAACTGTCTTCTGTAATTTTCTGTACAAAGAAATTCAGTTCTAAAGATCGAACAAGAAAGCAGAGAGCCAATAGGGAAGTACAAAAATCCCTGTGAGGCCTTCAATTACACTATCTTGTCTGGAGTTTGGAAAAGATGGTGAAGAAAAAAACAATGTTAAGAATTTGGCTTTTTTATACAAAAACCAGGCTTCAAAAACCAGGCTTCAAGAACCAGACTTGCCTCTAGACTTCTTCAGTATATCCTTCAAAACATGAGCAATTCTACCAGCCATATCATGTTCCATAAATCTTTCTTTTACCCTTTCATAACCTCTTCTTCCCATTGTCAGCCGCCGCTCTACGTGGGTGGCGACCTTCACTATGTTCCTTGCTAGGGGAATCACTCCATCTTTTCCTACAAGATGCAGCAAACCGGTTGATCCATTCACCACTATTTCTGTTGTCCCCCCAGCAGCGGTGCCCTGCATTTATTTGCAAACAACTCATCATAAAGAGGTTATTAAGAAAATAGTGGAGAGGCTAGCCATGACAACCAAGAATTAGGCACCACCGTGTTCCTAGGAAGGGATTATTATTATAATATTATATCCAAACGTCAGCTACATATGCACACTACACCCTCTCCTCAAATGGGACTTCAACACGACTTCATAATGATCCTCATTGACAACAAGATTCGCAGGCATGCACAAAGTAATCTACTCCCTAAGATTATGTGCGGCAAAGAGACAAGTAGATTCATCAAAGTTGCCACAGATGTGAAAGTAGGTGTTATTCTCAGCAAATGCAAAAATAATTGATTGATAAATACTAAGAAAGTCATACCAGTACAGGTAACTGAAAAGCCATAGCCTCAATGGTAATCCTTCCAAAGCATTCTCCTCGGGCCTGTACAGGAAGACACCTACAAATTGAACTTTCCTTTTTTCCATATTGCCCCAGTAAAGATTGCACAACATGTTTACACTTGGAAACTAAAGAAATAAAAAAAAAACTTTTAAGGGACACACATACACAAAAAAGGAAGGAAAAAGAGTATAATTTACCTGTGAATTTTGTACAAGCACATCAATCGCTGCCAAATAAGGAGACACAGTCAGTGTTTTGTTGACAAAATGGACACGATCCTGGATCCGCTTTTCTACCACAAAATTATGCAGTTCTGCTTCAAACTTCGGTTGACTCATATCACTTCCGACAACGACTGCATGCATGGATGGCACCTGTATCTTTTGGTCCTGGATTATCTGCAGACTTTCATGGAATGCACGAAGAAATAAATCCTGGCCTTTCCCACGGGAAACACCTGTTTAGTTTATCTTTACTGCTCAGAATCCAAAAGAAAGACAGTCTTACATAAAACTCAATTGGCACAAGGAACTGTCATTTTTACTAATGCCAAATGCCAGAATCAGCTATCTTATCTAGAAAACAGAAAACATAAATAGAAGGTACAGTTTTTTTGAGAAGAAATAGAAGGTATTATAAGAAAATTGTTTTTTGTGTTTTGTGAAAATTTTCAATGAGCGTTGCCACTCTATCTTTCCATTCATTTAGTACACAGATTGCAACTAATTGAAAGATAAAGGATAAATCTATAAATTTATCTTTATCATTTTCTGAAAAGGGGTCTGCCTTTTTGCTTATTATTTGGTACACCCATAAAAACAAGATGAAAGATAAAGGATAAATCTTTATTGTTCTATTATTGGCACTTTTAGATACATCTTGGTTTAATACAGGAAGTTTATTAAGAATCCTCACAGCTTTTGGGAAAAGGACTATTTTTTTTTCTTAAAGAGTGTCATATCACAGATAGGGCCTTCGGATCGATGGTCACATAATTTGTGAGTTTCACTAGGTAATAAATGGAGCACATGGAAATATTCTTCATAGAGGATTGTCCTCCCATAGTAAACAGTTTCAAGTGAAAATTATGAGGAAAGGACAAAAAACTTTAAGATTAATGATATATATCAAGAGTTTTGAGCAAATACAAGGAAGAGAAAATGTAATTATTCCGCTCAGTAAGGAACCAAAGCTTTGAGGTTTTAGTTTGTAGGTTTGCAAAATTGGGTATTTTTACTTGTACTTTTGTAAGTAATTTCTCCTGGGTGTTATCTTGACTCATTAGAATATATTGGTTTTATTTAAAAAATATGATTTTAGGTTTTATGGGACGTCCAGAGTTGGGTGAAGGTTCACTAGGGTTCTTCTACGTTTCGAAATTCCATTTCTCTTTTCTTTCTTGTACATGCTCAAAACTTTGATGCCCATCATCCTCAGTCATATTACTAACCAATTATTCACATTAGAAACCCCAATGTGGTGCCCTTGAGCCAAAGACCCAATCCAGAAGTATCATGAGACATGTTCCAATAAAAAGAACTTGTGATGTTCATCTACCTTCTCATAAAAGCACTAAACAACACGCGAGTAGGGAGTTTTTCAATCTGTTCAGAAACTAAAGCCTTTACGTTCTTTGGGACCACCATGTGCACACTTAGCTTCTCTTTTATCTATAAATATTTTTTTTTGATCCTTCATGATCAGCATGTTCATTAATTTATTTGTAATCATCAATTTAAAGACCAAAATTTTGGGTCACAAACAGCTAATCATGTAAATGTTTAGATGGAAAAATGGTAATCATTGAGAGCATGCATGTTTGTAACTTTATCACTTAATTTAACTCTCTCTGAACCTAAATATAGACTTAAACTGTTTTTGTAATTCCTTCCAAAATGACTAACTGAAGTTGAGGAGACATTATGTTCCCCATATTCTGATGCAGTGTCCTTTTAGCTGGAAGATATGGTCTTTCTTTCTTCCTCTATTTGGGGTGGAACTAGTTATGCCCCAAGATTTGATTGGCTTGATATCCATGGTTGGCTCTTTGGGGCTGGGAGAGAAGGGGAGGCTTATTTATAAATGTTGTGTTGGCTTCATTCCTTTGCTAATTTGGAAGAAGAGAAACTACAGAATTTTCCATAGTATTGGGAAGCAATGGAGGTCCATTGCTCTTAATCCTCTCCACCACATTGTGGGATGGCTGAAACTTCAGAACTGTTTTCACAATGTGGAGACAAGTACTATTTGGAGCTCTTGGGCTGAACATGCTATGGAAAGGAAGAGGGACAGACCACATATTCAGGCTTGGACCCCACCATCCGACTCAATGTACAAGTTAAATTTCAATGGCTCCTCCTTTGGCAACCCAGGCACTTCCCAGGTTGGGGCCTCCATTTGGAATTCCAGTGGTGAGGTCATGCTCTCTTATTCTTGCCCAATTGGTATACAAGACTCCAATACTGCTGAGGCATTGACCCTACTTCAGAGGCTTAAATGTTTTGCAAATTCTGGTCTCTTGGGTGAACTCCATGTGGAAGGCGACTCAAAAGTTATCATCTCTTGGTGTAAAGGAGAATCGAGACCACATTGGCATTATTGGTTTCTCTTCAATAAAAGTTCTGAATTCAATCATCATGTATTTGCTGGGTCCCATGTATCTCGCACGGCTAATGGCCGTGCGGATGTGCTTGCTAAGCAAGGGGTGCAACAGCAAACACTTGTTGTTTGCACAACCTGAGCTCGCTTTTGTAATTCCCCTCTTGGGGCTCTTTTCCTTGTAATTTGTACATATCAATGAAACACAATCTAAAAAAAAAAAAAAAAAAAAAACAAACAAACGAACAATGGTTGAATGAAGCGAGTGTCGTGACGACAAACCTAGGGCACCAGCGCCATCGCGAAGGGAGGCATGGACCACGGAAAGGCCCCCCTTGGCCAGCAACAACGGTGGAGCTCACGGACAAGACCTCGGAAACACTGGAGAAGGAGGATGGAGAGTTGTGGAACAGAAATGGCGCGGAAAAACCCAAGATTTGGGGAAGTGCTGGTTGTCAGCCGAAGCTTACAGTCGAAGATGATTCGAGAAGAAGGGCTGTTTCTTTTGCTATCTAGACTGGAGACAACCGATCTTTCATCCCGATTCCACACGAGATTGGGGATAATTTCACGCTGCAACTCTAGTTGGGATTCGGCTCAACTTCGTCCTTCTCTCGTGAAATCTAGTTTGAGGGATCGTCGTTCACCATTTCAATCTACAAAAGCTCTCATTGGGAATGCAAGCTAGTCCTTTACAGAGAAAGGAAAGTGCTTGCACGTATTGATCTGCCGGAAAATGGGGAGGCAGGAAGCTCACCATGGCAGGCCGGAAAATGGGGAGGCAGGAAGTTCACCATGGCAGACCTTGCTTTATGCATTCGAAACTATGTTTCCACAATAGCAGGAGGTTCCGGCAAGACAACTCCCCCCACCACCACCTGTGCCTACCTTCAGTGTCGAGAACCCCCCTCTCAAGACATGGAGAGATATTGCTTTTAGTCGAACCACATGCTGACCCAGCGGAGTTTCAAACTCACCCGAACTCGGTGCAGGTGCGAGTCGACCTTGGCGAGTCAGATCATGCTAGTGGATCCATCTCTTTTGGTCCATGGCAGTCTTCTAGCAAACAGCTACGCAAGCTTGATGTGCAATAATTCCCGTTGCCCAGCAGATAGCGAATGAGATTATGGTTGCTGATGTCCAGGACATAGACAGCTACAGTTCGGTAGGCATTCCAAATACATCTAAGGCTCCTCCTAATTCCACCATTCCCCTCTCAGATCACTCTCCTCCTGCTGCTTTGATTCTCGCCCCAAAAAATCTGGCCACACCTCGTACCAGTGTCCACGACAACTTTCTTGCATCATCCCCTATTATGAAACACAAATCCCTCCCCAACGCAAATTCAGCACTTTACTTCTCCAATGACGATGTATTCCAGGAAAAACACTCAAGCATCACCTCCTCGGCAAATACTATCTATTGAGAAATCTCCCAATTCTGTCCAAGGTTGCTGTAATATTCAATTGGAGGATGCGGTATCTTCGGAATTACAAAAAGGAGGTAAGGAGGCAGGGGTGTCTATGGAACCTAAAGAAAATAATTCTGGAGTAGTTCTGGAAAAGCAAAAATCCACAGATTTTTCTTGGGTGGCAAAACTCAGAATGGAGGTGGAAATGGGAAATTTGATTGAGAAAGATTTTCAAGCCATTCTTTCCAAGGTTACCAAACTTGATGCATCCAACCAAATCAAGGAGACTGATAGACAAGACAGAATTCAAACGAGGGGCAGGGGTAGAGGAAAGGGAGTCACACAACCTACAAAGACAAGGAAGAAATGATCATTGTCACATGGAACACAAGGGGAGTCAGAAGTGCCAACAAAAGATCTGTTATTCGTAATGTGATTCAGCAAAGCAGGGCCATATTATTCTCCTTCAAGAAACCAAGCTGGCCCTCATGCTTGAAAGCAATGTGAGGGACTTGGTATACTTTCATAGACCGGAGTGGAAGGCCAAGAATGCCATTAGTACTACTGGTGGTATTTTGTGCATATGTATTAAGAGTTAGGGGTAGTTTAGTAATTTTATTAAAATTTAGTTAGTTATTATTTGTTTATTTTTAATTTTACTTGCGCCTCAAGCCATGAATGGCATCATTGTAATTTTGTATTTTCGGATTCTATTAATACATGTTTTAGGATTGTAAGTCATGAAGACCTTACAACCTCTTTCTCTCCTTCTCTCTTCCCCTTCTTCCTATCTTTTCACTTTTCTCTCATCTTCTATCTCCCTTCATTGAATCTAACAATATGGAATCCTTGTTTTGTCACAGTCCAGAATGTCTTTATTGGTGATTTTGTTGTGGCTATCAATTTAATTGACTTATCCAATGGGAAGTCTTGGTCCCTAGGTGTTGTCTATGGGCCATCTACATACTCAAACCGAAGTGCTTTTTGGGAGGAGCTGACGAGTTTGTTATCTCAATAGAATGACCCTGGCTGCTTGGGGGGGGATGGATTTTAATTTTATTTGCAGAAGAAACAAGAAGAAACCTATTGCTAGCTCTATCACTGCCACCATGAGAGGGTTTTCCGACTTCATTGGGGGTTCAGAACTTGTTGATTTACTTGCCTCAGGAAGGCTTTTACCTGGAGCAACTATAGAAGGCTGGCCACTCTTTCAAGGCTTGATAGATTTCTGTGTGAATCAGAATGGCTAGTCTATTATTTGAGGGCTGCTTGCAAAGTTCTTGGAAAGTCTGTCTCAGGTCATTGGTCTGTCCTTGACACAAACTCAGAAAATTGGGGTGGAACACCGTTTAGGTTTGAGAACTACTGGCTTGAGGAGGACCATTTCATTCCTCATGTAAAAGCTTGGTGGAATGATATTCATGATGAGGGAATGATGAGTGGAAAATGCATCAGGAAACTTAAAGCTCTCTTTAAGTAAAATTGCCCATTGGTCGAAAAATCAAAGAATACATCAGATTGCAAGGAAAGAGGAGCTATCTTCTATTATTTCTCACATTGGTCAAATTGAGGAGACAAGGGAATTGGCCTCTATTTTTGCTTATCAGATCCCTTATAGCAATTCTCTTACTTGGACTTCTAACTCCTCGTATATTCCAAGATATGATGATCATTCATAAATTTTTTTCTGACTCCCTAGCAACTCCTTTTCCTCTTGTCTTACTTCTGGTTTGTCTTTTGTCACTTTGAGCATCCTCTTTACCTCGGGATCCGTTATTATTCTGACCCACTTTACTGACAATACTCACCAAAGTGTTGTAGTCCTCTTTAGAAACACCTCCCTTCATTTTCTTAATTTGGGAAAGTCAAGAATGTTTATTTGATTTACGTGTCCTTCCTTGGACATCAACGTCATACTCATCCTCCTCGTCCCTCCCCCAAACCTCTTCAATTTGAACATCCATTGTTTCAATATTATTCCCATATATAATCTTCTTCACTAGTGGCGCCTCCTCAATTTGTGCTTGTTCACATAAAGCATTTACTGAATTTGGTGACTGTTTTGATGGGTCATATATTGGTGGGGGTAGAGAGTGCGATTTTTTTCGGGAATAGGCAGTGAGAGGTGAGTTAAATCGGATTGGGGTAATAGGGGAGTTCATGCAGGGTGAATTGTCATTGACGCTGCTTTCTGGCATATTCTGACCACGCAAGGTAATAGGATTTTGAGGTGGGCTTGGTGGAGATTGTGGAGAGTGGATAGGAAAAAGGGGTGTAGTTGTAGTGGAGAAAGTGGATTATGTCTCACAGGAATATATAAGACATGATGCAACTTCTCGGTTTTGGTAGAAAATGGAGAAAGTGGATTATGTCTTGCATTTCCTCAGTCAGGTACTCTATTCTTGTTAATGGTGGGTCTCATGGCTTCATTAAGCCAAGTCGAGGCCTCAAACAGGGGGATCCACTATCCCTTATGCTCTTTAACATAGCAGGAGATGAGTTGAGATACTTGTTGAATTTGGCTATTGAGGAGGGTTGGATTGATGCTGCATTTATTGAGGAGGGTTTGAGGATTTCACTGGTCCAATTTGCCGATGATACAATAATATTTTGCAAGGGCACGATCAGCTAGAGAGTATTAAGCACATCCTAATTTTGTTTCAGATGTCCTCGGGACTAATGATATTTTGGTCCAAATCTACTTTATTGAGGAGGGACATCACTCCAAGGGGACAGTTGAGAGAAGTGGATTGGACACCCTTACTTCGAAGAAATCCAACTGATGAGGAATCTATTGAGATAGCTTCATTACTTGATGAGTTAAGTATGACATTCCTAAAGAGAGACCAGATGGATGAATTATTATGGAGGCCTCATCCTTTGGGGCATTACTCAGTTAGCACAACTTACTCTTGCTTAACTGATCGTGGACAGCACCCCCATCAGGCCGCAAAAGCTTGGACACTTTCCTGCCCTAGGAAACAAGCTTTTTTTGTGTGGTGCTGCTTAAGAGGAAGATTGCCCACAAGGGATACACTATTAAGGAGAGGAATTCCGATCCAGGATGCTGCATGCCCTTTATGCAACTCTGAGAATGAATCTCTTAATCACCTGTTATTGCACTGCACATATAGCTGGAAGGTATGGACTTTTTTCATAGATAAATTCGGACTAAACTTCCCCATTCCTCAAGATCTTAGTAGCATTATTGCTCTTATTGGATCTCTTGGCCTTGGAGGCAAAGGACTATTGATGATTAGTTGTTGTTTGGGCTATATTCCCTGGTTGTTGTGGAAAGAAAGAAACAAAGAATTTTTGAGAACAAAAGTACTTCCTGGCCCTGACTTATGCCAACGCATTATTCACCAAATTGTATGTTGGTTGAAAGTGCAGAAAAATTTCAAGAACATAGAGGAGGAGCAATCTGGAATTTTTGTCTCCATATGCTTTTGAAAAGGGAGGAAGGTTCCCAAAATTATTGCTTGGGTCCCTCCACCGAGGTATGCTTATAAGCTAAATTTTGATAGGTCGTCATATGGAAACCTGTGGCTGGCAGGTGTGGGTGGACTGATCCGTAACTCTTCTCGGGGACATATTGCTCACTTATTCATGCCCGATTGGCACCATCGATTCCACAATTGCTGAAACGAAAAGTTTGCTTCACGGCCTCAAATACTTCCTCAAGTTCCATTTTGTTGGGCCGTTACATGTTGAGGGTGACTCACATGTTCTTATCCAATGGTGCAAGAAGGACCTCAAGCCCCCTTGGAGGCTTCTTCCCATCATTGATGAAATTAGAGATTTTGCATATTTTGTCACTAGTTGGAGTCATGTACTACGTAGTGCAAATGGTAAAGTGGATGAATTAGCTAAAAAAGGGGCTCATTAGCAACATGCTATTGTATAGACCCCTACCTAGCTATAATCCTATTATGTACTTCTTTGGCCTAATTGGGCTATAATGAATAAAATCACAACTTTCAAAAAAAAAAAATATTAATAACTCTATCCTTGATGATATGGCTGCTTCATTGGGCTGCAGGGTGGGGTCTATTCCCTCCACTTATTTGGGACTTCCCTTGTTCATCAATCGAACTCCAAAAGCATTATGGGATCCGGTTATTGAGAAGCTTCATAACAGGTTGAGTACATGGCAAGGTCGACTCTTATCTAAAGCTGGCAAAATAGTCTTGATCAAAGCATGTCTCATTGGGATTCCCACTTATTTCCTTTCTTTCCTGCATTGCCCGACTTCAGTAGTATTAATTATTGAGAGGATTATGAGGAACTTCTTCTGGTAAAAAACATCTGAAAACTCTAAGATGCATTTGATCAACTGGGAGGAAATTTGTCAAAGCAAGGAGAAAGGGCATAAGAAGGATAAAACATAACAATTCTGCTTTGTTGAGCAAATGGATATGGAAATTGAATGACGTGGCCTGGAAAAGGATTGTTAGAAGTAAGTTTGGGAGAAGGAACTTGCACTGGTGGCTTGATGGTAGGGGGGCTAGGGTTTATCTCCTAACTAGGAAAAGAATTATTAAACTTCTACCCTTTTTCCATAAAAATATTTCCTTCCATCCTGGTAAAGGGAATAAGATACATTTCTGGACTGATTTATGGTTAGGGGATAGCTCTTTGGCTGATAAATACCCTAGATTATTTCTTCTTGCAAGGGATTAGCGGTGCTACATATCTGAAATTGCTCCATCAGGTCAACTCAGTAATCTTAATTGGGAATCCTTAGAAGACCCCGACTGATGAAGAGGCACTTGACACTTCACAATTGCTGGGGGAGCTTAATTGCGCTTGCCTTAAAAGAGAGGATGAGGATGAATGGATTTGGAGACCTGAGCCGAAGGGTATTTACACAATAAGATCTGCTTATCTTTCCTTTGCTAACTGTGGTTTGAGTAATCATCCGACAACAATTGTTTGGTCTCTCTCCTGTCCAAAAAGGCAATATTTCTTCAATTGGTGTGCTCATGAGAGGAAGATTGCCCACCAGAGATCTACTTCAAAGGAGGGGAATGCACATTGCTTCAGGCCTTTGTCCTTTGTGTCAAGCTGAACTTGAGACAGTTGACCGTGTTTTGATTTACTGTTCATATAGCTGGAAGGTCTGGATGCTGATTCTCAACTTATTTTGGGTTGTACTTGCTTTACCTCATGATTTGATTAGTATTGCATCAATGACTAGCTCATTGGGATTGAGAGAGAAAGGGAGACTTATGTTTAAATGTTGTGTGGGATTTATTCCTAGTTTTCTTTGGAACGGAAGATATAGGAGGATTTTTCATGGACATGGAAAACATTGGAGATGTGTGGCTTTTTCTACTCTTTACTCTATTGTGGGATGGCTCAAACTTCAAAAATGTTTCCAAGGGGTTGATGCTAGTATCATTTGGAAGTCAAGGGCTGAGCACTTGTGTTGGCACTTCTGCCTGACCAACAATTCAGGCTTGGCTACCTCTACCTAGCCCCACATATAAGCTAAACTTCGATGGGTCCTCTCTCGATAATTCTGGCCCTGCTGGCATCGGTGGAGTTATCAGAGACTCTTCAAGGGAAGTTCTTCTAACTTATTCTGGGCCAATTGGGGTCAAAGATTCAACTACTACTGAGGCTCTTAGTCTTTTGCAAGGTCTTAAATGTTTTGCTAGTTTGGGTTTGGCTTGTAATCTCAATGTGGAGGGGGATTCCAAGGTGGTTATATCCTAGGGTTTCGGCGAGTCAAAACTCCAAGGAGATTTTGTTTCCTCTTTAACTCAATTTGTACCTTCACCAGCTTTGTTATTTCCTGGTCCCATGTATTAAGAAGTGCATATGGTCGCACTGATTCTCTTACTAAGCAAAGGGTGCATCAACAAATGCTTCTTGGTGTATCACCCTAAGTTTCTCATGTAACAACCCTAATAGTGCTTATACATTGTAATTTTAAACATCAATGAAAAACAACTTTCAAAAAAAAAAAAAAAAAAAACAAAAAGTTGAGCAGACATTCTAAACAAGAAGTATAGGTCTTTACAAACCCAAACGAATGTTGAACTTTTCTCTCACACAACCACTTTTAAACCAGTCTGAACATTGGCACAAATATATATTACTAAAAAATTGTTGGACTTTTTACTCAAAACTTGCCCTCAAGAATAGGTCTACACCATCAATTTAGCACAGGCATGGAGAATATACACACAGGAGCCACATGGAACAAACACCAATGTGACACAGAGTATACATAGGAGCTTGCATTAGCTCCTAGATCATGTTAAAGCCGGGCCAATTCCTCTCGACCTTATAAGCCACAATTAGAGAACCCTTTTCTCAATTATGAGCATAGACATTTTCAAGCCCAAACTGGTATCAGACTACTCTCCCACATACAAAAACCTCCTTTTTAACGGCCTAAGACATGGAACAGTTGAAAAAGATGGTGCCATTTCTTTGATCAATTATTCTGGTTGAATAAAACTGTTACTCCGACTAAAATACTTTAACAACATACCTTCATTAAATAAATGAGAATATAAGGTAATCTTCATGCCATTCTTGAACAGTGTAAGAAGGTCGTTTTTGGGGAAAACCAGAGGTAGTTCAACATCCATTCTACGTATTGTAAAAAAACAACAGTCGTCTCTTTTTCCTTTCCTTTTTAATGGACTTCCCCTGGGGGTTGAGAGGTAGGGAGGAGTGGTTGTTGTCGGGCTTACCTAATTGCACCGAGGTTTTCAGGCAGAAAGGAAATAGAATTTTTATCTGAGCACAAATCACGGTTTACTACCTTGCTGAAGTGCTGGACCAGGTCCCATTCTGTCCACAACAGCATGTTTTCAAGCATTGACAACTATTACCCAATGCTCTTATTGAGGTCTTTGTATGAAAATTTACTTATTAATATTGACATTAGCGGCAACCAACATCAGCTGAAGAAGCATGTAAATCATCAGTCCAATAAAAAGAAGAATAATAACTTACTATTTATTATGGCAAAGAGCAAATCTTCGCTCCGCACTCCCAAGGCCTCCCGCACATGCTCCCGAAGAACCCTTCTTGCCACGTTGTCTTCAGCTACATCCATCAATTCTTTGCTATTGCCCAAATGAACAACATAGGTTTGAGGCATTTTGATCCTATGGAGCGAAAGTAATACATCACTAATGCACTAAGAAAAGAAATGAGTCTTAGAATCTAATTTATCTTAGTTGCTAGCCAGCATTAGTTATTAGCTTGTTAAATCAGGGGAAAGTAAATTATCACATACCCTAATTTTTCTCGAGTCCTATTTTGCCAATACTCTGCGGTCATATGTGAATCAATCATGGCACCTGCCACAAATGGAAGGTGTTTGACATACTCCAACTTAAAGTAATGTCCTCTCATTTCGTGAATCCACCACAAAACCTTTGGGAGAACACGAGGAACATCTTCCTTGAGAACAGCATCCAACCACTTTCCAGCGACAGCAGTGTTGAGAACAACCAAATCAGCTTTAAGTGCTGCATCTACAACTTCTTGGCCTTTAGCAGGAAGAACCTACCAAGATGGAGGAGATAAACATAAATTGGAGGCAAATAGAGTGTCATGGCAAGATCTTTGAGATGCCCTCGTTTCGCCATATAGGAGACAAATACTCGGTGCGTAACAAAATTGAAGTACACGCAGCAGGAGATGGTCAGAGAGAAAAAAAAATGCTGTACAAACTGACTAATTCTCAATGGTTACCTGTACTCCCCTGTCTAACATCCGATTCTCCAGGCTGTAGATCACTTCATTTCCTTCTGATGGCTTTTGGTTGGTAACCCATATCACTTGTGAACCCACTCTCCTCAGCAAAAATGCTAACTCCATCAATAACAGAGGTCCGCCTACAAACCCAATCTCATTCATTAAAATGCATCTTCCACTGGTTTTCCTAACCCCAGTTGCCATGAGACAATCATTCCTGGCTCCAAAAAAACGAAGAGGGAAAAGATGTACCTGTGAGTGACAGTTCGTGAGACACCATGAGCACAGTCCTAGACCGCATAAAAGCGAGTGGATTCTCGGAGCTCCCCATACTTGTCGGCGCCGAAATCTTTTCGAGGGTGGCATCCAAATGCGGCTCGCATGAATCAAAAGCTGCCCTGTAAACAAAAAGAATGATCGTGGAAACCGAAAAGACGACAAGGAGAAGCAAAATCCAGTTTTTCTGTACAGCAGCCCATCCGGAATGAGGCTTTGCCATGCTCGTGGATTCTGGTAACCGAATTACATCGATCTGGGTTTCTCTTTACAGATCTGCTTGTGGCTTCTTCACTTTGAGAAAACCAGAATCGAGCAAGTTTTTAAGGAAGCGTTAGACACACTGGTACTCTCTTAACGAAATCAGACCCGGGTAGGTCGACTCTGTGCCGAACCGGGGAACGGGAGATCGGATTTATGGTCTGTTGACTTTATCCAATTAAAAAACGAAAGAATTAATTGCTTGTCATCATGCTTGAATCCATATCTTAAAAGTTGTGTTGCAAAATTTTAGTTCGAGGGTTTAAAGTGTGACAGGGCGTCCGGGTTGGTAGTTCAAATAAGAGATAAAATAAAAACTATTTACCTATTCTTTAGATAAGCTTAAACCCTAGACCTTCTTTGGACTACCAACTAAGCTACCACCTAGACAGTTATATCAAGAAGTAAAAACTCACAATACTGAAATTATTTTTCTTTTTAATAGAGCGGTGATATAAGTATTGCGGTTTTTTACTTCTAAGACTATATCTTGTAGCGTCATATTGCAGTCCAGGTAAGAGATAAACTGGGAGATAAAATCTTTGTAAGATTTTTTTTTTCTAATAAAATATTATTACCTATGTTATGGGTAAACCAAATCCTAGATTTTCTCTTACTTAGATCGCCAACTATGCAGCCACATCATGATATAAAACCTCGAAGTAAAATCAGGGAGTAATGATATCATTTTTCTTTGTAATATTATGAAATTTACAATTATTACAAAGTGGCAAACTGTGTACGTGAGTAGTTAATATTTTGTTAGCATTTTCTACGTTTTCCCATTTAAGGCATTATCATAAATCATTCCATCTTTTATATATTTAAGAATTTAGAGACTGAAGTGAATCAATTAGACTCAAGATGTTCCACTTTATTCACTAGAGACTTTTCTCTTTCCTCTTAAAATCTCTCCTTTTGTGAACTTAAGCATAGCTCAGTGGTCACATAGGGGATTTGTAGTTGGAGGTCTTGGGTTCAAGTCTTCTTTGGGGCATGGGAATTAGATTAGAAGAAACACCAACTTTTAAAAAACAAATCTCACATTTTCTCCATTACTTTCATTAATTTTCACATCATAGCAGAGGGAGATCTAATTATAGTTTCTCATTCGTAAAAGTTCCATCTATCTTGTGTTTTTTGCCATATCCAACAAGCTAATGGTTGGTGCTGCTGTTTCAAGTGAATTTGTTTGTTCGTGCCTAGTAGATGGTTCTTTTGCAACTACTAAGAGACTACTACTATTGTTGACCTCATTCTTGGCCTAATGCTGAAAATACCCTATTTATGCTGCCTCAGGAATCATGCCAAGTTGTTTCAACCAATTTATTGTTTTTGTAAAACACTCCTACCAACTTCAAAGATATTTTGGTACTTTTTTAGCAGAAAAAGGTGCATATTGTTTCTTTTATATTGACATCATCAAGATTAGAACTGATATCATCATCCTATTTTTTGTGCTAAACTATATTTTTGAGGTATCTCTTGCTATCAAATAGGTTATTCTGGCAGGTTGTGTGGTATTTGGGTTATACTCAATGTTTTGAAAATCGAACTGGTCATTGAATCCCTAAAACATCTGATTTTGGTTGAATTGGTTCAATCGGGATATGAGTTGTCTTCTCGTTTAAAAAATTCACACCAAGATTCTTATATTCACAAAACAAGTTAAAAAGTACAACAACTATTAAAAGTGTTATAAAGTATCTCACAAAAAAATATAATGTTTAAAAATAAAATGTAATTAACTTCTTGAAATAAAATATCCTTCCAAAAGTATAAAATTATTTAAAATCTTTATTTTCTTGAAAATCCAGACATCTATGTATTTCTGCTACTAAATACATCTCTTTCCACATCTTGAACCTGTATTAGCAATCTCAATGTGTATTAGAATTCGCTAACAGAAATCCCGGTCATGATGCTCCACCAACACCTCCCACACCTCTCCTCTACAAGCTACAATATCTCTAAATCTCTCTTCCACGACACCACCGCTTCCTTCAACAAAATAATACAAGCCACACTCTATTTCAATCATCTCAAGGTACAACCCTCCTCACCATCATTTTACTCCCAATGTTATAACTCTTTCCTTACCAAACTCTTCACCTCTTCCAACATCTCTCTATTCTTGGTTTCTCCCACTCCCTTTCTTGGCTCCTCTACATCCAACTCAAACTCCTCACTCCCTCTTCTTTCAACCCTAATATCCTCACCCTCCATTCTACTTTTCCTCACTAATCCACTTTGTTCCCTATCTGTCACCCCCTCTACCCTACAACCATCCTCAATTCTTGAAATACCTTCATTTGTCGTCTCTAGATGCACCACTATCTATTCTTTCTCTTCTCATGCATACTCCTAATTCTCATCCTTATTTTTCTGACTTCCTTCTCAATTCCAGCAACCCCGTCTATCTTACCCCTCCTACAAGAGCCCTTTCTTGTTCCTCCTTTACATCTACAATCATGGTTCTGTCCCCTACAATAAAAATGATATCAGTACTTTCTGATTTTACTTCGAGGTTTTACAATGTGATGTGGCTTCATAGTTGGCGGTCAAGGGAGAGAGCAAATCTAGTGTTTAGGTTTTACCCATAGATAATATTATATTAGAAAAATAAAATCTTGAAGATTTTATCTCCGAGTTCATCTCTTACCTGGACTGCAACGTGGACGCCACATGAGGATGTAGTTTTGGAAGTAAAAAACTGCAGTACTTATATCACCGCTCTTTATCCTATCATCCTCTATCTCAGCCTCATCCTTTTCAAACATCCATACACCCACCAACCACCATTGCCACGCTGGCCACCCAAGTACGTCTAATCTTCCATTTCTCCAATGCATGCATCCCTTCCTCTTCCCATGCACGACTCACATACAAGGAACTCTTCCCTCCTCTTCCCAAGAATCTTCCCCACTGCAACATCAACCATCACAACCTATCGCTTTGTCTTCTCTCCCTTCATCATTCCCCCTCTTAATAAATTCTGTCTCGAGGTTCCCTGCATTATATCTTTGCTGACTAGTCA
Organism: Aristolochia contorta; assembly: GCA_022405105.1. Classification (NCBI taxonomy): domain Eukaryota; kingdom Viridiplantae; phylum Streptophyta; class Magnoliopsida; order Piperales; family Aristolochiaceae; genus Aristolochia; species Aristolochia contorta. Next base: position 19,114,902 of record CM039664.1, read on the forward strand.
CCTTACACAACCGCCTATACACACTCTCCCATATTACATTGATCCCGCACCCCTTCACTTTTACTCTGGATAATGGCATACTTGCCCCCTGTCTTTATCTCCCCATTCAGCTAGATCTTTTCTTTCCGCCTTCCTTAAATCCTCCCAGATTGTCTCCTGACACTCTCCATCAAATATTCCTTTGGTCTTAATCTTCACAGTTTTTACTCCTATCCCTTTCATTCTCTGTACCCCATCCCACATTCCCACACAATACCCCATGGATCCTGCCCCGACCTCCACCACTACCTCCTTTCCCGCACACTAGACTCAGTTCTTCCCTTCATCCTCTGATTCACCCAGCATCACGACCCAACCAAGGTCTTGCACTGTTGCCAGACACATTGGTCGGACACATTGGTCTGATTCACCCAATTCTTCCCTTCACCCTCTAATTGAAAACAGTAAGGCGTAAGGTTTTGTGTACCTTGTTCCATTAATTCCTTGAAGATTATTCAAAGTCATGTATCTCTTTCTGATTTCGTAAGCGACTTCTTGATCGTGAGGAAGTAACATGCGTATTGGGATGGAGAAAGGACTGATTTAAATAGGAGTTTAAACCCTAATTACCATTTTCCATCAAAGTAATTGGTTATTCTTAAAGCCAATAGGATTTGTAGGCCAAGTAGTATTGGACACGTAGGCCACTTAAATGGAATAAAATATTCCAACATACTCCCACTCGATCCATTTATTACCATAAACATAATGCAGATAGATAATGTCAAATCTTTACTTACATTGATCCTTATCATAAAATTATTATTAAACAAAAAAAATAGGTCTTTGTACCTTCGTGATGTCCTTTATGTCCCAAAGTTGCTTAAAAATTTCTTATTTGTCTCTCAACTAACCATTGACCATAATTGTGTGGTTTTGAGTTTGATTCCCATGGTTTCAATGTGCCAAAGCCAGTACGCGCAAGTTTCTACTCAAGGGGCATACTGGGAATTGCCTTTTTGTCGACCATGAAGAATCTATCAGTAGTTTGCTTTCTTCAGTGTCTCCATTCAATTTTGGCATCAATCAAACCGTGGTGCTGAATTTTGAGTAATTGTTGAAAATTGGCATGACCCTACTTGTGTAGGCTTCAAAGTCCAAGTTCCACTAGGTTTTTGCTTTTCCACAACTGTATTTCTCATAAACTAGTTACCTACTTCTTTTTTGTCCTCCAAAAACTCATTTGAGATCTTGTTTAAAAAACAACCAGATAAATCCATACTTAAGAGTAGTTGGTTGCTTATGCTATCTGCATCTCCAACCATATTAGGCTCATAAATTAGAGGACCTCTCTGCAACTTGTGTGTTTCTTGGTTACAATACTCACAATATGGGATATTGGTTTTTCTTTTAGATCCATACATATTGGGTATATGTTAGGCGCAATGTGGTTTTCGACAAATTGTCTTTCTGCTCTTAATGGCCATGTTTGCTCACGGACACCAACCCTCCCTCCCCCTCTCCTCGAGGACTTCCCTTCAATTAGTTAGACCAATTCTTTGCAAATTCACCCAGAGACATTCAGACTTCCTCTTCTTCCATAGCCCATCATGTTCACCTCAATAACTAACCCAATAGTTACTCATCCCAGACTTCTTCCATTAAAGCTGACTTCACCTCAGCTTCAAGCACAAAGCTGACTTACCGATCAAATGGTACCCGAAATGGCGCTAAGCTATGCAGGCTGAATTTAAGTTTTATTAGCCCACCACATGGTCTTTTGCGTCTTAACCACAAAGACGTCATGTGATCGGATGTAAGTGCGTATTCAATGTACAAAGCCGAATAGAACCATTGATAGGTATAAGGCTCATTTGGTCACTAAGGGTTTCAACATGAGAGAGGAGCAATGACAACAGTGAAACATTCAGTTCATTTGTAAAGTTAATGACTCTTCGTACAGTCTTGACGCTTGCTATAAGTCACAATTGGTCTATTAATCAATTAGATGTTTCAAATGTCCTTTTGATGGTACACCGGATGAAGAAGTTTATAATCACTGCCTCCCAATTTTGTGGATAATATAAAACAATAGGTAGTGTGTCGACTACAAATGTCTCTCATATGGCTTAAAACAAAGCCCTCGTGGCACCGACATCTTACTTTTTATCTTGGTGAACTTGGTTTTATTATGTCTCAAGCTGATTCCTCACTATTCTACTGGTATAGTGCAACTTCGACAACATATATTTTAGTATATGTCAATGATATCATTGTTACCGGAGTTCATAGTCTGAGATTCTAAATCTCATTCAAAATCAACAAAAGAAAAATCAATGAAAGATTTGGGTGAGTTGCACTATTTTCTTGGCGTTGAAGTAGAACAAACCAAGGTCTTCATCTTTCTCAATCTAAGTATACTATAGATTTGTTGTATTTCCTTGGGCTTTTAAGGCTTAAGTTTGTTTTACACCAGTCGCTCCAAGTGCTATATTATCCAAGTTTGAGGGAGTTTTTCCATTAGATCCTACAAAATACAGAGTCATTGTTGGTGCTTTACAATACCTCACTCTAATTAGGCTTGATATTTAGCTGTCAATCAGGCCTGTCAGTTTCAACAAGCACCTATTGATAGAACTCTAAGATACTTGAAAAGTATTGTAACCAATGGTATTAATAGTCAGCCCACACATGATCTTTTTGTGGAAGTATTCCTGATGCTGATTAAGGTAGGTGTCCATATGACAAACGTTCGATCACTGGTTTGTGTGTTTTCTTTAGGCATTTTTTAATATCTTGGGCCTCTAGGAACAACCTATAGTATCCCACTCTAGTGCTGAAGCTAAGTATCAGGCATTAGCTTTGGTCTCATGAATTCTAAAGTTGTTCAAAGAATTACATATTTTTTTCTCAAAGAACCTCGGATTATTTGGTGTCTCAATTTATCTGCTATATATATAGCTGCAAACCCAACCTTCCATGGTCGAGAGTCAAGCATGTAGAAGTGGACTGCCATTTCAATTGGGGAGTGAGTGAACTTACGCCACATTCAGGTTCAATATGTACTTACTTGTGACCAAATTGCTGATGTATTTACAAAAGCTTTATCTTGAGTTCAGTTCATTAGATTCTTGACCAAGTTTCACGTATTCTCAAAGTTGCTCAGCTTGAGGGGGATGGGGGACGATAAACCACAAGATATAGTTTTAATCAAGCACGAGAGTCTTGATTATAATTCAGTGTTCTACTTGTATTGGGACATTCCATGTATAAGTTTTCCATATGTATATTACATTATGCACAACCAGTATGTAAAACCTTTTGTTTCATGATAAATCCTTGCCTGTATATGTATTTGTTTTACAATCAATGAAATGCATTTGGAGGATTAACCTCTCACAAGAACACCGTTAGAACAATGTTTCCGAATAATTAAGTAACATCATGTTATTTAGGTATTGTACTTCAAGGTAGTTTATTTAGTTAGTCTAAAGTAGATTCTCCCGTTGTATAACGAACCAACTGAACAAACTACTTTGAAATGTTGATTTGGAAATTGTGTTTTTAAGTAGTTACTTCATGATAATATTGCCAAATAGCAAGTAGCGTTTCCACATGGTACTTTCCTGCGAATGAAGCTTCATATCCATATAATAAACATGCTTAATTAATGACCAAAATGAATAAATTTCTTTGACGTACCATTTCCAAGAAACTAAGGTTTTTTCATCATGTGAAATTGTACTTCACCCTATAGAAGTTCCATCTTCTCTTAATAAGTTTGTCAGATCGTCACTTAAAACATATGTAGGCTTCGGTGTAAGGCATAGTATGCTGTGGTTTGACCGATTGGGGTAGGAGTATGTTCCTATTGAAAACGTATCACGATTCTATTCAAAAGTAGGTTCAATCCCCAAAGCCCGTCCGACCCAATACATATATAAATTCCAAAGATATTACTTGACATATATAGACTTGAAGAAAAACCGTGTTACATAAATGTGTATCTCGTAGGAATTGAAGAGGAAGATATAATATATATAGACCCAATATGTTGTCTTAGATCAGATGAAATTACACTGCTTTATCTTTTTTAGTAACTAAATACACAGTTTTATTTAAAATACAAATTATGTTACAAGGAAATTATGATATAATTCAATTTTTTAATAAAAAATTTAAAAATTATATTAGTTATACAAGGTCCGATACCCGGGGAATATTATCAGTCCGATTTTCCGGATACGTTTCGAGGTCCCGGTTAGGCGATCTCAGAAAAAAAAAAAAAAAAAAAAGTTCTTTCGTGAGTCTCGCGGTATTCTTGCATAGGCAACGAAATTCTTCCAGAGAAGTCTGGTTTCGGAACAACACGAAGCGCCGACGACCCGAGACGGTGACATCTCTCTTCTCTGGTGACTGGAGACTCTGGACGGTTCGATCTTCCCAAATGCCAAATGTTTACTTGATACCGGACTATTAGTATTGCTTTTCTCAACATATCGTTGTAGAAATCGCACCCAAAATACGGGATTGATTTTGGAAGACTACAGAGCGAACGCGACTCCTTTTCAGGACTTTTTTTTTTGTCTTCCGGGTCTCCCACACGAGCTGTTTCGTCTAAAGAATCAAAGCAGACCCTCGGCAGCGGAAGGGGGAGTAATTAAGGGTTCTTGGTAGAGTTTCCATACCTGAATCTAGGTCTCTGCTGAAATGTCGAGCCGGTTTGGCTCCTCTAGGATGTCGTCGTGGTAATTTGATCCGGAGGAACGTAGTTTACTAGGTTATTTGTGTAAAATTTTGTGCTGAAAAGGAGGGGAACGATTTTAGTTGTTTGAGTTTCGATACCTAGGGGAAAATGAGAATGAAGGTAGGTTTTCTCACCTGGGTTTTGTTATGGGGCGTTTGTCATGGGAGGTTCGTTGTGGAAAAGAACAGCTTGAGGGTGACTTCTCCTGACTCACTCAAAGACGTTTACGAATGCGCCATTGGAAATTTTGGTGTTCCTCAGTACGGTGGGACGATGGTCGGAACTGTGGTGTATCCTAAAGCGAATCAAAAGGGATGCAAAGGGTTTGACGACGTTGATATTTCCTTCAAATCAAAGCCGGGTGGCCTTCCCACGTTTCTTCTCGCTGACAGGGGAGGTAAGTTTAATTGAGGTGTTTAGTTAAATGAATTTCGCTCGCTTGATGTCTTTAGTTGAACATGCCGGTATATTCGTACTTAGGGCCCATATTAACTTCCTCCAAGAATATCCTTTTGTACTTGTTTCATGTGGGAAATGATTCTGCATGATTTCTTGTTTTCGTCTTTGTTCGTAGAAAAAAAATGTACGTGTCCTGAGTATTTATTTTCCAGCCTCTACCTATGACCCGATCTTGCCTTTTTTTTATATATTTTATTCCTTAAAGAAGTATGAGCGTTGGTGTTCCTTAAGGTATTTTCGTGGCAATGGTGCTTTAGATTTAATTTGACCATGGGCTCGTCAGATTTAAGTGACCGAGGAGGGTGTATTTATTAATTCTAGGTTTCGCATGTGATCTTAATTCGAGTTGTAAATGATGCAGCATGAATCTTTTGCAGTTACATTCTTGTGCCTTAATTGTCCTTCTCAGCTTAATTTCGCCGATTCTTGTGCCAAATGTGTAACTTGAAGCGTCTAATGATATCTGTTATTTTATGCTGATTCTCCTTTCCTAAAATTTCCCAAATTGCAGATTGTTATTTCACATTAAAGGCATGGAACGCTCAAAAGGCTGGAGCTGCAGCTATACTAGTGGCGGATGACAAAATTGAACCTTTAATAACCATGGATACTCCTGAGGAAGATAATTCTGCTGCAGAATACGTCCAAAACATTTCAATCCCATCAGCTCTTATAACCAAAACATTTGGAGACTCCATTAAAAAGGCTCTATCCAATGGTGATATGGTGAATATTAATCTAGATTGGAGGGAGTCTCTTCCACATCCAGATGAACGTGTTGAATACGAATTTTGGACCAACAGCAATGATGAATGTGGGCCTAAATGTGATGCACAACTAGAATTTGTTAAGAACTTTAAGGGGGCAGCACAGATACTTGAACAGAAGGGTTATACCCAATTTACACCTCATTACATTACTTGGTACTGCCCTGAAGCCTTTATTTTAAGCAAACAATGCAAATCTCAGTGCATAAATCATGGAAGGTACTGTGCCCCAGACCCTGAACAGGACTTCAGTAGAGGATATGATGGTAAAGACGTGGTGAAGCAAAATTTGCGTCAAGCTTGTTTGTTTAGAGTGGCAAATGAGAGTGGCAAACCGTGGCTGTGGTGGGATTATGTAACAGATTTTTCTATTAGGTGTCCAATGAAAAAGCAAAAGTACACTAAGGAGTGTGCAGATGACGTGATTCGATCTCTTGGTATGTTGCAGTTCTTGCGTGTAGTGCTGTTTCATTCCCTTCCCTCCCTCCCTCCCTCCCTGTAATTGGGAAAAATATGCTTGATTTAGCCAGCAATAGAGCAGAGTAGAGTACAACAGTAGTAGAATACAGGTCCCAATTGTCATTCTGGAAAAAGCGGGTTGAACACGAGAGAGTGAATTGCTCTCTCCTGATCTTCCGACTCAAACTCGAACTCCATTTCACAACTTTAAAATAAAAACAGTAGTAAAATACAAGTTGCTACATTTGGAGATTACTAGTGATTAGTGAGGGGGATTCACAATCTCAATACAAGGGTACCTTTATGAACCCCTTGCTTTGATAGGTGATTGGATAGTGAGCTGGCTGATCTGGGGGTCTTTGGCGCTTGACTTGCCAATCTGCTATCATGTCTAAAATTTCGACAAAGTATGCTTAAATTTCCAAGGGAGAGGAGTACTGGCCCAATTGATGACCAGGGCAGAGTCTCCCTCGGTGTTAAATTGTTGAGGGTAGAGTTGGATACCAGCAAGTAGAGTACGAGCTTCCGCTCTATTGGAGGAACACCTTGCTCTCCCTGAGGATGCTAATTTGCTATATGCATGCGCATGCGTGTGTGTTATTTTTATATGTAATTTATATATTTTATATGTTTATTGTGATGGCATCTTGTGAGTGGGTCCAAGTTTTTAAAGTTGGTTTCTCAATGAAATAATTTTTTAGCACCTATCCTGACCTTGTTTCGTTTTAGATTTTGTGATACTTTACTTCCTGTGTTGTTGCTAGGTCTCGATCTTAAGAAGATAGACAGTTGTATTGGAGATCCTGATGCAGATGCAGAAAATGCTGTCCTTAAAGAAGAACAGGATGTCCAGGTTGGATTTTGACTCCTTTCCCAATATGTTATGATATGCCTTATTTCTCTGAGACAGCCTTAAAGTCATTCCTTATAATGACTCTTTTCTTTTGGGTTTAGATTGGCAAAGGTTCTCGAGGAGATGTGACTATATTACCGACCTTAATAATCAATGACAGACAGTATCGAGGTTTGCGATAAACTCTTAAGGCATAAATTCTTAAAGAACTAATGTGACAACATTGTGACATGTGGATTTGGATGAGAAGAAAAAGCCTTCTCTCAAGCTGTCGTGCCATGTGTTTTACATATTGTTGTTCTCTATTGGAGCTGGCATATTAAACGGTTATTTAGTAGATATTCCTATGCGGAGTTACTAATAGGGTTAATTATCATCAGGGAAGCTGGATAGAGGTGCAGTACTCAAAGCAATTTGTTCAGGTTTCCAAGAAACTACTGAGCCAGCTGTCTGTCTGAGTGATGGTAAATAGATGATTTTACAGTTGCTGTAACATTGGTGTCTTTCTTAATTTACTGATTCTTTCTCTATGTGGCCTCAAAGACATCCAAACAAATGAGTGCCTAGTAAATAATGGAGGGTGCTGGCAAGATAAGGCTGCAAATATAACTGCTTGCAAGGTGTGTTTTTGATTTTTCTTTTGCTGCTAACCTTTTGTATTTTGCAAGGTTTAACATTGTTCAGAAAAGAGGCAAAAAGCCTAATTAAGCTCAGAGGAACTATCTTACAAACTCAGATTGAGTGTGCCATAGGCGAGCAATATGATCTGTTGAAGGATTGGCCATTATTTCACAATTCTCTACTTGACTTTTATTTCTTCTCTTTGGCCTCTCTTGCCCCTAAAACTGCTTGTATGATTTAATGTGCCATTGATTTGACTGCAGGACACATTTCGTGGGAGAGTCTGTGAGTGCCCCATTCTAGATGGTGTAAAGTTTGTTGGTGATGGATACACACACTGTGAAGGTAAAGATTTGATAGCTCGGTTTTGATAAGTTTGTTGATTGTACAAATGAAGCAAAGGAATATCGTTCCAATGCCTTGCAGCCTCGAGAGATACCTAAACTACTTGCCCTTGGTTTTAGTTTTTTTTCTCATTCCCCATCTGCCCTTGATAGTTCGGTTTCTCATACCTAAACTACCTTGCCCTCTCTCCGTGCCCTCCCTCTCTCGCCCCCTCTCCGTGCCCTCCCTCTCTCGCCCTCTCTCTGTGCCCTCCCTCTCTGTCCCCCTCTCTGTGTCCTCTCTCTCTCGCGCGCTCTCCATGCCCTCCTCTCTCGCCCTCTCTCTGTGCCCTCCCTCTCTCGCCCCCTCTCTTGCCCCCTCTCTGTGCCCTCCCTCTCTCGCCCTCTTTCTGTACCCTACCTCTCTCGCTCTCTCTCCGTTCCTCCCTCTCGCCTCTCTCCGTCCCCTCCTCTCTCGCCTCTCTCCTGCCCTCTCTCTCGCCCTCTCTCAGTGCCCTCCTCTCTCGCCCTCTCTCTGTGCCCTCCTCTCTTGCCCTCTCTCTGTGCCCTCCCTCTCTCGCCTCTCTCTGTGCCCTCCCTCTCTCGCCCTCTCTGTGCCCTCCCTCTCTCGCCCTCTCTCTGCCCTCCTCTCTCGCCCTCTCTCTGTGCCCTCCCTCTCTCGCCCTCTCTCTGTGCCCTCCTCTCTCGCGCCCTCTCTGTGCCCTCCCTCTCTCGCCCTCTCTCTGCCCTACCTCTCTGTGCCCTCCCTCTCTCGCCCTCTCTGTGCCCTACCTCTCTGTGCCCTCCCTCTCTGCCCTCTCTCTGTGCCTTCCTCTCACGCCCCCTCTCCTTTCTCTTTGCTTGCCCCTGTCCTTTGCCTCCCCATTCCTTCTGTCACTCCCTTTCATTCTCATCTCCTGTCCCTGTCCCTCCCCCTCTCCTTACCCTCTCCCCGGGTCTCTCCACATGACCCATTCACCTAGGTTGGGTCATTGGTTTGGTGATTTAAGCCCGCCTGGTGCGGCCAAACAGGTTTTGACCAAATCCGGGTTTAGATGGGCCTGAACCCAGAAAACGCTCTGAATTCGAGCAAGAGTGGTCTGGTTGGGCCGGTCCGGGGTTATGACAGCGGATAAGTGTACTTATCACAAAGAAAAAACTACGAATGTTTTCTTCAACTAAAAACAACACTGTGAATGTGTTCATCTTTTGTAAAAATAACTCTTCTGGATTAAATGGTGCCCATGAGCAGAAGGAAGTGGGTGAGGGCAGATTCTGTAATCAGAGGGATAGTGTTCTTTAGCATTTCCCATAAATGTAGGAGTTTCTTTTTCTTGTACCTGTCCCAAGTCTGGAGGAAATTAATTTTGTTGCATGCACAGGATGACAGATTACTTGTAATTGTGTTGCTCCAAGCTCATTTTGGGGTTCATGGAAGAAAAATATGGCAAACCCTCTATATATAACTGAATTGCACTTTAAAGCTATTCTGTTATCCATCATCTCTAGGTTTTTGGTACTTCTGTTTAACAGGGGATGCATTTTCAGATTTATTTTGGCGAGATCTTAATCAACTGATTCATGTTTGTTACCTTTTTATTTGTTTTGTTTCTTGAGCCTGGTTACTAGTTAATTATCCTAGATAGGGATAGCATTTACTGTTCTATGTGGCATGGAACAAGGAAAAGACTGTTATCTAATGATGTACACATGCAAATTTGCTATTATTCTTTCTCACCTCAGCCTCTGGATCTGGGCGCTGTGAAATCAACAACGGAGGAGGGTGTTGGAAGAAAACTCAGGATGGTCGGACATACTCTGCTTGTGTTGTAAGTCATGAAATTTCCATAATTACACTCTCTTCACTTATGAGCTTGTTCATCTTTTAGTAATTAGTGCATTTTGGTAAGGTTTTGTTGTTACATTGCCAATGACTTTCCGATATTTTAGGAAGATACTCCCAGTGGGTGCAAATGCCCTCCAGGGTTTAAAGGTGATGGTGTCAACTCATGTGAAGGTAATTGTTTTTCAAATATTTTGTTGGTGAAGACAGAAACATTATAATTTTCTCCCTGATATTTATGGATTCATCATAATGTAATAAATACTGCATCAATTTTTTGCGGTGGTTTCCATATGGACATCTATGAAATCATTCTATCCGTTGTATAGAAAAATTAAAGAGGCCCTTTCTGTCCCCACTTAACAACATTAGTTATAAATAATTTGCATTTGGCTAGACGATCTGTCCATCTTGCTTAAGTTGCTATTCACATGTTTGGCATGATTAAATATGACATGAAGCTGCATTTTTGTCATGGTTATAACATGAAGTTGTTATATACATGAAGCTGCATTGTTGACATGGTTAAATATAACATGAAGCATTTTGAATGAAAGGAATTCATTCTTGTGTAATGGTCTGGTTTGAATCTTGTGCGTAGTTACTGGAATGTTTTTTATGCATAATATGTTTTATAAAAGCTTTAGAAAATATGGAAGATGAACATGGTGTTACATAATTCTTAAAAGAATTCCACTCTTGCAGATGTGGATGAATGCAAGGAAAGGTTTGTCTGCCAGTGCCCAGAGTGCATTTGCAAGAACACATGGGGAAGTTATGAGTGCAGCTGCAATGGGGATCGTTTGTACATCAAGGAGCATGATACTTGCATAAGTATTTCCATACTTGTCTATTTTTATACTCGAGTACTAGCTTAAGATCTCTTTCAGAAGATGATAATTTTCTGAACATTCAGTATTTTCTTTTAAGCACCTAGTTGGTGCTAAAGGGGTTAACTATTTGACATTAGCTGGTTATTTTTGGTAGTTTTAACATTTGGAAAAATTGATACTGGTCCATCGCCTCTTCAAAGAGAGGCTATCAGAAGAGATTTTAGATATTTTTAGGCAGTTTGACAGAAAATGTTTTATATAAACCCTTTTATTATTCTGTTATTTTCTCAAATGCATTTCAATCTCCTCTTGCACAATGTGGCTGAATGTTTTAAATGGTCCAGAAAGACCTCGATAGTTTGTCAAATACCATTTTTATGACATTGATTGGTGTTTTACATTTTCTAAAAACTGAACCTCAGTCTTTTTTGTGGAGATGATACAGGCAAAAAACCTAAAACTGACGTGACATGGAGCTTTATGTGGGTTATCCTCCTTTTCGTGGCCGGTGGTGGTGTTGCTGGGTATGCATTTTACAAGTACAGAATCAGGGTAAGACTCTTAACATTTGCTGAATGCATAGTTTTCCAGTTCTGTTAGTTTGTAGCAGCGCGCCCTTTCCATTGTTTGCTGGCATCTAAGATTAGGTCCTTACTCTAGTTGTGGTCAATATATGGGGGAAATCATGTAATACCTGTGGTGTTTGGTTGCAGAGGTACATGGATTCAGAGATCAGGGCAATCATGGCTCAGTACATGCCATTGGACAATCAAGGAGAAGTCCCCAATCACATTTCACACGGGCAAGACATCTGAAGACATTGGAAAGTTAGGAATGAATCGCCATGGAAACATGTTCTACATCCCCAGGATCCCCAAATTTCCATTTTATGATATGGGCTATCATTTTTCCTTTGGGGTTGCCCTCTCATGATTGACGTTTGCTGTTTGTGTATCGAAAATTGCCATGTAAATTCATCAGGGTCCCTGCTCTTTCCCAAGAGGTCTTTTCCCATTGTAAACCTTTCGTTCTTTGATTAGCCACATGTAAATTCATATTGTATTTCGATGCCTTTCTAGCGCATATTGGGGTGTTGTGGCTAATTACGGCCTCCTCTATCGACATCTAATACGGAGTGTACAAGACGAGGTAATTACGTTAAAAATTTTCCTGGCATAAGGAAAGACATGCGAAATAGAGGAGCAAATCTTCACGTTTTTTAGAAGCTTAACACCGGTCACACATACTAAAACGTGCTAATTTTGGAGTGATACAAAACCATAATCATGACAGCGAAATAATCCTTGTGTGCATGGTCAAGAGGAAACGCAGTTCTCCGACAGCGGTTCGTCCATTATTGGGTGTAGGCCGCCTGAGCTCTTCGCCCAGATGAAGAAAACCATCCAGTGTGAAGGTGTCACAGGTGCAATTCTCAAGAACCACATGGGAACCTCATGCTTATACTTCTAAACCACCTGACAATCATTGAGAAGATTTTATAGATTATATCAACCGAGAACAAACAAATACAAAAATGTGTCATCACTTCCGTATCAACACTGAAACCAGAAAGTGCACATCGTAGCATGAATCATGACCACCACTGAGTAACTATGATCAACCATCGTTAAGATAACATATGATAAAGTTATTAAATGATGCTACTTGACAATATTTTTGTGCCCAAAAGGTCTTATGATAAAGTTATTAAATGATGCTACTTGACAATATTTTTGTGCCCAAAAGGTCTTTTGATTAAAAAGAATGACCGGCGGAGATGGACAAAATTAGTAGAGAGCAATGTTAAACAGCAGAAGTTCCAACCTTTACAACGGTGCTTGTTGATCCACACTTGGATCCGATTTTGGCTCATTTAGCCATATCCGATATGAGTAGAAAAGTACCATAATTCCACTGCAAAGAAAATGAGATAGTCAGAGTGCCGAAAATTCTCCCCCTGTGGAGCATTCTTTCAAACAAATTGGTTCATATTTCAACATTACACACTCATAACAATACAACCACAAGTGAACTTAACGTAAACTTGGCCACCAATATTAAATACATACATAATTCTGCACAAGTACAAAGCCAATTGAAGAAACTTTAATTATTTCCATAAGATGGCTTTGTTAAGGACAACGACTAAGTGTATTACAAGAAAAACTTCATTCTTGAAAACAGAGGGAAAAAACAAAACCATTACAAGGGAGCAACAAAAACCAATAAAGATCTACTACCTAATAATTTATACAAACATGGGAAAAAATCTTCATTAGCATTCGAGTACACAAACAGCTCTTTGACATTATGCAAATGAAAAAATAAGATGGTCCCTACCACTGTTTTACACCACCAATCCTATATTGATCCTCGAACTGGAAACCCCAATATCAAATAAGGACTTCTAAACCTAAGGAGCTACAATGGGATTGGCACTCCATAACACTATTATACAACCCAATCCGCCAATAGAACAGGGTTGAGACCAACCAAAACCCATTTGACCATTATCTGGTCAAATCCTTAGTTTGGGCCAACTAAAACTACTGGCTAAAACCCATTTGGCAATTCCAGTTCTGCCAATTTGAACCCCTCACTGGCGTCCTGACCCGGTCAAATAAAGCACGGACTCATGACGCCTGGTGGGAGGAAGAGGGGAAGGGAAGTGGGGGAGGAAGAATAGAGAGGATGGGGGTTGGCTAGCGGGAGGAGGGGCTAGAAAATTCCACCACCCTCCCCATCGTTAAATGATTGTGGAGCAGGTGGTCGAACCCTCTGTGCCCCTCCCTGTTCTCTCTAACATCAATCCAGGAGAGGGAGAAGTGGGGGGTATAAGTTTCAGTGGTACCACACGTCCTCCACCTCAGAAAAGGCTACCCATCTCCTCTCCACCATGTGAAAAGTTGGAGTTGAAAGAACCGCTGTCCCACACTTCGGGCAACCGGCCTCCCCTCCGTTGTGTGGGCATGTTTTCTGTAACACAACTAGACGGGGATTTCGTTATTTTTATTTTTTAAACGAAATCATCATAATGGTCTTTTGCATGGAACTAGTGGTCGGGCCAAACTCAGTTGATCCGTTTTGACCTGAAGCAATCACTTCTCTGGGTCAATGGTCTATACCCTTGCCAATAATAACAAACTATTTCCTTTAATTTAACAACCCGCAAATTTGAAATCATTAAACACGGAAATGTGAATCATCAAGTAACTCTAAGAAGAAATAAAGTATTTTTAACACTGAAAACACCAAACATATAAAGAAATATTGCTGAGCTTACATACCTGATGAGGGTAATCAAAAGAGTAGGTAATGATGCACTCTGTAAGAGAGGCAAAGCATGTAAATTAAGCTTAATTAATAACCTTTGCCTCACACATACTAGAGAATATTAAAAACAACAGTTGCATGAGTCATTCTGGACAATTTACCTGAAAAAGAAAGCGTAGCTCCCTCAAAAAGATTACAGTTGCAACCGCTGCACAGTATTTACTTTAGTTCAGAAACAGATAAATATTAAGAGAAAGAATGACTCAGGTTGACACAAGAGCCTATAAGAAGTGCAATCCTATACTGCCCCTCAATGGGGAGAGAATGTCTGCCTCAATAATCACATCCATATTTTTTCATCTTTTGGATAGTCACATGTGGTCACTAAGTTTCAAATCTTTTACTTTCACTGCCTTTTAATTAAAAAGTTCAAAAATCGTAAAGAATTGCATGCAACAAATCCATAAATCAATATGTAAACAAACTTCAGCATCAAATAAATAATCTAACTCTTAACATGAGTTAACCAACGTTGTTTAAAGAAGGTGAGCAAGAATTTGACATAAAAAAATCTAGAAATTTTAACTCAATTATGACTATTGATGGCAATTGAAGTATAATTATCTGAAGATAGTCATCTTTCTGATACTGCCAAGCAGCAAGAAGAACCAAACTTCTCAAGAACCACCAGGATTTTACTTTTTTTAGATGTAAGAGGAATTGGGTCATATAACATCAATGTAGAAAAGGAGACCAGTAAATTCAATGTCAAAGAACTATCTCTTTTTCTAGGTCATGTTTTATTTCTGCTTTTGAGTCTTTTCACTGTCCAAATTTCTTTCACTATTTATTCCCCATTCTCCGCCCCATATTTTTCACATTTTACAAGTTAGGTGCTCTATATTGTTTATAATTCAAATCCACCGGAAGGGAAAGACATGTTAAGGTTACAACAATCAATAGCATCGCAAGTGACATACTAACCTGTTTGGCCTTTCAAGTAAGGAGATACTGAGTCTCCACGTTTCCAACACCTTAAACTCTGTACGCTTAGTGCTAGAAGAGCGCCACCAAGGATGACACCAAACCGGATAGCAGCAATACTCCCAGTCAGCATGAAGGAAAGAAAACCACCGGAAGAAAGAAACAGTCCTGCAGCACCAAAAACCAGTTACCATAATGTAATCATAGTTTAGGAGTAGCAGGAAAAGAGTCGGCAAACTATTATAAGAAGAAAAGCAAAGAGATGAGATGATACATACCATATGGAATACCAAGATAAAAATCACGAATTTCAGAAAGGTGTGTGAACTTTGCATGTGAAGGACTGAAAGCTTTTACAACATCCTTAACTGGCTCCGGAGATTTTTCAGTAGCTCTTGACAGGTATTCCATACCTTCTTCACCAAATTCTTTTGCTACAATAGCAAGATCACGGCGAGCTTTATTTGCTTCTATATTGAATCGGTCTGAAGTGTCCTTAAGAATTATCATAGCTTTTTTGGTATAAGCTTCATATGCAGCTTGCGAAACGGCCTGCATCTTTGCTGCCTGTTCTTTGAAAGCTTGGAGAGTTTGCTCCCATGCTACTTGCGATTCTTCCCCTTTTAGCTCCAGTTCGTTCTTGGCTTTCTCGACTTCAACCTCCGAGAGTTTCTGAATACGAAGAGAATGCCAGAGCAAATTTTAAAACAAAAGCACAAGAAAACAAGAGGGAACAATGACACCTCGTCCCACATTCAATTGATGCGCTCTCAATTACGATACCGAACAGAACACATTTCCCCTTCAAATAACGAACTATAAATGGCAGTAAAATCCATTAACCGCCATTTTTAATCCGCCTCAAGGACGCTAAAGACCATGTACAACTTACAGGCTAAAACAAAATCTGTGCATCAAAAACCCGAAGAGAAACGAATTATTTATCCCCAGAACCATTTTCAAAGCGGGAACAACAACTCACCGATTCATCATGGGAGAAAGCCGCCAGAGAAAACACGAAACGGGTACTGTTGAACTTCGCCGGCCGAACACCGAACGAGCAGAACACACTCCCGGAATTCTCCTGAAAAACAGTGGATTCCGCCCGTGGCAAGAAACGAGTGCCGACGGCTGCCGGCGCACGAAACGGGTCGAATCGGAGAGCCGACGGAGGAGCTGGCCGGTGAGACAGCGCCGCCATTGACAGAGCCATTTTCGTACGAAATTGGGGTAGAGGATTCCCGCAAACCGCGATTCTTGAAGTTATCCAGTGAACCGAGAAGACGAAAATGGAGGTAACAGTCGAAAGGAGGGAGAAGGGGGCTGGAGCCGTGGAGGAAGACTGGAAGAGGGTGGAAAGCACGAGACTAGAATGAAGGGCAATGGGATTTTTGTTTTTCTGATACTTTCTCATGCTTATATGCGCCGCCGGGCGTAATGCGCAACTTTGCCTCCGACTCGAACGGGCCAGATCTATTTTATTCATAAAAGAGACCGTCTGAAGATTCTGACGCGAATCTCACATGGGCCATTGCTTGCACTACGAGAGTTGTGATATACTATGAAAAATGATTTTAGTATTTTGATTTTTTACTATGAGTTTTAAGGTTTAGGGTTTAGGGTTTAGTCTAGGAAGATCTAGAGTTTAGTCTTACCTAAAGAATAAGTAGATAGTTCTTATTTTATCTCTAATCCAATGAGGGCACCACGTCACACCAATAAACCCTTATAGTAAAATTTGGCAATATAGTTATCATCACTCTATATGTATTGTTAAATTTTGTTGTGAAGGTTTACATCGTAACTTGTGTCTTCATTGACAGTCCAAATAAGAGATAAAGTAGGAACTATAGGTAACCTTAAACCTTAGACCTTATCTGGATTGCCAACTAGGCTGTCAAGATAACAACCACATAAGAATGTAAAAACTCACACTAAAATATATCAGTACTGAAATTAGTTTTCAAAAGAAAATTGCGGATATCTATTACCCCATGTTCGAAATTTGGTCCGTAAATGTAATTCTTTTTCTTGAGTGTGGCCCCAATCCAGGTCCGGTGACAAAGTACACTGGAGTTGTAAACAACAATTCCTTCGACAGACCCATTAATAATTCGTATATTTATTCGTAAATATAAACCCTAAACCCTAAATATATACTAGACTATTAGTTGACTCGCCCAAGTTCAAGTGATACTTAAAAGTTTAAAATCATAAACCACTAGCGCGACCCGACCGGGTCGACAATAGGCTTGGGTCCTTAATAAACAAGGGGTTTCCTTTTTCAGAATATAATAGTATCATTCTTGACGTGCGTGATTACTCCAAGAAATGAAACTCTCCTCCGGTCCTTTTCTATTTGGGTAAGAAAAGCATCAACGAAATCACGTTCCTGCCAATCTTAAACAAAGCCCATGCAGTATGCAGTGATAGAATAACTTTTGTCTTGGTGTTAAGGATTATCAATGAATATCAATTAGAATGTGCAAAGATTGCTTTATGTTGGCATCTTTGTAGACTTAAGTCTTCCAGTAGTTCACTCCACCTCAATTTCTTCATTATAATCTTGTAAAACGGATCATGCATGTTGATCTAGATTTTCAAAAGAAATTGTTAAAAGGGATTTAATCTTTTTAAAATTTTAACAGTAATGCTACTTGCACCTAGGCTGCAGTACTTATTCAGCGTACATGACCTAACCAGCAAATAGGATTTAAAAAATAATAAAATATTTTTTATTTTATAAAATCCTAAATTCTAAAGGATAAACCCTAAACAATTGTGTTTCAGATTGGTTGGTTGCCTCAATGTATGTCAGGTAGGTACTGCATAGGTGCTTCTAATATTTTCCAATTTTTAATTACACAAATCCCACTAGTAAATTAGGAGACGTGGATCCAATGGATGCTAAAAAGAGCCTCTCAATCTCACCTAGAGATAATTTCTTGTATTTGATCATAAGAAACTTTTTTCTGTTTCATTTAATAATTACTGAAATACAATATGGTGCCTTGTATAATGAAACTTTTATCTATACAAGCTTGCCAAGTTAATGTTGTCATTTTATTCCTCCAACTTTTTCTCTTGAATAACCTTAACAATAATTCTCTACGAGAATTTATAGCTCTAATTATAAGGCCATATATGAAAGTATGACATCCACTAGTTTATAGTTTGTACGTCAAAATATGGCATTTGAGGGGGCTAATACTTCTCTTTTGCTTAACTTACATAACAAGACCATTATTAACGCACCCCCCAGGCCATGAACCTATATTTTTTGTGCTTATCTTCAGTACTCTCCTTTTGTCTCCTTTTACTTTTCTTTTTATTTTCCACAGTCTCTCTCCCACAAAGGCATGACATTGGACTCGGTTTTGTGCCCTTTCTGCAATCAAGAGACAGAAACATGTGATCATGTGCTCACCCTCTACAACTATGCCATATCGGTCTAGAAATTCTTCTGGGACCTATTCCAAATCCCAATCCCCACGAACTCAAGCCTGTCAGCGTTAATTGAGTTGTGGAAATCCCCACTGTTATCTAGAATTGGAAAGATCATGTTGGATACTTCTATTGCTTTTATCCTTTGGCAAATATGGGAGGAAAGAAAAAAAGAATCTTTCGAGCTATATAGTACTCCTCAACAAAGCTGGCAGAGAGAATCCTAAGCAAAGCCATCGTCTGGTTATCAACTACAAATGAGATTTGGGGCGAATCTAAAGGGCATCATGGGCCAACAACAACTCCAGTCTTTGCAGCCTGGCATCCTCCCCCACCCCAAACCATTATACTAGACGTTGATGGATCATCAAGGGGAAATCTAGGACCTGTCAGAAATAGGTGGGCTTTTCTGGAACCATGAAGGTACCATTCTACTTTCATTCGCAGGTCCAAAACCAGATACGGACTCAGCTGAAGCAGAAACAAAAGCAATCCTCTAGGGAATGAAGCTTTTGTGACAAGATTCCAAAGCTCATTAGAAATTGAAATTGATTGTCGCAACGTAGTCAACTGGTGCAGACATCTATCCACACCTCCCTTGAAACTTTAGCGCCTCTTTAGAGAAATATGGCACATAGGAGGCATTATTGATTGCACATGGAACCACATTCCAAGGGATGCAAACTCAAAAGCAGACCACCTAGCTAGAGAAGGAGTCTCTATAAGCCAGCTACGACTTATGGAAACTCCACAAGACAGGCCAATGTGTATCAAAGTAGTTTTGTATTAATCCAAAAGCCAATGGAATCACTCCCTTAAAAAAAACTTTCCTTTTTATTTATTTATGGAAATTCTCTTCATTCACTATTTACTAGCGAAATGTTAAATTGAAAAAAGAGTGGTGATATGCGTACAATCATATTTTACTACAAGGGTTTATAATGAGATTTGGCATCCTCGTTGGTAGTCCAAATAAGAGAAAGTCGGATCTATCTTCCTATTCAATGCCCTAAACCCTAAACTTTATCTGGACTACCAACTAGGCTGCAAGGAAGACAACCACATCACAATGTAAACCCTAACAGTAAAAATTGGCAGTATTGATATCATTTTCGTGAAAAAAACCCTAAGTCGCAAAACAATTTTTCAAGGAAAGTAAAAAAAAGTTTCTAGCAGATTCAATCCATGTTTTCAGAGTTATTTGAAAGCTTGGAGCTCATCCCATGTAGGAAAGAAATTTTATCTTTGAAATTGTTAGATTTAGTGAAGAAAGATAGAAGATGAGAGAAAAGTGAAAAGATAGGAGGATGGGAAGAGAGAGGGAGATGAAGAGCTAGTAAGGTCTTTAAGGACCTACAACCCTAAAACATGTATAATATAGTCCGAAAATACAAAATTACAATAATGTCATTCATGGCTTGAGGATCAAGTAAACTAAACAATTAAAAAATAATAAATAACTAAAATTTATTAATATCACTAAACTACCCCTGACTCGTAACAAAGTATAGTGAGCAAAATACCCTTGATTTTAATACTCCCCTCAAGCTGGAGCGTAGATATCATGAATAACCGGTTGCTTGGAACTACTCTTAACCTTTCACCGAACTTTCATCCTCAAACGGATGGGCAAGCGGAGGCGGATAAATGCCTTGCTTGAGAAATACCTAAGGCATTTCGTCGACTGCAAGCAGGAAGAATTGGCCCGAGCTCCTTGATGTGGCCCAATTCTCATACAACATGGCAAAAGAAAGAAAAAGTGAAGCCACTTTGGCATAGCCCCTTTGAACTTTGGCGGCCAACAACCGTTAGTACCAGCAAGCATTATTCGAAAAAATCGAGTAAGTGTCCAGCAGCCCACCTTCTACTTAAGCGTTGGAAAGAAAGGACAGAACTAGCCCGATCATATTTGCAACATGCCGCAAGCGCATGAAGAAATTTGCGGATTTGAAGCGGCGAGATGTTGAGTTCAAGGTGGGAGACCTTGTTCTCATAAAGATGAGGACGGAACAATACAAGTTGTTGAGGACCAAGAACAAAGGTTTGATAAAAGGTACGAAGGACCCTTTTCCCATTATTCGAAGATTGGGAAGCTAGCATACAAGGTGCAACTACCGAAGAGGATGCGTATTCACAGCGTATTCCATGTAAGTAACATCAAACCTTACTTTTCCGACTCGGACCCCAAAGAATTGTAAAGCCTAGAGCACCCTTGATGTATCCACTACTTTTACCAAGAAAGTAGATTATGTAATAACTCATAGAGAGGTAGCGTCAAAGAGGCAAGCCAAATTCCACATAGTCAATTCTTAGTGAAGTGGAAGAGAGAATCATAATTAAAGTATAACCATCAGAACTAAGCGAAGCAACTTGGCATGAAAGCGGAAATAATGAGCTTTGGCAATTCGAAAAGGTCGAAGCATATCGGGAGCGTATGCAGACGAGGACGCCTCGCCTTATGGCGGTGGGAGCATGAAGCAGGCGCGACTTCCTATACCAAAATATGCGATATGCATGGAACACGGACATGCAACTCAAAAAGTCAGATTGACGCGCAGCACTAATGCGCATGGACAACCAACCACAACAAAGAGGCACAAGACCAACTATCAACCGATGGCGAGGCGGATGATAAACAACAAGCACGTGTATGATGTGGCACATGAGGGTGGCTCGTGACTAGGCAAATGAGGTGGCATGCATGAGTTCAAATTATGAGTTGGCAAGCACAAGGAGGAGTGCTTGCTAGTTGGCAACAACTCATAGAGTTAGTGGGAATCTATGGGTTGGCATTAGTTGGCATTGGTTGGCAAGCACTTAGAGAAGTGCTTGATAGGTGTCACCAACCATGGGAGGTTTGTAATCTATAAATAGCCATGTACAAAGGCTTGTAACTCATTCATTCATTCAATAGAAGTGTTCCTTCCTCCCAAATTCAGAGTCTCCCTTGTGCTTGAGTTTTGAGAGAGTTCTAACACCAAGAACAAGAGTGTTCTTTTTGCTAAACTTCTACCAAGAGGTGAGGCTTGACTCCCAAAAGAGCTTGTGATCCGAACATAATCACGGGCAAGGATTTGGAGGCATGAATCTGAGGGAAATGATAGGAATCGCCACTAAGGAGCAAGGTAGGTGTAGTTCGATACTCTGCGGTGGCGTGACACGCGATGCAATAAATTTTTTATAAAAAAATGTGATCTTTTTTCTTCAATTTACCTGTCTACTCATAACAACATAGTAAAACTAATAATACATCTAATTAAAACAGAATCTACAATCAATAATTACAATATATCTGAACAATTGCACTAAATCTAAAATATAATTAAAAACTACAAAGTGGGCTAAAATTCCGGTTTTACAAAAGTGAAAAAAAAAAGATAAAGAAAGCCACTTTGGATCCAGTTCTTCTACTCATTGTTGTCCACCTTATGGATAATCTACTCGTGTTGCAATTTTTACTCTAACCTGGCAAAGAATCAGCTCCAACCAATTGATGATAATAATGAATAATGGCACCAAAAGCCCTTCATACAACAATTGATGATAATAATGAATAAACAAAAATGAAAGAATGATAGCACACGAAACAGAGGGAGAGGCAGGGAGGATTTCATTCTATTAGTTATTACTAAGCCAAGAGCTGAAATATTCAGTATGTTAACATTAATAGCAAACTTGCAGAAAGCATTTTGACAAGCATCTCCTCCATGTGATGCACATTCCAGCAATACTTTTACTATAAGATAAAATAGCTTACAACTGTCAAATAAGTGCCACGGACAATATTTCATTCTTATGCCAATGACATACTATTTCCATGTGGAAGCATATAGAAAAACATGAAAATTATGCCAAATCCTTTAAAATTTATAAAATGGATAAATCATACATAACCTAGTGGTGTGCAATTCAAAAATTCAAAGGCAGACAACAGTTTCCCCTGACAAAAATCTGCAATGGAAATAAAAAGACATAAATGTCTCATCATAGTTTGAATTCCATACCTCCTGCTTCTTAAGCCTTTCATTTGTTTTCTTCAGATTCGAAACCTCCTGCTCCAGCTGATTTGTGTAAGCCTATAATAATTTACCAAAAAGAAATTGCCCATTAGGTGAAAGAAGGATGAAAGCATGTAAAGCAATCTCATGAATCTCATAGGCTGAAAAGTACGAATGCTATAAACAAAAGCTTACTTGTTTTCTGAAAAATGGAGCTGAAGGTCGCAGAAAATCCTAAATCCTATTTAGCTTAGCCAAAGGCTTACAATTTGAACATCCTAAACAATAATAATTTACAAAAAGTGCTGCAAAGCGGCAAAAAGCAGCACCACTGGCATTAGTAGCAGTATATTCATCATATTCAGCTTCAAGAAAATGGTGCTCAGCTGCTGCCATAGCCAGGAGACGTGGATCATGCAGATCCAAAGGAGTACTAGCAATGCTCCATCCACCACTGGAGTTCAATTGAAAATCGAGAGCAAAAAAAGCAACATCAAAAGCAGAATGAATGAATCATTAACTTCACAGAATTAAGAAAGCAGCAGTTTCAAGATCATACTAAGGACACTAAAAAGCATTCAAGACAATGAATTTTACCTGATACCAATGGTTGCTTCATCAGGAGCTGCACGTGGGGGAGGAGCAGTATAACCAGGTTTATAAGGCTGCAAGGATGATGAAAGTCATTGGTTAAACCATGCTTAAAATAATTTTTTGCTCCTCCCATAATCATGACATGGAACGCGCAACAGGTTTGTCGCCTAATCAACAACTTTTATGTAATTTGACAGCTTCAAAAGTTCTCTTCCTTGTATTTCCCAAGTTTGAGGGCTTACTCTTCCCTCTATAGCGTTTTCTTTGCATTCTTTGATATAGAAGTTTCACACTTTCAAAAAAACAGGGAAAACAAAAGGAAACGACATGACACCCCACCAACAGTTCTTAAAAAAAAAAACATCATTCTAAACCACCAACTAATTTCAAACAGTATGCAAAGAGGAGGCATATCCCCGGCCAAGTCAGAGGCTACACCAATTCACATATATTGTATGCGAATAAATATACTAAATGCACCAAACAGTAGAACCAGGGCAGAAATATGATATAGAAAAACATAAAAACGAAAAACACACAAAAGTTGGAATGAGCCTCTCAATGATATTAAGGAAGTTTGTTAAGAGTACTTTCCACATTCAAAATGTAACTCAAGCTTACTTTCCCTGTTCAAATTGTAAGCCTATTTAGCTGGCTAAGCATTTTTCCAACATTCAAATATCTATCAACTAGTCAAAAAACCTAAAGAATGTGAAACTTGCCTGTTTTCTAAAGAAAATAAAACAATAATAAACTAGAAAACAGTTTGAATGTTTTTATGTTGAAGAAACAACAATATCAACTACAAGTGTCGACAATGCAGCGCCAGTTATAGTTTTTCAATCATTTTGAAGAAGTTACAAGGTTCAAATGTTAAAACTATCAACTAACTAATTTGGTTAAGGAACACGAGCATGAAAATAAACCACACTAATCGATACTTAGTCCATAGATGCACGAGAAATTCAGATGCTAATAGTTAAAATTCAACTACTCATAAAATATTTAGATGCTTCGGGAAATAAAGATTTTTCAACTACTCATATACTTGGATATCTAGGTGAGATGTGAATAGTTACTAGAAATTCAGATGCTAATAGTGAACAGGAAATGATGTACCTGATCTCAAATATTCCATTAGTCCATACAGAATAAAAAGGCGGTGAATGCCTGAAAAGTTAATAAAAGAGTTGCACAAGTAAAAAAAAAGTGTCAATAAAAGAATTGTACGCTGAAGTAATTAACAATATCATTTTTTTTGAGGAGTTATCAAGCATAACTGATGTGTTTTCCATAAAAAACACAAACTAGGTAACTGATGTTATTTCAGCCACCATCCTCAGTGCACTATCTACATCAAACTTCAGGTATGACCTGGGGGGTATCCCCATTTACATCACGTGTCTCATCTATACAAGAAAGACAAATCAATAGTAAATAAAGGAAATTATGCATAAAATTTTCAGATTTCAAATAAAACGGTTTAAGTAGCATACCTGAGCTATTGATGATCGATGTAGGAAACTTTCCCGAATTTCCCATCACAAGTTGTTGCAACATCACAATAGATTGTCTCATTTGTTGCCGCTCCGCTTCCTACTTGGCTCTCTCTCCTCTATCGCTCTGGTTCCTCCTTGGCTTTCTCCCTCAGTTGCTCTGCTTCCTGCTTGTTGAGACGCCTGATCACCTCCATCAACGCATTCTGTCCTGCTTCAGAAGCACGGAGCCTTTCTTCCATCTCTTTAAGTTGGGCATTTTGGCTCGAATTGCCTCTCAAAAAGCCTTTTCTTTGTTGTACCCAATGCCAAGCCCTCTCTCATAGCCTCCGTGGTCACCTTCAAAAGCTTCATCAAGCATCGAAGCCAAGTCAGCCGGATCCTGAGATGTTGTGAGGTCGCGAGCCTCTGCTATCCTTTGTACCACTTCCTGCAAAACAAGGAGTAAAATACTAAGTTTTCAAACTGGCACGTGAAGACAAGAGATGCACGTAGGACTGTACAAAGTTATAAACTTACAACTCTCTCGTGTCCCTCCACAGGGAAATGTTCCATCAGCCTTCGTATGGGATTGTACATAGGCGGTGAGCATGCTAAATCCCTCCTGTTGAACCTCCATCTGTACGTTTGTGAAAACATTAAACCAGATTATGAAACATGCACAAAATGTGGAGAGATTTCTGCATACGTACAAACCAAATTAAAATAAGTGTTGAAGAACTTACTTGTTCATTGAAGTGTTGTCTTAGAGACTTTGACCCAAGTGTGTGGAGAGATTTCTGCTTGGTACGATTTATTGTATTTGCCACAGACATCCCACAAACATCTTCTCTTTTCCAATAGTCCAATAATAATTTCCATTCCTCTGGATCCATTGTTGAGATAGGACATATCACCAACTCCGCATCAATCTTCTGCTCATAATATTTTTTCTTATAGTAATTTTTGTTGTCTCTAATGAGCTTTTGCAATTGCGGTTGTAGTGCTTCCTTCACATCTTGGTCGGTTGCATCATCACCATTGGCATCACCGACGTGAAAACGATACCACCTCTACAAAAATGATTGAAGTATCATCTCAACAAATCGTAACATTAATAAATAATCAAATTGCTAAAGGTTCTTCAGACCAAACATACCTTCATATCCTTCAAGAATGCATCGTAGGTATCTTCTGGTTGTTCTTTCCAAAGCTTATACAGCTTAAAATGATCTTGAGCACGAAAATCGGTACCAAAGGACCGATGCATCTTACCGAGTTCACCATCCGCTAGCTTGTCATCCTTAATCACAATATGGTGGAATTCATTCTCCTTCGGGATAAGGGAATTCGCTCTAGTAGGACCTTGGCCCCTGCGTCTTGCAGGCACCTCCTGAAACTGTGTCTCCATGACCACCTCCTGTGTCTTAGGATCCTCCTCATATGTCTCACCGTCCTCATCGATGACCGGCACTCGGGAAGGTCCTATAAAATATCGAAAAACCATTAATATATAACTTCTCCAGTAAGAAAGATATACCTCTGCCATCAGAAGAGCCACGAAAGTATTTTTTGAGTGGCATCATCCTGCTGAAACAAGCAATTAAATTTTGGTTAATTGCATTACTATTACTACTTTATGCTGATTGTCTATCTAAAAATATAAGAACCTATGTTATTTTGCATTCAACTCTTCTAAATCAATCATCAATCCTACCTCGAGTTCTCTACACTCCCACACAACATCATCGTCATGGTCCAAAATCCCTACACCTCCCACCCCTGCATCCTTGGCATATAGCAATGCTTCAACTTCTGACCCATCCTAACTTGAATTATCCAATGGGATTTCGTAAGTCTCTTGGTTTCCACCGACAAACCACACTCCAGTCAGGCGTGATTGGGTCTACAGAGTAAAAAACATGTTGAGCTTGAGATGGAAAGATGAATGGTTCATCCTCAAAACTTCGTTACATACATAATTTTGCAATGTCAAAAAAATGATGCTCAATTGGGTACATCCATCTATATTGAACCGGTCTTGCATGTTTGGCCTCTGTTGCCAAATGAACAGTCAAATGGATCATAACATCAAGGAATACCGGTGGGAAAACCCGCTCTAACTTGCAAAGAATAACTGGAATTGCATGTTCCAAAGTCTCAAGTTTACTCACGTCAACCACTCTCGCACATAAAACTCTGAAAATAACACAGAACTCATTAATGACCTTTGCAATGGGCTTTGAAAGTGACTTCCTCAAAACCACTAAGAGAGTTCTTGCATCAAAATGTGGTAATCGTGACTCTTGAGACCGACTATTTTCTTTTCACATACTTATATTTGGCTTGAGATGTTCGAAGAAAATCCATCCGGCAATTTCAAATCCTTTAACACGCGGAGGAACCTGTTTTTTCTTCCTTGGACATATTGTACGAAGCATGCGGAATGAATATCTTCCCTACCTTTGTTGAAGGTTTTGGGTGCAAAGGCTTCCATATATTCAGTTTTTGCAAATCTAACCTTGACTTGATGTTGTCTTTCGACGTACCATCTTTCTGCAGAAGAGTGTTCAAAATGCTCTCGTACACACTTTTCTCTACGTGCATGACGTCCAAATGGTGACGGATCAGGAGAGTCTTCCAATAAGCTAGTTCAAAAAATATACTCTTTTTTTCCACCCTTCTGGTAATTCATGAGCGACATTTGAGAGCGGCTTTCGTTTGTCAAATTGAATGTTGTCATGACCTTCCCACATTCGTAATATATCGTCACCGGATAGTGCTTGTGGTGCCATGTTTTATACCCTTTCGTACTCCAATCTGATAGCATGCCATATGTTGGGAAGTCAGAAATAGTCCACATCACCATTGCGCGCATCTGAAAGAACGATCGATGCTTAGCATCATAAGTCCTTACACCCACATCCCATAGTAGGTTCAACTCATCGATCAATGGCTACAAGTAAATGTCAATATCGTTCCCCGGTGATTTTGGACCGTCTATAAGTAGACTCATAAGAAAATAACCCGCTTCATTGCCAACCAAGGGGGCAGATTGTAAATGATCAAGGTGACCGGCCATGTGTTGTGACTTGAACCAATGCCAATTTTACAGGGACTGAAACCATCACTGGCTAGGTCGTGCCTTACATTTCGTGGATCAATACTAAAAGCGGGATATTGTGCATCGAAGTGCTTCCACGCCAAAGAATCTCTAGGGTGATTCATCTTCCCTTTTACAGACGCAGGAGACAGAGCCATGCCATGCCATAAACAAAGAGGTCTTCGTCGACATAAACATCCTTTGTCTTGGGACAAATGGAAAATGACGAAGAACTTTGGTCGGTTTCCCACACTTCTTCTTTCCACTGCCTTTTCGTTCTATCCATCTCGATGTTCTACATTTAGGACAACTATTCAAATCTTTGTATTCTTTCCTGAAAAGCACATAATCATTGGGGCATGCATGGATTATCTGGTAATCTAGCCCTAAATTTGCCATCATTTTTTTGGACTCATACCAAATGTTTGGAAGGGTATTGCTCGGGGGAAGAACATCCTTAATAAGTGCCACCACATCTGAGAGTGACTTGTTACTCCATTTGTTCAAACACTTCAGTTAAAATAAATTAACCATGAAGGAAAGCTTGGAGTATTTTTGACATCCATCAAAGAGGGGTTTCTTTTCCTCGTCCATTAGTTGTTCGAATCGATGTAATTTTGGGTCTTCACCTACACCCTCTGCATCATCCACATCTACCTCTTGCATGAAAGCATCATTCAACAGCTGAGACATTTCAGACCCGTGTCCGGTCTCAACCTCAACATTCTCTTCTTGTTCTAACCGTGGTAGTGCCAAATAGTGTAACGTGGAAATAACCCCTCCCTTACTATGTGGTACTCGACAGTCTCACAATTAAATGAATATATGTTCTCACATTTCAGACAAGGGCATCTCATTGTATCACCTTTTTGGACAGATGTGTGATGTTTGGCATATTGAACGAGAAACGAATGCCTTCCACAAACTCAGGATTACACCGGTCATGTTTATTCCTGTACTGGTACATCCAGTTCTTGTCATTAAGAGAGTCCATTTCTCCCTCTACCTTTCTCTCCCACGCCCTGTTAGAGTGTGAGAGTGCAAAGGGAAGGAATAAAAGAAAACGAATGAGTTGAACCTAGATAAGTAAACAAATCAAATTAAAATAGACTACAATATTTATTCAGACAATGAAGTATTCAAATAATCTCAAGCTACAATAATGTTAAAATCATTGTTAACCAAAAATTTAAAGGGCAGACCAATTGGAAGAGACTGATGTATATAATCTTAAAACATGATGTATACAACTACAATGAGTCCTCACGACAGGGGTTTCTCTATCCAAATCTTAATTTCAAGCACCAGTCAACAATTGAAGACACAAGAAAAAATTAAAAACCATGCAATATTAATATGAATCTCTTTTTTTTTTTTCCTGTATATCACTAGTACTTTTTAATATGAAAAGCAAATTGACAAAGTGTCAATGGAAACACATGTTCGTCCACTAATTGCTTTTACAAATCATGGTGCATCCTGAATTTACACTTTCTAAGGGACTTGATTCCCCTTGGAGCTTGAGGCTTTCTCTCCCGTTCTTGTTTGTTACTTGCCTTTAAATGAAATCTAGCAATAAAAGAAAAATGAGATATCCCACATTTTTTTTATATGGTCCTTAGATATTCCACATTTTACAAGTAAATCTAAAAATAAAAAGAGAACATAGAGGAGGTTGCTGAACTTGTAGAAGATAGTGAAGAGTGAAGTTCTGGGTTCCAACCCTGTCACCCTAACTATAATTTCAACTATTAGAAATGACATCCACATCCCTGCAACCAATAAATCCAAGGAATCCACTTCTACAAGGAAAAACTTTCCTAGCAAATTAACAAAGCCACATAAACTATAAAATAAAACTTCTAACACCATGCTCCAGCTTGTTTCAAACAGATGTCAAATAGCTCCTCTTCTAAGCAAAAGCAAAGAGAAAACCTACAACTTGCCTTTAAACTTTGTGGCTTGGCATTGTGTTGCTGCCCTAAACAGTCTTTTTGACTTTTTGTGGCTTCAATTTGTGATCTTTTAGTTGATTCAAGCAGGGAAATAGGAGTTTGAATATGATATATGGAAATTTCAGATTACCTTTACTGGATTTTCAGGTGCTTTCGATGAGCTTCGGTTCTTGCCCGGACATAGATCTACAAGAAAACACAAATCCATTCAAACTACGGTTTACAACAATCATACTATCTTAAAGTGTAATGGTTTAATTATAAAAGAATGTCAGCATGAACTTTTAGTAGTGACCAAATAAGCAGCATTCATTACTGTGGGCACTAAAGTACAAGTCTCTAGATTAAATGAAATTTCCCAGATGAGTTATACTACTTTTGCAGCATAACTCAGGCCTCAAGCTTAGAATAATCCCGATCAAGTTCCTACTCCATAGGTTATGAAAATTAAGATGGAAAATGGCAATTAAGAAATGCACTGTTTTCTCATAGAAAATTAAAACAGTACTGTTTTTTTAATAAGAGTACCAGTATGTTCTACAGAAAAATAAGTAGAGGCTATTTGATTAAGCACAAATGGAGTAGCAAACGAGAAGAAAAACCATTCATGATTAAGCAAACTAATGCATTCATGATTAAGCAAACTAACAGAACTAATGTGGACTGAGTCAATGATTTATGACTCACCCAACAGTTGGACATAAAAATAGCAAGAATGTTAAGGAATTCCACATTCATTAGGCTGACTGAAAGAAAAACCATATCTGTATCTCCTCATTTCATCTCATGAGAACCATCCTAACAAACCCACATTAACTAGAGCACTCAAACCTAAAGTATATATAGAAGAGAATAACTCTCTATAGAGCACACTTCTCTTACATATCCTTTTTATAGTTATTTGACAAAGATATGGTCTAAACTATAGAAGAAAATTATTTGTTGAAGACACTTGTCTCTCATTTATATCCTTGTTAGAGTTATTTGTCAAAAAATATATAGTACCTTTTTGTACTTGCAATTTTCCTTGATGCGTGTGCTATTCAATTAATCCAATTCACCACATAAATGATTGTAAGAAGAACTTTCAGCTCATTCTCTTAGCTCGCTTTGCAAAATGGAAGTAGTCTTAACTGGACCAGGAAAGTGTTTTCAAACCATATGAGATTTACGTTTCTGAATGTTGATTAAAAAAGCACAAAACAACCTACCAACAACAGGAATCACACAGCAGCGAAATACTTTCTTTCCAGCAAGCCCCGGCAACGACGACGAGGGCAATGGCAGGAGCGTCAGCAGCGCCAGCTCCGGCGATGACGGTGACGACGGAATCACACAGCACGTGGAAGGATTTTCTGGATTAATCAGCGAACGACCACTGCACACAACGATTGCAGGGACGACGGCGACGATTGCAGGGACAACAGCGACGATTGCAGGGACGACGGCGACGATTGCGACGATGGCGGTGACAGGGACGCATGACACAGCGACGACGGCGAAGGTTGCAGGATTTGGGACACCGATTCGTGCCGGAGACGAAGAAGGCGAGCGATTGAGGACTTCCCACGGGAGAAAATACGCGCGAGAGCGAAGCGGCAAAATTTGGGTTTTGCAACCCACAATTCCACGGCGGTTTGGACATAAACCGCCAATAAAACCACAAGATAATAAATGTTTTCCTAGCGGTTTACACAAAACCCGCCATTAAAACTATCTTTAATGGTGGTTTTAGAGAATAACCGCCAGTGAATTTACGACTTACAAAAAGACAATGCCACAAGAGCCTGTAAACAAACCATTTACTGGGGTTTCTCAAAAACTGCCGATAAACTTATCTTTAATGGCGGTTTAACTGAATAACCGCCAATGAATTTACGAGTAACAAAAGAATTTGGTTGCACGAGCCTGTACACTAACGATTTACTGGGGGTTTACTCAAAAACCGCCAGTATATTGAACTTTTACCGGGGGTTTTAATTAAAACTGCCAGTAAAAGTTCAATTTACTGGGAGTTTTCCAATACACCGCCAGTAAATCAAGCCTTTACTAGGGTTTTTAGTAAAACCGCCAGTAATTTGAACTTTTACTGGGGGTTTTCGTAAAATAGCCACTAGTGCAATGTTTTAAAAACTGAACCGGTGGAGCTTCCGATTCTGGTTCAACTAGATCAACCAGGTTCAACCGGTGGTTCAACCGGTATGAGTTGTTTCTCATTAAAAAATACATAATAATATTTCTATATATAAAAAAAAAGAAAAAATACAAATAACTATTAAAATACAAAAAAGGTAAGTAGACTTGTTCAACCGGTCCGGTCGGATTCCCGGTTCAGCAGTTGAACCGCTCAAAACTGGCCTGTCAACCACTTTTTATTATTTCTAGGTCTTTGAGCAAACCGAACCGTTCTAAGTCCCAGTTCCGGTTGAACCTGGTCGAACCGGCCGGGTCGGTTCGGTTTTTAAAACACTGCACAGATGCATATATTTACTGGCGGTTTCCTTTAAAACCACCAGTAAAATTTCAATTTCCGGCTGGTTTTGATTGACCCCGCCAGGAAATATAACTTTCGCTGGTGGTTGTCAAGTAAACCACCGGTAAATCAGTTAATCACTGGCGGTTCTTCTCAAAACCGCCAATCAATTTGTTATAATGGCGGTTAGCTTCAATTACAACGAATACTGGGGAATTTGCTGATAACCGCCAATAAATGTTATATTCGCCGGCGGTTTTGTCTTAAAACCCCCCGTTAAAAACAGGATTTTTACTTGTGATGGTCTCCGGTGAGCGTTAGGGTGTAGTTCCGCGTGAGCGGTAGGTTGTAGCTCGATGGTCGCCGGTGAGCGGTAGGTTGTAGCTCAATGGTCACCGGTGAGCGGTAGGTTGTAGCTCGATGGTTGCCGGTGAGCGGTAGGTTGTAGCTCGATGATCTCCGGTGAGATGGTCTCCTGTCGACTCTCCACTCTCCACTCTCCACTCTCCACTCTCCACTCTCCACTCTCCACTCTCCACTCTCCACTCTCCACTCTCCACTCTCCACTCTCCACTCTCCACTCTCCACTCTCCACTCTCCACTCTCCACTCTCCACTCTTGACTCTCGATTGTCGACTCTCGACTCTCTAAACTAGGGTTTACAATAGTTTTTCCAGGTAGTAATGGATTTAGGGCTTTCATCCTAGGGTTTGACTGACTGACCGAGCGACTGAGTGAGTCAGTGACTCAGTGAATAGTTACTATTTTAATTTTTACACTATACATTACATATTTACATTATCATTTAGGCCTTTACCTTTTAAAATATCATCAATCGTACGTATTTAATACAATCAATTAACTAAACTTTAGATTAGTGTTTTTAAAATCAAAATACAATGAAACTGGTCATATTGTTCTTTTCGATTTAACCTGGTTAAATCAGATTCTACTAATACTTAACCTAAATGTGTTACTATCATACGTCTTATGTATCATCATATTTTCTTGTGATTTAATAATATAAATAATCAAGATGTATAAATATAAGGCAGCCCATAGAAAAATGAAAAGCTATCTTAATCTTAATAAGGTTTATAATTTGATGCATTAGTTTAAAATGATGACATGTAAGCAATTACGTCACATTTTAGAGGTGATCGGCATGAAATTAATCCTAGGTGAAATAACATATATATAATATGTTAGAATTTTACGCTTTTAGATCGCTTATTAAATGTTTATTTGATTTAATTATGGACATAGATAGGTATTAACTATTGCTTAATGAGGTAATTGTATAATCAATAATAAGTTTATTGATTTTCATTCGATTATAGTAATATAATAATTCATGTCAGTAAATTTAAGAAATTTGGTTGATTTAATAAATATTCACATATTCAATATGCTACAAATAGTATTAATTATTGCATGGTAAAAAACATAATAAAACCCTAACTCGTATTGCAAATATGTTATTTTGGCAATTGTTAAGTATAAAATTCAAAAGTCTCTAAGCCAATGAGTCATTATATTCAATAACTCATATAAGATATAGCTCATAAGAAATTAGGATTCTAAGCCAATGAGTCATTATACTCAATTGTTGTGACAAAAGATTATAAATTTTAAAATAATTATACAAATATAATTGGAGGGGAATAATTTTTTAAAATTTTATATAATTGTTATATAACATTCTTTATTAATTTTACTAATTTAATTTATCAAAATAAATAAATAAGTAAAAGTATTATTTTTTGCTATAATATTTATATGATATCTCATTGTGTGAAGAGTATATTTGGCAAATTTATCAATTAATAAAAATAAAAAGTTATAAATAAAAAGATAAATTTACCATACTACCTTATTTAAACGGTAGAATGGTAGAGTGGATATGGAAGAGCTATTTCCGTTTCCGTTTTATTTATTAAATAGTAGAATTGTACGTAATTGGTAGAACGGTAAATGGATAATATTATTTTATTCTTAGAGACTGTAGAACTGTAATGGGTTGGATGGTAGAGCGGATAGTCGGATACCGTTTATACCACTAGATCTAACTCAACTTTGAAGACTAAAGTATCATGAGTAAAAATATCAGCCACATAAAATTAACTTGTTTCTTTACATGCTTGAATAATAAACCAGTCCGTCAGCGTCGTGGAATCGAATGGCCACTATTACAACTCACGCTGAAGAACTAAAAGCGTGTTTGATTATTTTACTAATATGACCTAATTTGTTCTTCCACTATGACCTCTCAAAGTGGACAGCAGTGCATTAGAGCACAATCAGGTATGAATTACAAAAATTCAAAGAAGAAGACATCTATATAAGTCCAATAGTTCAGATACAAATCATCAGCCATACATCCATGAAAGATGATGCATCCGGGCGAATACATGTGTGACATTCTCTTGGTGCCACTAGGCTTTTGCCTTACAATGGCCTACCATCTTTTCCTCTGGCAGAGTTTCAAGAACGGGAAGCCAAGGACAAACATCGGAGCAGATTTTGTTAGGAGAAGGATATGGGTTCTTCATATACTGCAGGTAATTCTCCTTTGATTTGAATTGAGAGTTCCGGAGTAGGTTTGAGAAGGGTAAATTCAGGGTTCGATCAAGATCTTTGGCCCTGTTAAAATCCGAGACTTCTGATCAAGTAGTACTGTAAGGGTACACAGCTTATATACTGTAGAAGGTCGGACGCAGGTCTTGACAGATTGGCGCAGTGCCTTAATTGGCCAGAGCCTGCCCATTCATTAAGGTAATTCAGAGCGTTAATGTGCTAAATACCTCTAAAGTACGTATACTGCAGAAAAAACAGTCGGGACAGTTTTAGCTAAAATACTCTAATGTTACCTTCTGATCCGTACGTCCATGACCAGCTCTGAGAAAAGAAGTGCAATTCTTTTTTTCTTTCTTTTTTTCTTTCTTTTTTCTTCTAGTACTACTGGCTTGTTTGATTACCAGATTGTCGCCCTTAATTCTTAGCCATGACCTTGATCAAAGTCTTTCAACAGATAGCTAGCACAGAATTTATCTATCTTTATAGAAGGGAGTTTTATAAAACCCAGCAAAGAATTAATCTTTCTAGTTAGCATGAAGTTTGAAACTAACTGAGGATAGATTATAGCACCGGCTACTATAATTCCGGCCGGCATGAGGAGTTTGAATATCGAAAGCTGGACTAATGTATGTCCCGTCATCGATGATCATGTGCAAGGACCGCCGCAGAGGAGGGAGAAGAAGGGGATGTTAGCAGTCCAGAGCCTTCGAAACGGCATTATGACGAGCATCTTATCTGCATCAGTGGCCGTCATCCTGAACATCGCCTTAGGCGCTGTATGCAACAACAGCTACAAGGCCAGCCGAGTGCTGCAGACCACCTCCTCCGTTGTATTTGGGTCTCAATCGGCCGAACCCCTCCTCGCACTCAAATACGCCTTATCCTCCCTGATGCTAACGGCCAGCTTCCTCTTGAGCTCCATGGCCACTGTGGAGCTCATCGATGCAAGCTTTCTTCTGCCTACTGCGGACGACGTCGTCTCGGCGGGGGTTGTGGAAGGTAGGATGGAGCGCGGGCACGCGTTGGGCGTGGCAGGAACCCGGGCGTTGTACGTAGCGGTGCCGATGCTGCTGTGGCTGCTTCTGGGTCCGTTTCCGATGGTGATATCATCGTTTGGATTGGTGTGGTTGCTGTATGTGATTGATTTTTGTGGGTAATATATACATGAAATACAAGGCTACAGCGACCCTTGATTAATCATCCCATCTGTAAACAGCTAGCTGAAAATTCGTTCATGAGGAATATTACTATACTTGATGAAACATTGATATTCTGACGCGGCCGCCGACGGAGAAAGAAATCTAAAAAAAAGAAAACAAAAGAAAACCAAAAACTAGAGAGAGAAAACGACGAAGATGACGCGAGGGGATGACGACATGGGTTCTGAGGAGAGGGGGAGAGAAACCAAAACTAGAGAGAGAAAACGACGAAGATGACGCGAGGGGATGACGACATGGGTTCTGAGGAGAGGGGGAGAGAGAGAGAGAGAGAGAGAGAGAGAGAGAGAGAGAGAGAGAGAGAGAGAGAGAGAGAGAGAGAGAGAGAGAGAGATGTGGATGGCTCGTTGGGGTTGAGGGTAGGTAGCAGACTTGGCCGCGTTGAAACCAGACGCGGTAGGTCTGTTTGGTGCATGCGTCCAGAAAGGTGTATGGCAGTGAACATCATCGTCGTCGTATCTATTCAAGAAACGAAGAGAGACGGAGCCCGGGTGGTAGGTAGGTAGCCGCACAGCTTCATTATTGAATTTTGCAATTTGAAAACGCTTTCTCTCGTCTCCGTTAACGGCGCCTCCGTTCCACCAACAACCCCCACCAGGGTGGGTAGTTCTGACTCTGAGCAGTCAGTCTCTAACTAGTCAATACTTTGAATATTTCAGCCCCAAATGTCGTCCCGTCTAATGAAATCGTTACATACACTATATACAAAATGTTATCTTTTAAGGCCTTTTGTCTTTTACCTCTTAAAAATATTTTTTTTTAGAAAAAAGATACCTTAAACTTTTTTTACTACTAGAGTCTAGCTTACGACTTAAATTTGTGTATAGCCGCCTAATTTAAGAGCTCCATAAAGTGGCCCCCGCTGACCTTTTTCATTCAAATGTTTCACATGATCTTATTCCACTCACAGATTTCTAATAATCATGTCAAGGCACACTAGTCTTTAATGGAGGTTTTTCATTTTTCATTTTAATGCCTTACGGGCGATATCTTATTACGTACCTAATTATTCAATATCTGCTTATAAGTGCGTTCATTTGTCTTTTTTTAATCTTTACTAATTTTATGGAAAATTAAAATAATGTAGTAAGTAGCATTTTTAAGTACATTTTTTTTGTTCATAGAAAATAGGTAGAATGAGCAAAAGTACTCAGTTCAACGTACTTCTCCTCTATCAAACATAATCATGTTAACTAAGATTATTTTATAATTTATGATTCGTCTTATGATGATCCACATTCATCCTCTCGGCAGTTTTAAAAAATGAATTCTTCTTTCTCAATGAAATCCATTGATTCAGACAATTAATTGAATTGCGTGAAACTATTTCGTAGAGATTCCTACCTAATATGATTCGTGGAAAATACTTGTACTTATTCTGTAACATTTTTCAGAGTGAATTGTTTTAGTAATGCTAGACGCACTTATCTAATATACATGATAATTTAAGTCCTTAAAAATATAAAAAAATATTTTTTTCACCCTAAGCATCAATGGTTTAGATTTATAAGTGTGTGGGATAAGTGCGTGGGCTAAGAGCAACTAGCATTATTCTTCCTCTTATCACACTATATATAAATTTTTGATATTATATATTCATCATAATAATTATTAATTATATCATTATGTAATTAAAAAAAGATGTAAAATTTTTGGGGGGACATACTATTTCATCCATCCCGTAAAATTTGGTAACATGAACTTCATATAGTTAAACTACTTTTGTGTAGGTAGATACTACATCAAAGAGAACAAGCACGCACCTTCACAAATAACCGAATCAATTAGATTTATTTTGAACGATAACACTAACAAACTAAACTAGGAATATTATTTTTTTGAGCGGTGATATAAGTACTACTGGTTTTTACTTCTAAGACTTTCATTTTGGTGTCCATGTTGCAGCTTAGTAAAAGATAAACTTGGAGATTAAATCTACATGATTTCAGTTTTTTAATAAAATATTATAGTTAAACCCTAAACCCTAAAGTTTTCACCTACCTAGACTACCAACTATGCAGCATGTCAAGATGTACAACCTCAAAGTAAAATGAGGAAGTACCGATATTATTTTTGTATTTTTTTTATACATTTGAAAAATAATATCAGTATTTCTTATTTTACTTCGAGGTTTTACACTTTGACGTGGCTGCATAGTTGGCGGTCTAGGAAGGAAAAAAATCTAAGGTTTAAGATTTACCCATAGAATAAGTTGATAATGTAGACTCACATCATAATGTAAAGTCTTGAAAGTAGAAACCTGCAGTAAGCTCTATATATTTTGATATTTTGAACATTGAATTATATAAAAACTAATTTAATTTGGTGGACGTCTTCCCTCTTCACTCCATTGACGGAGTCAAAAGCAAGAGGGTCAGTGCCACGATGTCACGACTCTCGATCTCACCACCCCACCAACCAACTAAATCTAAATCGATCTTCAACAACTCGAACCGGTGTTACTGGACCGGCATGAGATGAGAGAGTCATGAGACTGGGTCACATAGACGGTTCTTGTTGATACACGTACCACTCCCCATGCCTTTTACTACTCATTTAATGGAATACATAAATGCACTCCTGGGACGGCTGCCCCCACCTTGTCTCCAGCCAGTGGCTTAAATTTGTCCACTTAGGACGAATTGAGACAAAGGATGACTTTGTGGAAGGAATAATTTTGATTTTTTATTTTCAACCTATAAAATTTTATTGTGGTTTCCATT
This sequence comes from Aristolochia contorta, assembly GCA_022405105.1. Classification (NCBI taxonomy): domain Eukaryota; kingdom Viridiplantae; phylum Streptophyta; class Magnoliopsida; order Piperales; family Aristolochiaceae; genus Aristolochia; species Aristolochia contorta. Next base: position 19,153,602 of record CM039664.1, read on the forward strand.
ATTTATAATTATTAATAATTTTCAAATTGTCTGTCGTATATAATTATAATGTCATTTTTTTTAATTTCATGATTATCTAATCGGTTTTATTTTTATTTTTTTGATTTTTCATTGTTATCATAAATTGACAATAAATTTTTGTGACTCGACATATCAAATTTAATTTATGTAATGAGAGAAAATAATTTTTATTTTTAATGGCAATCTACTTGAGACAAAGGATGACTTTGTGGGATAGACGACACAACCACAAGTTCATTAGTTCTATTGAGTACTTTTGTTCTTTCCAAAATTTAGTAATTTAGAACATAATATTTTATATTTAGTTGAATAGTTTTCAATTTTAATAAAAATAAAAATATACAAGAATTATCGAGAGTAAATTTCAATCTTAAACAAATGAAGGAAAATAAAGTGTCTTTTTTATTTCCAATACAAGTCCTTAACTATAAAAACCATGTCTATAAGCCTATACAAAAGGGACAATCTACTTATGTAATTACTAAGTAATATATCAGAGTTTTGAGGTGTTTAAAATACTTAATTTTTACAAAGTGATAAAGACTTGGAGAGAACCTAAGTTTGTATAATATGGACCTAAATCTATAGAGTATAAAAACACCTAAAGTTTAATATAATAATTCAAATTAAAGGAAATAAATAAATAATAATTGTCTTTTAAAATTATAATTCACTGGTCTTATCTTATGCATTCATAATAAGGTTTATTAAAAGCTTTTCAAAACTTTATTTAATATATTTATTAATAAAAAAATATAATAATATTGTTTTAAAATTATAAATAAATGAATAGTAATTTAATAAAAATATTAATTTTTATAAAAAGAAGAATAAGTACAAATTTTCGTATTTATCATATGCACAGACACCTCGGCTACATATATGTAGCTCCCAGAAGCTTCTCGTACGTGTATACTTTTTGTCAACTGATTCAGAGTAGAGCGGCGGATCAGACCGGGGTCTGAAAAATGGAGAGATGATGACACTAAGAGAGTGAAAGAAGAAAAGTCGAACCGGTTCGTGTCTGCGCGACCTGCCTAATCTAGTGACTAGTAGTGCCCACCTACCAAACGCCGTTACCCACCCTTCTTTCTCTGTTCTCTCTCTGCTCTCTCTCTCTCTCTCTCTCTCTGCTCTCTCTCTCTCTCTCATTTGCTCTCTCTCTCTCTCTCTCTCTGCTCTCTCTCTCTCTCTCTCTCTCTCTCTCTCTCTCTCTCTCTCTCTCTCTCTCTGCTCTCTCTCTCTCTCTCTCTCTCTCTCTCTCTCTCTCATTTGCTCTCTCTCTCATTTGCTCTCTCTCTCTCTCTCTCTCATTTGCTCTCTCTCTCTCTCTCTCATTTGCTCTCTCTCTCTCTCTCTCATTTGCTCTCTCTCATTTGCTCTCTCATTTCTCTCTCTCTCTCTCTTTGCTCTCTCTCTCATTTCTCTCTCTCTCTCTCTCTCTCTCTGCTCTCTTATCGCCGTCCCTTATAAATTGAAGTCCTTCCGCCTGGGCTTTTGACAGTAGTACTAGCGATCCATCCACCTGTGGAAGTTGTACATCTCTCAGCCAGCCATGGATCTGGTCCTCCTCCAGAAAGCCCTCCTGGCCTTCTTTGCCTCGTCCGTGGTGGCCATCGTCGTGGCGAAGGTCCGCGGCAAAAAGTTCAAGCTCCCTCCAGGCCCCTTTCCCTTCCCCGTCTTCGGGAACTGGCTGCAAGTCGGCGATGACCTCAACCACCGCAACCTCTCCGACCTCGCCCGTCGCTTCGGGGAGATTTTCCTCCTCCGAATGGGGCAGCGCAACCTCGTCGTCGTCTCCTCCCCCAACCTGGCCAAGGAGGTCCTCCACACGCAGGGGGTCGAGTTTGGATCACGCACCCGGAACGTCGTCTTTGATATCTTCACCGGTAAGGGCCAGGACATGGTCTTCACCGTCTACGGCGAGCATTGGCGGAAGATGCGGAGGATAATGACCGTCCCTTTCTTCACCAATAAGGTTCGTTTCTTTGTTTGCTATTATTTTTATTATTAAATTGCTGGCAGGGACGACGGTTGAAAGGGGAAAAGTATTTGATCAGTTAAATTTTGAAGAATTAATTAAATATACGGGTTCTGACATCGATCGATCGAGCAGGTGGTTCAACAGTACCGAGAGGGGTGGGAATTCGAAGCAGGGAAGGTAGTGGAAGACGTGAGGAACAACCCAGAATCGAGTACGACAGGCGTCGTGTTGAGGAGGAGACTGCAGCTCATGATGTACAACAACATGTATAGAATCATGTTCGACCGGAGATTCGAGAACGAGGACGACCCCCTGTTCCAGCGACTCAGAGCTTTGAACGGCGAGAGGAGTCGCCTTGCCCAAAGCTTCGAGTACAACTACGGCGACTTCATCCCCATCCTGCGCCCCTTCCTCCGAGGCTACCTCAAGATCTGCAAGGAAGTCAAAGACAGGAGGCTCAAGCTCTTCAAGGACTACTTCGTGGAAGAAAGGAAGTATGTATATGTATTTCTGTAACACTTCTTTTGGCTTCATCTTTCTCTTTCACCCACAGAAAAAAAAAAAAAAAACAGGCACCAGGCTAAAAAACGTATGCGTGATGATGGACGACTTAGGATTTTTTATTTTCACTGCAGGAAGCTTGCGAGCACGAAACCCGCTGACAACAACAGCTTGAAATGCGCCATTGATCATATCCTCGACGCGGAGAAGAAGGGAGAGATCAACGAGGACAATGTCCTCTACATCGTGGAGAACATCAACGTTGCAGGTACCCCCGAGCCGTACTGTCTCATTAATTGTTTGTAATTTTACAAGCCAACACCGACAGTGAGACTTTAGACACCACTACCATAGGAGAAAATTAATTGATCTTTGATTTGATTTTGATCTTTCGATTAAATTTCAGCCATCGAGACGACGCTGTGGTCGATCGAATGGGGGATTGCAGAGCTGGTGAATCACCCAGAGATCCAGAAGAAGCTGCGGGAGGAGCTGGACGCAGTACTCGGCCGCGGGGTGCAGATAACGGAGCCGGACACTTACCGGCTGCCGTACCTGCAGGCCGTGATCAAGGAGACCCTCCGCCTCCGGATGGCAATCCCCCTACTCGTCCCCCACATGAACCTCCACGACGCCAAGCTCGCCGGATACGACATCCCCGCGGAGAGCAAGATCCTGGTCAACGCCTGGTGGCTTGCCAACAACCCCGCCCAGTGGCAGAACCCCGACGAGTTCCGGCCGGAGCGGTTCCTGCAGGAGGAGAAGCACGTCGAGGCCAACGGCAACGATTTCCGGTACCTCCCCTTCGGCGTCGGCCGCCGGAGCTGTCCCGGCATCATCCTCGCCCTCCCCATCCTGGGAATCACCATCGGCCGCCTCGTTCAGAATTTTGAGCTGTTGCCCCCACCGGGCCAGAAGAAGCTCGACACAACCGAGAAGGGTGGCCAGTTCAGCTTGCATATTCTAAAGCATTCCACCATTGTCGCCAATCCCAGAGTGTTTTAAGCGAAGCTTCGGAATCACTTGAGAAATATGACTAAAATTCAATGTGACACTCTTACTTTTTCATCTCTTTCTTTCTTTCTTTCTTTCTTTCTTTCTTTCTTTCTTTCTTTCTTTTTTATTGCATTATTCTATGTCTGTGAAATCTTTCGGGGGCAGGTCATCGAATAATAATTATAAAAACGCTTAAAAGCTTTCCCCCTAAACATCCTTAATTTCAACCTTTTCTTTCCTCCGGCCTGAAATTCTGCAGCACCCCTGGTTATCGATCTCCTGTCAATCCTTATGGATAACGGTTTTGAATTTTTTCTTTTCTTTTTTCATGATCTCATTTACTTACCTCCAATGAACCAGTCCAAGCACGATGTGCTCCACTTGCCTCAGTGGTGGAGTAGGTGAGGCTAACGGGGTTGGAGAGGGTGGGTGAGTGTCCAAGTCGAACCAAATCCATACCGCCCCACAGTCAGCGACGTGATAATGGGACAATACATCGAACACCTAATCTGCAAAACTAAAATAAAGCATTTGGCTTATCTTGTTTATCATACACTCGAGTACTTGTTGATATTATATTTAACAACTGCGAATGCGAATTAACTCCATTCAGAATTGGTAATTTAATCCCAACTTGTGAAATAGAATACCTAGATAATGAGCAGTACTGCTGCACTGGCAACACCAACTTCTCCTTTTTTGGTTGAAAGCCATCATGCTGACCCCCTACAGAATTTCAAAGGGCACCGACCGGTCACATGTAACCAGTATTAGAACTAGTTGCTACGCTTTACAAATATGTTTTTCAACTTCTGAGAGGGCTGACGCAGAACAAGAATAAAACACGGAGAGAGCAGTCGTTAGGTGAGAACAATGGAGGGGTGGAACGACGCCTCAAAACCGTTCATTTTTTGAAAAAAAGGTCCCCCGTTTCGGAATTCTGATTTCTGACCTTTATTAGTGCATGGGGAAGGGTAACTGAGGCAAGCACGATCGTTGGATGGTATGCACGTCCACTTCCAATCCACTGCCTCTCAATCCTCGACGACATGGTTAGCGAGACTAATGGTCGAACAACACATCTGCAGCAATAACCACAAACACAAAAAAAAAAAAAAAAAAAACAACGGCGTTTAAATGTTTCCTCACAACTAGTTCTGGTTCGTCAAAATCTATCAACCTTGAAGAACATCATAACAAGCAATTCAGCTGCAATTCCTTCCAAAAGCACTGAAATAGGATTGCCAATTATGATACAATCTGGTCCGTCAATATCTGAACAGATAATCTGGATCGCGACATTAGCCAAGTTTTGTGTTTCTCATCAGATAATTAACCTTGATCGCCACAAATTGTGTCGCTATCTTGTCCGCCGGACGTCGAAGTGGAAGATGCCGAAGGCAGAGGAAGTGTAATCAATTTGAGATGCCGTATAGGCGTTGAATCACACCCCCTATGCTTCTTCCCTCTTCCTAGATTTGTGAATTCTAGTTACTTCTCCTTCCTCGCCGTTCCACAGATCCTAACACCTTCTCGGCAGAATCTAGAAGGTGCTACTAATTAAGCAGCAATAGAAATACACGGGTAAGTCAAACAAAGTTATCTTATTACCAGTCCTACCATGGATAATTAGAGTGTCGATATCTATTGCCAAATTTTACCGTGAGAATTTATATAAGGTGGCCTCCTAATTGCAGTTTAGATAAGAGATCAAATAGGATCTATCTTCCTATTCTATATGTAAGCTTAAACCCTAAACCTTATCTTGACTGCCAACCAAGCTTCATACATGATGTAAATACTCATAGTAAAATATGGCAATACTGAAATTATTTTTTGACCGATTATTATGGAAAAAAATGGGAATAAACCAATGTTTTAAAAACTGAATAATTTGAACATCTGATTTTAATCTTAGAAAGGGAGCTAAAAGATTTAAATGTAACAACACAACTATAGAAGTAGATACATGAAAATATCTTCAAAAGTAATTTTTCTGCGACCTCAAGATAAGGGTTCTCTTGATTCAAATAATCTTTCTATTGATAAAAAAAGAGTAATACTAGTTGTACCTAGGCCGCTGTACATATCCGACATACATGACGTAACCAGCCAATAGGAAAATTTTAAAAACGAATATTTTTTGAATTAAATCCTAAATTCTAAAGGATAAACCCTAGGCAACTGTGTTTCAGATTGGCTGGTTGCGTCATATACGTCAGATAGGTACTGTGCATAGGTGCTGTTAGAGAATGTGAATCTCTAGAATCGTCTATACAAAGAGTCTTACGGACTCTATCTAGATAACGCAAACCGTGTCCTGATCAAAGACAATCTTCACAGTTACCTTATTATGTAAAATTCTGTAAAGATGTATTTCTTAGTGACTAAGCTTGCAAACCAATTTTCTAATCAGACTCAGTCTTTCTTAGTCTTGTAACTTAATGTAGTTGTCAATTCTAAGAGATCAATAAGAAATTACACATATTACATGGTATCAGGCCAACCCTAGGCACAAATCCTAGGCCATCGTCTTCCTCCTCTCCGACGACCTTCTCTGTAATTTCTTTGTTGCCGAGTCTTCTCAAATGGCCTCCAACCAGTCCACCTCTTCCTTTGCAACTCCTGTTGTCTTCAATAATGACGCCTTTATGGTCCCACCTCCCCGCGGACTATTCTTTGATCTCGGCTCCGTTCATGGCCAGTTCAACCTAGCCATCTCCAATATCTTGCATTACGTTTCCATCAAACTCGATCTCCGTAACTCTCTACTCAGGCGCCAATAGATGCTGCCGGTCTCAACAATTAGCAAGTCATGGGCCTGGTCGATGGTTAGTTATAGCACCACCTCAGTATCTCTTCAACGATGACTCGGGAGGGCCAGTTCTGAACCCGAAATACACCCAATGGTACTTGATTAGACGACACACAGTTGGGTCATCACCACCCAATGGAAAAAGTTGAAGACAATCTATGCATTGACCTCACAATCTCATCTTAATCATATGCGATTTCAATTATAGACTCTTCTCAAAAGGTCTTTTTTAATGTCTGCTTACCTCGATAATATTAAGAAAATTATTGATGATCTCTTTGCTTTAGAACATCCCCTTGACAATCAGACAATCACCCATTACGTCGTTTCAGGTCTCCAACAAGAGTTTTGAATCATTCGCCGAGTCTATCACGAGCAAAGATGCGCCCCACAGTTTTGACTCGCTGCAGAATCTCCTTCTCACTCAGGAGCATCGCATTCAGATGTTGCAGTAGTTCAACCTGTTCGATATTTCTGGTACTCCATCCACTAAAGTTGTTGCCAGAGGAGGTCGGGGTCGCTCCTTGCCCAAGGGTCATGGTCTCTCTTAACGTTGCAGTGGATAGCAATCTCGCGGTCAATAGGGCAGACACAACAATACACCTTGGCCAACCTGTCAAATATTTCAAAAGGTTGGCCACAATCAATTTAATCTCACATACCAGCCTGCAAGTCCTCCTCCTCAGGCGTATTCGGCCTGGTATACTGACTTGGGTGCTACTCATTACATTACTTCAGACGCTTCTCAGTTCGCAGATAGTACACCCTACACAGGTTCGGACCAAGTAATCCTGGTAAACGGATCGGGTTTGCCTATTTTCACTTGGTGGTTCTCTTCCTTTGACTAGTTCAATTCAACTTCGCAACGTTCTTTGTGTTCCGACTTCACTCAACAATTTACTCTTAGTTTCACGTCTTATTTCAATCACAATTACACTGTTGCCTTCACCTCTAATGGTTTTTGTGTCCAGGAAGCCAATTCAGGACGCATCTTGCTCAGGAGACGGAATAAAAACAGTCTCTATGTCGTCGATCATGCTGCTTCACCAACTTGTTTGCTTTCGATCAAGTCCCTTTTTTTTTGTTTTGGCATAAAAGTTTTGGTCATCCGGGTAGTTCTATTTTACGTAATGTACTTGAGAAGTTTGAATGTAGAAGTCTCCAATTTGAATAAAATGGCATTTTTCCTTGCCTGTTTTGTTACAAAATCTACTTCCTTTCCATTTTATTTGTCTTATCCATCGGCTCCTTTGCATACAGTGTCTATCGCAGTGTGGGAATCATGCCCTACTGTTTCAAGTATTATGTATCTTTTGTTGATCATTTTAGTCGATTTATGTGATTGTTTTTGCTTCAATAGAAATCTGAAGTTTATTCTGCGTTTTTTAAGTTCAAATCATCTATTGAAAATTTATTTTCTACAAAAATCAAAAATTTTCAATCAGATGGTGGATCTGAACTTGTCAATTTTTGGTATCAGGAACTTTTCTCGTCTTGTGGAATCCATCACAAAATTTAATGCTCATATATAGTACAACAAACGGGATAGTTGAACGAAAACATCGTCGCATAATTTCCAAGGGTATGACTTTACTTGCGCAAGAGTCAATGCCAAAAGAACACTGAGATACAACTTTTTCTACAGCTAAGTTGATCATAAACATACTCCCCACTCCGATTTTATCTTCCAAAAGCGCATTTGAACTTCTTTTTGGTCATAAACCAGATTATTCCATCTTTGAGTATTTTCGGATGACTTTGCTATCCTCATTTACGTCTTTGTGTGTCTCATAAACTGAATGACCAATGTGTTCCGTGTGTTTTTCTTGGCTATCGTCCTAATTACAAGGGCTACAAGTGTCTTGGATTCTTCATTTGTTCCATGAGCTGCGTATATTTCTACGGGAACCCCCCCTACTTTATGGAGTGATAACCTGTCCGTGACACATATGGCGGCCAATCCAGTTTTTCATGTCGTGTCAAGCATGTAAGGTTTGATTATCATTTTATTCGTGAAAGAGTATGTAGTGGGTAGCTCCATGTCAAGTTTGTCTCAACCCCTGATCAGATAGCCGATATCTTCACCAAAGGCTTATCTTGAGGGTTGTTCAGTCGATTTTTACTCTAGCTTTGTGTCTTTCCAAAGATGCCAATTTTGCGGAGGAATGTTTGAGAATGTGAATCACCAGAATCATCTATACAAAGAGTCTGACCTTTTACGGACTCTATCTAGATATGGCAAGCCGTGTCATGATCAAAGGAAGTCTTCACAATTACCTTATTATGCAAAATTCTGTAAAGATGTATTTCTTAGTCAGTAAGCTTCCGTGTCAATTTCCTAATTTGGCTCGGACTCTCTGAGTCTTGTAATTATATGTACACGTAAAGTCTAAGAGATTATTAAGAAATTACACATTATTGGTGCAACTTGCATTTTCCAAAAAAAAAAAACAGATAAAGGCACTTAACTTATGGACGGTCTTTCTGAGTCCGCATCAGTGAGCAAGCTTCCCTACCGGGTTATTTTTTGCCTTTCATAGAAATCTGGTATTCGCCAATTTCGGATCAACCACAGTAGTAATTTCCCTTGAGGCATTCGAGACTCGACCCGGTACAATAGAAAAAACCATCTGCACTCGTACTTGCATACCACAAGTACCAATATCTGGAGAGCCTAAATTCCTTTGTTTTGTTGAGCCTGGGTGCGATTTACACCCATAAAAATGAGTCCTCTGAGACTCTGAAGCATCATCATATAATGTGGCAACCCTAAATCGCCTTGCTTGTCGTGGACTTCACCGTCCACTAAAATGCAGTTTGCCATAATGGAGTTGGGGAAGACGAGAGAAAACCAGTTTCCCTATCGCAATTCGGGTTCCTTTTGTTTAGTTTTAAACCCATACCGGTTGAATCAGTTTGGGCAGTTCAATAGTTGTACGGGTCAAAACAATAGAACCGGCTGGGTCATCCGCTTTTCATCTCATTCACGGTTTTTTAAACTAACCGAACTGTCTAAATCTCTGGTTCTAGTTAAAACTATAAAAACAGGGACCCAAGTCCGAATAGAGAAAACCAGTTTTATCTCGTCTTCCCCGACTCCAAACAGCGTTTTAATGGACTGTGAACTCCACAACATGCTGCTGATTTAGGCTGTCGATATTGAATAATGCTAGTTGCACTAAGCCCACGTACCTATCCCATACACACTTGTTAATCTAAACCATTGATGTGTAGGGTTTATCCTCTAGATAATAAGATTTTATAAAAAAAATAGTTTTTTATATTTTTAAGGGCTTATATTAACATGTATGTCATATAGGTGCGTCCGCTAGGGGTTAGGTGCCTCTAGCATTACTCGTCGAAATTATATGTTGCCGGGTCAGAGCCTCAAACGACTCGTTTTGTGGGTGTACATCAAAATGGAAGTTTCTATTGCGGTGGATCCGAAACCGGCAGAGTACGATACTTGGAAGAGAGGAAAGGGAAAATTTGAGCCGGTGTGAAGTTTGCTCACGATGCGGATGCTGATAGACTGTCGATGTGGGTAGGGACCCTCCTTTGGTTCCGTTCGATGGTTTCAGAAATTAATACTGTTTCCACCCAAAAGTCATTAGAGAAATCACTTTTTTAAGATATTTTTATGTATCTCCTTCTCTAAACGTGCCACTCCTCGTCAGCAGCCATTGATGTGTTGGTTATATGTAAATGTTCTCATTCCCTTTCCGTTAGTGAATAAGATTAATAATTTTGTCATGTACATACTCCTTGTATATACAAACTGTTTACAACCGATTAAACCCAATTGAACCGGTTCAACCAGGGTTAGATGTTCTGCGGATAATCAATTCGGTTTTTAAAACATTGCTTCCAAACCCGTTTAACCCAATTTCCGTTTAAGTAAGTTTAAGTAAGGGTGATTGGTAAATTTATATATCCTCTTAGCTAAACCATAAATTTCTAATTTTTTATACGAGTAATGCTAAGCGCACGCACGGGAACCATGCTAGTATTTAAGCACGGCTCCATGTGGATGGCTTAGGTGGTCATCCACATCATGTGCTAGTTAGCTAAAAAAAAAAAAATCGGGTGGGTTCGGCTCTCCCTCTCCTTCCTCCATGGCCTCCCTCAAAAATCAGTTCGACCCTCCCTCTCCTTCCTCCCATGGTCTCCCATCTCGTGGCCTCCCGTCTCGTGGCCTCCTGTCTCACGGTCTCCTGTCTCACGGCCTCCTGTCTCGCGGCCTCCCGTCTCACTGCCTCCTGTATTGCATATTTGTGAAGGATTCTTTTGGAGATTTTAAGCAGTCTGTTTTGTCTACCATATCCTGTCTTCTTCTGTGTAATTTTTTTTTATTTCTTTTGGTCTTATTTGGTTTTACTGGTTATAGCTCCCACAAAGCGTTCAATGGCTGTAATTTATTTCGTTTTGTTCACAACGGACATCGATTTTAGTTTTTCTTACAACCTTCTTACCTTTCCCATGAACAAGATTAATTAAAGCGTGGTCTTCCTTGCCGAATGGACTTTTTATATCTTAGATTTGTGTACTTAGTTTGGATATTTCAGAGCTTTTTTTGGTGAGAGAACATGGACAATGCTTTCTCCTTCATTTATTGTTAGGCTACTGATTGAAGCCTCTTCTTTTGCTTCTTCGGTTTCTTGATCGAAATTCTGCTCTTTCAGAGTCGAGGGTATCTAATTTTTAATTTATTTCTGACTGTATAAACCTTCATGAGATCGTCCTTTGTTTTTATTATTATTATTTTTTTATTTTTTCATCGTCCTCTGGTTGCTTCACAAAGTTTTTCTGCTTTATGATCTATCTGTTAGAGTGCTGCGTTTTGCTTTTATTTCTGACTGTATAAGCCTTCATGAGATCGTCCTCTATTTTTTTTTATTATTTTTTTATTTTTTCATCGTCCTCTGGTTGCTTCACAAAGTTTTTCTGCTTTATGATCTATCTGTCAGAGTGCTGAGTTTTCTTTCAAGCTTCCCCTTGGTGGAAAAATATGCTAAGGGGACAATTTTTTAATGACTTGCTGAAGTCTTGAATTCGGGCCTATATTATTTTCTGTATTTCATTGCAGTAGGTGATGTGTGATGATCTTGCTATTTCCTAAACCGTATAGTGGTGAGCAGTATTTCTTAGCAGTAGGTGATATGTGATGATCATTTGAAGAATATCAGAGACAAATCATTGAAGAAGAAAGGTTTAATTGATGCTGCTCCAAATTCCTCATACCAACACTTGTTACAAAAAAGATTTAATTGATACTGCTCCAAATTCTCCATCCCAACACTAGTTACAGAAACTTCATTAGAAAAGCTATTGATATCTGATACCAGCAATCCTCTCACAATACTTAGCTGAAGTAGTCGACTCTTGAGCATTATAAACGAAAATTTTTAAAAAAAGAACTTGGATCTTGGTGGATTCGAACCACCATCCTCTCAAAAAAGACTTTTGAGCGTTCTTACCATTTTGAGCTTAAAGATCCCCTGAAAGTAATGAATCTTATAATAATTCTCACTCAACAAACAACAAACCTAAGACATGAAACACATGTACACTTCACTAGCAATGATTTTTTAACTCAAAAAAGAACATGTCATTTTTGTTATAATAGCAACAAAATCTTCACCCTTCACTTGCTAAAATAAAGAGATACTGAATAAAAACTATAAGTAAACTCAATGCATGTGACCCATATCATCATCACTAGATTAAAGTACACTATCTTCCATACAAGCATTAGGGCTAACAATGTTACTCAGTACTGCGTCTTTCCATTCATTGAACCTACGACAATATGCCGACAATAATAGAACATGTTATCTTCCAGTACTATAAACATTATGGCATAATTAGAACAACAAAGGAAACAAAAGGGTCTTACTGGCCAAACTGCGAAGGGCATAATCAGCAGCTTGAATTTGAGCCTATTTGCTTGTTCTACCTATTCCAGTATCCATCTTCTCACCATCGAACAGAACCTGAACCACCACAACATTAATGAGCACAATGACCATAAAAAAAAGACATATTTGGCTGGTCCAATATGGGCAGGGTTATGACGACAGATAATGGAACCCGAGCCTGCAACTTCAAGCTGTTTAAATAATTTCATTTAGATACAAAAATCCTCAATGCCATCCAAGCATTCAAGCTAAAATATGTTTCATTACCTCTGACATCAAGAAGTTCCTCACATCAGGTGCAGAGGGTAGTTCCACAATTCTTAGCAAAATATTCTCTTCAAATTCTTTGTCAAGAGTTTATATTTCAGACACATCAAAGGAGTCTAAGTAGCTTCCTAAATGAGGTTTTTTTTTTGAACGACCCCAGATTGGATAGTGTCAAAAATTAGATTGGATAGTGTCAAAATTAGATTGGATAGTGTCAAAAATTATTGCTGCGCATAAATGGAGTGTTTCTTTTAAATTGCTTACTTTAAAAAACGACATCTGACATTGCACGCAACATTTCTTGCGACACACAGCACAGGAACAACATATGCCATCTACAAAAGTACCAGGTTCCATTGGTAGTGGAAAGTATAACAAAATAAATCCATTGAAAGCATGGCACCACATACCCCTGCTTGAGGAGCATGATATGGAGTAAATGCAGGTACAACATGTACTCAAGGTTGATCACTATCCTCCCAAACATTCAGTCTGTCATCAATTATCACATACAATTTTTTTTGTAATAATAATTATGTTAGAGAAGCCGAAGACAGCAAACCTGAGGAATGGATGAGCAGGAGAAAAACACAATAGAAGGAAAACTTGGCCATATCTGAATTCTGATAATGAGTTTTGTACAGGAATTGTAGATTTCTGACTCTCTCTGCAGCATATGATCAAAATCAGAATAACCTAAAGGAATCAAGATCAGATGAACCCAATTGAAACATCAATTCGAACGATGGCTATTTTGAAGGTATTAAAAAAACCGAAATCAAGAACACCCTCCCATGCTCAAATAACACTATGAGTAAGAGACACAATGAAAGAGAAATAAAGATGAAATTTTTGTATCTAGATAGGGTTCCGGCAGAGAAAACAAACTGAGGAGCTGACGGGAGGCCGTGGGAGGAAGCGAGATGGGAAGCTGAGGGAGGAAGAGAGACGGGAGGCTGCGGGAGGAATCGAGACGGGAGGCGGAGGAGGAAGCAAGAAGGGAGGCAGCGGGAGGAAGCGAGACGGGAGGCTGCAGGAGGAAGCGAGACAAGAGTCCGCGGGAGGAAGGAGGAGGGTCGAACCGATTTTTGAGGGAGGCAACACAAAGAAGGAGAGGGAGGGTCAAACCCACCCGATTTTTTTGCTAACCGGCGCATGACTTGGATGGCCACCTAAGCCATCCATGGGGTGCCATGCTCAAATACTTCCACGGCACCTGTGAGCTTAGCATTACTCTTTTGATATCCTTAACTATTATCTTTTCCAATATGTTTTTATTACCTGCCATAAAAATTAGTAGAATTTTAAAGTTTGGAGAGAATTTAAAATATTTTTATTTTATTGAAATTATTAAAAGTCAATATATATTGACTCATGATCTCATAGATCATATATCATATTAGGGTAGGGGTAAATTCTTTTATTTTTTATTTTGAAGATTGAGGATTGAGTGCAAATACTACTTTATCAAGTGTAGTGGATATATTCTATTTGATTTTTAGATTTGGTAACTTGTGTAGGAATGCGAAAAAGTGTTGTATCTTAATACTTTTATTTTATTTCATTTAATAAAATTTTAGGATAATTTTCCATAATTGTTCGTTTTTTTTGTTTTAATTTTTTGACAGTTTTATTTTTTTTTGCCATTATTACCTGTTTATTACCCGATTAGCCGTTGGAAATCAGGTAATAATCGTTGGAAATCAGGTAATAATCGGAAACGTAATGATTCGGAATAGTAAACAGAGCCTCACCTTTTCCATTTATCTCTGCCATGATTTTGCATATTCACCACTCCATAGATGGGTTAACACTCATTAGTTTTTATAATGGCACTTGCACCAAAATTTAAACTCAACAATTTTCTGTACAGGGCATCCCCCCAAACTACTCTGTCATGAATCACAAGTGGGTATCTTGTCTCATTTGGCCATCTTGTTACGCATGCTTCTAATTGGGATATACTGATGGTATATCTGTAAAGGGGTATACAGATGTTATAAATTTAAAAACTGTATTGATGATTGTCAAGCGATGGTTTTAAACAATGGGTAGAAATATCATTATTAACAGTTTCTTTAAAAAGAAAAAAGTCTTCCAAAAAGAAAAGAATTTTTTTTCTCTTTCTACCTTTCTTTTTAATCCCTTATAAAACTTATAGTTGTATACCTTCCTGTTTTCCTTGTATGTTGTGCCCCTACAATTGGCTTTTGTTGTATGATTAAGAAGTACATCGTGCCAATAACAGGGAAATTTAAAGTAATTAAACTTCACTAGATAATTTTCTAACAGTTTTCCTGCTGCACATATTTTGTGCTGAAACAACATAAAGAAAATCACAGATGTGATACTCCAACCATATTAAATTATTTTTGGATTTGGGTGAGGACAATGGCTATTCTAGAGAACACACATAAAAGTGGACATTATTCACTCCTCTCCTCACCTTACAGTGCAAGATAAAACCCAAAATCGGCAAACAAATGTACATAACGTTCACTTACCTACCACTCCAGTCACATAGTTGGTCTAGAGCCCTAAGAGAACTCCAAAATTTACACAACCCAGCAGCTGAACCCATAATGATGTAGGGGACTTTAATGCCACCCTTTCCCACCTGCTGGTAGCCCCCTACGGAGCCAACAATAATGTTTCAAATTTTATCACAAATAGTGGCTGGAATGACATAGGTGATTCGGGGGTAAAATTCACCTGGTCAAACGGTAAAGCTAGCAATATGCTAGTGATGGCTAGGTTAGATAGGGCAGTGGTGAATGGTACTTGGCTAAGAGATTGGCCTAAATCAACCCTACTCACCCACCCAAGAATTAGACCGGGTCACTCCCCCATGATCTTCTCAAAGCAACCGATAGCTAAAGCACACAAGCGCCCTTTTAGATACTAGACTATGTTGAGTGAGAAAATTATGAAAACATAGTACAAGATGCTTGGAATGGAATTAAGATCCAAACCTGTCTACACCAAAGAAATTTGAAGGGATCCAAAAGGATGTCTAAAACCAACCCGAAACTGAAGCCTACTTTAACAGGAAATAGACCTTTCAACATAATGAATCTCTCTAGAATTAAACACCTTCACATCTTCCAATAGGCTAGGAAAAGTATTTTCAAGGATGGAGATGAAAAGAAGATTTTTGACTCTTTTGTAAAAGCGAGAGCCCAAATAAATAAAATTCAATAAATAGAATCCCAAGTTGGTATCCTACTAAATATAGAGGAGGAAATCAGAAAGGAATCTGAGATTTTCTTCATGAATATCTATTCCCAATCCTCAAATAAAGGCCCTCCGCTGTTCCAGCCAATTAGGAGACTCACCGAGGAGGATAGAGTTGCACTATCCCTCCCAGTCAGGATGAGAGAGATCAGAGCAACACTCTTCTCCTTCGACTCATTCAATGCCCCTGGCCCTCATGGGTTCCGACCCATTTTCTTTAAGCACCATTGGTCTCTCATTAAGGAGGACCTACACAGAACATATAATCAATCTTCCATTCAGGGGAAATGGAAAAGGAATTAAATAAAATATTTATAGTTTTAATCCCCAAAATTAAAATTCTTAAAAATTTCAGGGATTACAAGCCTATTAGCTTATGTAATGCCACTAGATTGACTAAACTGTTGCTAAAAATCGTCTCCCCCACCCAAACTGCCTTCATAAAAAGGCAAATAAATGGCAGATTATATACTACTAGCACATGAAATACTCAAAACCTTTCAATTGAAAAGGAAAAAATTCTCCTACTTCAGAGCAAAGATTGATCTTATAAAGGCTTTCGATACAATATCATGGGATTTTATTAGCCACACATTAGAAGTCTTTGAATTCCCTAGACAATGGAAGACACTTATCCACTCATGCATCAGTACCACCTCCTATCAGATCCTAATTAATGGGAACCCCACCGAACCAATCATACCCAGATGTGAATTCTGGAAAGGAGATCCCATTTCCCCCTCCACATGTGCATCTTATCGTTTCATTGTGACTGAGAGGTAATACGAAAGGATACCACCACTCTGTGTGTGATCCCCAAATCGACTGTGTTCAATTAGTGGCAAGTGAAGGTTTGGCCGGTGGATTTCGAGAGAAGCATCCGAACACACGTGGTCGTTTTAGGCAGAGCTACATGGGCCCTTGATTTACACGTAGGGGATTCCAGACCCTCTAACGAGCCATAGGTTGCACACTTAGCTTAAATTGCAAGAATCCTACCCTAAATTACATGAATCACTTCCCCCAATTCCTAATCTGCTTAGTCTCCAGCGTGTGAGCATGTATCACTTTAGAAACTACTGTAGTTAAATAGTTAGTATCCTTTTGTAGTTTTACATTGGGATGCTTGTGAGAATTCTCTTTAATTGCAGTAGTTAGACATAGATATAAAGAATTCAGTTGCTAGTAAGTAGTAATAGTCCTCGTAGGATTGATCTAGGATTGTCTAATATATTGGTGTGATGCATCCACTTGCGCATGGGCAGAATTTTTATAGTGTCGTTTCGGCCAACCATGTTTTCGGTGCCATTGCCGGGGACTAGTTATAGCTATTACCTTGGGGTTTATAGCTGTAATCTAGCTTAGAGTAGTTAGTGTAATCTTATTAACATAGTTTCATGCTTAGTGTAGTATAATCTAGCTAATTTGCATGTTAGTGTAGCTAGTTCTGTTAGTTACTATAATCTGCTTATGTGTGAATTCTACTTTTGTTTTGTATTTGAGTGTTTTTGGTGTGTTTGTTGTTAATTTTTTGTTGTTGTTTGTGTAGTGTGTTTGTTGGGCGAATTGTTATTGCTGCCCTCTCTTGTGTAGCAACAAGATTGAGGCCTAACATTTCTTCCCTTTGATCCAGAAATTGAAAGGACAAGAAGAGATAATCTAAGGTAGCAAAGGTTATCAAGGAGAGAGCAAGATATGGCTGAAGAAGAGCCTAGAAGTTTGAGAGAGTTTGTTATGCCTCAAGCTGGAGGTACACACTCAAGCATAAGATGACAGACAGTTTTGGCTAACAATTTCGAGATCAAACCGGCAATTATCCAAATGATCAAGCCTCGGTTCAGTTTAGCGGATTGCCAAATGATGATCCGAGTTCGCATCTAGCAGATTTTCTGGAGATTTGCAATATTTTTAAACACAATGTTGCATTAGAAGATGCGATAAGATTGAGATTATTCTCATTCTCAATGGGGGACAAGGCAAAGCACTGGTTAAACTTGTTGCCTTCAGGATCCATTACCTCGTGGATGGACCTTGAGTATAATTTTTTGGCTAAGTACTTCCCTCTAGCCAAGACGGTAAAGTTGTGGAGTGATATCAATCTTTTTACTCAAACGGATCAGGAATCTCTGCATGGGGCTTGGGATTGATTTAAAGAGTTTCTAAGGAAGTGCCCTCACCATTCAATACCGAAATGGTCACTAGTGCACACCTTCTATAACGGTCTGCAAAACCAAACTAGAACCATAATTGATGTTGCCGCAAGAGGGGCACTTATGAACAAATCCATTGATGAGGCATACAACCTATTGGAAAACATGGCTGCCAGAAAACATGGCTGCCAATTGCTATCAGTGGAATACAGAAGGGCCAAAAGCTACGTTGGAATAGGGTAAAGAGTTAAGAAAGACAATGGAAGTTTATGAAGTGGAATTCTCCTCAAGAATCTTTGGTGAATTGGAAGCTCTAAATAATAATGTGGAGACTTTAGTTGTTGGCATTGCTCATAAACCAGCAAGGGACTACAACACCTGTAGAGGAATAGGATATAAAAGGGAAGCTTGCCCATCCGTGATGGAAAACATTCACTACATAGGTAATGGGCAAAAATAGAATGCCTTACTCAAGCTGAAGAGACACTCCAGGAAGAAATGTTGTTACTCAAGCTGATCCAAGATCATGACAACTCTTTTGGAAGCGTTGAAGAGACAATGTGAAAGTTAAATGAGAGATTAAAGATCATAATTGGTGAAGCTATATTTGATATAATAGAAGAACAATTTAGAGAGAAAAGAGGAAGTGATTGCAAAGTGATAACACTAAGTAGTGGGAAAGAATTACACGGAGACCAAAAGAAGTCCCTAAGGAAAAGGAAAATAACAGCACAAGAACGAACCTTCAAGGAGAAGGTGTAGAGAAAAATACACCAGTTGAAGGAAATAAACCAAGGCAATCATATCCTCCACCACTGTGCCCACAAAGACTCAAGGATCAAAAGGGAGACCAACAATTTAAGAGATTTCTCAAAATTCTGAAACAATTGCATATTAATATTCCCTTTGCAGAGGCAATTGAGAACATGCATACTTATGCGAAATTCTTGAAGGACATCCTGTCAAAGAAATGCAGTGCAGTTCTTCAAAAGAAACTACCTCCCAAAACGAAAGACCCTTAAAGTTACACCATTCCGTACACAATCGGAAACAAATTCCAAGGAAAAGCTCTGTGTGATTTGGGTGCATGTGTGGAGTTATTGCCTTTCTCTATCTATGAGTCCTTGGGATGTCAAACCCACTTCTATAACCCTGCAACTACCAAATAGATCCTACACATATCCAAGGGGTATAGTGGAAGATGTCCTAGTCAAAGTTGATCAATTCATACTCCCAACCTACTTCGTAGTCTTGGACATGGAAGAAGATTGGGAAATCCCGATCATCTTGGGAAGACCTTTCCTTGCAACAGGAAACACTGTCATAGATGTGCAAAAAGGAGAATTGGCCATGACGGTTAATGACCAAACAGTAACCTTCAATGTGTTTGAAGCAATGAAGTTTCCCAGTGAAGCAAAAGAGGAATTTGGAGTGCAGGAGGAGGATATATTAAGTCAAACCATGCTTGTCCCCTATAAAGAGATTAAATGCTCTACCCTCAGTAATGCGAGGTAAAGGTCAATGTGAAGCTTTTGACTTGCAGCCTAAAGAAAGAAGTTTCATGAAGCCTTCCGTGGAAGAAGCACCAGCTCTGGAATTGAAGACATTGCCGAGCCACCTAAGATATTCTTATATTGGGAAAGAGTCAACTCTTCCTATTATAATATCAAAACAACTATCCTAGGAACAAGAAGACAAGTTGCTGGGAGTGCTCAAAAAACATATAAGAGCTATTGGATGGTCGATTGTAGATCTCAAGAGAATCAGCCCCTCCATGTGCATGCACAAAATATTCATGGAGGAGGGGCATAAAACATCCATTGAACATCAAAGGAGGCTCAACCCAATCATGAAGGAAGTTGTAAAGAAAGAGATCATTAAATGGTTGGATATAGGCATAATCTATCTCATCTCTGACAGCTCTTGGGTGAGCCTAGTGCAAGTGGTACCGAAAAAGGGGGGAATGACAATGATAACAAATGCAAACAATGAACTCATCCCATCTAGGATGGTCGCAAGGTGGAGAATCTGCATGGATTATAGAAAACACAATAAGGCAACCTGGAAAGATCACTTCCCACTTCCTTTCATTGATCAAATCCTTGACAAACTAGTAGGAAAAGTGTTTTTCTGTTTTGTGGATGGTTATTCGGTTACAACCAAAGGTTACAACCAAATAGCCATAGCACCCAAAGACTAGGAAAAGACCACATTTACTTGTCCCTATGGACATTTGCCTTCCAGATAATGTCTTTTGGATTATGCAATGCTCCAACCACTTTCCAAAGATACTTAATGCCCATCTTCTAATATATTTTGGAAGAAGACAGAGAGGTATTCATGGACGACTTTTCGGTCTTTGGGAACTCAAATGATGCATGCTTCCACACATTGGAGAAGGCGCTCAAAAGATGTGAGGAAACAAACCTTGTACTGAACTGGGAAAAGATCCATTTCATGGTATAGGAAGGTATAGTTCTAGGCTATATGGTATCGAGCAAGGGCATAGAGGTGGACAAAGCAAAAATTGATGTGACAGAAAAATTAGCTCCTCTAACCACGGTGAGAGAGATTCACAGTTTTCTAGGACATGTTGGGTTCTACAGGAGATTCATTAAAGTTTTCTCTAAAATCTCCAAACCTCTTAGCACTCTGTTGGAAGAGGACAAAGCTTTCAACTTCGATGCAGAATGCCATAATAGTTGCTCCTGATTGGAATAAGCCATTCGAACTAATGTGTGATGCAAGTGACTATGCAGTAGGAGCAGTTCTCGGTTAGACTAAAGACTGGGTCTTCAGATCAATCTACTATGCTAGTAAGACCCTTAATGGCCCAAACGAATTACACCACTACAAAGAAGGATTTGTTTGCAGTGGTCTTTGTCTTCTACAAATTTAGATCATATCTCATAGGGACAAAAGTCATTGTGTACACTGACCATGCAGCAATTAGATACTTGATATCAAAGAAAGATGCCAAGCCTATGCTCATCAGGTGGATTCTCCTACTACAGGAGTTTTACCTAGAAATAACAAATAAAAGGGGAAAAAATAATTTTGTAGCTGATCATCTATCTAGGCTAGAAAGTGGTGAGAAAAGGGAAAAGGTGAAACCATTAATCCATGAAAAATTTCCTTATGAGCAGTTCTTCTATGTTAAAAAAGTCAAGACCCCTAGTGGTAGCCGATTATGTTAACTAAATTGTCAGCGACATTCTACAAAAAGGGCTAAAAGGTCAACAACGAAAGAGATTCCACTATGACCTGAAATCCTTCGTATGGGATGAACCATATTTTTTCATGAGAGGGGTGGATCAGATTCTACGAAGATGCATTCCACATGAAGAAACAAAAGCTATTCCGAAGGCATGTCGTAACTAAGAGTTTGGTGGCCATTTCGGAGGACAGAGAACTGCAGCCAACGTCCTCCAAACTGGATTCTATTGGCCAACCTTGTTCAGGGATGCTAATGCATATGGGGCATCATGTGATTGCTGCCAAAGAACAGGCAACATATCTCAGCGACAAGAGATGCCTCAATCTAACATTCTTGAGGTAGAAATTTTCTATGTCTAGGGTATAAATTTCATGGGTCCCTTTCCATCATCGTATGGAAATCAATATATCTATGTAGCAGTTAACTACATTGTCAAAATGGGTCGAGGCAATTGCCTCTCCCACAAATGACTCAAGGGTGGTGATTAAGTTTCTACAAAGAATATCTTCTCATGATTCAGCACACCTAGAGCATTAATAAGTGATGGAGGAAGTCATTTTTGCAACGAGTAGTGGACAAGGTCCTAGCTAAATATGGAGTTACCCATAGAACAGCTACAACATATCATCCACAATCAAATGGCCAAGCAGAGGTATCAAATAAGGAGATCAGGAGAATTTTGGAGAAGGCAGTAGGACTAGGTAGGAGAGATTGGGATTCAAAACTACATGAAGGCTTATGGGCTTATCGAGCAGCCTATAAAACCGCCATTGAGATGTCACCCTTTAGGATTGTATATGGTAAAACATGCCACCTGCCAGAAGAATTAGAACACCATGCTTACTGGGCACTCAAAAAGTTGAATATGGATTATAAGTAGGCAAATCAAAAATGACTTCTCCAAATTCATGAATTGGAAGAAATACGCTTGAGTTCCTATGAGAATGCAAAGATATTCAAGGAAACGTATTCAAAAGAAATGGTCAATGAGTAAAGCATTACTTTGGTGGTGGTGGTGGTGGTGGTGGTGGTGGTGGTGGTGGTGGGTAGGGGGAGGGGGGAGGAAGTTGTTTTCTTAAATTGAATTAACCAAGCCACCATAAAGATAGGTAGTCTTGAAAGGAAATTAAAAATTGATCTTCTTGGGCGGTAACCCATTATACAAATTTTATTTTGTCATAATATTTTAGATAGTTCTCATCTTTTCAATAAATGTTTTAATGAACCTTTCGGTTTTGCATTACAATTGAGAGCCCCATGGAGCAGCAAAGAAGAGCCGCCAGCAGGCACACTCAGGGAGTCTCTCATACCCTCTCCATTTCAAATTTTCAAATTTAAACATTGAGGACAATGTGTTTCATTTAAGTTTGGGGGTAGGTAATAGCATGGTCAGTCTTAAGTGATCCTTTTCTATCTTGCATGATCAAGTTCTATGTTAATGTGAAATGATGAAATAGCTTGTAATGCTTTCCCTTACATTACTTAAATTAAGCATTCTCTTTGATGGGCATTGTTTTATAATTGGTATGAGGGAGTCTAGGAAACCTTAAAAAAAATTCTATCAAACCACTCACTAGTTATGGTTATAACTATCTCGTTAATGCTTGGTTTGTGGCTTGATTGGTGATTATGCACTTAGATTTTACTCTAAGAATGCTAGAACTAGTTTCAAAAGAAACTCAAGGCGAAATAGAATAGAGAGTCGATTCTAAGGAAATGACTTAGGAGATCTTTTGACAGTTTGGACCTTTCTTAATTTATTCCATGTAAATTCCCTATTTTACCCAAACTTTGAGCCTATGCTTAACCAAGTTTTTCAAGAAAACCAATTTTTCAACTCACCCATTTAGCTTACTCGTATTTTTTACTTTCTTCTTGTTTGATCCTCTGTTCAAACTGCTTAATTAAATCAGATTGGGGTTGAGATTCCCTAAGACCTATGAATGAAAGCAAATTGTGGAGGGAAAACAAATAAAAAAAAAAGCTCTTGCATACCAAAAACTAATGTAAATACTCAGTCACACTTCTAAGAGATGACTAAACTGTTGTACAGAAATTCTGATTTTCAAACAAGGAGTGAAGGGAAAAATGGTCCATCAATTGGCCAAAGCTTAAGTTTCGGTGAATAGCTTTAGATTATGTGGGGATCTAATTTAATCAATCTGGTTAAGTCTAGCATGTTGAATGGTTTAAACCTTTATGATTTGCCTCTTTTACCTACCCATGTCCCTATCCCCATTACAATTTAATGAAGTCCTAAAGATCTTCGGATCACTTCTCTACGAATAGTGAAAGTGGACTCTGAAATTAGCCTATGGGATTTTAGCAATAAAATTCAAAGTGCATAGAATGTGTATTGATGAGAAAAGCACCCAATGAGAGACATTATAGAAATTATTGAGTAGAGGGGCAAGATAGAGAAAGTTTCTCTTAGGCAAGCAAACCCTCTTAAAGAAGACTACAGGAGGAATGCACCATCAATCAGAATCTTAATTTTTCTTTTGTGAATAAGTGTTGCATGATCTATTGATCACATTGTGATCAGCAAGATCGAATGTTTGGATCTCTGTATTAAGGACTTTGGTCGAGGACGAGCAAACGTTTAAGTTTAGGGATTTGGTTAGTGGAAATTATGCTGCATTTTAGGCTATCTTATGATATAATTGTGTTGCAATTTCACTATGTTTTGGTGTTGATTTTGTAGGTTTATGCTCCATATTCATAAAAACACAAATTGGAAGGAGAAAGAGTCAACTTGCACGTTTTGGGCCTAAAAACACCCCATTTTGGAGTAATAAAGAGGGTAAGGCCACATGGCGTCAGATTTGAAACTATAGCGATAAGCACGTGATGTCACATGGCACCAGAGCAGAAGCCACGACATCAGAATGACAAATAAAGAAGCAAAGTGGCTGACCCCACATGGCACCAGGATCGAAGTTGCGGCGTCTCGTGAGCAAGGACTGCATGCATGGAAAAATGGCTAAGTGTTGAGCGCCTCAGTTATCAACACAACGCAAGGGTGCCGGAAGCAGCAAAACTTTTCTGGGTGCAGTGCCTTGGCGACCGGATCCAACGCCGGAGCGCTCATCCTTGCTCATCCAACGCATGAGCCACTGAACTCAGCACATGAGTGCCTGAACTCGGCACCTGAGGACCCGAACTCGACGCCTGAGCCCCCGAACTTGGCGCCTTAGTGACCAAAATTGGTGCCTTAGCGCCCAAACTCGGCCCCTTAGCTCCCGAACTCGGTGCCTTAGCACCCGAACTCGGCACGGAGGCCCCGAACTCAACGTCGGAGCGACCAAACTCGACGCCGGTGCGCCCGAACTCGGCGCCGGAGCGCCCAAACTTCGGCGGGCGATGAACTCGGCGCTGGCGCCCGAACTCGCGCGCCGAGCGCCGAACTCGGCGCGGAGCGCCCGAACTCGGCGATGGATCACCAGAGCGCCCGAGCCGCCGGAAAGTCGCCGGAGCGCCAGAGCGCCCGAGCCGCCAGAGCGCCCGAGCCGCCAGAGAGCCCAAACTCGGCGCTGGAGCGCCCGAACTCAGCGCCAGAGCGTCCGAACTCGCGCGCCCGAACTCGCGCCCGCGCGCGAGCTCCAGCGCCGAACTTCATGGCGCGCCGAACTTCGCGCCCAACTTCGCGCGCCCGAACTCGCGCGCGCGCTCGAACTCGCGCGCTCGGGAGGCGCCGAACTCGAAAGCGCGTGCGCGCGCCTGAACTGCGCGCCCGAGCGTGGCGCGCAGCCTGGTGACTGAACTCCGTGTCAGAGCGCTCGTGCTTGCATGTGCAGCACCTTGGTGACTGAACTCAACGCAGGAGTGTTGGTGGCACGAAGGAACGTAAAGTGAGATGCCACAGAGTCGTATGGTGCCACACTCAGCGCCTAATACCTTGCGCCATTGGAGGAGTCCTACGCCGCGTGGCGCCAGATCACTTAAGTCACTAAAAACAAGTGAATATTTCGAACTACCCCATAAAGAGGCGTTATAAATGCACTTTGGGCATTGCGCCTCTTTCCTCAGTTATTTGATTTAGATACACTTGGAGCTAAAAAGAGGAAGAAGGAGAAATCCAAAAGCAAAAGGTGAAGTCTTCTGCCCTTGGTCTATCTTTTCTCTTCCTTTATTTGTGTGTATTTGGGGTAAGTGATGTAATGTGATTTCGGGTTTGGATTCATGTAATTTCAGTTATTTAAATTTAATCTAGTGCAATCCATCTCTAATTTTGTGTGAATAGCTGTTGGGGAGCTATTCGCATGAGGAGATTGACGACCTGCACAAATGCATCTTATCATTTCGTTGAAACTAAGAGGTAATACGAAAGGATACCACCACTCTTCATGTGAACCCCAAATCAATTGTGTTCAATCAGTAGCAGGTGAAGGGTGCGCCGGTGGACTTCGAGAGAAGCATTCGGATACGCGCGGTCATTTTAGCCAAAGCTACTTGGGCCCTTGATTTAGACCTGTGACCTCAAGAGACAAATCAGGCTAAGGAGGGGTGGCACGGTCTTATCGCCTCGAGAGATGGTTATGCACTGAGGATTCCAGACCCACTAACGATACATTGGTTGCACACTTAGCTTCAATTGCATGACTCCTACACTTAGCTCCTAATCTGCTTAGTCTTTGGCGTGTGAGCGTGAATCACTTTAGGAACTGCTGTAGTTAAATAGTATTTTTTGTATTTTTTACATTATGATACTTGGGACAGTTCTCTTTAATTGCAGTAAGTAAGATATAGCTATAGAGGATTTAGTAGCTAGTAAGTTGTAATAGTTCTCGTGGGATTGATCTGGACTCATCCAATATATTACTTCATGCGATGTGCCCTTCTTCATGGGCAGAATTTTTATAGTGTCGTTTGCTCCCAAGAAACTATCCAAGGCTTAAGTTGCCTCCAATGGAGTGAATCTCCTTGCCTTGGTCTTTCTCTAACATCATGTTAGGTGGGCCCCTATTTTGATCACCTAACTAGGCCCCAATAAGGAGTCCTTTAATTTGAAAATCCTCCACAAAAGTTTTATACGGAAGGCTGTACTAAGAGCCTCCTTTACCCTTATTCCTAACCCCAAAGGTCCGTAGCAGTGCAAATTTCCTTCTTTCAAATTAACTAAGTGCATTTTCTTTTCGCTTTAATAGCTCCAAAGGAAATCTTGTGAGAATTTTTCTATTGTATGAATTTCTACCTGAGGCAAATTAAACCAGGTAATTAAGTAAATAGGTGGGATGGAGAGGACTTATTTTATCAGAATTACTTGTCCAGCCATTGACAAAGATTTCTTTATCCAGCCTTGTAATTTGGGTTGTAAACTAGTAATAAACGGAATGGGTAAGGGTCTATTGTTTACCCTTTCAATTATCAAAATTAATTCTGTTTACTGTCAATTTCCGATTAGTTCCAAAGTATCTAGTATTATAATCGGAAAAAGGTAAAAATAGGATGCTCCAGTTGGTTCTCTAGGTTCGACCGTTGAACCATTGAACCGACCGCACCGGTTCAACCGGTCAAGTAACCACTGGCCCAAAAAATGGGTTTAAAACCCTAAAGACAGGATATTCACCCCTCAATATTCGTAGGTAGTCATCCCTCACTAATCCAATTCAAGAGCCAGCTGAACCCAATTGAACCGGCTCAACCAAAATCAAAAGTTTGTCAGTTCGATGACCTGTTGGGTTTTTTAAAACACTGGTTTGTGTCAATTGATTGACCTCTAATAATTACAAAAAATAGGAAACTTTTTAAGATTCTCTCTAATATTTTCAACTGGTTTCCTAATTTTTATTACAAGGAATAAAAAATATTTAAAAGGATATTAGAGTTAATGTACATGAAAATTGGAAATTTACAGTTAGGCTGAGTGGGCAAATAAATTTCCCATATTACCCTTATTTAAACGGTAATCTGGAAAATGGGTTCGGAAGACCTATTTTTTTTTGTTCCATTTATTAAACATTAAAATGGTAATTGGAAATTAATATTTTATTTTCATTTTTTCAATTTTATAATCAGTCGGACAGTAGAACGGGTAATTGAATACCGTTTCTGCTTTAATTCTTGTTTCTTGTTGTGTCTAAATCATGCCTAAGTAAGGTTAGCACTGAGTGCGAGGTTTCACACGTTGTAACAAGTAATACACTGGAGAGTCCAGGTCGATTCCACTGGAAAGTATAAATTGAACACTATAATTATATCCATTATTACTATATATAGCCGAGGTAATAAAATGAGTGACAATTAAACCAAGTATTAAGTTTCCTAAACTAAACCTAAACTACGAGTCGGTCTAGGGGGATATAATTAAGCTCTAGGGATGTAATTACATGCTCCCTTGGTCTATATATTAGCTGAAGTACTTCACTTAGGTTTTTTATTGAACACCTAGTGGATCGGGAATCTTGTACGCGTAGCCCTCTCTCGAGGTGCTACGACTGTACCCCGTTAGCTCTATTATCTCTCGATCTCTAGAGACTAATTAGAGGGTCCATCACCTTTGCGTTCATTACCCTGTGTATCAAGACGCTTATCTCGAAGTCCACTTGTACATCCCTCACCTGCTACTAAGCAGATCCCACCCTATTCGGGAATTACATGTTGGCTAACGTGTGTCTATCCTAACATACCTATTCGGAATTAGGACATGTTATTGTAATAGGTGTCTATCCTAACATACCTTCTCCATCTCAATTAGGACACCAGATATATTGTAATAGGTCACTTATCTATTTTTGATCTATTTGTAATTAAGCTCTATTTGGATGATTAACAAGAAAAAGCCCCAAGTTAATCACATGTGATAATGTCTATCTAGGTTGTTAGGTCTTTAAGAGTGCAAGGCCCCTTAGGAGTATCTATTTAAAAATTACAACAGTTTCCTGATGTCCTCACGAGTTTTGTGCATAACATTTAAGATTTATTTTAATAGGAATACATAAATCTTACACGGTTTATGGGGATTGGTAAAACTTGAGGGCTAGCTAGATTTTAACTATATTAAGATCAGGAATTTTCCCAAATAAAGAACAAAGCTGGCACAAAGCATAAGAAGTTGCAAATTAGATTTAGATCAGGAACTTTCCCTAAATAATTTTGAGAGCTTGTTGTGACAGGAACATAAAGAACAAAGCTAGAACCCAAATTAGATTTAGATCAGGAAAGAGAATCAAAGAGAATCTTTCTCCTCCACGGACAACAAACCAGTTTGCTTCCAATGGGTTCTTCCACTTCTACAGCATATCCCAGCCTTGTCTCTATTACCTTTCCCGCTCTCTTCCTAGGGAGTGATAAGCGCAAGATAAATCTCC
Organism: Aristolochia contorta; assembly: GCA_022405105.1. NCBI lineage: Eukaryota > Viridiplantae > Streptophyta > Magnoliopsida > Piperales > Aristolochiaceae > Aristolochia > Aristolochia contorta. The sequence continues at coordinate 19,182,015 of CM039664.1, forward strand.
CTCTGTCTCTATTCTCCAAAGAAAATTTCGTGCTCCAAGTCTCTTCTTCAAACAGATCACAAAACCCTTATTTATAGGTGATTTTCGGATTGTTTTTCTTTTCCTTTTTCAATACAGCACTTACTGAATTAATCAGCCACTTCCTTGCTTTAATCTCTAAGTTAATGGCCCAAAAACTGCCCTCTTTATCCTCTACACGATCTCCAAGTGCCTTTCATGTTTCCCCCATTTTCTTCTGCAACTGATTACTTCTTTTTCCTTTTTCCTGGTTGAATTGAATAAAGGTAGTTAAGTAAAAATACGATGTAAGTTAGAGGGACATTTTTGGCATTCGATTTTCTGCCCTTGTGTTTACACTATTGGGGATGTCTTTCTGGGATTAATTCGCCCTGGTAGTCATTTCTACATGGTGATTATTGGGCTGCACTTTTTTGGGTGTGGGCTTCTAAATGTTTCATGCTTTCTTCTTTGGTCTTTCATCTTCAATTGAACATCAAAATACGAAAGGTTAAACTTTGAGCTAATTCAACTTTTTCAACCACAACTCGATAAATATTTGCATATAAACTCAAATGATGCCCTGAGTAATTAAGTTGAGATCAAAATCTGTGAAAATGAACAATTAACCAAAGACATGTTGTGGGTTTCTTTGATTTAGCATTTTTACATAGAGCAAACCAATGCATCTTCAATTTAAAAGGGTTTAGAACCTTCTTCCATGAACCTGTTCTGCCACAAGCTTGCATGTCAATCCTGTCTCCACCCTTAGAATAATGCATAACATGAATCAAAAGGTCTTTCATTGGGTTGTTCAAAAGGTATAGAGAATTTTGGATATAGTGGAGCTAAATTAGAAACTAATAGAGCATAACACCAAGCATTTGCTTCTCCCAACTCATCTCCATGATAATAAATACAAAATGAGTTTTTTTTTTTTTTTTTTTTTGTATTTTTTTTTTGAATTGTAACCAGAGGATTATATTGACCATAAAACTTGGAATGATGAATACATTAGAAGCCTAATACCCATTCACCTCACCACTTACTCATAACAAGAAAAATGAAACATTAACCCATCCTTGACAACCTCCAAATGCTCTACTAGTCCTATGAATGGGTAGAAACATTTGTTTTTCAGTATTAAGTTTATTTTTGTGAGTTTAGTAAATCGAAGAAAAGGTTTCATGAGGGTTCAAAATTAGCTCACTAAAGTCACAATATTCAAGGGTAGGCTAATTTGGCTATGTGGGGTTGAAATTCCTATGTGCCTTTATCATCTTCATGTATGCATTTATCAATAAAAGTTCTAGAGATATTGAATCATGAAAGTATCTCACATGAAAAGAAATATGAGACTGAAATTAATGTAGCTGTCATATATGCTCAAATATCACACTGGTTTATTCAATCATGCTAAGAAATTTTCAAACCAATTGTTCCATACTTTTAGCTATACAAACTAAAACCATTTAAAAAAACACAGCAAAATCAGCAAAAATTCTAAGGTTTTTTTGTAAAAACAAAATCAATAAAAGGGCAAACAATCACTCCCCCCACACTTAAACCTTACATTGTCGCCAACGTAAGACCCAAGATTGGATTAAAACAAGTCTAAGCAAATGGTTGATACTTATTCAAATTTTATTTAACAAAGAAAAACTTAAAATGAAAACAAGTCTAAAAAATAAAAGAAAATAAAGGTTAAAGAAAAGTAATCTAATAACTATGATTAGATCTTCCCTTCTCTGGTTAATGGGACTTCCAAATGGATATCTTCAATAAATTTCAAGCTTGTTCATGAAATTCTTTTAACCTGGGACCATTCACTTTGAAAATCTTACCTGTGTCAAGGCTCTTAATTTCCACTACACCATCAGGAAAGACATTAGTAATAATAAAGGGACCAATCCAACATGACTAAAGCTTACCAGGAAATAATTTTAGTCTAGAATTAAACAGTAAAATTTTTTTTCCATTGCAAAAGGATTTCCTGGTAATCATTTTATCATGAAATGCTTTGGTCTTCTCCTTGAATATTCTAGCATTCTCATATGCCACCATCCTTAATTCCTCTAACTCTTGCAATTGTAACTTTCTTTCAACACCAGATTGAACATAATCTAAGTTACATTGTTTCACTGCCCAATAGGACTTATGCCCAATTTCAACTGGCAAGTGACAAACTTTAACATATAGCAACCTATAAGGAGACATACCTATAGGAGTTTTGAATGTTGTCCTATAAGCCCAGAGAGCGTCATCCAAACGAAGACTACAATCCCTCCTAGATTGATTGACCATCTTTGCTAGAACATATTTGATCTCCCTATTCGAAATTTCAGCTTCTCCACTTGTCTGAGGATGGTGTGTAGTGGAGGTAAGATGTGTGACATGGTACTTCTCAAGAAGGGCACCGAAAGTTCTATTATAGAAATGAGTACCACGATAACTAATGATTGCCTTAGGCACTCCAAACCTGTTACAGATGTTGGTCTTAACAAATTTAATGACAGATTTTGCGTCATCCTTCTTCGTTGCTTTGGCTTCTACCCACTTTGACACATAATCCACAGCTAAAATGATGTAAGTATAACCAAAAGATGATGAAAATGGTCCCATGAAATCAATACCCCACACATCACAGATCTTACAAAATAACATAGCAGATTGAGGCAAAATAAATATGCATCTCTATTGAAGGTAGGCCAATAAAATCCACACTCAAGAACCTTGTGTGCTGTTCTTCTTGGTCCGAAATGTCCTTCAACTTCAGAACTATGACAAAAAGTAAGAATATATAAGAATTCAGATTCATTGATACATCTCCTAATTACTTGATCAGAACAAGATTTCCATAAGTAAGGATCCTCCCAAAAATAGTATTTAGAGTCAGCCTTGATTTTTTCTTTCTGAGCACATGTCAAGTCATTGGGAAAAGTCCAAAATTAAAGAATACAATTACTCATCTGGAAAAAATTCAGAAATCATAGGCCAATCTTCTCTTTGGGACTATCCTACTGAGGTGATCAGCCACCAAATTCTCAGCCCTTTTCTTATCTCTGATTTCTAACTCAAATTCCTGCAACAAAAACATCCACCTCAGCAATCTAGGCTTTGATTCTTTCTTCTTCAACATGTACTTTAAAACAACATGATTAGAAAAAACAATTACCTTCGTCCCAAGTAAATAAGAACGAAACTTCTCTAAAGCAAACACAACAACAAACATTTCTTTTTCTGTCACTCTGTACTTACATTGGGCAGGATCAAGTATTTTAGAAGCACAACAAATTACATAAGGTTCCCTGCCTCTTCTTTGCCCTAACACAACACCCACTGCTTTGTCGCTTGCATCACACATAATTTCAAAAGGTGAAGTCCAATCAGGAGATCGAACAATAGGAGTTGCGGTTAACTAGTTTTTCAAATCATCAAAAGCCTTTTTCACTCATCATTGAAATTTAAAAAAACATCTTTTGCAAGAAAGGCACATAAAGGAGATGCAATTTTTGAGAAATCCTTGATAAAACGTCGATAGAAGCCAGCCTGCCCTAAAAATGATCTGATTTCACGAACACATGTGGGATAAGGCAATGAGCTAATCACTTCTACTTTAGCTTTATCAGCTTCTAACCCTTTGGCACTTACAATATTTCCGAGGACAACTCCGTGTTCAACCATGAAATGACTTTTTTCAAAATTTAACACAAGGTTAGTGTCAATGTACTTTTTCAAAACAAGAGACAAATGATGGAAACATTCATTAAAAGAATCACCAAAAACAGTAAAATCATCCATAAATACCTCCATGTTATGCTCAATTAAATTTGAAACATACCAGGGGCATTGCAAAGTCCAAATGGCATTCTCCTAAATGCAATTGTTCCAAATGGGCATGTAAAAGTAGTTTATTCTTGATCTTTTGGAGCTATAGGAACTTGAATATATCCAGAATATCCATCTAGAAAACAAAAGAAAGATTTCCCTACTAACCTGTCCAACATTTGATCAATAAAATGTAGTGGAAAATGATCATTTCTAGTAGTTTGGTTAAGCTTTCTATAATCAATGCATATTCCCACCCATTGGAAATTCTTGCAGGAACAGATTCCCTTTGCATTTTCTATAACAGTCATTGTTGTTTTCTTGGGTACTACATGGATAGGACTTACCCATTTGGAATCAGAGATAGGGTATATTACCCCTGCATCTAACCACTTTAAAATTTCTTTCTTCACAACCTCCATCATGTAAGGATTCAATCGACGTTGAACATCTCTGAATGGTTTGGCATTATCCTCTAAATGTATCTTATGCATACATAAAGTGGGACTTATACCTTTAATATCAGCAATAGTCCAACCAATAGCCTCCTTGTGCTCTTTTAACACTTTGAACAATTTCTCTTCTTGAGATGAAACCAAATAACTAGAAATAATTACCTAAAGAGTGTTTTCATCACCAAGGAAGGCATATTTCAGATTAGATAGAAGGGGTTTCAGTTCTAGTTTGGATGCCTGCAAAATAGAAGGCAACATTCATTTTAGAAGAAGATAATGGTAAAGCCATAGAAGTTGAAAAAATCTCTAAAATTCTCAATGTGGGGAATGTTTGTGTTGCTGCCCTATCTTTCTGGAATGAAGATTCCAATCTTTCATATTCCTGGAGCCACTCATTCAAATTTTCAATTTCAAAAACCTGTTGCACAATCAAATCAATGATATCAACAATCTCAATAGAGTACACACTATTAATGTCACTAGGGTATCTCATAGTATCTAAGATATTGAACTTAATTACTTCACCATCAAATTCCATGGTCAAATTACCCTCATGAACATCAATTTTAGTCTTAAATGTTTTCAAGAATTGACGTCCCAATAGCAATGGCACATTATCAGAAGAATCACCACCTATATCAAGTACATAAAAATCAGCCAGAAAAAACAATTCATTTACTTGAACTAAGACATCTTCAAGTAATCCTATTGGGTATGCATTCGATATGTCTGCTAATTGATTCACAATATTAGTTTTAGTTAACGGTCCCAGATTTAAAGAATCATAGACAGATCTTGGCATAACATTAATTGAAGCACCTAAGTCCAACATGCATCTTTCAATCTTTAAATTACCAATCTTTAAATTACCAATCTTACATGGAAAAGTAAACATACCTGGATATTTGCATTTTGGGGGAATTTCCATTTGAATCATAGCAGAAATATTCTCCCCCATGCTTACATTTTGGGAACTCTTGAATTGTTTTTTGTTGGTGCAAAGTTCCTTCAAAAACTTAGCATATCTAGGCACTTGTTTTATAACATCTAAGAGAGGTATATTTACTTCCACTTTCCTAAAAGTTTCTAAAACTTCCTGGTCAGCAACTTCTTTTTTTTGATTTTATAAACCTAGAAAGAAAAGGTGGTGGTTCTTTCACACTAGGGAGAATCCTAGGATTGACATTCTCTTTCCCAAGATTCACAACATCTCAATTTCTCTCCCCTTAGCTTTTGGTTCCTCTAATTCTTTTCCACTCCTAAGTGTTATAGCATAAGCATTCTCTTTGGGATTTGGGATCGGCTGAGCTGGGAGCTTACTAGAAAGTTGAGCTTCAATGTTACTCAATGAGTTGGCAATCTGCCCAATTTGGGTATCTAGGTGCTGCAAATGAGTGTCAGTTTTCTTTTGATATTGAACACCTTGAGAATGTACCTGACCAATTTGAGTTGTGATTTGTTTAACCAAATCCTCCAAGGATGAGTTTGAAGCTTGAGTTTGAGGTGCATTGGATAAATATTGTTGCCTCTGGTTACTTTGTCCATATCACAAGTTGGGATGGTTTCTCCAACCCTCATTATAAGTACTGGAAAAAGGATCATATCTCCTTTGGGATTGACCTTGAAATCCTCCTATAACATTGACATCTTCAACCTGTAAAGTGGAACACAAATAAGTAGAATGAGATAAGTCCGTACAAATTAGTAGAATAACATGTGTAGTTAAATTAGCAATTTGTTGTGCATTCTCTTTCAATGTCTCTTGAATAATACTAGCATTTATCTCATTCACCTACCTAACTTGTCTTACATCATTTCTTGTTCCAAATTGATGAGGGTTTTGAGCCATGGTAGATATCAATTGCCTAGCTTGTGTGGGTGTTTTATCCACTAAAGCACCTGCACTTGCAGCATCTATCATTCCCATATCATGTGGTAAAAGACCTTCATAAAAATACTGAATTAACAATTGCTCACTGATTTGGTGTTGGGGACAGCTAGCACACAATCTTTTAAACCTTTCCCAATTGTCATATAAGGATTCATTAGGATTTTGCCTAATTCCACAAATTTCTTTCCTTAAGGATCCTATTCTACTAGCAGGAAAAAACTTCTCAAGAAAAGCCTTTTGCAAATCAGTCCAAAGTACTAATAGATCCAGGAGCAAAATAATATTAACTCTCTCCACATGTCATTTTGTTTTTTGAAAAATGTTTAATTTTCTTCAAAAAATTCAAAATAGCGAAAAGAGAAAGGGATAACCTTCAAAATAGTGAATGCATACTTGGGGGCCCATACTACCAAAGATGGGGATTATCCAAATGAGATAACAGCACGCTATTGTGTAAGTAATTTCAAGTATGAATTTGTTTGTTTAATTATTGGTTACAATATGAACTTAATGATCGATTTTATTTTTACTGTAGAATGTTTACGGGATAAGGCTATTGAACGACAAATTATGGAGAGCAAGGACCCTCAACGACTTACTCCTACTTTAGACGAGGTTTTTGGAGGCCATCACGGTGGATACGAGACAGGTATTGGGATTTGTTACACAAGAGGTAGGAGTGGATCTTCTATTAATTCTATACAAATGGATGCAATGAGATCTAAGCTTGAAGCAGCAGAGACGGAGTCGTCAAGACAAAGGGAAATCAATGAAATACTTATGACTCGAATGCGATCATTAGAGAATTTTATCCATCAAATTAGGTCTGACCGCAATTCCACCACTCCCTCAACATTAGGTTTTACTTCTTTAAACTACTCAATTACGTAGGTTCATTTTAATTTGTCCTCCATTAAGTTTCATTACTTTCATTACATGTGCACAAGAGAGCGATGAGGACGCTTATTAGTGATTGGGTGTTTTGTTATATGCATGACAGTGTAGGTTTTGCACACTTAGAGAATGTTTCTCTTTTACATGACATTTTTATGTTTTTCTAAACTTCTGAATTAAATAATTGCAGGTACACAAGATAGCAATGAAGATTTCTTTTAGTGATAGAGTGATCTAGTTATATGGATGGCGGTGTTGGTTTCAGACATCGAGGGAGGATTTTTGGTTAATGCCACTTAGATTTTTTTGTGAACTTAAGAATATATTATGAAGAAACGATGTTTTATATATTTTTTGTGAACTTTTGAATTGATTATGGAGAATCAATATTTTTGGTGATCTTTTCAATGTTTGCAGTTTGTTTAATGAATGGAGAATGGTGAATTGGTTGCATTGTATAACATTGTATAACTATATAATTAATGTTAAGTGTTAAATATAGATGTTTACCATTGAAAAAAATATTTGTAAAAAAAAACGTATTAGGGGCGGTTATGTGTCGTCCCTAAAATTAAACAGAAACCCATTATTTTTAGAGGCGGTTGAATGAACAACACCTACTATGTTTTACGGACTGTTTTTGTACCGCCGCTAATATTAAACCGAAACCATGATTTTTAGGGGCCGTTGAATGAACCACCCCTAAAAATTTTTAAGGACGTTGTTGAGACCGCCACTAAAAGGTTTTAAGGACGCTATCAGAGAATGCCCCTAAAAACATCATCAGGGACGCTGGAATGTCGTCCCTATTGTTTTCCCAGTGATAGGGATGGTGGAATGTTGTCCCTATTGTTTTCCAGTAATAGGGATGGTGTTTTTTAATTCGTGACGGTCCTTCCCGCCTCTAAATCGCATTAGCAACCTTCTTATTAGGGACGACTGCTGGACCCCCTCTAATGAGAATATCGACGGGTTTTGGCTCATCAGGGACGGGTTTTAAACCACCCCTTAAAGCCAGTTTTCTACTAGTGTATTTATCTACTATATACAATTTACTTGCTGCTTTTCACTCCCAATCCCATGGCTAAAATTGTAATAACTAAAATTTAGATTTGGTGTTATACTCTTGATAGGTTGACAAAGAAAAATTCAGGTAGCTGGACTCCCCCTTAATTTCATATAACTAAAACCAATTGAGCAAAAGTTCTAATTAATTCAGATTTTAACCAAGAATTTAATCAACCCAAACATACTAGCATGTTCAAAATAGTTGGTTTAATCACGCTTTAGTTGAAATTAAGATAGGTGTGACCTCTCCAAACCCAAATATTTGCCTCTTTTAACCATTTTGTTTACCTTGTGCATAACAAAACGAAAAGCTATAAATTTAATCAACACATGAAATGATCAATTTCATGCACATGAAAATTTTAAGCACTTCAAATTAGTGTGATTTAAATATCAAAAGTACCAACACTAAATTTAATGAAGTCCAAACAATCTAAATAATAGCCAAACCATTACAAAAGCCAAGGTACAAGATATTTTCGAAAGACAAATAAAGAACAAAGCTGGAACAAAGCATAAGAAGTTGAAAATTAGATTAAGATCAGGAACTTTCTCAAATAAAGAACAAAGCTGGAACAAAGAATAATAAGTTGAAAATTAGATTAAGATCAGGAACTTTCCCCTTTTGAGAGCTTGTTGTGACACATCCCCCAAAGAGAATCGTTTCTCCTCCACGGACAACAAACCAATTTGCTTCCAATGGGTTCTTCCACTTCTACAGCATAGCCTAGCCTTGTCTCTTTTACCTTTCTCCTTCTCTTGATAGGGAGTGATAAAGGCAAGATAAATCTCCCTTTTCTCTATTCTCCAAAGAAAATTTAGTACTCCAAGTCTGTGCTTCAAACAAATCACAAAACCCCTATTTATAGGTGATTTTCGGACTGTTTTTCTTTTCCTTTTTCAATATAGCAGTTACTGAATTAATCAGTCACTTCTTTCCTCTAATCTCCAAGTTAATGGCCCAAAAACTGCCTCTCTTTATCCTCTACATGATCTCCAAGTGCCTTTCATGTTTCCCCCATTTTTTTCTGCAATTGATCACTTCTTTTTCCTCTTTCCTGGTTGAATTGAATAAGGGTAGTTGAGAGAAAATACGATTTAAGTTAGGGGGCATTTTTGTCATTCGATTTTCTGCCCTTGTTTCTACTTGATTGGGGATGTCTTTTTGGGATAGTAAGTTTCTTTGTTAGTTTTCCAATGCATCTTCAATCTTTAAAATCTGATCAGATACGAAGACGTTATGATCAAAATACGAAAGATAGTTAAATCCACGAAAGAAAAGTAATTCCACTCCTTTATCAATTAAAAATAAAAATTAGCCATTCTAAAATCAAAATTGATAAATATTTGCAAATAAACTCAAATAATGCCCAAAATGTAACCAAAGTAATTAAGTTGAAGTGATAAAAATCTGTGAAAATATGAACTTATCAATGGTTTACTACTCCTAAGGAGGCATTTTCTCCCCTCAGATTACTAAAAAGGCTCTTTCACTGAGGGTTTAAATCCCCAACCAAAATCACAAAAACCGCCAGTAAAGGTTCTACCAGCAGAAAATAATGTGCCACCAACAAGAACATCGGCGGGAGCTCCGCCGGTGGCATACCGAAAAAAAGACCAATGAGAATAAAACCTCTACCGGCGGTTGTTATTACTAGTAGAGGGTTTTCCTCATTGGCAGAAAAGTGTTCAGTACAATATCTATACTTGCCGGTGAGAGTTTATTCTAGCAAAATATATTTTGCTAGTAACACATGAAGTAAAACGGCCGGTACAAATTTAAAAAAAAATCATTTTGAAATTGGTTTTTTGAACTGTCAATAAATAAAATTTTGTTTTTGTTTTACTTGATAAATGTTGCATCAATACAAAATTCCAACCATACATGTAATCATACAAAATTCCTACTACACTAAAATCAACTGCTTCACAAAAAATTATATCTAATTACAACCATACATTTATTCATAAACAATTTAAAGTTCATTACAATTAACCATGTATAATTGCACCCTTACATATAAAAAAATGGTTAAGCTACACAAAATTATTGTTCTTCTTCTCCTGCCAGCATAAATCAAGATAGCAATTAGTAGTGCATACCTAAGTTTTCTCCCTCAATTTTGGATTTAAAGCATATAATTTCCGGTATAAAGAAACACATAACATATCCGGATTTTGTTGTCGTTGTGTTAGTATGGCGATTTGCTCCCTCATAATCGTCAGCTCCCTTTGTGTCACAACATCTTTCTCCTTCTATGATTGCACTTTTTCGCTCAATGTTGCAATTTCTTGTTGGGACATCGACTTGTGCACACGACCAGCCCTACCTCGTAACTTACTGTGGTCAAGTACCTTCTCATATCCAAAGTGATGCCCACCATAGAGTTAATCTAATATGGAACTCAAATCTGTCGAGTCGTGCGAGTCTGCGACCTAGCGAGAAATGACTTCATGATGTAATTGTTCCTACAAAACACACATTGCAGAAGAATATTTAGTTTTCTATCTAATATGGTAACTTATGAACATACATATTTCTCATGCGTGCCTTCGGTAAGAAACATCACATCCTTCTTCTTATGGGCCCTCACGTAATCATGGAACAAACTAAATAATCTCCCTTTTTTCTTCCTCTGTTTTTTGAAACACCATCAACTCACTTGTCGACTCACTTATTGTGTTACTAGCTCTGATCAGAGCCTCCGAAGTTGTCAAACTTGTCCTATACAAGAACCTCCACATCTTAGGCCGAGTCCGACCATGTTAGGGTTGACTTGATTTATCTTGGACTATGATGAATCTGAGTCGAGTTCTGAGTTTGTGTTGGAGAACCCTAGTTATTGTAATCTTCAGCCCCCACTCATGGTCACTTGGTCACACATGCCACATTTTCTTTTTATCTGAAACCAAATCACTGTGACTCTATTTAGGCATTGTGTTCATTGTTCAGAGTTGTGAGAGTGTGGATAGAGTCTAAGGAGTCAATCGTTATATAGTCATCCAAAAAATTAAGTTGTGGGCTTAGAGATGCCCTTAAAAAGTCATTTAGAAAGGTAGTCTTCAAAAAGGTTGGGATACTCTGGATCCAACTATGAATTCTTTTTTATCATGATTGCCAGTATATGTGGAGGCAGCTTTCGCAAGTGAGTCCGCTATGAAGTTTGTTTCCCTGAGTTGATGACAAGTCGTTACTTTGGGCAGGTGTCTCAGCAGGTTTTGGCACTTGTTCCTGCAATGCATCAGCTTCTAGTGGCCCTGTTTCTCCCCCTAGATCAAATTTATTATAATCTGTGAATCCCCTTCTATACAACAATGTTTAACAATACAAAGAGTGAGATATAGTGCTAGGATTTCTACTTCATTGTTTGTTTTATTTCTCAGTGGCTAAAATTAAAGGGACCCTTTGGAATTCCTAATGACCATGACACCCCTTGATTTAGATCCATTTTCCATTGACGATCCATCAAAATATGCTTTTAGACAATCATCTACTGGGGAGACCATATGACATTTAGTCTGTAATATTTTTCTTTTAGTTCTTCTGTTAGCACATTGTGGGGGGGGTGTGGGTGTGGGAGTCATGTTTTCAAACTCAAGGGAGTACTGAAGAGTATAGGAAGGATCTGATTGTATGCTCTTGTGGTCTTATTTGTGTGTGTTCTATTATTTTCTCCCAGATTTCTTTAGCAAAGTTACAAGCTAGCAATAAGTGGGAGGGTGTTTTTAATTCTTCCGAACACATTCTACATGTTGGGCTGACCTGAAGTCTTATCAGTACAGTTACAAACTAGCAATAAGTGACAGGCGCGGCGGCCGTGGCGGCCGTGGAGATAGGATTACTCATTCAAAAAACACACATTAAGAGGAAATTATTTATGGACATCCCCACCAACAGAAGGAATCACTCACATCCGTTTAAAAAATTCCGCTGTTCCAATCTCTTGACTCGTTTATAACCTCTTCACTCCTACAACACTTCACCTCCTCGTTCCTTCGCTCTGTTCTCTACAGAAACAAAAAAAAAAAAAAAAAAAAAAAGCGATCATGTCCTACGTCCCTCCTCACCTCCGGGCTGCTTCAGCAGCTGCTCCATCGTCTCACGCATTCTCCTCCAACTCCCGCTCCAACGCCACTTCCTACTCGGACACCTTCGAAAACGATCGAATGATCTCCTCGCAAAACCCTAATGTCACCCAATCTAAATTCTCATCCGCTAATGTCGGTCACCGCCGCGTCGCCAATTTCACCTCGCAGTCGCGGACCGCTGCCGTGCCGGAGCCGGTTTTCAAGCAATGGAAGCCGTCGGAGAGGGTTTTTCGGCTCAAACCTGAGCAGGTTGGTGGTGCTCCCTAGGTTTTGGTGACGCCTGGAAGCGGGCGGTTCTGTTGTTTTGGCTGTTTTTTAATAGTTTCGCTGAGTCGTGAGATGCAATGGATGAATGCGAGGTCGGTGCGAGTCTACATATCTTGAATTGAGTTTTTTGTTTTATTTTTTTTGCTTTTGCTTTTGCTTTTGCAGATTGAAGAGGTCCGCATGCGGCTAAATGTTGATGTTGCTGTTGCTCCGGATTCTCCGCCTGCACCTGCGCCTATTGAAACCTTTACTGATATGGTGAATTTACTTTGTCTGAATGACGAAGGTTCCATAAATTGTTTAGCAGTTGAAAGTTATTGTTAATTTTCAATTTATTTATTAAAATGCATTTTTTCTTGTTATTCAGTGTTTACATGACAGCATTATGAAGGATATTGCTTTTCATGAATACACAAGGCCGACACCTATCCAGGCGCAAGCAATGCCTGTTGCTCTTAGCGGGAGGGATCTTTTGGGCTGTGCTGAGACGGGGAGTGGAAAGACAGCTGCATTTGCAATTCCAATGATTCAGGTTTTGCTCTCCTTTAGTAGTATTTCTGTAGATGGTGTGTGTTTTATTAAAATATCTCTAATTGTTGCTTTTCATATTTAAAGTGTTTATCTGATATCTGGCCTTTTTAGTGATTCCTTAAATAATGATGAATTGGTCATTGGTTATATTTTATAGCATTGCTTAGCCCAAGTACCTGTTCGGCGTGGTGACGGACCATTGGCATTGGTACTAGCTCCTACGAGAGAGCTTGCCCAGCAAATAGAGAAAGAGGTGAGTTCACATTTACCAGTGGCATGGTAGATAAACTTGCATTATTGCCAAATACAGCATCAAATTTGACATTGAGATTGTCCTAATATTTTGGTCAAGATGCTTAGCAGCTCGTGTCATAGCTATTTTGTTAGTGGACCACAAAACAAGTTGCTCTTGGTTGTTTATTTGTTTAATTTTTGCTTTTAATTTCTTCAATTGCTGTCTAATTCTAGCACCACAGTAGATACAGCATGTTGCTTTTTGTGAGAGGTCAACATCTGATTTCATTATGTAAACAGACCAAACAGCAGATCCTCGATTTGCATGTTAGTAGAAGAGAGTCACTTTGTTATTACATTGTTTGAAGATGTCAATGGTTTATATCTATCTGTGTAACTTTGGTTTGTTTTATTTGCATGTGCAGCAGTTTCCTTTGTAATTTTCTGTTAGTATCCATATGTCTTCAGTTCTAAAATAAAAAAACTCTATACATCTGTCATCGTTCACTAGCAACAAAGCTTCTCTGGATTGTTTCCAAGATTTAAGCTCATGTGAAATCTTTTTTCTTCCTACCTGATATACTCGAATCACCTGTCAACAAGTATGACAGCAGTCAAATGAGATATTCTTTAATAAAGCTGTCTGGAAAAAAAGGTGCTTCCTTCATGATAATTTCATTTTATTTGTAATATTTGTGTTCCACATGCAGTTCAGTAAAGGTTCTTTTCCCTCATTCAAATCTGTAAGTCCTGTGTGCTTCTTGTTTTTGATAGGCTTTGGTTGTGGTTAGCTCATTAGGACTATGCTTTATGTGGCAAACTTAGGGGTGAAATTAGATATCCTCTGAAATGTAGAATAGCGTGCTTTTTTTGTCCAACAAATTCACTCTGTGATAAGGTTTATAGTTTTTCCTTGATGTTCAATAATCATTCTTCTTATCCTTTCCAGGTTAAGGCATTTAGTCGGTCTCTTGAATTGTTTAGAACTGCTATTGTTGTGGGAGGAACAAACATAACTGAACAGGTATCAGTACTAAATTGTTCATTTAGATACATCATTAGAATCTTCCTCAAACAGTGCCGTCATCTGTTTTGAGGTTCTGAATTTTCTGCTTTGCCACTAGCCTCTAGACAAATTGCACTTGGTTATGGAACTTAGTTGTTTGATTTCTGTAGCAGAGGTCAGAGCTGCGAGCAGGAGTTCATATTGTGGTTGCTACACCTGGAAGATTTATTGATCATTTGCAGCAGGGGAATACTTCTCTATCAAGGATATCATTTGTTGTTCTAGATGAAGCTGACAGAATGCTGGACATGGGTTTTGAACCACAAATCCGAGAGGTAATATTTTGGAGTAATAATGAGAATGAGGTTGAAAAAAAATGAAAGAGATCAGTATGGTACAATGTATATCTGTTTGTTCATTTTCTTGAGTTTCTTCCCTTGAATGAAGCAACTGATATATTTACTACTTTTAGGCTTATCTATATAATGAGGCTAATGCAGAAGCATTTTAATGAAAAAAGATTAAGGTGGATTGGGAATTCACTAAATTCATTAGAACTGATAATGAAGTACAAAAGAAAGTGCTTTTAAACCAAGTAGTCGGAATGTAAGATGAAAAATTAAAGAATATGCTGCTTAATTGCTGTTTAATCTGTTCTATATCCTCAGCAAACTAATAATGTAATTACAGATTCAGTGTTTTTGGAGATCTTACAGCAGCATTGACTTTTCCAGGTGATGTGTAATCTTCCTGAAGATCATCAGACATTGTTGTTTAGTGCAACCATGCCCGTTGAAATTGAAGCACTAGCACAGGTAATGTTGTTGGTTTAATCTTGATTTTTTGTTTGTAATATACAAAATGTGCTCAATTATTAGTCTTACAAACTATATGGAATTAGGAATACCTAAAAAAACCTGTGCAAGTGAAGGTGGGCAAAGTGAGTAGTCCAACGGCAAATGTATCTCAAGTCTTGGAGAAGGTTCCTGAAAATGAAAAGGTTTAGTTCCTTTCTAATGTCCCTGAAGTTCATACTTTCATTATCTCCAGTCTGGATTATAGAATAGAGGGAAATGTCTCTTGTAAATAGCTTTTCTTTGTGCATCTGTTCCTTGAAGGCTTGGTTGTCACAGGGATTTTGAATTACCACCAACATTTACATGTTCATTATTTTTTTGTATATTTTGATTTGATGTGCCCATATTTATTTTCTGCATGTAAAGCTTGCAATCCATAGGCGCATTAGAGTGCTTGGTTACTGGGGCCTACATAATTGAACATGATAATGGGTCCATATTGATTTTTGAACTGGACGAAGATGGTTGTACTTGCTTGAGTCCATTTTGATGTCTCATATGCATGCTAGATAAAATTATGATATCATTGGGGACATTTGTGTTCTGTAATATGATAATATAGAGTTGGCATTTGCTATTTGATAGAAAAGTATGTCAATAGTTTTTCATAAGTGTGTCAATATTTTACCCTCTGATAAACAGGTCAATATTTAGGTGATATCACAGGTGTATCTAGGCATTAGTATAAAACACAAAATTAATTAGTAAACAATGACATATTTTGAGGGTATGCGTGCAGTGTTTTAATGTGAAGCTATATGTTAATCCTTAGTGTTCTGGGTTTATTTGCTGTAGTCGATGTATGATTGTTTTAGGTTGTGTCTTGTACCCCTGTGCCCAATTTACATCTTTCATACCTCAAGTTTCCACACATTCGTGATCCTTCTTACCTCAATTTTCATAACTTGTTTGCTTGGTCATTTTTGACTTAGCTGAATGTGCATTTTGATTTTCATCTAAATTATTAAGAAAGTTTCTGATAGTTGAAAACCTCCTTTGGATGGTTTGGTTTTTATGGTCCTCTTTTGGTTGGCCTCTATTCTTTTCAATAGATAATTTTGATCTAGAAAACAAGAGAAAATACATGCTGGCTGGAAGCAAGAATGTAAGGATTAACTAGCAAAGATGCAAGGGGTGATATTCACTGTGTGCTGCTGGAGGTTAACAGCAGGTTTGTTGCATCACTATTCAATGCTACAAACATGGGATCATGGGACATGAAGTCCCCAGGCAAATGTCTTGGATCTCTTTGAAATGCCATCACAATCTTCTAGTAGGTTTGGCATTACCAGCCCTCCAGGCCATGACCAGCATAGAACTCTATAACTAGGGAGACAGATGTTTAATTTAGGAAATCTCAATGTTCATCAAGGCAGCACCATCAGAGGACCTGAGAAGGAGATAAGGTCAGCACCTTCAGAGGACATGAAAGGTTGACAAGGGTAGCACCATCAGAGGACCTGGAAATCACCATACTCAGCAGACTTCGACTTCAATCCTTTCTTAGGGCTTTTGTCGAAGTTTAGGTTTGACGGAGCCAGCTTTTAGGGGTTCCATGATTGAGTGACTATTTCAAGATGGGGAATTGACTCACATTCTTCTAGATCTTCTTATGGCACCACTGGTCAATTTGTTGAAGTTGTTAAGAAGGGAGAGCCAAACAAGAATTGAGTGAATAACTGTTAAGACCCCAATCCATTTTACGTACACACACAATGCAACAAGAAGCAGGGGTAAACTGGTGTTTTACATGTCATACCAGGAGGGAGTACGTCAGTTTGTTTCGAGGAAGGTTCTAGTAAGGGAGAGGGGTATTAGAGAAGAGAGGGGAAGAGAGAAGGTATGGGAATTTTGGAGTAGAAAGTGTAGTCAGGATTGGAGAGATAGCAGGCCTCTTGAATTGCTTGCTCTGCCTGTAAATATTACCACTGGTTCTAAAGGTTACAGAATATAGAAATACTTTAGCTCTTTTCTCATCCTCTTCTATTTCCATTCGAAACTAACTCTTGCAGGTTCGGTTGATTGCCGGGACGTATCAAATTGGTATCAGAGCCAAGGAATTCGGCTCATCAATGGCTGCTAAGAAGGTGGATGAGCGTTTGGGTCAGATGGAAGAATAGATAGGGACAGTCAGGAATGAGTTCACTCAATTCAAGGGCGAGCTACAACAGCTTCCTGCGATGCAAAAGACTATTGTGGAGATGATGGCCAAGTTGGAATCTATGTTGAAGATGCAAGGGAAGATGAGCAACAAACCTCTGTTGTCTGGATCTGATTTGCTGGGACAATTGGCTTCGACATCTCATGGTGGCTTACGGGGTAAGGCAGCGCACCTGCCCTCCCTGTCGACTCCAGCGAAGGGGCTTGGGGAGGATTTTTCAGCGACAGCCAGGGGAAACGAATGGCGTCTGGAACACCGAGTGCTACAGCTTGAGATTCCGGTATTTGAGGGGGAGAATCCAGACTGATGGGTCTTCACAGCTGAACGATTCTTCCAACTGAATTGGCTCAACGAATCAGAGAAATTAGATACTGCCATCATCAGTCTTGACGGAGATGCCTTGGCGTGGTTCCAGTGGGAGGACGGTCGTCATCCCATTCGAACATGGGCAGTTCTCAAATCCATGGTGCTGGAACGGTTCTGACCATCTCAAGAGGGATCGATATGCGAGAAGTTTCTCGCCCTGAAACAAGAAGGGACTGTCCGAAAATTATTGCCGCCAGTTTGAGATGTACGCGGCTCATCTGGAGCACATTCCCGACCTAATTCTGGAGGGTAACTTTGTCAATCAATGGCTTAAAACCAGACGAGAGAAGAGAAAATGGGCTCAAGCAGCTCATGGCCCTGGCCCAAAAGGTCGAAGAGCGCTATGCAGCACAAGCCCAGTTTCGAGTGGCCCACACCACTATGACCCACAACTCTCCATCAAACCCTAATGTGGCTTTCTGAACTCAGCCGACGGCCTGGAGTCGAACAACTGTTTCGGGGGAGAAATCGACTACACCAAAAACAACGGGACTGTATCGAAGATTGACGGATTCCGAGCTTCAATCCAAGTGGGAAAAAGGGCTATGCTACAGGTGCGATGAAAAATATTCATTTCATGTTTGCAAAAAAAAAAAGAGTTACAAGTTCTTGTGGTCAGCGACGAGGAAGCATACTTGGAGGAGGCGAACAACGACGAGACGCTTGTTTTTGGAGAGACCATAGAGTTATCTCTCAACTCTACGACGAGCAAGTCTCACTCAAATCGATGCTGAAAGTGCTACGCAATGAAAAGGAAGGAATTTTGCTGGAATTGAGCAACCTGATGGTGGCGGCAGAATCAGAGTGACAAAGAAACTTCCCCGGAGCTGGTGGAATTGCTACAACGGTTTGCCACAGTTTTCAATATGCCGAATGGGCTTCCCCCACCTCAAACAAGTGACCATTCGATTGTGCTTAAATCAGGAACGTCCCCAATTAATGGCAGGCCATATCGTTACCCACAAGTTCAAAAGGATGAAATTGAACGATTGGTCGCTGACATGCTCCGTGCTGGGATCATCCAACCAAGCAAAAGTCCATTTTCAAGTCCTATTTTGCTGGTTCGCAAAAAAGATGGTAGTTGGAAGTTTTTGTGTCGACTACCACGCCCTCAACCAAGCCACTGTTCCCGACCGATTTCCTATACCGATGATCGACGAATTGATAGATGAATTGCATGGGGCAAGTATCTTCTCTAAATTGGATTTAAAATCCGGATATCACCAAATCCGTGTCTATGCTGCCGATGTGCCGAAGACAGCGTTTCGGATGCATGAAGGTCACTACGAATTTTTAGCCATGCCATTTGTACTAATGAGTTGGCAACATTTCAAGCATTGATGAACGAGGTATTTAAGCCTTACCTCCGACGATTTGTTTTAGTTTTCTTTGACGATATCCTTGTCTATAGTGCAACTATGGCAGATCACTTGCATCACTTGGAGATTGTATTGGGCGTTCTACAGTCACAACAGCTCTTTGCGCATCGTTAAAAGTGCCATTTTAGGCAAGCTCAATTAGAATATCTGGGTCATGTGATTTCAGCCGCAGGGGTGGCAACGGATAAGTAAAAAATTGAAGCTATGCTCAATTGGCCAAAACCAACCAGCCCCCGGGAGCTGCGTGGGTTCCTTGGGCTGACAGGCTACTATAGGAAATTCGTGGCTGGCTATGGGAAGATTGCTCGGCCTCTTACTGAATAACTCAAAAAGAACAAGTTTGGATGGGATGAGGCAGCAGAGAGCGTTTACTCGTCTGAAAGAAGCCATGACTACATTGCCGGATTTTTCCCAGCCGTTTATTATTGAGACCGATGCTTCCGGATTCGGTTTGGGGGCTGTTCTCATACAGGAGCAGAGGCCTATAGCCTATTTCAGCCATGTTCTTTCTCCATGGGCTTGCCTCAAATCCATCTACGAGAGAGAACTAATGGCCATTGTTATGGCCATGCAAAAGTGGAGACCGTACTTGTTAGGGAGGAAGTTCATAGTCTGAACTGACCAACGCAGCCTCAAGTATCTTTTAGAACAGCAGGCAGTTAGTTTGGAGCACCAAAAATGGTTGTCCAAGTTGTTAGGCTTCGAATTTGACATTCAATACAATCCGGGGAATAGCAATAAGGCTGCTGATGCCTTGTCGCGTATTGGAGCCAAAGCTGAACTCTCCACCCTCACCATGCCTCAGACGTTTGACTTTGATGAGATACAAGCCCAGGTGCAGCAGGACACTCGCTTAGTTCACATCATTTCGGTAAAAAATCAACCAACCTCTTTTCCATGTTTCAAGCTTGTCCATGACAGGTTGTTATACAAAGGGAGAATGGTGGTACCCAGCTCTTCACCTATTGTTTTGACATTATTGAAGGAGTTCCATGACAGTCCAGTTGGAGGACATTCAGGGATATTTGAAACTTACAAATGACTAGCATCAGATTGGTATTGGATTGGGATGAAACGAGATCTCCAGAATTATGTTGCAAGGTGTTTGGTATGTCAGCAAAATAAGAGTCAAACACTGTCCCCTGCAGGCCTGTTGCAACCGATACCCTTGCCCGATCAGGTATGGGAGGATTTGACTATGGATTTCATCGAGGGGCTGCCAAGATCAGAGGGGTTCGATTCTATCATGGTCATAGTGGACAGGTTGAGTAAGTATGCTCATTTTGTGGCCCTTCGACACCCTTTTTCAGCACTAACAGTGGCAGCCACTTTTGCTACAGAGGTGGTACGCGTACATGGAGTCCCCCGGTCCATTATTTCATACAGGGACAAGGTGTTCTTGAGTACTTTTTGGACTGAACTTTTCCGCTTGCAAGGCACTACAAACGCAGTACAGCCTACCATCCCCAAACCGATGGTCAAACGGAGGTAGTGAATCGATGTATTGAGGCATATCTCCGTTGTTTTGCATCAGCTAAACCCCGACAGTGGCGTAGGTGGTTAGCTTGGGCCGAGTATTGGTACAATACCTCCTTCCACACGGCAACTCAAACAACACCCTTCCGCATTGTGTATGGTCGCGACCCCCCTCCTCTGATTCGGTATGGTACCAGCACTACTTCGGTGCCTGCAGTCTCCTAGCTGATCGTGATACTATTTTGGATGAGTTGAAGTACCACCTCATTCGCGCTCAAGAAAAAATTAGGCGTAATGCAGATGGCAAACGTCGTGATGTCCACTTTGACGTGGGTGACAAGGTGTTTCTCAAACTCCAACCGTATCGTCAGAAATCATTGGCCAAGGGAAGGAATGAGAAGCTGGCCCCACGGTTCTATGGGCCCTTTGAGGTTGAAGCTCGAGTTGGGACTGTTGCCTATAGGTTGCGTTTTCCCAATCCCATCACTGTGCATCCCCGGTGTTCCATGTGTCCCAACAACGCAAAATGGTCGGAACTGACCACATTTCTCCACAGCTTCCACCTCAACTTCAGGAAGACATGGTTTTGGTCGTTGCACCTACTGAGGTGTTGGGCGTCCGTCCAGCTGCACAAGGTTCCCCGGGTGCCCATGAGGTTCTTATCTAGTGGGCAGACTTACCACCCTTTGAAGCTACTTGGGAACCCTTCACCACAATTCAGCAACAGTTTCCGAATTTTCCCCTTGAGGACAAGGTGAAACTGTGGGTGGCGGGTAATGTAAAGACCCCAATCCATTTTACGTACACACAATGCAACAAGAAGCAGGGGTAAAGTGGTCTTTTACATGTCATGCCAGGAGGGAGTACTTCAGTTTGTTACGAGGAAGGTTCTAGTAAGGGAGAGGGATATAAGAGAAGAGAGGGGAAGAGAGAAGGTATGGAAATTTTGGAGTAGAAAGTGTAGTCAGGATTGGAGAGATAGCAGGCCTCTCGAATTGCCTGCTCTGCCTGTAAATATTATCGCTAGTTCTAAAGGTTACAGAATATAGAAATACTTTAGCTCTTTTCTCATCCTCTTCTATTTCCATTCGAAACTAACTCTTGCAGGTTCGGTTGATTGCTGGGACGTATTAATAACACCCCCAGTTGATGATCTTTTGTAGTTGAAACTCTCTCATCCATATTTGCAAGGAGATGAAGCACCTGTTTGCTCCCTTTTCCCCCCCAAATCTGATCTCTTGATTTTTTTTTTTTTTGAAAATGCTGATCTCTTCATCTCTTTTTTTTTTGAAAATGCTGATCTCTTCATCTCATTTCCTCAAAGTGTCTATTGGTCATCTTTGATCTTTGACTTGGCAGAAAGTGTATACTATTATTCAAGCATATGGATACAAAACCAACAGTGAATGATTTATAATTTTGTCATCCTTTTTGTTTTTTAGAAGTTAGTCTTGTCATCTTTGTTCAGGCTTCTTTCTTTTTATTTCATATATAAATCAAAGCACATCCATGGGCCATGCACATATCTTCTTCAAATAGAACAAATATTACTTGCTAATGTTCATTTGGTTGTTTTGTGTGTAGATTTATCTTTTTCTTATCCATTTTCTGGTGTTTCACTGATTCTGCAATAAATTCGTTGACTTCACTGGGATTTCAGATATTTGTTTTTTGAACTCTTAAAGGGAGTTTGACAGTTTTACATCTTGGCACACTGATACTTCTTTTGTATCATGTTGCAGATTGACCGGCTTTTGTCTTTATTGGTGGAGGAAGCATCTCAGGCTGAAAGGTCTGGGCGCGCACTACCCCTGACAATTGTTTTTGTGGAAAGGAAGGTAGTAATCTGCTTGTTGTTGATTTTGTGATCTGGTATTCCATAAAATATTTATGATGCAAATGTTTACTGGAGTTTGTTTTAGTTTGTCTTGCTTAGTGTTGGTATATAGTCTCTGACTGCAGCAGATGCACATCCACCACTAGCTACAGTTGATATCAATTATTTTTTTTTTTGAAAGTTACAGTTGATATCGATTATAGGATCTGTATACGTATGGGTGAGAACTGTAGCTGGCACTGTATTGGTAAGGCATGGTATTTTGTGTAGTGTGACTTTTATTAAAAAATTCCACTAACAAGTAAGTTGCCACACAGAATAAGGAGTATGATTCTGGTTGGAATAAAGAGTGTGTTAGTTGATATACTTTCTTCATCCTAATTAGAACACTGCCATTAGCTCCATTATAAATTTAGTTTAAACAAGAAGTCCTAGTGAACACAGTGAACAGAGGAAACAGAATGTATTGACCAGTCTTGCACTACAATGATGATTGCTGTCATTCTTACAGTTGTCCTGGGGAGAAAGAAAAAAGCACGGAGTTCCAGGTTATGCAAACATCTGCTACATGCTGATGGCTATTATGGTTGTCCCAAGCAAGACCATTATATCTTTCTTTGCCATTTGATAACTTTATCTATATTCACATATGATAGGACACATGGAAGATGATTTTTGCCGAAGTAATTAGACCGGCAGGATTTAGAGACGTGCTACAGATGATATGGTGAAGTTGTTGAGAAATTTTATGGAAGGAGGTGCCTAGCAATGTGTAGATGATTAACAATATTAGAGCTAAACCTGCCTAATATAGTCCTAGCGCTTTCCGTAAAGAAACTTGTTCTTGAAGGACCTTCATATCATGTCAAAGAGATTTGCATGCATGTCTGTAATTGCTGATCATGTGCAAAATGGTGCTAATTCTCCAGACAAGATGTGATGAAGTGGCAGAAGCTTTACTGGCACAAGGGCTGCATGCAGTTGCACTTCATGGAGGTCGGAGTCAAAGTGAAAGAGAAGCAGCTCTTCGTGATTTTAGAAATGGGTCCACCAACATCTTGGTATATAAATTCTTTCATTAGCTTTTCTAGTTATATTGCTAAGTTGAGTGATGAGCAAGTAAAAGATAAAAGAAAAATGGGGCTTATGTTGCAACAATAATGCAGGTTGCGACAGATGTTGCCTCCCGTGGGCTGGATGTTACTGGAGTCGCTCATGTTGTTAATCTTGATCTTCCTAAGGTATGACTGACAACATTGACTACAAGTTGCTCTAGTATTCCTTTTCTTATTATTAGAATTGCTTATTAAAGTGAGGACAAACTAGCAGGAAATTTTACTTTTTAAGTGTTAAGAAATGGTAAAAAGCAATTTGAAGAAATACTTGAAGAGAACAAGTAGCTTTCTGCTGATTAATGTGGGAAAAAAGAGTATTCTACAAAAACTTTTCAACATGAACCTTAAACCTGAATTTTTGTTTTCTAATATTGTAGACAATGGAGGATTATGTTCATCGTATTGGAAGAACAGGGCGTGCGGGATCCACAGGACAGGCCACCTCATTCTACACTGATAGAGACATGGTTTTTATGCTCTTTTGTTTGTTTCTGAGTATTTGTGTTTTCTTTGGCCTGTTGGTAGTTGACTGTCTTTCTTTTATCTTCTTCTAGTTCCTTGTGGCACACATAAGGAAAGCAATTGCTGATGCAGAATCCGGAAATACAGTAGCTTATGCAACTGGAAAGGCATGATTTCTTTTGTTTAATATTTTTTTTTCTTTTCCTTTTTGGATAGTTTCTGAAGTCCATGATTGTCCGAGAAAAATGGGAGGACTGTAAATGTCTTTAATCATCTCCTCAGATTTCTTTTCAGATGGTTCCATGAAAAAGTTGTTTCTTTTGATTGAAATTGCAGTTTCTTTTTTTGGAGCACTTCACTTTAATGCAAAAGTTATTTCCCAGTCTGGTCTCCGTGTTTTGCAATATTCTAGAAATTTCGGACTATTTTTTCAAGAGGTTACTGGGAGAGTTTGTCCATGTTATATGTAATTTCGCTGGGTGTCAAGATAGAATTTGTAAATTCAAAAAGAAAGCTACTTTCTATTTAGAAATATACTCTTTCTCAACACTGTGTAGCATTTGAAATGAAGTGATGATGTTTGTTATTATCAAACCTAAAAAGATAGATAACCCTTTCTAGTTTTCCGTTAACAGGTTGCAAGGAGGAAAGAGAGAGAAGCAGCAGCAGCACACAGAGAAGCAAGACTTGCACTCTCTAAGCTTTCCGTGAATGGACCGACATCCATAAACATTGAGGATAAGTATAAATACATGCTCACTCCTACAACTATGAAGAGAGAAGGTGCTGCTGATGATGCTTGGGATGACTGATGAATTCAAGCATTTAGACTACTTGCTTCTTCCACTCAATTTATTCTCTTGCTAGAAACAAACATTCTGATACTCTGCAGCGTCAAATTTTGGGAATTATAGTCCACCACAGGTAAAAGCTCAGAACTCGCTGTCATTGTATTTCCTTTGCTGAACTTAGTGAGTCAGATTATACATAGTGCTGGGCATTTTGCCCTCCTGAGGCAATTTATTGCAGACTTATATATCATCTGCTCCCTCGTCTCCTCCCTGTCTTATCCACTGGTGGGCATTTTGCTCACTCACGTGTATAAATGCCTTCTGGAAGCAATTTATTGCTCACGTTTGTCGGGAAGCAAGATGATAGCAAGATGCTATGTATTCTGTAAGGGAGACATCTGGGAAGGGAGGATTGGAGACAACCGAATTATGAAACACCCACCACTGGTCACTGGATTTAGTCGATTCTTAATACTTTCAATCTCATTATGAATGTTTTGGTATTGTTGTAGCAGGTTGTTCATAAGTAGATGTACTGGTAGGTACGTAGAATGGGTCATGGAGCACTTAACGCATAAACTTGTAAGTGAATTCGAATTCACAATTTTCTTTTCATCATCTTTTTTGTTTAGTTTGCTTCTGTGTAGTTTGGCACTCTTCGGAAGCGTATGAGGCTTCTTTTTCTTTTTCTTTTAACCAAATTGATAATTCATTATCAATTCATTACTGGAACAGGCGAGCCTCTGTCCGAAATATTAAATTTTCCGTTTTCCTCAACTGAACCAAGGAAGTCTTACGTCCACATTTACCACAAAATTATAGGTGGAAAACGTTCTAAAATTTCTTTTACTCGTGGAAGTTGGCGCCGGAAAACATTTTTCTGGTCGGAAACAATAAGAAATGGTCAAGAAAATGAGGGCGGGTCGGGGTCAATGTGTACCGTTTGATGCTTTCCCGAGATTTGTAGGTAAAATGTTATGTTACACCTTGAAAGAAAATTCAGCTGTTAAACGATGCGTCGGTTATGAAAATGTTTTAACTTCCGAACGAGTTCATGACAAACGTGAGAAATATTATGATTATCCCTGATACTATTTTTTGGCTTATGAATTATTTGGCAAAACACAAAAGCACTTGTAGGGGACCCACAAAGGGAATATTTTTAGAATAATGATTCATGCACAGCCGCTGTGTCCCGAATCACTATTCATATTTTAATTTCTATTGCTACAGTGACAAAATCATCCTAAGACCCGGAACACTGCAATTACTTCAAACGAAGGGAAGCCGTTTACGATGACCTTTAATTAAGAACAATGCGTGCATTGCAAGTTAATGTGCCACATTCGAAGTTTGAAATACAGGCCTAACTGTATTGCGTCGCCCCTATGTAAAATAATGCACGCGCATCTGATTAGACTAACCCAACATGGCTTCCCAAGCTCCCAAGACCGAAAGAGTGTTTCGTTACGTTCCGAAATGGGATTGACGAAATCAGGCTTTGGAAACCCCCTGCATTGTTCTTAAATAAATCACAACAATGATGACAGTATGACTTTCAAGGGCCAAAACGTCAGAGACTTAGGGAATGGGCAAAAGTAGATAGAAATTTCAACTGTATCCGATAAATGAATAACAAAAGTCTGCAAAACCTTGGGCAAAACTGTGAAACAGGGTGGATACTTGTCACCCTTGGTTATCAGTCTCAGTTGAAAGCCACAATGGTGCCTCGTTTAAATCAGTTTGTGGCGATTCAGTTCCTAGCTACAAATCACATGTTAGACCTGCATGGTTTTCTTCTTTCACTGTTGACTCCAGCCATTGGTCTACGACCCTTGTCGGGTCCACCAATGACACCCCATGTCTCAAACTGCCTTTGTCTAGCTCTTGCCCTTTCTTTTTCCTCTTCGGATTTGTTTGAGTAGCAGTAGGGACAAGTGACCCCATATTCCCACATAGGGGATTCCATATCTTCATCACTCACTGGTTGCTTGCATCCATAGCAAAGCTTGAAAGTTCCCTGCATTAGACCTTGATCAACTGAAACCCTCTTGTCGAAAACAAAGCATTCTCCTTCCCAAAGACTCTCTGATTCAGGAACTTCCTCAAGGTATTTCAGGATTCCACCTTCTAACTGATAAACCTGGACGAAGGGGATAAGAAGATAAGAATCGGGAATCATGGAATAAGGCAGGGTCATCCTTCATCATATAAATAAATTTTTATTTATAGTCATGATATTTGTATGAAGCAAAAAATTTCTCAAAATTTTGCCATTTTCAGCTTTTTTTTTTAATTTAATTTTTTTAACATTGAACATGTAAGCAAAGACTTCTCAAACAAACCATCATTTGAGAAATTTGAACCAAACACATGACCTCTTAACAGCCATGTGCACAAAGTCTAGACAACCTCTGAACTTACTGTGAACAGATTAAAAACAGAAATGCTGAAACAAAAATAAACAAATGCTCCCAAAACTTAAATTATTAATGCAGGTCATTTCGAATTCCACCTGAAAAATTGAACCTCTTGGAATTTCTAGGTAGCAAGGTTTGAAGAGATCTTGCGGGTCTGCAGGTGGACATAACATTATCTTCTCTAAACGACAGACAGTAAATAGTAAAAAAACAAGATCATTCCCCCCAAAAGTGGTCTAGTTTGATTAGTTGTAGATAAAGAGAACAGCTGACCTCTTTGAAACCTTTGCTCAAGAGAAAACTTGAAGCCTTCTCACATCTGATTCCACCAGTACAATACATTGCAACACGTGGTGGTACTTTTGGCTCTTCAAACTTGGAAATTTCATCTGTTCCAGTACTTCTATCGGATTCCTTATGCTTAGAAATCGATTCAGCAGACAGGAGTTGATCATCTATCCATGTGGGGAATTCTCTAAAAGAATCAGTACAAGGATCTACTGCTCCTTTAAACCGTCCAATGCGAGTTTCATATGAATTACGAACATCGATTACCATCTGGGACACATTACCAGGCCTTGGTCAAGGAATGAAGACAAACTTTAATATAATAATAGCATGTTCTCCAAAAAAAAAATCTTGATTATACAATTATAACATTTGGCGCGCTTGCGTGAATCTGCATGAAACTCTTGTCCATAATCCACTGAATTTGTGCTATCCATGAGCACTGATAAAAGAAATAGAGAACAACATTTTCTGGATCAAAGGTAGTAGAATATGTTCCTTGCTCAAACTTGAGTAACATATTACATTTTGAATACATACTCTTACAATATAATGGTACACAGTGAACTAATTATTGTATGCATATGGTAGAGATTTGAAGTCTTTGGAATGAGCTGCATATTTTTCAGAATGGCTTATTCACTCATGCGCTGACAAGACACAGAGCCCAGAGACCAGTATATGGGCACATTCACAGCATAAGGTTCCATATTTGAAAGCACGGGAATTAAGCCACCAATGACATCAGTACAAGAAGAAAGCTCAAAATACAAGAACGTTCTTCTGGAAGAAGTTTTCTAGCTTCATTATGCATATTATAGAGAAGGGCGATCTTATGCCCTTTGTTAAAATGAACCCAGCTGCAAAACCTTTCTTGTTAACTCTAGGACTAAGTAAATATCGAGGAACAATAAACTAACTATAAGCATGTTGGGAAGAATGCAGCTACAAACCAGGTCTAATTTACTTCCAAAAAGAGAAGAGAATTCAGATGAAGACTGATTAACCAAGTTTGGGGTTGTTTAACCAGAGTGGATTGGAGCATTGATGCAAGAAGAGGTTACAATCTGCTCATATACAAAAAAGAACAACTTTAAATGAAGTTCCTAAATCTTTTCAATGTGAAATACACACACACGAGTGACAAATCCAAGACGTGGTAAGATAATTGCAGAAGTGCATTTTGCCTTTAAGCATGTCTCCTGTGAACTCATTGAAAACATGGTGTTACTGTCTTGGAATCGATTCAAGGCAGTTTAAACTAGATTTTGAAGTTACAATACTAAAGACAGACAAACATATATGGTTGTATCAAGCAGAACACTCACTGTATTTGGGTCACTGATCAATTCATTCCAGTCTTTTGGATTCACATACTTTCCAACTCTTTCAATTGGTGAAACAGAAGGCATCCCAAGTGTTACAATCTGCTCATATACAAAACACAACAACATGATTACGCAATTTAAATCACCAAATTTGTATGGTAAAAATATTTATACAGTAAATTCCTGCATGAAAGTTGGAAGATAATGAATTACAGGCAATACCTCTTTCTTAACCTTGACTCGGACATGGTCCCATCGGAATGGTGCATCTTCTCCAGCTCCAAGAGGGGACTTGCTTGTGTGCCCATGATGAATGGCCTCCTCCTCTGGGCTAACAGGGCATTCAACCTGCCTAAGACCATTTAACCGCTCATCAGACTGAATAAATGCCAGTAACTTCTCTACTGATTCTTGTGTCCCGCATATGCTTCCATTGATTCCTTCCGGAGCAAGAATAATACCACCTGAAACACGCTGAAAACGATCAGACAGGTGAGAACACGTATCCGACAGTCAAAATATACAAAAACTTACTGGATCTCATTTTATAAGAGAACTTACAGGATCTTATTTAAGATCATTTTTGCTGAATGGTGTATCGAATCTAAGACTAATTCGAATTCAAACATCAGAAAACATAATTAAAAAAAAAAAAAAAAAAAAAATGACTGGACTGATCCTTACAAGAATAGATACAAGTAGATAAAAAGATAAATGATTCAGAAACGCAGGACAACATTTCAAGCATTCACCTCTCTCTCACAGAGATCCTTCAACGGCTTCCGCATATCAGCATGATCAGTAAAATCGGCAAACTTATAGAAGGAAACCACAGTGAGCAACACACCAGAGGAATCGGATTTCTTTTCGTGCATCGTATTGCTCGACTCGCAAGAGGTGAAACTCGACACAGGCACGGGAGGAGAACCTGAGCACGAAGCCCCCTGCGTGGGATTCTGGGAAAAGAAGGCTTTCGGGCGGCTACCAGAAATGATAGATTTCTGGGCAATGGTCGAAGTCAATGACCGCTCGAAAAAGAATTTGGGCTTGAGAAACAAGGACGCTAGCAGCCCCACCGCCGCCGCAGCTGCCGTCGTTCTGACGCTGAGAAATGGCGGGGACTGCATTTCTTTCTCTACTTACCGCATTGTCTTGCTCTCTCCTCGCTTTCAAGATTAGGAGAAGGCGATTAGAGCTGGGCCCAAGAGCAATAAGGGATGCAATGAAATCACGGCCTTTTCTTGACTGGGCCGCTAGATGGTTCACAACGAACCAAAAAGACTAGCCTTACATCGAAGGACCAATCTAGCTCAAGTTCCTCGTCTTCACTGCACATCATCGGTCCAGAAACAACTCAAAACCAGTCCCAACCACCTCCTGCAATTCAAACCCTCGCCCTGCTCCTTCAACCCATCCCACCACCACCTGACCCGGTGATAATCAGGCTTCCTCCTATCATGTCTCTCACCCCGGCCACAAATAGAGTCGACCCGGTAAACACACTTACTAATAACTTTCATCGCGTCACCTTATCCAGAGAAATTGCTGAGCGCGATTTACAACATATGCAAAACTCTCTTGTCGCCAAACATATTTTGGGAACTATACTTTTGATCATCTCTACCCTCTAAGTATTACTTCGCCACCCAAACCAACTTGATCTGAGGTCTTAATCACATCCCTGAGGAGGGACTATCTATCTATCACAATACCCACAAGAGAACATTGCGAAGATCTCCTAGCACTATGTCCCATTAAAATCAAATAATCCTATTTATATTTGTTCCCTTGGTCGCGTGACTTTTACGTGGAACATTTCATGTTTACCTGAGCCTCAGTCTGGGTAAAATTAGTTAACCTTCCTCCTCATTCCATGATCTCTACTGGTTCACCCACTTAGTTGTTATGTCGGAATGGACACCGAAACATTAGTGCACAAAGATACCCTCTCCTATGCTTTGAGTGAAAGAAGAAGTCAATCTCCTAGATTCTGATATTGAAGGGGTAATGGTTTAAACTCCCACAAACACGTACTGTCTCCCTTATATAGTTGAAGGTCGCCCGAAGATATGCGTCTATTGGAGACGCTGGGGCCATGCTACACTGGAATGTTGTCTCCGTCCCGAGGCCGCCCCTATACCTTTCCTACATCCTCCTTCTCAGGACCCCGATAATTCTCCTCCACTTGGCTGGAATACCAACCAGCACCAACAACTTATATTTCGTCCAACTGGTCTATCGTCTTCAAATATGCACCAAACCATCTTCTTCGTCCACCCAACCTAGATGTTCCTATGCAGCCAATCAATCTCCTGCATTCGCTGCACCTGTTCGTATTGTCATTCCTTCCCTGCCACATCCACGAGAAATTCACCATAACATCCTTTTGGTAAGATATCTCAACTTAGTCAATCCCGAACTCCACTCTTCTCTCACACTATTGGCCAGCGAAACTCTACTTGAAGAAGAAGACTCTCCACTTTCCATCCTGTGGCCAAATGAGCTACTTGATTTAAGTCTCGGATGCAAGCGTCGGGCAACAGAACAACTACATCGGTCAGACCTGGAAGTTGCTGAGGGAGTTTCAGCATTCAAGCACATGCGATTTGCTCAAGGATCAGTAGAGCTTATACTTGCGTCATTGGGTAAGACTTCGGTGACACCTATTTATTTAAATGATTAGTATTCTTGTATGGAAGGTGCACAACGCGCTTCTGCTAAGCATGCATTGACCACACTAATACACACACTCCCCTGATATAATTTATCTAAGTGAAACCAAAGTCTCTACCTCGAATTAATCTAAAACGTACAATTGGCTACAAACAATGTACCCATTTAGTCACACTGAAATATCCAATGGCCTCGGTGGAGAACATTGAATTTTTTACAAAAATACAATAAGTATTTTCATTGAAAACTGAAATGAGTTTTTCATAAAAACATGCATCTCCCTTCCCCAAGCAGGCTTATTACATGCAGTTTGTATATATCTTCCACCTAGTCCACCAAAATGGTCAATAGGAGTGCGCCTTTTAGAATCCATGAACCTTTCTCCGTCCTCCCCTTTCCTCCTTATTGGTAACTTCAATGCCACCTTGTCTCCAGATGAAAACTTTTCTGCAACAACTTCCATATACAGACCTAATAGAGCTTTAGAAACATTCATTACAAATGGGGGTTGTAATTACCTAGGTTTTCGAGGCCCAAAATTCACTTGGTCCAATGGTCGATCAACAAAAAGATTAGTTTTGGCTCGCCTCGATCGAGCCATAGTAAATGATAGATATTTGAGGAAGTGGTCCCATTCCATTGTTCGAATTCTTTATAGAATTAGATTTGATCATCCCCCTCTCTTACTCACAACGTCTCAACCCCAACACCTTAATCGTCCGTTCCGATTCCAAGCTATGTGGATGGAGGATAAATTTTATGATCCTCTCATTGAACAAACCTAGAAATCCATACAACATCGTCATCTTTCTACTCCTCCCCCTGAGTTCCTGCCCTTACATCTTTCCTCTATAGCCTCTAAATTACAACAGTGGAATAAAGAAATCTTTGGCAACTTTCACATAAAAATTAAAGAAAATTCAAAAAATTACAACACATACAAAATGCTCTTCACCTTTGCCCAAACAGTCCCTCATTGTTAGCTCACGGAAAAAATATCCAACATAATTTAATGAACCTCTCACGAATTAAACATCTCCACATTTTCCAGCAAGCCCGTCAGAACATCTTTAGAGATGCTGACAAAAACTCCAAATACTTCCATTCCTTTATCAAATCCTGTACCAATGTCAATAAAATTCAACATATTCAAATTATCAATTGAAACATAATCTATTTGGACTGCGACATCAAACAAGAAGCAATCCAGTACTTTACAAATATCTTTTCGTCTCACTCAAACTCTAATATCCATCCTATGACACACCCAAATTCCCTTACTGAATTCCATCAAATAGGACTTTGCAAACCCATCTCCATAAAAGTATTGCGAACAACTTTTTTTCCATTGACTCTTGTAAAGCACCGGGACCTGATGGATTTCAACCAATTTTTTTTAAACATCATTGGTCTCTGCTCAAGGATGATCTTCTTCATAACCTCAATTCTATTTTTCTCTCAGAAAAAATTGAACCAACTCTAAATAAAACTTTTATCATTCTTATTCTCAAAATATCCAATCCAACTACGTTTGGGGGCTGCTGTGCTATTAGTCTATGCAATGTCATATACCAAATTTTAACTAAAATACTGGCATCCAGACTCTCTTAGTTACTCCCACTTCTTATTTAAAGGTCGTCAAATTACTGATCACATACTTCTCGCTCTTGAGATCCTCAAAACTTTCCAATCAAAAAAGAAAAAAACATTCATACTTTGGAACAGAAATCAATTTACGTAAGGCATTTGACACTATGTCATGGCAATTTATACAACATGCTTTAAGGACTTTCAATTTCCTCATTTCCTAGCAACATCTTAAATCCTCTAACTCTTCCAATTGTAACTTTCTGTCAACACCATATTGAACATAATCTAAGTTACAATGTTTCACTGTCCACTGGGACTTATGCTCAATCTCAACTGGCCAGTGGCAAGCTTTACAATATATCAACCTATACGGAGAAATACCTATAAGAGTTTTGAATGTTGTCCTAAAAGCCCAGAGAGTGTCATCCAAACGAAGACTCCAATCCCTCCTAGATGGATTGACCATCTTTGCTAAAATATATATATGTTCTCCCTATTCGAAATTTCAGCTTGTCCACTTGTTTAAGGATGATATGCAATGGAGGTGCAATGTGTGACATGGTACTTCTCAAGAAGGGCACAAAGAGTTCTTTCACAAAAATGAGTACTACAATCACACATGATTACCTTAGGCACTCCAAACCTATTAAATATGTTAGTCTTAACAAATTTAACAACAGATTTTGCATCATCGTTTTTAGTAGTTTTGGCTTCTACCCACTTTGAAATATAATCCACAGCTAAAATGATGTAAGTATAACCAAAAGATGATGGAAACAGTACCAAGAAATCAATAACCCACACATCAATGATCTCACAAAATAACATACCAGACTGAGGCATATCATTCTTTCTAGACAAATTACCAAATCTTTGGCACTCTTCACATGACTTGCAAAACAAATATACATCTCTATTTAAGGTAGGCCAATATATCCCCACTCAAGAACCTTGTGTACTGTCCTTCTTTGTCCGAAATGTTCTCCAGCTTCAGAACTGGGACAAAAAGTAAGAATCGATAAGAATTTAGATTCATTAACACATCTTCTAATTACCTGATCAGAAAAATATTTCCATAAATAACGATCCTCCCAAAAATAGTATTTTGGTGTCAGCCATGATATTTTTCCTCTGAGCATGTGTCAAGTCATTGGGAAAAGTCCTGGTCACTAAATAACTGACAATATTAGCATACCAAGGAGTTTTCAAAATTAAAGAATACAATTGCTCATCTAGAAAAAATTCAGAAATCATAGGCCAATCTTCTCTAGGTACTATCCTACTGAGGTCATCAGCCACTAAATTTTCAGCCCTTTTCTTATCTCTGATTTCTTAATCAATTTTTTTTGCAACAAAAGCATCCATCTCAACAATCTAGGCTTCGATTATTTGTTCTTCAACAAGTCCTTTAAAGCAGCATGATTAGAAAAGACAATTACCTTCGTCCGAAATAAATAAGAACGAAACTTCTCTAATGCAAACACAACAACAAGAATTTCTTTTTCAGTCACTGTGTAATTACATTGGGCAGGATCAAGTGTTTTAGAAGTATAACAAATCACGTAAGATTCTGTCTCTTTTTTGTCCGAACACTTCACCCACTGCTTTGTCGTTTGCATCACATATAATTTCGAATGGTAAAGTCCAATAAGGAGGTCGAACAAAAGCAACTGTGGTTAACTTGATTTTCAAATCATCAAAAGCCTTTTTACAGTCATCATTGAGGTTAAAAGAACCATCTTTTGCAAGTAAACACACATAAAGAAGATGGAATTTTTGAGAAATCTTTGATAAAACATTGATAGAAGTCAGCATGCCCTAGAGCACATGTGGGATAAGGCAATGAGCTAATCACTTCTATTATAGATTTATTAATGTCTATCCGTTTGTAACTCACAATATGTCCAAGGACAACTCCACATTCCACCATTAAAGGAAATTTTTCAAAATTCAACACAACGTTAGTCTCAATGCACTTTTTCAAAACAAGAGACAAATTATGGAGACATATATCAAACGAGTCACCAAAAATAGTAAATTCATCCATAAATACCTCCATGTTATGCTCAATTAAATCTGAAAATATGCTCATCATGCATCTTTGAAATGTATCAAGGGCATTGCAAAATCCAAATGGCATTCTCCTAAATGCAAACGTTCTAAATGAGCATCTAAATGTGGGTTTTTCTTAATATTGAGGAGCTATAGAAATCTGAATATATCCTGAATATCCATTTAGAAAATAGAAGAAAGATTTCCCTGCTAACCTGTCCAACATTTGATCAATTAAAGGTAGTGGAAAGAGATTTTTTCTAGTAGCTTGATTAAGTTTGCTATATCAATGCATACTCTCCATCCATTGGAATATTCTTGTTGGAACAGATTCTCCTTTTGCACTTTCTATGACATTCATTCCAGTCTTCTTTGGTACTACGTGGATAAGACTCACCCATTTTAAATCAAAGATAGGGTATATTACCCCTGCATCTAACCACTTTAAATTTCTTTCTACACAACCTCCATCATGGGAGTATTCAATCAACGTTGAACATCTCTGAATGGTTTGGCATTATTCTATAAATTTATCCTATGCATGCATAAAAATGGGACTTACACCTTTAATATCAGAAATAGTCCAACCTATGGCCTTCTTGAGATCCTTTAACATATTCAACAATTTCTCTTCTTGAGATGGAACCAAAGAACTAGAAATAATTACAGGTAGAGTGTTTTCATTACCAAGAAAGACATATTTTAGGTTAGATGGAAGGGGTTTCAGGGTTTACCCAAAATAGAAAGCAACATTTTAGAAGAAGATAATGGTAAAGCCATAGAATTTGAAGAAATCTTTGAAACTCTCCATGTGGGCAAAGTTTTTTTTGATATTCCAGGAGCAACTCATTCAAATTGTCAATTTGAAAAAATTGTTACTCCATCGGACAATGATATTAACAATCTAAATAGAGTACACACTATTGATGTCACTAGGGTACCACATGGCATCAAATATATTGAACTTAATTACTTCACTATCAAATTCCATGGTAAAATTTTCCTCATGAACATCAATTTTAGTCTTAGAGTTTTCCAAGAATGGTCGTGCCAATAACAATGGCACATTATCAGTAGAATCACCACCTTGTCAAGAACATAAAAATCAGCTGGAAAAAATAATTCATTTACTTGAACTAAGACTTCTTCTTCAACTACTCCTTCTGAGCATGCATTCGATCTGTGCATTAATTGAATCACAATATTAGTTTTAGTTAATGGTCCCAAATTTAAAGAATCATAGACAAATCTTGGCTTAACATTAATTGAAGCACCTAAGTCCAACATGTATCGTTCAAACTTCAAATTTCCAACCTTACAAGGAATAGTAAACATACCTGGATCTTTGCATTTTGGGGGGAATTTTCTTTTGAATCACAATAGAAATGTTCTCCCCCATCGTTACCTTTTGAGTACTCTTGAACTGGTTTTTGTTGGTGCAAAGTTCCTTCAAAAGCTTTTCATATCTCGACACTTGTTTTATAGCATCTAAGGGAGGTATATTTACTTCCACTTTCCTGAAAGGTGGTGGTTCTTCCACACAAGGGAGGGTCCTAGGATTGACATATTTTTTCCCAAGATTCACAACATCTCCCTTTCTCGTGATAGTCTCACTCTTATCCAGACTCTTTGGTTTAATCTCTAACTCTTTGTCAAGTTCACTCCACGCAGATTTTGTTTCCTCTAATTCTTTTCTGCTCCTAAGTGTTATAGCCTTAGCATTCTCCTTGGGATTAGGGATCAGTTGAGCTGGGACGTTACTGGAAATTTGATCTTCAATGTTACTCAATGAGGTGGCAATCTGCACATTTTTGGTATCTAGGTGCTGCAAATGAGTGTCAGTTTTCTTTTGATATTGAAAACCTTGAGAATGTACTTGACCAATTTATGTTGTGAATTGTTTAACCAAATCCTCCTAGGATGAGTTTGAGGCATGAGTTTTAGGTGCAATTGGATGGTTTCTCCAACCCTCATTATAAATGCTGGAAAAAGGTCAATTTCCTTTGGGATTGACCATGAAATCCTCCTATAGCATTGACATCTCTAATCTGTAAAGTGGGACACAAATCAATAGAATGAGATTAGTCAGTACAAATTCCACAAACACATGGTTGCTGATTTCCATTCATAACTAACTTTGACATAAGTGTAGTTAAATTAGCATGTTTTTGTGCATTCTCTTTCAATGTCCCTTGAACAATACTAACATTTATCTCATTCACCTTCCTAACTTGTCCTACATAATTTCTTGTTCCAAATTGTTGAGTGTTTTGAGCCTTGTAATATATTAATTGCCTATCTTGTGAGGGTGTTTTATCCATTAAAGCACCTCCACTAGCAGCATCTAACATTCCCCTATCATGTGGTATAAGACCTTCATAAAAGTACTGAATTAAACGTTTTTCATTGATTTGGTATTGGGGACAACTAGCACACAATCTTTTAAACCTTTCCCTATATTCATATAAAGATTCATTAAGATTTTGCTTAATTCCACAAAGTTCTTTCCTTATGGATCCTTTTCTACTAGCAGGAAAAAACTTCTCAAGAAAAGTCTTTTGCAAATCAGTCCAAGTAGTAACAGATCCAGGAGCAAGATAATAAAAAAAGGAAAAACTCGTAATTTCACTTGTTCTTTTCCAATTCTTTCTGGTCGAATGGTGGAACATATAATTAAAAATTCTTTTAAATGTCTATGGGGTCCTCACCTGCACGTCCATAGAATTTAGAAAGCAAGTTAAGAAAACCTGAATTAAGTTTGAGTGGACGTTCTAATTCAGGAAGAACTATGGTCAAAGGTTGATCATCGAGATTGGGATGAAAAAGTTGCTTAAGAGTTTGATAAGCCATGACTTGGTCAGCCCCAACTTCTCTATGATCTTGTTGTGGTTCCTCTTCCTGTTTAAAAAGTTCTTCTATGCCTCTAAAGCCTTTAGCTTCAAATACTTCACCAACTAAACTCCAACTTTGCAGTCTCATTCACTGTACAAGAGAAGAAAAGATTTTAATCAAACAGAAAGAAATAGCTTCACTTCTAAAACATGTATTCTTAAAGTTAAACAAGACAACTCTCCCCGGCAATAGCGCCAAAATTTTGATGCATTGTGCTACTACCACAAAATTAAATAAATTTTCAAGCCCCTAATATAATTCACAGCAATCTACAAGGCAAGAAACATTCAATCCCACTAGGAGTTTTGTGCAAAATATTTAAGATTTATTCTAATAGGAATACATAAATCTTACACAGTTTACGAGTAATTGTTTTTACTTTATAGTTTTTTATACTTGACTAATCAGTTGCTCACGGAATCCATTGATTCGAAATCACGGGATCGGTAGATGTCACAAAGGTGCAAAATTTGAAAAATAAAAAAATAAACTATTTATATACTATACAATTTACATGCCCCTTTTCAATTAAAAATATAAATTAGCCATTAAAAACTTAAAATTGATAAATCTTTCTGAATACACCCAAATAATGCACAAAATATAAGAAAAAATAATGAATTTTAAGGGATCAAAATACGTGAAAATATGCAATAATGAATGCTCTATGGATTTCTCAGATTGTGAATGCAAAGCAAAACTGAAAGGTTCATTACAACATTTGTTGTAGACATAAAAACTAAGAAAGGAAAATGGCAGACTAGAATCTAGAGATAGAACTTTTGCTTTCATGTTCATAACAAAACAGCTAGTTCAAGCATCTCAAACATAACACCCTCAATCTAGTAATCACTATCACTCTCTTCTGTTTCTGTCTGTTCTTCCTGCTGCTTGAACTCCATTTCCAGTGTATGGGACACTAGGAATCTTGTTAAATGGGAGGAATGCTGATCTGCGCCCCATTCATGCACTCCAGTGATATAGTCAACATCATGTTTTGAAACCTGGGCCAGGTTGTTCGGTTGACATTACATTTGCCCCATCTGTTGTGCATCAGGGATCTGTGGTGGCTGTCTCAAATTTTGGGTAGTTTCTTGGGCTGAAGGACGTCTCATGTCATCTTGGTGCCATAGTCGATCAATCAGTTGCAGCTGGATGGGCTTCACTGATTCTGCCCATGGGGCATCCGAGGGATAGAGTGCTAGTCCGTACAATTCTGTGATTAATGATGGAAAGTACAATTCTGTTCCACATCTATTTATCTCTCTATGGATCAACCTCCCGATGTCAATCGTCACATATAGTAGATATGCCTATCAATAGTAACATTAGAGGTGTGCATCGATGGAATTAAAAGGGTGCAGATGAAGTACAACCAAGCTTTGGCCTTTGAGGAAACTCCGGCTTTCTTGAAGTGCAGATATGTCCCATCTGCTGCCTGTACCCATTTGATTGGGAAGTCACAGATTGTATCTACTACCTCCTCCACATACATTTCTACCCTCATCCGAACAAACCCATCATCGATGGTAGGTGTACCAAAATAGGTATTTATCGCTTCTCTACTATACGGCACCAATGTCCAGCATACCTTGCACGCCTTGCATATTTTTCCTTCAAAATTCTCTTCTTGTGCCTCAACCACATTGGCGTAGAATTCTTGCACCATGGCAATTACGGGGGCTGAGGGGTGAGCACAGAACTTTTCCCATCCCCGAGCCAAAATTGTTGGGGTGAATATAGTATCATTTCACTCCATTCAAAATCCTCTCTCTAGGATTAACACCCTTCTTATTTCATTTTGTCTACCCCTCTTGGCTGCAGCAGCACAGAAATATCATTCATCTGCTTCTCCCCTCGGTCTTTCTACCCCTTGTTCTTCTCAGCGAGCCTGTTTTCTCTCACCATCGTGACTACTGAGCTCAGGAGTAAATGATTAGACGAGAAGAGAGAAAGGATGCCTTTCCTAAATAAAGCTCACAAGCTTGAAAGAGACTTTGGCTCAGCCCAATATTGCGAAAATTTCTCTTTGAGGCAGGGAAATAATGCAGAGGAAGACTGTATGAATGTGAACAAGCTTAAATCTCGGTCAAACGGCAGAGAAAGCGCTAGTTTTTCTCTTGTATGTGGTTTGGAAATCAATTTCGCTACAATTTCGACCATTTTAGAAGCTCTCGTGTGATGCTCTTGCCTAGGGTTCATGCTGTGTCATTATGTAACAGAGGTGTTTATACTTCTCGCTTACGTCACTCGGCACCATGTGGCATTGAGGTGCCTCTCTCACGTTACCAGGTCACTTAATAATATTTTTTGAAAACTGGCATTGTACGGCTTCACATGATCCCCTTGCGTCATTGTTCATATGTCGTATGGTGCCAGCAACTTCCTTGTGGTGTCGCCCTGAGGCCCCGTGGCACTAAGTTAGCTGCCACGGCGCCAGCCCCTTGGTTGTGTAGATTTTCACATAAAGTGAGAGTTGTCTCCAATGGTTGTCCTTTTCAAGCTTACCTTTACTCTATCTCCAAGAGTGACTGCCAAAAACTGATGACTACTTGAGCAATTTCATGATTCTCTATGCATTTATTAAAGCACATCAAAATCTCTTTTTCTGAAACATAGTACTGAGCTTACACTAAGTACTGAGCTTCGACTCACACATGCTACTTAAGAGTTGTGATTTACAATTAAAACATGGAACTGCCAAAATTGAGCCTCCTCTAACTTAACCACTATCTAAACTTCTACTTTCCAAATTTTCTTCACAAAAGGCATGGGTTACCTCCCAAGAAGGACCATTTTTTAATGTCTTTGAAAGACTTTCCAGGATTTCTTCCGACCTATCCTGGATCCAAAATTGAATTTGAATGGACATAGTAACTGACAACTTCCCCCCTTGTACTCAAGCTCTTCCCATTAACATTTCCCACAGGTTTTTTAAAGCTCTTTGGAGGTGAAGGTTCTTTCATCTTCATTTTTGGTGGGGGACTTGGTTCCGCTTCCACCAGTCTTCTAAATTCCTTGAGCCTCCCCTTCTTGAGCTCATCATGTTCAACTATGTATGGGTCCGAACTGACTTTAGCTTTTCTTGTGGGTTTACTCCACTCATCCATCTTTAAACACCTCTTATCTTCATTTGGGGGGTTTCTCTTAGCCAAGCAAGGGTCCAATCCTCTAGATGGGGACCTTCCCTACAAGGCTTATATAGCCACCTCTAAAAGGTGCTTCACGTTCTGGTTTCCTCTCCCTTCCTTCTTCCTGGCTTGAGGCATAGAGAAGCTGACGTCTTCTCCACTGACTGATCTCATGGTGATATTCCCCTCTTCAACATCGATGATTGCTCGAGTTGTGGCAAGGAAGGGTCTGCCTAAAATAAGAGGCATTCTTGTGACTTTTTCCATGTCTATCACCTGAAAATCAGTTGGAAAATGGAGTCTATTTACCTTCACCAGTACGTTTTCCAGAATTCTACTTGGATAACTAATGGAACCATCAGCCAACATTATCTGCATGTTTGTTGGGGGTGGTTTGTTGCAACCCAGCTCCTTGAAGATGCCAAAAGGCATAATATTCACACTTGCTCCCAAGTCACATAGGGTGTCCTTGATAGTGTGGGTCCCAATAGTCCATGGTATGGGGAAGCTCCAAGGATCACTTACCTTTGGGGAGCACCTCTCTCTATTCATTTGCTCTACTCTTCTTCTCTACTTATCTTCCAATTCACATTGTCAGACTTTTGTTCAATAGATTCAGAATAGGATGGGATGTCAACTTGAAGCATCTTTGAAAGCTTCAGGCGGCTTATGTTTGACCTCATCTACCTTCCTCAATTATTTTCTATCCTCATATGGTTATGCCCAAACCTTTTTCCCTCCCCACTTATCTTCACTTGACCAATCCAGTTGGCCCACTTCTTCAGATTGGTGTTGGTTGGGACTCATAACCCAACTCTTCCTCCTTTTCTTCTTCTTCATACAGGTCAATCTCATCAATCTCAACCCATTCAAAGGGAGATACATGAGCCTGCGCTGCCTCATTTACTTCATTGTAAAAGGGGATTTCACTTTGTTCCCTGGAGAGGGAATCATACCCTTATTCTTCTTCTGAAGTGAACTCTTGATTCACTTCTTCCATCTCCATCTGGGCTAGAGTCTCATTGGCCAACACTGCATTGTAGCGCTCTACATCTTCCTTTTCTTCTTGCTTTGGATTCTCCACCATGTCACTGGGAAGATATCCTTTCAACCTTTCATTAATGGCCTTAGCAAACTGTCTCATTTGGATTTAAATATTTCTCAGGGATGCATCATGGCTTTGAACCAACTTAAGCAGCAATTCATGATTGGAAGTTGGTTTCTCAGCTTGATGCTCATTTGGAAACCTTCCTTGCTGTCTATTATTCTAATAATCTCCTTGAGCTGGGGTAGAAGCATTCCCTTGCTCGTTTCTCCATCCAAAATTTGGGTGGTTTCTCCAAACGGGATTGTAGGTATTGGAGTATGGGTTGTTTTTGTTTTGAGCATATTGCTCACTTTCCACCGTGGATGTGCACATTTCAACTTTGTTCCCAGCACCACCACATAATTCACAACATACAAATGGGCAATGTGCAGGCTTTGCTTCCAAGGCTGGTATCTTCTTTTTCAAGGCTTCCATCTGAATTCGGATGGCTGTTTGAGTGTCTACTTCGTACACTCCCACAGCCTATTTTGAGCTTTGATTCTGCTCAGGCAACCTCCTTGGTCTTTCCATGTTCCATTGGTAGCTGTTGGCTGCCATATTTTCCAGTAAATCATATGCCTCATCAATGGATTTGTTCATAAGTGCACCACCTGCTGCTACATCAATAATTGTTCTTGTCTGATTCTGCATCCCATTTTAGAATGTGTGCACTTGTGACCATTTGGTAATTGAATGGTGAGGGCATTTCATTAATAGCTCTTTGAAACGATCCCAAGCTTCATAAAGAGAATCCTGACCCAATTGGGTGAACAGGTTGATGTCATTCATCAGCTTTACTATTTTAGCAGGAGGGAAGTACGTAGCAAAACATTTCTGTTCAAGATCCATCTATGTGGTGATAGAACCTGAAGGCAGCAAATTCAACCAATGTTTTGCCTTATCCCTCAGCAAAAATGGGAATATTCTCAACCTTATATCATCTTCTTAAACACCATTATGCTTGAAAGTATCACTGATTTCAACGAAATCTGCTTGGTGTCAATTTGGATAACCATTTGGCAGTCCACTGAATTGTACTAAAGCTTGTACCATTTGAATGATTGCCAGCTTGACTTTAAAATTGTTTGCAAGTGTAGGCGGACTTCGGATATTAGAGTGTGTACTCCAGCTTGAGACAAAACAAACTCTATCAGACTTCTGGGCTCTTGTTCAGCCATTTCTTCCTCTCTTCTTGATACCTTACTTGCTAAGGTTGGCACTTGCTGTCCTCTGAATTTCAGGATTAAATGAGATTTGAGCAAGGCTTCTGCCTTCTTGCATACACAAGAGAGAGCAAGTAAAGCAATTCGGCTCAAATATAACACTTCAAAACAGTAAAAAATTTAACACTAACGCACAAAAACAAACAAACAAACAAATAAACAAACACACAACAAAACAAAATTCTCACAAAATCAGTTATACTAACTAACAGATGAACTACTCAAATATGCAATACTACTCAAATTACACTATACTAAGCATGCAACTATATTAGTCAGATTACACTAACTACTCTAAGCTATATTACTGCTATAGCGCCCAAACCTAATAGTAGAACAAGTTTCCGGTATTGGCGCCAAAAACTTGGTTGGCCTAAAACGTCAATTATAAAATTATGCCCGCGCGCAAGTGCACGCGTCGAACCAATTATTATATTGGACGAGTCTGATCGATCCCACAAGGACTATGTTACAACTAGCCAATAAATTCTCCACTATTATATCTAACTACTGAAAATTTGAGAGGATTGTCACAATATCCTAATGTTAAAAACTACAAAAGAATACTAACTATCTAATTACAGTAGTTCCTCAATGATACACGCCTATGCTAGAGGCTAAGTAGATTAGGAGTAGGGGGAAGTGATTTTACGCGATTA
The DNA here is from genome assembly GCA_022405105.1 of Aristolochia contorta. Taxonomy (NCBI): domain Eukaryota; kingdom Viridiplantae; phylum Streptophyta; class Magnoliopsida; order Piperales; family Aristolochiaceae; genus Aristolochia; species Aristolochia contorta. The sequence continues at coordinate 19,226,062 of CM039664.1, forward strand.
AGGGTAGGATTCATGCAATTTACCTAAGTGTACAGTTCAAATCTCGTTAGTGGGTATGAAATTCCCTACGCGTAACCCTCTTTCGAGGCGCTACGACCGTGCCCCCTTCCATAGCCTGATTGTCTTTCAAGGTCACAGGTCTAAATAAAGGCCCATAAAAGATGCACAGCCTAAAGCAACCACGCGTGTTCGGATGCTTCTTTTGAAGTCCACTGGTGCACCCCTCACCTCCCCTTGCTGGTCTTGCCCCAATTTGGGGATCACATGCGGAGTGGTGGTATCCATTTGTATTACCTTTTAATCTCAACGATACGATAAGAAAAACATGTAGAGGTGGTCAATCTCTTCATGTTAAAGCTCTCCAACAGCCACTCACACTAAATTAAAGATAGAATGCACTACATAAACTAAAATAGCTCAAATTATATGTATCCAAAACCGAAATCACATTACATCACTCATCCCCAAGAGAAGTTTAGCTACACATAATCTAGAATCGGGAAGTATCCCTATCCGTTGACATTAAATACATGATAGATATGAAGAACAAAGATTAAACAGAGGCAAAAGACTTCCCTTTTCCTCTTAAGCTTCTCCTTCTTCCTCCTTCAATTCCCAAAGTAGTTCTGCTTCACCCCCAATGGTAACTCCACCTCAGTGGTGTGGATGGCTGATATGCAAAGTGTGATTATAGTGCATAAATATAGGGGAGTCTGGAATATTCCCCTTTTTTAAAGTACCCTAAGTGACCTGGCGTCACCCGGCATGGAATTCCTCTGATTGTGCTAGGTCTTGGCGCCCAGTGTGGCGCTCCATTGTGTGTGCAAGGATCAGTGCTCCAGCATTCGCTTCTATCGCCGCGGCGCTGGACGAGCGAGTATCAGCGCTCCGGCATTGGATCCTGATGCTGAGGCGCTGTGCACAAAAAAGTTCTACTGCATCCAGCACTCCTGCGCTGTGTCTTGTGCCGAGGCGTTGGATGCTTAGTCATTTTTCCACTGCTCGCAGCCCTCGTTCACGCAGCGTTGTATCTTCGAACATGGTGCTATGAGGTGTCACGTGCACTGCTTCTCTCCAACGTAGAACCATGCTTCCTATCTGATGCCATGTGGATCCATCCTCTGTATTGCTCCAAAATGAGGTGTTTATAGGCTGAAAACATCTAAATTGCCTCTTTCTCTTTCTAGTTGGTGTTTGGTGAATATGAGGAACTTTCCTATAGAATCGACACAAAAGGTTAGTGAAATTTCAACACATTATATCAAAACTTGGCCTAAAAACATATCATAATTTTCACTAACCTACTGATTATGAAACATGGCCTAAAAATAGAGATCATTTTAAGATATCCAAATACCCCCTAGACTTAAATATTTGCTCAACAAAATGTGATTAGTAGTTCATGCAACAAAATTTTAAGAAATAATTAAAACTCCAACTGATGGTTCATCCTTTAAATGGTTTTCTTAAGAATTTTCTCTCACCTGAAAAGTTTTACATGGCCCCACAACCTAATTAATCTTATAGTCTCTCTCATCAATGCCTCACCATCAATCCACTTTCCATGCACCTATGAATTTACCATTAAGATTTCATAGGCTAATTTCAAAATTCACTCTCCACTAATCGCAGAGAGGTGATCCTAAGATCCTTAGGACTTTCTTTGGTTGTATTGGGGCTAGGGACTAGGGTAAGTCAAACAGATTAATTGCGAAGGTAGAAATCATTCAACATGCAAATTTAACCAGATTGAAATAGTTGAAGCTCCCCTATTGATTTCCCTCCCAAACTTGAGGTTCGGCCAAGGGCTAGCCATCTCTTCATGTCACCCCTTTAGCATGAGTTCAGCCATCTTTGATAGGCTGAATGTATGGATAGACTTGCTTTGCAAGTTTTTGTTTTTTTTTTTTTTTTGTGATTGTTTTCCTCCATCCGACTGCCTTTCCTCACGACTCTAAGGGATTTTTAACTCCAATCAGATCAATTATGCATTTCAAATGATGGGTGATGCAAGAAAAGAAAGTTAATCACAAAATAAGCTAATGGGGTGGTTTTGAAGAACAGGTTAAATTAAAATAAGTTTCTGTTTGCTTAGGCTCAAAGTTGGGTGACTACTGAGTATGCATAGTTTAGCTTCAAAGGCCCAAACGGTCCAAATATCACCCAATTCATCCATTGGAATTCACTTGTATCTGTTTCGGCTTGAACTTCCTTCAAAGTTAGTTCTAGTATCAAAGAGTAAAGACTAAGTTCATTCCACCATTCAATACACGAACAACACACTAATGGGATAGCTATACCAGAAAGTTAGTGTGTGACATTTGAAAAATATTCCGGTTTGGCTAAAACTCCTTCATACAACCATAAATTGATGATCATCATATGGAATTTCTAATCTTGAAAATTGAAAAGAGAATTCATTTGAAAATGATTCTTCATTTCACATCAATGAAAGCTCACTTGCAAGGTAGAATTAAAGGTCACATGCAAAATTTTATCTACGCTTCTACCTCTACTCCCAAACTTAAATGAAACATTGTCCCCAATGTTTGAATTGAAAGTATGAAATGAGAAAGGGAAAGAAACTCCCTGGTTGTGCTTTCCATTGGCTCTTTCTTTATGCTTCATGGGGCTCAGTGTGACCAATGGAAGACAAAAAAATAATTAATGAAAACTATGAACACAATCAAAGTTGGAACTAAACTAATCTACCAAAACTTTTAGCTTTGGAAGATAAGCTTAGTTAGAGTAAACATTCCATCTAGTAGCACGAATTAGTTATATAGAGAGCATAACAAACAAGTTACATTGTTTACACATGAGTACACACATCATTTTTAAAGTCCTATGTGCTTGCTATCACCTTAGGATATTTCTAACTACAGCCGTCTATCCTAGGTGAGTAAAAATTAGTGATTCTCTCTATGCCTAGTCACTTATTCTCACTTTCTTTAGATGCCACTTCTAATTCTTCCCCTCTTGCAAGTAATGTTGTTCTCCGCTCCTCATCTTTATCTATCAATTTTTCAAACAATTCTTCATTAAGTGGCTCACCTGGTTCTTCATTAGGGGCCCTCTCAGAGGACACGACATTGTTAGTCCTGCAAAGAGAAGTAATCAAAGATGGGAAATACATTTCCCGGTCATCTGCCTCTGCACTTTTAACCATCTGATCAGAAATGATCTTGCCTATGTCAATAGGCACATTTGTAAGGATGGCGTATATCAAGTATGCCCTCTCAAGAGTCACCTTTTGTGTGTTCTGAGATGGCAGCAGGCATGCAAAAATAAAATAGAACCACAGTCTTGCCTTTGCCTCCATTCCTAATCTGGGAAATGCAAGAACTCCCCCTCTGCAGACTTCACCCTTTTCGTAGGGTGGATGTATAAATAGTGCCTCAGTTACTCAGCAGGAAAATAATTCATGGGTGACTCTAATCCGTCTTCCATGCATGATAGTCTGAAGTGGCCATTTATGGCCTCTCTGTCAAATTTTATTTCCCTACCTCAGACCATGAACACCTCGTGCCCCAAAGGGTTTACTCCTGCTGTTCCACTCATGCTAAGGCTGACATTAAATTCTTCCACAAGGTAAGTGCATTCAGGAAGAGGTTGTGAAAGCAGAATAGCTTCCAAGTTGGTTTTCCATTAATCAATGTGTAGTACATATAGATTACATGGGATACAAGATTGGTGACCAAAGAACTCTTTAAGTAAAAGAATTCTACTCAATAAAGAATACTAGATATACTCATTTACAAAACTGAACATGTCTTAGTTGGACTACAGAAGATTTTGAGAATCATCCGATGTATCTAGACATGTAGTTGGAGAAGAATCTTGAATCGTATATTTCACACTCCCCTGAAAACTGAGGGGTATTGGAAAGATGCTGTGTTTTGTAAGTAGATGTTTGAATTGATCACGCGAAAGACCTTTGGAGACCATGTCTACGAGCTGGTCTCGTGTTGGAATATAGGAAACCTGAAGAGTACCATTGGTTACACATTCACAAATGAAGTGATAGTTTAATTCCACATGTTTCATCGTCCATGATAAATGGGACTAGCAGCACTTTGTGTAGCTAAAAGATTATCACGCCATATAACTGGGGGGTTGCCAAAGAAAGAGACAAAATTCTTTGAACAATTGCAGGATCCAAGATATTTCGAAAGAAGTGAGAGAAAGAGCAAGGTGCTCGGCTTCAGCACTAGACCGAGAGACTGTGGGTTGTTTGTTAGACACCCCCAAAATAAGAGAACCTTCAAGTAAGATACAATAGCCCAAAACAGACCGGTGATCATCTGGACAACCTCCCCAGTCTGTGGTAAATGCCTCAAGGCTCAAATGAGATGAAGGATTAATGTAAATTCCATGAAGAATTGTACCTTTAATATAATGTAAAATATCCATAGCAGGTGTCCAATGTTTATCAGTGGGTCCTTGTTGAAACTGGCAGCACTGATTGACGGCATATTGAATATCCAGATGAGTGAGAGTGAGGTACCAGAGAGCCTCGACAAAAGCCCGATATTCAGTCGGATCAGAAAGAGGAATAACGTCAAATGTTGAGAGCTTGGAGCCGACGATTACTGGAGTGGCAAGCGGCTTAGCATCCATTAAGGAGACACAATTTAAGAGGTCACAAGCATATTTGGGCTGCGAGAGATGTATGCCTTGCCCGACCCTCTAAACTTCAATTACGAGAAACTAACTCAGGGATCTCATGTCATTTGTAGAAAACTCTGATTGAAGAGCAGAAATCACCTGTCTAATGACTGTAGGATCCCTGACAGTAATAATAATATCGTCAACATATATGAGAATATATATGGTGGCAGAGGGGGAGTACCGAAATAGGAGTCATGAGTCTTCCGATGACCTGATGAACCCCATACTGAGAAGAGATTCTGTAAGACGTCTGTACCATGCTCGAGACTCTGTTTGAGACCGTGCAGAGATTTAAGTAGCCAACAAACAGCAGAGGGTCTGAGAGGGATCTTTGAAGACCGGCAGTTGAGGCATATAAACCTCTTCATCAAGAACTCCATTTAAGAACGCATTAGAGACATCAAGCTTATGAATGTCCCACTTTCATTGAACAGCAATGGTGAAGACAGTTTGAAATGTGACTGACATCACAACCAGACTAAAGGTCTCAAAGTAGTCATCCCCTCTCTTTGATTGAAGTCTTTAGCCAATAATCTGGTTTTGTGACGTTCAATGCTGCCATAAGGACGACACTTGATCCAGTATACCCCACTTGCAACCAATAGCTTTGCGTCCTTGTGTATGAGAAACAAGAGACCAAGTACGATTAGCCTGCAAAGCATTAAATTCAAGATTCATAGCCTCACACAACTAGGGAGACTTTGATGTAGCCGAAAAGGAGGAAGGGTCAAGTTCGGTGGAGTGTATAGCACATGGATGGCGGGTTGTGACATGAAGTTTGGGTTTTAAATGACCCGTCCAAGATCTGGTCCTCATATGATGACTAGCTAGAGGAGCCATTGGATGACTGTTGTGTTGAGATATAGGAGGGTCAGGTTCGGGTAGTACCACAGGTATAGAAGGGGATGTCGAACTTGGTACTAATGGAGAAACTGAAGGTCCTGGCAATGGAGTAGGCGAAGTAGGCAATGCTGAGGGGAGAACAGGCGGCAGAGGCTGTAGAGAGGCTGGTTCCAAATGTGAGGGCATCCGGGTCTGGCAGCAAGGGTGGCTTAGAGAAAATAAACTCTCCTTCAACAAAGATCACACTGTATGAGATAAAAATTCGACCAGACGGGACAAGAAGATAGTGTACTCCCTTATAGTTTGGGTGATATCCCAAGAAAACACATGGGATGGATCGGTCATCCAGTTTGTGCTTAGCATACGGACATAAATACTGATAACAGAGACACCCAAAAATTCAAAATTGGATATAATCTGGTTTAACAGGAAAAAGGAGTTCGATAGGGACTTAAACAAGAGTAGAGGCGAAGGGAGATGATCAATAATGAAAGTTGTAGTAGAAAATGCAGAGTACCAATGCCGTTTTGGCATTGACACCTGCACAAGAAGCATGAGGCCTATTTCCGAAATATATTTGTGCTTTCTTTCGAATTTTCCATTCCATTGGGGTGTATAAAAAGCAAGAGATGTGATGATGAACACCGCTAGAGTGCAGAATTTGTTGGAATTATTTATTTGTGAATTCAGATCCACCATATCTTTGGAGGATTTTCAATTTAAAAGAGCACAAATTTTTTACTGTATTTTTGAATTTTGAGAAAACAAATGCAACTTCTGTTTTGGACTGAAATAAGTAAAGCCATGTGAACTGATTGTAATTGTCAACATATCGGAAATCACCAAAAGACGTAACAGGACATTGTCCCCACAGGTTGGAAGAATGAAGTTCTAAGGCATGGGTAGCTTTATAATTCACACGAGTAAATGGCTTAGAAGAAGACTTGCAAATTTGACATGCAGAACAAACAGAATTTGCATTATATGTTGAACTTTAACATTGTGAGTACGAAACATATGTAATATAATTAGAGGACCTGGATGACCTAACCTATTATGCCCAAAAAAAAAGGGGAGACTTAGTCGACAAAAAACATGAAGGAGCCAATAGGGGATCTACAACATACAGTCAGGAACATGGAGGAAATTTTTAAAAGTCAATTTACAGTTTAATATACAAGGGCTAGTAGATTGAAATGTCAAACCTGTACAATTACCAAGATAGACTTGTTCTGGTCCATTATACGAGGAAGTAGAGGCAAGCATTAATGAATCCCAGTAATGTGGTGCGATGCACTAGAATATGTATACCAAGTGGCTTCTGAAAGGTTTGATTGAACCTTTGTATGCATTCGAGTGCGTTATGACCGAACTTGCTGTAAATCTGATTTTGAGGACAATTTGAGTTGTCCAAGGGAGATTTGTATGTATTATTACCATTGCAATTTCCATTGTTGCATTTTGCCCCTTGGTGCCCACGCCCACGTCCTCCACGAGAAAAGTGATTCTTCTGTTGCTGGTGCTGCTGTCCGTTCGAGCGACTCGCCATATGTGCAGATGGGTTTCCTGATAGGTCAAGCTGGGCGAGTGTGGCCTGAAGTTCTAGACGATGTTCCAGTGTTAATAAGATATCAGAAACTTCATCAAGCATTATGAGATCTGGTTGTGTATACACGGTCTGTGCAAAGCCTCAAACGAACTCCCCAGGCCACAGACAGTGTAGTGAATCAGCATAAGGTATGTGACTGGAAATCATGCGGCTTCAAGCTCGTCAGAGTGAGATTTAAACTTCTCGAGGTATTTTGTCGTAGTCAGGTCGCCTCTTCGAATAGACTGGAGGCAGAATTGGAAATGATTAATCCGAACTTGGGATCTATTTGTATAAATCATGCTCGGTTTGTTCCTCATTGCAGCTGCAGTGGTGTGTCCACGAACATGACTACAGGTATTATGTGACAGAGTGGAGAGAAACCAACTCTGTATAGTCTGGTAAATTCGGTACAATTGTTCATATGACAGATTGACCATTAGAGACCATTCTGAACTCAGAATAGTCTGTGGAGGAGGAGAAATTGTACCGTCGACAAAACCCATAAGATGTTGGTTGTTTCGAACTGGTACGAACTGCTGACACCATAATAGGTACGTGTCACTGTCAGGTTTGATTGGAACCTTATGGGTGATGTTGGTGGTTGTGAGAACCACGTGTCTACCAGAGGGGCTGAGATAATAGACAATACCTTGCGCAAGAGGATTAGGATTCATGGTGTCGGTGGCAGCAGTGGAAGGAGGATCGGATGAAAAGGAATACTTAGTGGCCATCTTGTCTTAGTTGTTAGATTGATCACTTTGATACCATGTGAAACCAGAATAGCGTCCGAGTTGGTTTTTCATTAATCATCGTGTAGTACATATAGATTACATTGGTTACAAGATTGGTAACCAAAGATCTCTTTAAGGAGAAGAATTCTAATCAATAAAGAATACTAGAAATACACGTTTACCTAAATAGACATGTCTTATATGGACTACCAAAGATTTGGAGAATCGTCTGATGTACATGTACATGTAGTTGGAGAAGAATCTTGAATCGTATCTTTCACAGATGTTGAAATTCAGAATCTATCCACATTCCGTGCTAACATCCTTGTTCGAAATGTGTATTCTAGGTTGGAAAATGCGAATCTTCTTTCTGGGATTGCCTCTTTTTTCCTTCCGGTCGTTTTCCTCTTATTGGATTCTTTTTTTACTTCACTTAATTCATTTTCCACCTGTGCTAGTAGATCGAGTCTCCTTGTATGCACCATTGTTTATAATAGACTCAAAATAGCACATGGTCAAGAGAAGGAATCACTAACCTCAGAATTAGGCTTGAAATGTGGAAGATGACCTCGGCCAACCAACTTATACCCCCAAAATCTTCTTTCCTTCTGCACGAGCTCTAAAAATCAGGTATCAGAGCTTCAGGAACTCTATTCCAATGAATTCAAACTCGAAATTGTGCAAGCTCTGACTCTATTTGTCCTTTGAATCACAGCTTTCTTAAATTTTGAGAAAGTAGGGTTTCAAATGGGAGCTCTAGCACTTGTGACACCTTCAGCTCAGTTCGACGGGTTGTGTCGTCGAATGAATCTGGGTGTTCATGTATTCATTTCTCAAACATGTTTGATGCCGTGGCATCAGGTCATGTCACGCGGCGCCAAACACTTAACTCTTTTTCAGCTTTGGCCTCGAGCTGCCTTTCCTCTTCTTTCGACATTGACCCAATGCCGTGTGGTGTCGTCACTCTTTACATGGCGACATGTGGATGCCGTGCGGTGCTAGTGAGGTTGACGTGGCATCGACCTTTTTGAGATGCACGCTTCTTCTTAAAATGACTTTGTGCTTTTTGCTCATTCTCCACATGCTCGACTCCACTTTTTCTTCCAAAATGGTTTCCTAACTTAGCATTAATTAAGCAATCTTCGTCTTTCACCAAGTAGACAATTAAGCTTCTTCAACTATTAATTAAATATACAAGGTGGAATCAATCAATTGATCAATTCATGCTATAGTCAAAATTTTGACTCAAACATGCTTAATTCAAGTTAGGATGTACATTCAAAGCATGCCTTTACCAAAACTGAGCCTCTCCTACATAAGAATGTGTAAATCTAATTCTACCAAAAATGTTATCTACAAAACTTGGGCTACCTCCCAGCAGGACCAGTTTCTGAAGTCTTTGGTACTCTCCAGTGGTTCTTTCACATATCCTGGATTAAAAATCGAGTTGGAAGGGACATTGTAACTTACAACGTATCCTCTTTTCTTCAAGCTCTACCATTTTGTCTTCTCTACTGGCTTGAGCAAGTCTTTAGGAGGGGAAGGTTCTTTCCTTTCTTTTTCTTTCCCTTTTTGTGTTGGTGGGGTGCCTATCTCCTCCACCAACCTCTTGAGATCTTTCCGTTGCTCATCCTTATGTTTCCCATGCTCAATTACGTAGGGGTCTGAACTTGTTCTGACTCCCTGAGTGGACTCACACCACTCATCCATATATATCCACCTATTTTCTTCATAGGGAATGTACTGATGTTGGAGGATGTACTGATGTAATAGTTTTTCCTGATTGTAGTTGCCATTCTCTTATTAAAGTTGAGAGAGATGGTTCCTCAACCAAAAGTTGGTCAGGTTCAGATTCTGGTTCAGAGGATGTATCCAGATCTGGTTGATCCATTTGATGACGCAAAAACCATTCAAAAAATGACATAATCACTGTATTTGCTTCCAAATAAGTTAAAATTCTGTTGAAAAGGCATTTCGTTGTGCTTCCCCCATAGGTGTCAAAAAACATATATTTGAAACTTCTTCTTCTTCTTCTTCTTCTTCTGTTCTTCTTCTTCATGAATTTATTCTTCTTCATGAATTGAGGCAGAGAAGGTTGTGTACCCTGACCATTACGACCTCCAGAATACCCCTTGGGTAGCTGATGGATCTACCAGCCAACATAATTTTTGACTCTGCAGATGGAGGTTGACTGAGACCCAATTCATTAAAGATACTGTAGGGCATAATATTAACACTTGCCCCAAGATTACACAGAGAGTTCTCAATTAAGTGGGTCCCCATATTGCAGGGTATAGCAAAGCTCCTAGGATCTTTCACCGCAGGTGAGCACCTCTCTCTCCATTTTCTTCTTCCTCCTTGTCTGCAATTTTTGCAATCAGAATTGTCCAACATATACTTTGATGGTTCAATATGGCTCGCTCTCCCTTCCAACTCTTCCAAATCAAGGGTGTCTGCATGAATCTTCTCAAAAGCCTCTGATAGCTTCAGATGTTGTCCTCTTTCTCCTCCGATTCTTTGCTTATGCATGGTGGCCCTACTCTCTCTTCTTTTGATTCCTCCTCAATTGACCAATGCAGATTTTATTCTTCTACCTCTCTAGCATTGGAGGAATCTGGTCTGGCTCTTTTAAATTCAACTTTTCATGGAGTTCTTCCTCCGTATTCCTTTTGTGTGTTGGTGGGTACCTCTCTTCCAACTCTTCCTCCTTCCTCTCCTCTTCATAGGGGTCATCTTCTTCAATCTCAACCCACTCAAAGGGAGATGTTGTAAACTGATCCTCTATAATAAGTTCACGGGAAGGGGGAACTTGGCTTTCGTCTTCTGCTTGAGTGAACTCTCTGTTCACTTCTTCCCTTTCCATTTGTTTAAGAGCCGCCCTTGACAACACCACATTACACTTATCTGTTCCTTTCTCTTCTTCTTTTCTTTGAGTTCTCCATAGTATCACTTGGGAGAGACCCTTTCATCCTTTCTCTAATGGCTTTTGCAATTGACCTACCTGAACTTTGATGTTCCGAAAGGAAGCAACTCATGAGTGGACTTTCCTTCCTCTGCTTGGGGCTGAGTTAAGAATCTTCCTTGTTGTCCGAAATTTTGATAGCCACCTTGATTTGACGATTGGGCATTCATTAGGTCATTCCTCCATCCAAAGTTTGCATGCTTCTTCCAACCAGGACTATAGGTGCTGGAATATAGATTTCCTTGTCCTTGCCTGTTTTTTACATACTGCACACTCTCCACAGTAGATGTGCAGACTTTGCATACTTCAACCCCATGACAGCACCACCACATAATTTGTGGCATACAAATTGACTCTGATCGGGATTCACTGCAAAGGCAGCAACCTTCTTCTTCAAAGCATCCAATTGGGCCCTGATTGCTGTTTGGGTGCCAACTTCGTAGACACCTACTGCCATCCTTGAATTTGGCCTTGGGCCTAGCTCTGGCGTGCTCCTTGCCCTATCAGTGTTCCATTGGTAGATGTTGGCTGCCATCATTTCTAGAAGTTCTTACATCTCATCAATTGATTTGTTCATTATTGCTCATCTTGCGACTGCATCAATGATTGTTCTTGTTTGGGTTTGCACCTGTGACCACTTTAGGATGGAGTGATGTGGGCACTTCCATAGTAATTCCTTGAAACAATCACAGGTCTCATATAAGGATTCCTAATCCATCTACAGGAATAGGTTGATGACATTCCTTAGCTTGACTTTTTTTTGCTAGAGGGAAGTACTTGGCCAAACAATTCTCTGGATCCACCTATGTGGTGATAGACCCTGATGGCAACGAATTCAACCAATGGTTCGCCTTGTCCCTCAGCGAGAATAGGAATAACCTCAACCTTATTACATCTTCTGACACGGCATTGTGTTTGAATGTGTCACAGATTTCCAGAAAATCTATCCAGTGAATTGGACTGATTGCCGGCTTGATCTCGATATTATTTGCCAATATAGCCGGTCTTAAGATACTAGATTGAGTATCTCCGACTTGAGGTACGGAAAAATCTCTCAAACATCTAGGCTCATCCTCAACCATATCTTCCTCTATTCCGCTTGGCCTTTGCAGTCTTAAATTTGCCATTGCGGTCTTTTATATTTCAGGATTGTAGGTCAACACTCTATGCTCTCTATCTTCTCGCATAAGACAGAATAGAGTGGTATCTTGCTCACTCTAACACGCAAACAAATAAAAACAAAAACAAACACACTAACACACAAAAACGCAATAATAAAATCACACATACAAATACAAATTTACAATTTACACTAAATAAAGAAAACTAACTATCTAACTACACTATCATGTAATCTAACTAAATAAAATTACACTGGCATGCATCTATGTTAGTCTAAGTTGCACCTACACTAATCTTGATTAAAGCTATAGAGCCTTATGCTAATAGTACTTACAAGTCCCCACCATCGGGCACCAAAAACTTAGGTGGGCAAAACTACTCTCAATTAAATAGCCCGTATGCAAGCACATGTGTCACACAAAGTAATGTAGTGGATAAGTCCAGATTGATCTCACAGGGACTTGAACTACGTAGTAACACAGCAGTACTCTACAACTATATCTAACTAACTAAATTAGCAGAGAATTTTTCACTCGTACCTAATATAAACTCAATTACTCTAGATACTAAACCTTCTAATTATGCAGCAGCCTAAGTGATGCACGAACACGCAAGGAGATGTGAAGTAGTGGAGCTGGGGGACAGCGATTTCATGTAACTAGTGAGGAATTCATGTAATCTTCAGTTTGGGCATGTAATTCCTAGCTCGCTAGAGGATTTGGAATCTGGTATGTGTAGCCCTCCTCGATGCACTATGATGACATGTCGTTGCTGCCACAAAATTAAATAAATTCTTAACCCCTAAAATAATTTATAACAAAGTATAGGGTAAGAAAGGTTCGATCCCACAAACATAACGTTAAAGATTTATTTTAATAGGAATACATAAATCTTACACGGTTTATGGGGGATTGGTAAAAACTTGAAAAATAAAACAAAGAACTATTTATCTACTATATAAAATTCATTTGCCAATCCCTTGGCTAAAAATGTAATAACTATAATTTAGATCTGGTGTTATATTCTTGACAGGTTGACAAAGAAAAGTTCAATAGCTGAACTCCCCCATAATTTCAAATAACTAAAACCAATTGAGCAAAAGTTCTAATTAATTCAGATTTTGAGCAAGAATTTACTCAACCCAAACCAAACTAAACATACCAGCATGTTCAAAATAGTTGGTTTAAATCACGCTTTAGTTGAAATTAATATAAGTGTTACATCTCCAAACCCAACTATTTGCCTCTTTTAACCGTTTTGTGTACCTTGTGCATAACAAAATGAAAAACTATAAATTTAATCAACACACATGAAATGATCAATTTCATGCAGATGAAAATTTTATGCTCTACAAAGCAGTGTGATTTAAATATCAAAAGTATCAACACTAAATTTAAGTAAGTCCAAACAATCTAAATATTTGCCAAACCATTTCAAAAGCCAACGTAAAAGAGATTTTCGAAAGTCAAATAAAGAACAAAGATGGAACAAAGTATAAGAAGATGGAAATTAGATTACGATCAGGAACTTTCCCCTTTTGAGAGCTTGCTGTGACACATCCCCCAAAGAGAATCGTTTCTCCTCCATGGACAATAGACCAGCTTGCTTCCAATGGGTTCTTCCACTTCTACAACATATCCCAGCCTTGTCTCTATTACCTTTCTAACTCTCTTGCTAGGTTGATAAGGGCAAGATAAATCTCCCACTTTCTCTATTCTCCAAAGAAACTTTCGTGGTCCAAGTCTCTGATTTTCAGACTGTTTTCTTTTCCTTCTTTCATACAGCAGTTACTGAATTAATCAACGACTTATTTGCTTTAATCTCCGAGTTAATGGCCCAAAAACTGCCCTCTCTTTATCCACTACACGATCTCCAAGTGCCTTTCACGTTTCCCCATTTTTCTGTAACTGATCACTTCTTTTTCCTCTTTCCTGGTTGAATTTAATAAGGGTAGTTGAGTGAAAATACGATTTCAGTTAGGGGGCATTTTTGTCATTCGATTTTCTGCCCTTGTTCCTACTTGATTGGGGCTGTCTTTCTGGGATTAATTTGTACTGGTAGTCATTTCTACTTGGTGATTATTGGGCTGCACTTTCTTGGGTGTGGGCTTCTAAATGTTTCATGTTTTCTTCTTTGTTCTTTCACTTGAACAAACAGGAACTTTGAGCTCAATTTCGAGCACAACTCGTCCCGATTCTGAGAAAACAATAAAAACAAATGTTGTAGGTTTCTTTGTTAGCTTTGAAATGCATCTTCAATCTTTAGAATCTGATCACATACTAAGACGTAATGATCAAAACACCAAAGATAGTTAAATCCATGAAAAAGAACTAATTCCACACCTTTATTAATTAAAAAAGAAATTAACCATTCAAAACTCAAAATTGATAATTTTTGCAAATAAACTCAAATAATGTCCAAAATGTGACCAAAGTAATTAAGTTAAAGTGATCAAAATCTGTGAAAATATGCACTTATCAAATTCCCCCACACTAAAACATTGGTCGCCCGCTAACAAAGCAATACCCATGCATTTGTTTTTAAACAAAGTCCATAGGAAGTATAGCTTACAAGTAAAATGAACAATTAATCATCAAAAGTCAGAACACTCCTTAAGCAACAAATTCATATAACTCATAACTGATTGGCAACCATTTCCACTCATACATAGAGCAAACCAAGTTGGAAAACCCTCACAAGGTAAAACACTCAGCTCTTATTTGTTTAAAAAGGGTTAAGTGTTTTTCTCAACCTCCTTCCATGAACCTATTCTGCCATAAGCTTGCACGTCAATTCTGTCTCCACTACTTAGTATAATGCATAACATGAATCAAAAGGTCTTTTTCATTGGGTTGTGATGTGGCAAGGGACAAAAGGTATAGAGAATTTTGGATAAAGTGGAGCTAAATCATAGAAACTAGTAGAGCATAACACCAAGCATTTGCTTCTCCCAACTCATCTCCATGATAAGAAATACTGAATGAGTTATATTCATAAGACACAAATAAAATTTTCTCCTCTAGTATTTTTTGTGGAACCCCTTCTTTCTTTTGTTCTTTTTCTTTGAATTGTAACCAGAGGATTATATTGACCATAAAACTTGGAATGATGAATACATTAGAAGCATAATACCCATTCACCTCACCACTTCCTCATAACAACAAAAATGAAACATTAACCCATCCTTGACAACTTCAAAATGCTCTACTAGTCCTATGATTGGGTGGAAACATTTGTTTTTCAGGATTAAGTTTATTTTTGTGAGTTTAGTAAATCAAAGAAAAGGTTTCATGAGGGCTCAAAATTGGCTCACTAAAGTCACAATATTCAAGGGTAGGCTAATTTGGCTATGTGGGGTTGAAATTCCTATGTGCTTTTGTCATCTTCATGTATGCATTTATCAAGGAAAGTTCTAGAGATACAGAATCATGAAAGTATCTCACATGAAAAGAAATATGAGACTGAAATTAATGTATTAGTCTTTTAGGCTCAAATATCTCACTGGTTTTTTTTTTTTACCATACTTAGGCACCCTATTTCTAAGTAAAACATCATACCACCCAGTCAGAAGTGGAGAGTTCATTCAGTCAATCATGCTAAAAATTTTCAAACCAACTGTTCCATATTTTAAACTATACAACCAAAAACCATTTAAAAAAATCACATCAAAATCAGCAAAAATTTAAAGGTTTTTTTGTAAAAACAAATCAATAAAAGGGCAAACAATCAATCCCCCCACACTTAAACCTTACATTGTCGCCAATGTAAGACCCAAGATTGGATTAAAACAAGTCTAAGCAAATGGTTGATACTTAAAATGAAAAATAATCTAAAAAATAAAAGAAAATAAAGTTTAAACAAAAGTAATCTAATAACTATGATTAGATCTTCCCTTCTCTGGTTAATGGGACTTCCAAATGGATATCTTCAATAAATTGCAATGGATCTGGTTCATGAAATTCTTTCAACCTGTGACCATTCACTTTGAAAGTCGTACCTATGTCAAGTCTCTTAATTTCCATTGCACCAAGAGGAAAGACATTAGTAATAATAAAGGGACCAATCCAACGTGACTAAAGCTTACCTGGAAATAATTTTAGTCTAGAATTGAAGAGTAAAACTTTTTTCCCAATGCAAAAGGATTTCCTGGTAATCATTTTATCATGAAATGTTTTGGTCTTCTTCTTGTATATTCTAGCATTCTCATATGCCTCCATCCTTAATTCCTCTAACTCTTGCAATTGTAACTTTCTTTCAACACAAGATTGAACATAATCTAAGTTACATTGCTTCACTACCCAATAGGACTTATGCTCAATCTCAACTGGCAAATGACAAGCTTTACCATATAGCAACCTATAAGGAGACATACCTATAGGAGTTTTGAATGTTGTCCTATGAGCCCAGAGAGCGTCATCCAAACAAAGACTCCAATCCCTCCTAGATGGATTGACCATCTTTGCTAGAATATATTTGTTTTCTCTTTTCGAAATTTCAGCTTGTCCACTTGCCTGAGGATAGTATGCAGTGGAGGTGCGATGTGTGACATGGTACTTCTCAAGAAGGGCACCGAAAGTTCTATTACAGAAATGAGTACCACGATCACTAATGATTGCCTTAGGCAGTCCAAACCTGTTAAAGATGTTTGTCTTAACAAATTTAACAACAGATATTGCATCATCCTTCTTCGTTGCTTTGGCTTCTACCCACTTTGACACATAATCCAACACTGAAATGATGTAAGTATAACCAAAAGATGATGGAAATGGTCCCATTAAATCAATACCCCACACATCAAAGATCTCACAAAATAACATACCAGATTGAGGCATTTCTTTCTTTCTAGACAAATTACCAAATCTTTGGCACTCTTCACATGACTAGCAAAACGAATATGCATCTCTATTCAAGGTAGGCCACTAAAATTCGCACTCAAGAACTTTTTTTGCTGTTCTTCTTGGCCCAAAATGTCCTCCAACTTCAGATATGTGACAAAAAGTAAGAATAGATAAGAATTCAGATTCATTGACACATCTCCTAATTACCTGATCAGAACAAGATTTCCATAAGTAAGGATCCTCCCAAAAATAGTACTTAGAGTCAGCCTTGATTTTTTCCTTTTGGGCACGTGTCAAGTCATTGGGAAAAGTCCTGGGCACTAAATAATTGACAATATCGGCATACTAAGGGGTTTCCAAAATTAAAGAATACCATTGCTCATCTGGAAATAATTCAAAAATCATAGGCCAATCTTCTCTAGGGAATATTCTACTGAGGTAATCAGCAACCAAATTCTTTGCCCCTTTCTTATCTCTGATTTATTACTCAAATTCCTGAAACAAAAGCATCCTCCGCAGCAATCTAGACTTTGATTCTTTCTTCTTCAACAAGTACTTAAAACAGCTTGATCAGAAAAAACAATTACCTTCGTCCCAAGTAAATAAGAACGAAACTTCTCTAAAGCAAACACAACAACAACCATTTCTTTTTCTATCTCTGTGTACTTACATTGGGCAGGATCATGTATTTTAGAAGCAAAACAAATTACATAAGGTTCCTTGCCTCTTCTTTGCCCTTACACTGTACCCACTACTTTGTCGCTTGCATCACACATAATTTCAAAAGGTAAACTCCAATCAGGAGATTGAACAATAGGAGCTACGGTTAACTTGATTTGAAAATCATCAAAAGCCTTTTTGCACTCATCATTGAAATTAAAAGAAACATCTTTTGTGAGTAAGGCACATAAAGGAGATGCAATTTTTGAGAAATCCTAGATAAAACGTCGATAGAAGCCAGCCTACCCTAAAAAGATCTGATTTCACGAACACATGTCGGATAAGGCAATGGGCTAATCACTTCTACTTTAGCTTTATCAACTTCTAACCCTTTGGTACTTACAATATGTCCAAGGACAACTCCGTGTTCAACCATGAAATGACATTTTTCAAAATTTAACACAAGGTTAGTGTCAATGTACTTTTTCAAAAAAAGAGACAAATTATGAAGACATTCATTAAAAGAATCACCAAAAACAGTAAAATCATCCATAAATACAACCATGTTATGCTCAATTAAATCTGAAAATATGCTCATCATGCATTTTTGAAACGTACCAGGGGCATTGCAAAGTCCAAATGGCATTCTCCTAAATGCAAATATTCCAAATGGGCATGTAAAGGTGGTTTTTTCTTGATCTTCAGGAGCTATAGGAACTTAAATATATCCTGTATATCGATTTAGAAAACAAAAGAAAGATTTCCCTGCTAACCTGTCCAACATCTGATCAATAAAAGGTAGTGGAAAATGATCTTTTCTAGTAGCTTGGTTAACATCCTATAATAAATCCATACTCTCCACCTATTAGAAATATTTGTAGGAACAAATACCCCTTTTCCATTTTCTATAACAGTCATTCCTGTCTTCTTGGGTACTAAATGGATAGGACTTACCCATTTGGAATCAGAGATAGGGTATATTATCCCTGCATCTAACCACTTTAAAATTTCTTTCTTCCCAACCTCTATCATGGGAGGATTCAATCGACGTTGAACATCTCTGAATGGTTTGGCATTATCCTCTAAATGTATCCTCTGCATACATAAAGTGGGACTTATACCTTTAATATCAGCAATAGTCCAACCAATAGCCTCCTTGTGCTTCTTTAACCCATTCAACTATTTCTCTTCTTGAGATGAAACTAAAGAACAAGAAATAATTATAGGAATAGTGTTTTCATCACCAAGGAAGGCATATTTCAGATTAGATGGAAGGGGTTAGATCAGTTCCAGCTTGGGCACCTGCAAAATAGAAGGCAACATTTTAGAAGAAGATAATGGTAAAGTCATAGAAGTTGAAGAAATCTCTAAAACTCTCAATGTGGGTAATGTTTGTGTTACTGCCCTGTCTTCCTGGAATGAAGATTCCAATCTTTCATATTCCTAGAGCCACTCATTCAAATTTTTAATTTAAAAAATCTGTTGCACAATAAAATCAATGATATCAACAACCTCAATAGAGTACACACTATTAATGTCACTAGGGTATCTCATGGCATCAAAGATATTGAACTTAAGTACTTCACCATCAAATTCCATTGTCAAATTTCCTCATGAACATCAATTTTAGTCTTAGAAGTTTACAAGAATGGACGTCCCAATATCAATGACACATTATCAGAAGAATCACCACCCATGTCAAGTACATAAAAATCACTTGGAAAAACCAATTCATTTACTTGAACTAATACATCTTCAAGTACAATTGGGTATGCATTCGATCTGTCCGCTAATTGAATAACTATATCAGTTTTAATTAACGGACCCAGATTTAAATAATCATAGACAGATCTTGGCATAACATTAATTGAAGCACCTAAGTCGAACATGCATCTTTCAAACTTTAAATTTCCAATCTTACATGGAATAGTAAACATACCTGGATCTTTGCATTTTGGAGGAATTTTCTTTTGAATTATAGCAGAAATGTTCTCGCCCATGTTTACCTTTTAAGTACTCTTGAACTGCTTTTGTTGGTGCAAAGTTCCTTGAAAAACTTAGGGCACTTGTTTTATAGCATCTAAGAGAGGTATATTTACTTCCTCTTTCCTGAAAGTTTCTAAAATTTCCTGCTCAGCAACTTCTTTTTTGATTTTATAAACTTAGAAGGAAAAGGTGGTGGATCTTTCACACTAGGGAGAATCTTAGGACTGACATCCTCTTTCCCAATATTCACAACATCTCCCTTTCTCTCGATAGTCTCACTCTTGTCTTGACCTCTTGATTTTATCTCCAACTCTTTCTCAATTTCCCTCCCTTGGCCTTTGGTTCCTCTAATTCTTTTCCACTCCTAAAACTGACATCCTCTTTCCCAATATTCACAACATCTCCCTTTCTCTCGATAGTCTCACTCTTGTCTTGACCTCTTGATTTTATCTCCAACTCTTTCTCAATTTCCCTCCCCTTGGCCTTTGGTTCCTCTAATTCTTTTCCACTCCTAGGTGTTATAGCCTTAGCATTCTCTTTGGGATTTGGGATCGGCTGAGCTGGGAGCTTACTAGAAAGTTGAGCTTCAATGTTACTCAATGAGTTGGCAATCTGCCCAATTTGGGTATCTAGGTGCTGCAAATGAGTGTCAGTTTTCTTTTGATATTGAACACCTTGAGAATGTACCTGACCAATTTGAGTTGTGAGTTGTTTAACCAAATCCTCCAAGGATGAGTTTGAAACTTGATTTTGAGGTGCATTGGATAAATATTGTTGCCTCTGGTTACCTTGACCATATCTCAAGTTGGGATGGTTTTTCCAACCCTCATTACAAGTGCTGGAACAAGGATCATATCTCTTTTGGGATTGGCCTTGAAATCCACCTATAACATTAACATCTTCAACCTGTAAAGTGGGACACAAATCTGTAAAATGAGATAAGTCCGTACAAATTCTACAAGCACGTGGTTGCTGATTTCCATTCATAACTAAATTTGACATAGGTGTAGCTAAATTAGCAATTTGTTCTGCATTCTCTCTCAAAATCTCTTAAAACATGTATTCTTAAAGTTAAGCAAACAATTCTCCCCGCAACTGTGCCAAAATTTGGATGACATATTGTTGGTGCCACAAAATTAAATCAATTCTTAATACCCTAAAGTAATTCACAACAAAGTATCACGTAAGAAAGGTTCGATCCCACGAAGAGTTTTGTATACAAAATTTAAGATTTATTTTAATAGGAATACATATTCAACCCAACCCAAACTAAACATACCAGTATGTTCAAAATAGTTGGTTTAAATCACGCTTTACTTGAAATTAAGATAGGTGTGACCTCTCCAAACCCAACTATTTGCCTCTTTTAACCATTTTGTTTACCTTGTGCATACCAAAATGAAAAGCTGTAAATTTAATCAACACACATGAAATGATCAATTTCATGCAGATGAAAATTTTAAGCACTAAAAATCAGTGTGATTTAAATGTCAAAATTGCCAACACTAAATTCAATGGTCCAAACAATCTAAATAATAGCCAAACCATTTCAAAAGTAAAAGTACAAGAGATTTTCAAAAGATAAATAAAGAACAAAGCTGGAACAAAGCATAAGAAGATGGAAATTAGATTAAGATCAGGAACTTTCCCTTTTGGAGAGCTTGTTGTGACACATGCCCCAAAGAGAATCGTTTCTCCTCCATGGACAACAAAGCAATTTGCTTCCAATGGGTTCTTCCACTTCTACAGCATATCCCAGCCTTGTCTCTATTACCTTTCTCACTCTCTTGCTAGGGAGTGATAAGAGGAAGATAAATCTCCCATTTTCTCTATTCTCCAAAGAAAATTTCGTCGTCCAAGTATATGCTTCAAAGAGATCACAAAACCCCTATTTATAGGTGATTTACGGACTGTTTTTCTTTTCCTTCTTCAATACAACAGTTACTGAATTAATCAGCCACTTCTTTGCTTTAATCTCCAAGTTAAAGGGCCAAAAACTGCCCTCTTTATCCTCTACACAATCTCCAAGTGCCTTTCACGTTTCACCCATTTCTTTCTGCAAATGATCACTTCTTTTTCCTCTTTACTGGTTGGATTGAATAAGGGTAATTGAGTGAAAATACGATTTAAGTTAGGGGGAATTTTGTCATTCGATTTTGTACCCTTGTTTGTATTTGATTGGGGCTGCCTTTCTAGGATTAATTCTTCTTAGCAGTCATTTCTACTTGGTGATTATTGGGCCGCACTTTCTTGGGTGTGAGCTTCTAAATGTTTTATGCTTTCTTCTTTGGTCTTTCACTTGAACAAACAGGAACATTTGAGCTCAATTTTGACAAATGTTGTAAGTTTCTTTGTTAATTTTCCATTGCATCTTCAATCTTTAAAATCTGATCAGATATGAAGACGTTATGATCAAAATACGAAAGATATAGTAAATCCATGAAAGACAACTAATTCCACTCCTTTATCAATTAAAAATAGAAATTAGCCATTCAAAACTCAAAATTGATAAATCTTTGCATATAAACCCAAATAATTCCCAAAATGTAACCAAAGTAAATAAGTTGAAGTGATCAAAATCTGTGAAAATATGCACTTACCACACTACGAGTGTGCCACCCTCCTTTACCCTATTCTTTCGAGGTCAGGGGTCAAAATAAACGGCCCATAAGCCACATCCAACCCAACCACATGTGTCTGGGCACTTCTCTCGAAGTCCACCGACACACCCCTCACCTGCCAGTATGCGCTTGCAGTCAACTTGGGGATCATATGGAGGTTGAAAGGTGTCTATCCTCGCATTGCCTTTCCATCTCAACAGGGACATCGGATTTACAAAAGGGGGTTGTCAATCCCCTAATGCACAAAGTTGCCATGAGTCAATCACACTAGATTAAAGATAGATTACACTAATACATACTGAATCTTACATGAATCCTTACCATGAATTACATTACATCACAAAACCCCCCTTAGGGTTCTTAGCTCAACATAGTTAGGATAAGGGAACATACCCTATCCATACAAAATATACAAGCTAAGATAGCACAAACAATAGGAATAGAGAGAAGAAAAAGGGATAGAAGTTTCCCTTCTACCCTGGTCTCCTCCTTCTTCCTTCCTTGAAGCTCAAGGGTGCTGTGCCCTAACTCAAAAACTTGCACAAACTCCAGGCAAGGAGGCATGATCCTCAAATGAGAAACATCGCGTCTATTTATAGGGGATCCCTTGCGGTTCCCCTACTTTTTTCCCTAAAAATCATCCAATGTCGTGTGGCATCGGACGGGTTCCATGGCATCGAGTGTTGGCACCTTGAGTGGTGCCACACGATCCTGTGGCGCCGCGCTACTGAGTTTGAGCATCGAGGAACTCATTTAATCAAGGATGGGCGCCCCGGCACTGGGTTTGATTACCTTGGTGCTCGACCCAGAAAAGTCTTTCGCTTCCTGTGCCGCAGCTCTGGTTTGGGTGTCGTGGTGTCCACCACTTAGTCGTTTCTGTGTGATCGCTGGTCTTGTTTTGCTGGCTCCACGACCCTGCTGCTGGCACCATGTGGTGTCGCTCACAGTTTTATTCTCCCCTTTCTCGATGTTGTGGCTTCCTCTCTGGTGCCTTGTGGGGATTCTGTGTTGCTCTGAATTGCAGTGTTTTTAGCCCGAAATTCTTATTTGAGCTCTTCCTCCTTCCTTTTGGCATTTTCGTCATTTCGAGGCATGAACCTACAAATAAACTGTAAAATCACGTGAGAATTGCTTTAACTAATTGCTAAATATGGCCTAAAAATAGAGAACATTTTACACTATTTACATTTCCATCCTGACAATCGATTTGGGGATCATACGCTGGTTGAAGGGTGTATATCCCCATATACCCCTTGGGTCTCAATGGGGACATCAAATTTACATGAAGCAGTAGTCAATCCCTTTTTATTCAAAGCATCCCATAATGTCAACAACACTAAGCCTTGATTATGACTAACACATGCCCACTATACTACCATCACCATGTACCGAAAACAATGCAAACTCATAGACATTTCAAAATATGTAAAATCACCTTTGATAAAGATAAATAAATAGTATAAATAATAAGGTGCAATGACTACACCTGCATATGGGAAAATATCTCACAAAACATCAAGATAAATGTAAATGTAGACTCAAATACGTCAATAAGATGAGAGAATTATTTCACCAAACATCAAGATATATGCACATCTACACTCAAACACGAGTTTTAGAACCAATAAATACACAAGATGATGGAAAAGAGAAATAAGGATAAATGAAACTAGTAAACGATAGCTCCTTTGGCAGGAAACATCCTTCCTGATCGAATCTCCTCCTTCAGTGGCTTCATATCCGTGCTTTGGAGCTCTTCTAAAGCTCTAATCTCGCCCAAAATCATCCCAAAATTACCCTCATGCATTTTACTTCCGTTCACAGAAGGCTTGGGTCGAAAATATCCTAAAATCCCCTTTTATAAGCATGCAGTAAGTTGTCCACAACATCGGGTGTCGGAGGCCCTTCCGTGGCGCCAGGTCTTGGCACTGAGTATGGCACCACATGATCCTGTGGTGCAGCGCCAAAGTGCTGATTAAATAACGATGAGTGCTCCTGCACTGGTTTTGGGTGCAGGGGAGCGCAACGTAGAAATCATTTTCTATTCCTGGTGCCGCAGCTACAGTGTTTGGTGCCATGTAGCTTCAACTTCTGCATTTAGCTAGTTTTGGGCTATTTCTTAATTTTAGCTCCAATTAGCATGTTTTAATTCGTGTTTGTCCTCAAGCAAGGAACCTCTCACACAGATTTCAAATAATCTATCTTACATGCTGGTGATGAAAAATCATGCAATTGAATTAATGAAATGAAAATCGATGTTGCTCAGCCAACTACCCATCTAGCTATTCTTTAGAGATTCACTCATTTTAGAATCTACTTGCCCCACTACTTATCAAATTATATGGCCCCCACACTATTGCTCTGACCTTCAAGCGACAGGCCATGCACTTGAGCAATTGATCCTAGACTTCCACAAGCTAGTCTCACAATCCACTCTCCACTAATTGTGAAAAGGTGATCCTAATATCATTAGGACTCTCCTTAGGTTGTAATGGGAATAGGGACAAAGATAGGATAAAAGGGCAATCATGAAAAATTCATTCTCTCTAATCACATGATGGAACCTAGTTAGAGCGAGCTCCCACAAAATGTTACCCCAAACTTGAGCTTTTGCCCTTTATTCAACCATTTTCTTCCTTTTTCTTCCATTAAGCATTTTTCTTGATTTCTCTTCATTTAAATTTGTTGCTTTTAATTTGACTAATATTTTTACATCTTTTGATTTTCAATCACTTTTTTTCTCTTTCTTTTTCTTCTTCATTTTCATCCTTCTCCTTATCTCTCCACTTGCTTTATTTCACCACACAATAGGAGCTCAAACTCCCTTTCAATCCAAACAAGAAATTTGAGATATAGGGCATACATAAAATAAACGTAAATGAAAATAAGATATGGTTTAATAAAAATTTGGCTATAAAAACATAAGGATAAATGTAGGCTTAAAATTTGGTTAACTACCAGATATGCATAGGGTGGCTAGAAAGGCTCAACCGGTCCAAACATTGCCTAAATCCTTTCTATGGATGCAGCTTTCATCCATTTTGCCTCGAGTGTCATTTGAAACTAGCTCTAGAACCTAGGACAAAGACTCAAGCACATCCACCATTTACACCACATAACCAAAATAATGAATTAGCCACGAAAATGGTTCGCTCATGTCTGGCTTCTTTCAATTGAAACAAGTTAGTCTCCTTTGTCTATCTATTCATGTAGTAACCGAGCCCTACACAATGTCGTTCTCAATTCGCAAAGCATGATGATCACATCAATGCGTTCCTAAGCATGGAAAGATCTATATGCAATTCAAAGTTGTACAAGATAGATGCAAACTGCTTGAATGAATGAAAACATGAATGGGTGCTGATAAGTGCATATTTTCACAAATTTTGATCACTTCAACTTAATTACTTGGTTACATTTTGGGCATTATTTGAGTTTATTTGCAAATATTTATCAATTTTGCGTTTTGAAGGGCTAATTTCTATTTTTAATTGATAAAGGTATGGAATTAGTTGTTTTTCAGGGATTTTTTCTCATAAAATCTTAGTAGGTGATCAGATTCTAAAGATTGAAGATGAATTGGAAAGTTAACAAAGAAACCTACAACATTACTCTTTTGTGTTTCCTCAGAATCGGGATGAGTTGTGGTCGAAATAGAGCTTAAAGTTCCTGCTTGTTCAAGTGAAAGACCAAAGAAGAAAACATGAAACATTTAGAAGCCCACACCCAAGAAAGTGCAGCCCAATAGTCACCATATAGAAATGACTACCACAACGAATTAATCCCAGAAAGACAGCCCCAATCAAGTAGAAACAACGGTAGAAAATCGAAGGACAAAAATGCCCCTTAACTTAAATTGTATTTTCACTCAACTACCCATATTCAATTCAACCTGGAAAGAGGAAAAAGAAGTGCTCAGTTGCAGAAACAAATGGGGGAAACGTGAAAGGCACTTGGAGATCATGTAGAGGATAAAGAGAGGGCAGTTTTTGGGCCATTAACTTGGAGATTAAAGTAAAGAAGTGGCTGATTAATTCATTAATTGTTGTATTGAAGAGGGAAAAGAAAGTTTCTTTGGAGAATAGAGAAAGAGGGAGATTTATCTTTCCCTTATCACTCCCTAGCAAGAGAAGTGGAAGAACCCATTGGAAGAAAGCAGGTTTATTGTCCATGGAGGAGAAATGATTCTCTTTGGGGGATGTGTCACAGAAAGCTCTCAAAAGGGGAAAGTTCCTGATCTTAATCTAATTTCCATCTTCTTATGCTTTGTTCCAGCTTATGTTCTTTATTTGTCTTTCGAAAATCTCTTGTACCTTGGCTTTTGTAATGCTTTGGCTATTATTTAGATTGTTTGGACTTCATTAAATTTAGTGTTGGTACTTTTGATATTTAAATCACACTAATTTGTAGTGCATAAATATTTCATCTGCATGAAATTGATCATTTCATGTGTGTTGATTAAATTTACAGCTTTTCATTTTGTTATGCACAAGGTAAACAAAATGGTTAAAAGAGGCAAATAGTTGGGTTTGTAGAGGTCACACCTATCTTAATTTCAACTAAAGTGTGATTTAAACCAACTATTTTCAACACACTGGTATGTTTAGTTTAGTTTGGGTTGATTAAATTCTTGCTCAAAATCTGAATTAATTAGAACCTTTGCTCAATTGGTTTTAGTTATATGAAATTCAGGGGAGTTCAACTACTGAATTTTTCTTTGTCAACCTATCAAGAGTATAACACCAGATCTAAATTTTAGTTATGACATTTTTAACCAAGGGATTGGGAGTGAAAAGCGGCAAGTAAATTGAATATAGTAGATAAATAGTTCTTTGTTTTATTTTTCAATTTTTTACCATTCCCCATAAACCGTGTAAGATTTATGTATTTCTATTAAAATAAATCTTAAATGTTATACTCAAAGGGATCGAACCTTTCTTACCCTATACATTGAAATTAACGCCTATCCAATTCTCTATATGCTTAAAGGGATAATTTTCTTATTGTCCCTTTTTCCAATCTTAAATTCAACTCCACTTCACCGTCTTGAAATTCAATACGAGTGAGGAAGAGAGTTGGTCACTCTTTCAAGTACGGGTCAGCTCCTACAGGGGACTATATGATGAATCAAGCCATCTAGGTGGAGAAAAGCTTCAGTCATTTGAAGTGGTGTCACCAGGGGGTTTTCTCTACCTCTTTACCTTTATTCATTGTATGATCCACATTGAGGACAATGTAGAATTTAAGTTTGGGGTTGAGCTAGAAAATTGCATGCATTCATTCATGTTTTCATTCATTCATGCAATTTCCACCTATCTTGAATAACAGTGCATTGCATATAGATTTTTCCATGCATAGGAATGCATTGTGGTGATGATCATGCTTGTGAATTGACAATGGAATTGTTTGGGGCTCTGTCACAATATAAATTGCTACAGTAAAGAGAATAGCTCGTTTCAATTGAAAGAAGTCACTCATGAGTAAAATAAATTTGTGGCTAATTCACTATTGCTTGGTATGTGGTGTGAACGGTGGATGAGCTTGAGTCTTTGTCCTAGGTTCTACAACTAGTTTCAAATAAAACTCGAGGCTAAATGGATGAATGTTGCATCGTAAGAAGGGAAATAGGCAATGTGTGGACAGGTTGAGCCTTTCTAGCCACCCTATTTATATTTGCTAGTTAAACCAATTTTGAGCCTTCATTTACCTTTATGTTATTTATAGAAAAGGTTTTATAAACCATCTCATTTTTGCATTTCCTTTCTTATAAATGTCCTATCTCTTAATTGCGTGGTTGAATTGAAATGGAGTTTGAGCTCCTACGGTGTGGTGAAAGGAAGCAATTGGAGAGATAAGGAGAAGAAAAGAAGAAAATGCAAAGAGAAAAGAAAGAGAAGTGAAAAAATTAGTCAAAACTCAAAAATTTTATAATCCAAATGAAGAGAAATCAAGCAGTATGCTTAAGGGAATAAAAAGGAAGAAAAGGTTGAAAAAGGACAAAAACTCAAGTTTGGGGGAAGTTCTTGGTGGGAGTTCTATCTAAGTAGGTTAAATTATGTGATTAGAGAGAATGAACCTTTCATGATTGACTTTTTATCCTACTTTGGTCCCTAGCCCCATTACAACCTAAGTAAAGTCCTAATGATCTTAGGAGCAACGCTTTACAATTAGTGGAGACTGAACTAAGAAACTGGCTTAAGGAATTCTAGGATTAATTTCTCAAGTACATGGCTTGAGATTTGATGGTAAGTTCAAAATGTGTAGGGCAATATAATTTGATAAGTAGTGGGGAAACATCAATTTTCATGCCTTTAATTCAATTGGATGATTTTTCCCAACAAGCATGTAAGATAGGTTATTTAAAATCTGCATATGGGGCTCCAATTTCATATTTGGTTTGGGGATATTGCCTCATTTTCAATTATGTCTTTGTATGTGTTTGTCCCCATTTCACATAGTTTTGTTGTTCTTATCCAAGCAAAAATGAAAAATGCCAAAAGGAAGCTAATGGAACAAATCTAATGCAAATTGAAGCTGAAAGAAAGAAAAAAAAACCCGGAAAAGATTAAATGCATAAGTTGAAGCCACATGGTACTAAACACTGTAGCTGCAGCATCAGCAAAGCACCCCTGCACCCAAAACCAGCATCAGAGTGCTCATCCTTGCTTAATCAGTGCCCCAATGACTGAACCCAGTGCAGGAGCGCTTGCAGTGTGGAAAAGCCAAAAACGTGATGCCACGGGGGGTATTCGGTACAACATGGTGTCAAGAACAGTAGCACTGGTACAGTTTCTGTTTGCTACATTACGCGATGCTACAGAATTGTGACGACGCTGAGTGGTGCCGCACAACTTACAGCACACCTAGAACGGTAGTTTTTAGGTCATATTCAACCCAATCCTACCGGGAACGGAAGCAAAATGCATGAGGGCGATTTGGGGCAATTTTGGGTGAAACAAGGGCTCTAAAAGAGCTCCAAACCACATATTTGAAGCCGCCGAAGGAGGAGATTCGATCCAGGAGGACGATTCCCGCCATAGGAGCTTTTTTTATGAGTTTCTTATATCCCTATTTCTCTTTTTTCATCAGCTTGTGTACGAATTTGTGCTAGAACTCGTATTTGAGTGTAAGTTTTCATTTATCTTGATGTTTGGTGATATATTTCTCCCATCTTGTATATGTTTTCATGCTAGAACTCAAGTCTGAGTCTAGGGTTACATATTTTGATGTATTTGAGATATTAGCCCTTAGGGTTTTAGTGATTGAACTTTGTTTCTTATATTAGTTAATTTCTCTTCTCTTGTGGTGATTTTACATAGTTTCATAAGTCTATGAGTATACAATGCTTCCATTACAAGATGATGGTAGCTTAGTTGGCTAGTGTTAGGCATAGTCAAGCCTTAGTGCAAGTTAGCGTTAGAGGGCTAAGTACATGAGGAGATTGAATCTCCGAGTGTAAATATTATCGTTTCGTTAAAATCGAAAGGGTAAGCGAAACAATACCATCACTCAGCATGTGATCCCCAAATCCACTACAAGCGTGCAATGACAAATGAGGAGTGTACCGGTGGACTTCGAGAGAAGTGTCTGAACACCCGTGGTCAGGTTAGCTGCAGCCCATGGACCTTTGATTTAGACCCTTACTCTCAAGAGAGAATAGGGCTAAGAGAGAAGCCTGGTTGTATCGCCTCGGGAGACAGATATGCATACTGAATTCCAGATCCACTAAGTGTATGATAAGATACCCAAGTTAAAGACTTTAGCTATTATATAGAGCAGAGTAGTGAACCACACCCCTAGTGCTGAATTAAGTCCCCAAAATCCAACTCGCAGTAGGAGTTGGATTAGTTTAAGTTAGTTTAGCATTCAGTTAGTTTTAATTCTAATTTTTCTTAGATTGCATTGGCTAGATATACTTAAACGGACACAATTATAGTGTTCAATCACACTTCCCTGTGGATTCGACCTGGACTCTCCAGTGTATTACTTGGTACGATGCTAAATCTACTTAGGTACGATTTAGGCCAACCACCTCTCGGCCTCAATGGGGACATCAAATTTACACGAAGAGGTCATCAAGGCCTTCGTATACAAAGAAAGCATCCCATAATATCAACCACACTAAGGCTTGATTATGCCAAACACAAACCCTCTATATTACGATCGTTGTGTAAGGGAAGCATTGCAAACTCAAAAACATATCAAAATATGTAAAATCACCTCAGATACAAGAGAAATTAACTAATATGAACAACAAAGACAATCACTACAACTGCCTAAGGAAACATTTCTCTCAAAACATTGAGATAACATAAATCTAGACTCAAATACAAGTTCTATAAAAAATACGAGCATAAGATGAGAGAAATATTTCACAAAAAATCAAGGTACATGTACATCTAGACTCAAACACGAGTTCTAGCACAAATAAATACACAAGATGATTAAAAAAGATATATAAGGATAGAAGAAACTCGTAATAGATAGCTCCTTGGGCATGAAAGGTCCTCTTAGATTGAATGTCCTCCTTTGGTGGCTTTAAATTCGTGCTTTAGAGCTCTTTTAGCTGATCATCATCAAAAGTCACAAAATACAATCTACCAATAAAGGTTTTTACCTTAAAAGGACCACAAACATCTGAATGCACCAATTCAAGTAATTCAGCTTTCCTTGAAGGAGGATTGTGCTTAAAAGAAGTTTCTTTGTTTTCCAGCCAAACAAAGCTCACATTGGTATAAATTTGCATCTCTCAAACCTCAAAATAAATTATCCGTAGCTAGACAATTAAGTTCTTTCTCACTAATGTGATTCAGTCTCTTATGCAATGATTCTGAAAAACTGTCAATCTCCATTGTAGTAACAAGTCCGTTGCAAATTGAAGCTTGTAACTAATACAAACCAGAAGACTTCTTACTTCTTGCAATAATAAGATAGCCAGTAGTGAGCCGCAATTGTCCATCACATAACATGGTGCACTAACCATCATCATCAATCGTACTAGCAGAAATTAAATTCAATCTAATATCAGGTGCATGTCTAACATCATTAAGGACTAACTTTTTACGATTGTTAGCCTTTAAGGAAATTGTTTAAGAGCCCACTACATTTGATAGTCCATCATTACCCATCTTCAACACCCCAAAATCACTTGGATAAGTTAAAATTCATGTCTAGTTGTAACATGAAAAAATGCATCATTTTGAAACCACCTAAATCACTTCATTATAAGCAATATTCACTATATCGTCTTCATAACAAACAACTAAATCTCCTTAGTAGTAGTGTTGACATGATCACTATTATCACCAATGCATTTCTTCTCTTGCTTACCTCTGTCACCTTCGTTCTCTTTCTTCCACTTGTAGCAATATTTCTTCATGTGACTTGTTTTACCACAATGATGCCATTCAAGAGTTTTATACCTTGACTTGGATTTACTCCCGCTTTTACCTTTGTTGTGATCTTGACCCTTGCTTTTACTTCTCCCATATTCTCTAAGACCAAAACTTCTGATTGTGAATAAGGAGAACCTTGAGACTTTCTCCTCATTTCTTTATTTATGATATCGCCTTTAACACCCTCAAAGGAAACAAAACCATTAGCAACAGAGTTAGAAAGTAGGATACAAAAAGTCTCCCAAGAATCAGGTAGAGTATTAAGCAACAAAAAACAAAGAATTTTTTCATCAAACTTTATGCCATATTGAACATCTGATCAATAGTCCCTTGAAACTCATTCAAATGATCAGCCACAAAACTAACATCATTTTCTTCAACAGAAAAAATTTATTGTTGCCTCTCTTTGAAGAATACAAGGATTCCAATTTGTTCCACAATGTCCAAGCATGTATTTGATTTGAACTGTGGTTATAAGCATTAGCATCAATAAACTATTGAATAAACCCACTTACTTGCTCATGTTCAAAATCCGGATCATCATCATTCTTTGACTCCGGATTTTGACTAGAAAAAACCAGTAGCTGCAGTGACTTAACAAATAAGAGATCTTTCATCTTATTTTTCCACAGATGATAATTTGTACCATTTAAACAAGTCATTCTTCTTATATTAACTTCCATATCCACTCAAGACAAATAAAAACAATCAACCAAACTCTGATACTACTTAGTTAAGGAAAACAGAAAAGAAAAGGCACATCGGGAAATAATCAACCTATACATCCTTCATAATCCCAACTTTTTAGCAATGTAATACAATTAAGAACTGCCTAATGAACAAATAAATCACTCGACAACACAACAATTGGTAACGGGGAAAAACTTTTCCAATGTGAGGGAATAAAAAAAGCAGGACCTATCTCGGTAAAAATAAATAATCCACTATAATATCAAATTATTACAGAGGCCAAATTCAACACATGCAATTCAAAGACCAAAAATTATTTTATGCAACATCAATTTGCAAAGAGATGTGAGAGTAGTCGAAGCAGAATTTACTGGTGAAAAACTTTCTATTAGAATGGTAAATAACATGTTCTTCAGACCTCCAAACACAACCTCCACCGTTTATAATGTCACCCATAGGAGACGAACAAGCATCCAAAGTTTCAGCACGATCCAATGGCCAACAAATCCGGTATGCATTTAAATGTGAAGAAAAAAAACTCTTCCCCTTTATCCTTTTTTTTCTCAAAAGTTAACTCACTTATGACATTCGATTAAGGCATATTTGAAGCCCTCATGGGCCCTCATAAATGGGCTCAAACTTAAAAAGAACATTTTGGGTTTTCTACATAGGAGGGACCCAATAATGCAACACTTGTCCAATTCATTTTTGTGCTAGTGCAGGAGTGTTTCGAGCACCGGTAGCACCTAGTTCAGCCCTATAGCACACATTGTCAGGCAAAATATGGTAAGTTACAATTCTTAATTCTATTTAAACACATATTTCAAGTGTGTTTAAGGAACTAGCTTTCGTGGGATTCGGGTTTGTTTAGGGCTAGAATTAGACTCCAGAGGAGAAGAATTGACATTTCTGAAAATTCTTTCAACTCAAGGTTAGGTTTTCGAATTGAGCGCTGATATAAGTACTACGAAATTTTTACTTTCAAGACTTTAAATAGTGAGGTGGTATCTATGTGGGATTCTACTTGGCCTTCCACGTATGAGAAAAAACATAAAGGGGTTTTAGCCTTCCATAGATCACATGCAAGTAGATGAAATCAATTTTGAGCAGGATCTCATCTTCTTCTTCCTCCACAAGATGTCCATGGCACGTGGCAGATGAAGTGCTGGTCGTGAGCGACTCATGTAAAGCTGCAACTGGAAAAGATGAAAGGACGCCATTCAGGTGCTTGGAATAGCTACCGGAATGCATGTGTGTGCAGACCGGTCTTTACCTAGCCACCAAGGCGACCGCAGAAAAGGAGAATGAAAACTCCGCCTGCAAATCGCTGTACACTACCATCGTTGGACTTTGGAGAGAGTGTGACCCATGGGTGACGTGATCTGTGGGCAACGGAGAAGAGGAGTTAGTACCGGGTCGATCATGGAAACAGGGGAGGTACGTCAAGGAGAGAATTAGATCATAATAACTACATAGACTACTTACAACTACAAACTTTTACATGTCTTAAGTTGGAGAGCTTCGATTCGATTGTGAATATGGTGCTTGAAATAGTTTCGTCATGGTGCTACTTTCCTAGTTATTATGATCTTCCTGCCTTTGGGAAAACGGAAATCAAGAATTTGAATTCTGAAAGTTTGTAATTTGTGTGATGTCAGGTAATTATGTGAGAAGCTTCCAAGAGTCGGAGGCTACAGTGAAGGACAAAGGGCTTCAGTGACTTTCAGAAGAGCTGAAAGATGCATTATCGGCTCTTCAATAGACTTTTGTTGTGTCAGATTCTACGAAGCCTTATTTTTTCGACCATGTACTCTAGTGCTGGTTACTTCAAGATGACAGGCTACTTGGCAAAAGAAGTGATCTGCAGAAATTGGTAGGACGCGTTTGTGACGGGGAGGAAGTAGCACATGTGGGCGGTGACTGCGGCGGCGAGGCAGCTTCTGGACGTGGTGGCACCGGTGAGATGTGCAGGCTGACGGAACTGGGGGGGACTGGAGGAGCTGGTCTAGGAGTACAGGGTGCCCTACTTCACGGTGGTGACGAAGGCAGAACTGGGCTTCATTAGACGAGGAGATCAACCACTTTTCTCATCCCATCAATCTTGTTTGTTTTTATATTATGCCAACTTCCGATTTTTTCTCTTTTCCTGGCTGCCCGGTAGATGCCATGTCACGATGTAAAGTATTGGAAGTCAAAAGTCACAGTACTAATATCATTTTTCTTTCAAATTTTAGAGCAAAATTGTATTTTCTTTTGACTCTATTTTGTAATTTTTCTAGTAGCTGAAGAAACATCTCTCCCTTCTGTGTCTTGAGCAGTAATAATGTACTCATGTTTTCAAAGTTTAATTCAAAGTAAGAGTGTCCTTTCATTGTAAAGAGTAAGTAGTTTTTCTATTGCTCCCAGGTTGCTATGATCATTTACACGTTCTTATGATTCCTATATGAGATTTGAAACTTGAGATCTGTGAATTTGTGTGGGGTATGGTGTAGGTCACACCGTTATTTACCTATATGTATGAGAGTGAGTACAATCAAAATAAACATTGTGTAAGGTGGCTTTTCTCATCATACATAGTTATTTTTTATTGTTATATCTTGTTACATTTGTTTAGGCAGTGCTCATTGATGACATGTCGTTGCTGCCACAAAATTATATCAATTCTTAACTCCAAAAATAATTCACAAAAAAGTATAGGGTAAGAAAAGTTCGATCCCACGAAGAGTTTTGTGCATAACATTTAATATTTATTTGAATAGGAATACATAAATCTTAAACGGTTTATTGGGGATTGGTAAAAACTTGAAAAATAAAACAAAGAACTATTTATCTACTATATAAAATTTAATTGCCGCTTTTCACTCCTAATCCATTGGCTAAGATTGAGCAAATGTTCTAATTAATTCAGATTTTGAGCAAGAATTTAATCAACCCAAACTAAACTAAACATACCAGCATGTTGAAAATAGTTGGTTTAAATCACACTTTAGTTGAAATTAAGATAGGTGTGACCTCTACAAACCCAACTATTTGCCTCTTTTAACCTTTTTGTTTACCTTGTGCATAACAAAACGAAAAGCTGTAAATTTAATCAAAAGTACCAACACTAAATTTTAAGAACTAAACATCAGTGTGATTTAAATATCAAAAGTACCAACACTAAATTTATCAAAATGAAGTTCAAACAGTCTGAATAATAGCCATACCATCACAACAACCAAGGTACAAGAGAAATTCAAAAGACATTGAGAACAAAGCTAGAACAAAGCATAAGAAGGTGGAAATTAGATTAAGATCAGCAACTTTCCCTCAAAGAGAATCATTTCTCCTCCACGGACAACAAACTAGCTTGATCCAATGGATTCTTCCCCTCCTACACTATATCCAGCCTTGTCTCAATTGCCTATCTCACTCTCTTGCTAGGGAGTGATAAGGGCAAGATAAATCTCTCTTTTCTCTCCTATCTAAAGAAAATTTCGTGCTCCAAGTATCTGCTTCAAACAGATCATAAAACCCCTATTTATTAGTGATTTTCAGACTGTTTATCTTTTCCTTGTTCAATACAGCAGTTACTGAATTAATCAACCACTTCTTTACTTTAATATCCAAGTTAATGGCCCAAAAACAACCCTCTCTTTATCCTCTACATGATTTCCAAGTGTCTTTCACGTTTCCCCCATTTTTTCTGCAGCTGATCACTTCTTTTTCCTCTTTTCTAGTTGAATTTAATAAGGGCAGTTGAGTGAAAATACGATTTAAGTTAGGGGGCATTTTTCTCATTCGATTTTCTGCCCTTGTATCTACTTGATTGGGGCTGTCTTTCTGGGATTAATTCGTCCTGGTAGTCATTGCAACTTGGTGATTATTGGGCTGCACTTTCTTGGGTGTGGGCTTCTAATTGCTTCATGCTTTCTTCTTTTGTCTTTTACTTGAACAACCACACCTCGTCCCGATTCTGAGAAACCTCAAAAGCCAAATGTTGTAGGTTTCTTTGTTAGCTTTCCAATGCATCTTTAATGTTTTCAATCTGATCATATACAAAGATGTTATGATCAAAATACGAAGGAGAGTTAAATCAATGAAAAACAACTAATTCCACTCCTTTATCAATTAAAAACAGAAATTAACCATTCAAAACTCAAAATTGATAAATATTTGAAAATAAACCAAAATAATGCCCAACAGATAACAAAGTAATTAAGTTTAAGCGATCAAAATATGTGAAAAGATGCACTTATCAAATTTCCTCACACTAAAACTTTGGTTGCCCTCGAACAAAACAATACCCAAGTATTTTTATTTTCAAACTAAGACCATAGGAAGTGTAGCTTACAAGTAAAATGACCAATTAAGAATCAAAAGTCAGAACACTTCTTCAACAACAAACTCACATAACTCATAACCGATTGCCAATCATTTCCACTCATACAAAGAGCAAACTAAGTTGGCAAACCCTCACAAGGTAAAACACTCAGCTCTTATGTGTTTAAAAAGGGTTATGTGTTTTGCTCAATTTCCTTCCATAAACCTGTTCTGCCATAAGCTTGCGTGTCAATCCTGTCTCCTCTACTTAGAATAATACATAACATGAATCAAAAGGTCTTTCATTGGGTTGTAATGGGGTAGAGACAAAAGGTATAGAGAATTTTGGATAAAGTGGAGCTAAATCATAGAAACTAGTAGAGCATAACACCAAGCATTTGCTTCTCCCTTTTTTCACCAAGATATGAAATATAGAATGTATTATATTCATCAAACACAAACTTAAATTTTCACCTCTAGTATTGCTTGTAGAACCTTTCTTTTTTTTTTTGTTTCCTTTGTTTTTTGAATTGTTACCCGAGGATTATATTGACCATAAAACTTGGAATGATGAATACATTAGAAGCATAATACCCATTCATCTTACCACTTACTCATACCAAGAAAAATGAAACACTAACCCTTCCTTGACAACATCAAAATGCTCTACTAGTCCTATTATTGGGTAGATACATTTGTTTTTTAGGATTAAGTTTATTTTTGTGAGTTTAGTAAATCGAAGAAAAGGTTTCAAGAGGGCTCAAAACTGACTCACTAAAGTCACAATATTCAAGGGTAGCCTAATTTGGCTATGTGGGGTTGAAATTTCTATGTGTCTTTATCATCTTCATGTATGCATTTATCAATGTAGTCCCAACAAGTATATCAATGCAAGTTATAGAGATACAAAATCATGGAAGTATTTGAAAAGAAATATGAGACTGGTTTTTTTTGTTTACCATACTTAGCCGCCCTATTTCTAAGTAAAACATCATAGCAACCAGTCAAAAGTAGATAGTTCATTCATTCAACCATGTTATGAAATTTTCAAACCAATTGTTTCATTCTTTTAGCAATACAACCTAAAACCATTTAAAAAACACAGCAAAATCAGCAAAAATTTAAAAGTTTTTTTGCAAAACAAAAATCAATAAAAGGGCAAACATTCACTCTCCCCTCACTTAAACCTTACATTGTCCCCAATGTAAGACCCAAGCTTGGATTAAAACAAGTCTAAGCACATGGAAGACAATTATTCAAATTTTATGTAACAAAGAAAAACATAAAAAAACAAGTCAAAAAAATAAAAGAAAATATAGTTTAAAGAAAAGTAATCTAATAACTATGGTTAGATCTTCCCTTCTCTTGTTGACGGTACTTCCAAATGGATGTTTTCAATAATATGCAACGGAGCTGGTTCATGGAATTCTTTCAACCTGTGACCACTCACTTTGAAACTCTTACATGTGTCCAGGCTCATAATTTCCACTGCACCATGAGAAAAGACATTAGCGATAACAAACGGACCAATCCAACTTGAATGATGCTTACCAAGAAATAATTTAAGTCTAGAATTGAAGAGTAAAATTTTTTTCCCAATGCAAAAGGATTTCCTTGTAATCATTTTATCATGAAACGCTTTGGTCTTCTCCTTGTATATTATAGCATTCTCATATGTCTCCATCCTTAATTCCTCTAACTCTTGCAACACCAGATTGAACATAATCTAAGTTACGTTGCTTCACTGCCCAATAGGACTTATGCTTAATCTCGACTAGCAAGTGACAAACTTTACCATATTGGAACCTATAAGGAGACATACCTATAGGAGTTTTGAATGTTGTCTAATAAGCCCAGAGAGCATCTTCCAAACGAAGACTCCAATCCCTCCTAGATGGATTAACCATCTTTGCTAGAATATATTTGATCTCCTTATTCGAAATTTCAGCTTGTCCACTTGCCTGAGGGTAATATGCAGTGGAAGTGCGATGTGTGACATGGTACTTCTCAAGAAAGGCACCGAAAGTTCTATTACATAAATGCGTACCACAATCACTAATGATTGCCTTAGGCACTCCAAACCTGTTAAAGATGTTAGTCTTAACAAAATTAACAACAGATTTTGCATCATCCTTCTTCGTACGTTTGGCATCTACCCACTTTGACACATAATCCACAGCTAAAATGATGGAAGTATAACCAAAAGATGATGGAAATGGTCCCATAAAATCAATACCCCACACATCAAAGATCTCACAAAATAACATACCAGATTGAGGCCTTTCATTCTTTCTAGACAAATTACCAAATCTTTGGCACTCTTCACATGACTTGGAAAACAAATACGTATCTCTATTCTAGGTAGGCCAATAAAATCCACACTCAAGAACCTTGTGTGCTATCCTTCTTGGTCCGAAATGTCCTCCAGCTTTTGAACTGTGACAAAAAGTAAGAATAGATAAGAATTTAGATTCATTGACACATCTCCTATTTACCTAATTAGAACAAGATTTCCATAAATAAGGATCCTCCCAAAAATAGTATTTAGAGTCAGCCTTGATTTTTTCCTTCTGAGCATGTGTCAAGTCATTGGGAAGAGTCCTACTCACTAAATAATTGACAATATCAACATACCAAGGAGTTTCAAAAATTAAAGAATACAATTACTCAATTGGAAAAAAATAAGAAATCATAG
This sequence comes from Aristolochia contorta, assembly GCA_022405105.1. NCBI lineage: Eukaryota > Viridiplantae > Streptophyta > Magnoliopsida > Piperales > Aristolochiaceae > Aristolochia > Aristolochia contorta. The sequence goes on from CM039664.1 coordinate 19,265,169, forward strand.
GTCAATCTTCTCTAGGGAATATCCTACTGAGGTGATCAAGCACTAATTTCTCAGCCCCTTTCTTATCTCTGATTTCTAAATCAAATTCTTGCAACAAAAGCATCTACCTCAGCAATCTAGGCTTTGATTCTTTCTTTTTCAACAAGTACTTTAAAGCAGCACGATCAGAAAAGACAATTACCTTCGTCCCAAGTAATTATGAACGAAACTTCTCTAAAGCAAACACAACAACAAACATTTTTTTTGTCATTGTGTAATTACATTGGGCATGATCAAGTGGTTTAGAGGAATAACAATTACGTTCGTCCCACTGCTTTGTCGCTTGCATCACACATAATTTTAAAAGGTAAAGTCCAATCAGGAGATCGAACAATAGGAGTTGTGCTTAACTTGATTTTCAAATCATCAAAAGCCTTTTTGCACTCATTATTGAAACTAAAAGAAACATCTTTCGCAAGGCACATATAGGAGATGCAATTTTTGAGAAATCCTTGATAAAACGTCGATAGAAGCCAGCATGCCCTAAAAATGATCTAATTTCACGAACATGTGGGATAAGGCAATGAGCTAATCACTTCTATTTTAGCTTTATCAACTTCTAACCCTTCGGCACTCACAATATGTCCAAGGTAAACTCCATGTTCAACTATGAAATTGTCATTTTGCAAAATTTAGCACAAGGTTAGTCTCAATGCACATTTTCAAAACAAGAGACAAATTGTGGAGACATTCATTAAAAGAAACATAAAAATAGTAAAGTCATCCATAAATACCTCCATGTTATGCTCATTTAAATCTGAAAATATACTTATCATGCATCTTTGAAACGTATCAGGGGCATTGCAAAGTCCTAATGGCATTCTCCTAAATGCAAATGTTCCAAATGGGAATGTAAGGTGGTTTTTTCTTGATCTTCAGGAGGTATAGGAACTTCAATATATCCAGAATATCCATCTAGATAACAAAAGAAAGATTTCCCTGCAAACCTGTCCAACATCTGATCAAAAGGTAGAGGAAAGTGATATTTTCTAGTAGCTCGGTTAAGCTTCCTATAATCAATGCATACTCTCCACCCATTGGAAATTCTTGTAGGAACATATTCCCCTTTTGCATTTTCTATAACAGTCATTCCTATCTTCTTGGGTACTACATGGATAGGACTTACCCATTTGGAATCCAAGATATGGTATATTACCCCTGCATCTAACCACTTTAAAATTTCTTTCTTCACAACCTCCATCATGGGAGGATTCAATCGACGTTGAACATCTCTGAATAGTTTGACATTATCTTCTAAATGTATCCTATGCATACATAAAGTGGGACTTATACCATTAATATCAGAAATAGTCCAACCAATAGCCTCCTTGTGTTCCTTTAATACATTCAACAATTTCTCTTCTTGAGATGAAACCAAAGAACTAGAAATAATTACAGGAAGAGTGTTTTCATCACCAAGGAAGGCATATTTCAGATTAGATGGAAGGGTTTTAGTTCCAGCTTGGGAGCCTGCAAAATAGATGGTAACATTTTAGAATAAGATAACGGTAAAGCCATAGAAGTTAAAGAAATCTCTAAAACTCTCAATTTGGGCAATGTTTGTATTGCAACACTATCTTCTTCGAACGAAGTATCTTTCATATACCTGCAGCCACTCATTCAAATTTTCAATTTCAAAAACCTGTTGAAAAATCAAATCAATAATATCAACAATCTCAATAGTGTGTACACTATTAATGTCACTAGGGTATCTCATGGCATCAAAAGTATTGAACTTAATTACTTCACCATCAAATTCCATGGTCAAATTACCATCATGAACATCAATTTTAGTGTTAGAAGTTTTTAAGAATGGTCATCCCCATAGTAATGGCACATTATGAGAAGAATCAGCCCCCATGTCAAGTACATAAAAATCAGCTGGAAAAACCAATTCATTTACTTGAACTAAGACATCTTCAAGTACTCCTATATGGTATGCATTCGATCTGTATGCTAATTGAATCACAATATCAGTTTTACTTAACTGTCCCAGATTTAATGAATGATAGACAGATCTTGGCATAACATTAATTGAAGCACCTAAGTCCAACATGCATATTTCAAACTTTAAATTTCCAATCTTACATGGAATAGTAAACATACCTGGATCCTTGCATTTTGGGGGAATTTTCTTTTGAATCATAGAAGAAATGCTCTCCCCCTTGCTTACCTTTTGAGTACTCTTGAACTGCTTTTGTTGGTACAAAGTTCATTCCAGAACTTGGCATATCTGGTCACTTGTTTTATAGCATCTAAGAGAGGTATATTTACATCCACTTTCCTAAAAGTTTCTAAAATTTCCTTGTCAGCAAATTCTTTTTTCGATTTTATAAACCTAGAAGGAAAAGGTTGTGGTTCTTTCACACTAGGGAGACTGACATCCTCTTTCCCAAGATTCATAACATCTCCTTTTCTCTCAATAGTCTCACTCTTGTCTTAACCTCTTGATTTTATCTCCAACTCTTTCTCAATTTCCCTCCCCTTAGTTTTTGGTTCCTCTTATTCTTTTCCACTTCTAAGTGTTATAGCCTTAGCATTCTCCATGGGATTTGGGATCGGCTGAGCTGGGAGCTAACTAGAAAGTTGAGCTTCAATGTTACTCAATAAGGTGGAAATCTGCCCAATTTGGGTATCTAGGTGCTGCAAATGACTGTCAGTCACTGCTTGAAATGTGTACTCCGCTGACGGTAGGAAAATTTTCCGTTGGCAGAATACCTCTCTGCCGACGGTCTTTTATGACTCGTCGGCGGAATATCGTAGCATCCGACCCAACCACCGGCGGAAGGAAATCCGGTAGTTGGGCTAGATTTGGATGGGGTTCATATATATGGGTCCTAGGGCCCATATGTAATATTAGGTCGCGATTTGAATCAAGACCTAAGTTCGAAATTGCCGTTACGTGTAACAGGCGCGAGGGTGCTTTCTTCTGTCTCCCGCCCCGGATTTCCTTCGACGATTTTGTCGAAGAAAGAAGTGCGTGAAACCTTTCCTCCGGCCGAAGACCCATCTTCGACGACGTTCATGGCTTCGAAAACCGAAGGCTCTCGGGACGATTTCTGGCACTCTGCTCTGCGTTCCGGGTGCCCTCCCGACGTTGAACTCCTCCGAAGTCGTCGCCGTCGACGGAAGCCTCTTCCCCCGCCACAGGTAATTTTAATTTGTTTTCGGCTCTTCCCCTTCATCGAACTCCATATGTAGTTTCTGTTTACATTTGTCTCTCTGATTTCTCTCTCTAGTTGAATCTTTCTCTCTCTCCGTTTACTCTCAAATTCTGTTTCAAACTTCAATTATCTCTCTCCCTCAATCTCTCTTATCCCTCTCTCTCACACTTGCTCTCTCTCTCTCTCTCTCCCTCTCTCTTTCTCTCTCTGATTTCTCTCCACTCTCGGTTTTCCTCTCCCTTGGTTTTCTCTGATTCTCTCTGTCCCTCTCTCTCAATTTGTTTCAGAATGTTTTCTGTAATTCTCTCTCTCTCCTCTCTCTCTCTCTCTCTCTCTCTCTCTCTCTCTCTCTCTCTCTCTCTCTCTCTCTCTCTCTCTCTCTCTCTCTCTCTCTCGGTTTTATCTCTGATTTCTCTCTCTCAGCTTTCTCTCTACTTATGACACTCTCTAATTCTCTCTCTCCCTTTCCCTCTATCTCTGAAAATTGGTTTCACTCTCTTATGTGTTTCTCTTTTCTTTCTCTCTCTCTGACTTCCTCACTATCTCTCTGAAAATTATACCAGCTTAACAGACCATATTAACTGATGATTACTGATTATCTTGTGCTAACTAATATGATCTGTTGATACTTATTTCACAGTTGCTAATTTGGATAATCTTGTTGAATAGTTTGCATAAGTTCTCTCAGTGCTAGTATGTGTTCGATGTAATGTGAACAATGATGAATGCTAGGTTTCTCTTTAGTTACTGAAGAATGGCAAATATACCAGCTGTCAAAGTAATGCTTCTTTATAAAGCATCATTAGTAGTAGTGGTAGCCTATGAGACCCGATTGACTGTCAACTTATTATGCTCCTACAATAAGATGATAGTGATAGGAACTCTTTTCTTTTTTTTATTATTAATATATGAGTCCTTCTGCCGTAATTTTACTATACTGACCATTTGATGTTTTGCTTAAATAGGAGATCAGCTTAAGAAACTCTCGGTTTTTTCTTTAGTTAAAACTATCTCGGTCTCACTCTCTCTCTCAAAATCATTTTCACTCTCTAACTATAGTGTTTGAATGCCACTGTTTTGATTAGCCATGAAGTTCTTTTACATAGGAAGTGACGGTGAATTTACTGAGACATTGGATGTGTACTTCTTACATTGCAACTCTGCAGTTGAGGGATTTAAAGCCTTTTATATTTGTCTTATCTTGTTTTGTGTTTCGTATGCCCTCTGTTAGATGGGTCAGAAAGTTAAAATAACCATTAATTTTGGTGGTATCTGTAGTTTTAATACCATGCTAATGGATCACTCAGTTATTCTTTTTTGTGCACTTCCTATAAAGGCACACTTAAATTTTAGAGGATTTTTTCGCCTATCTAAAACCAACCTTAACAGGTGTGGAGAAATTTCACTTCTTAAGTCTTGAGATATTTCCTCCATTATGGTTAATTTGATATACTTTACATCATAACTGTTTGGGGATAGAAAAAATTTGTAGTGACTGTAGATGAGTAGGATTTTGTGACTGCAATGAACTTTATTGATGGTCAGATATGAACAGTTTACCTTCCTCATCTCGTTTTTGTTCTTTAGTTCTTTTTTTCTATTTTCTCTACTAGGTTGGGTTTCTCATTAGATTTTATTGAGCATAACATCCTATAATGTCATTTAAACATCCGCCCTCCCGGAAAATTTACACTCTCCGCACCCCCATAATTTGCTAAATATCTCTCTGAGAGGCCCAATATACTGTCTCATGGGATTTCTAGTAAGAAAACAACAAGTACCTTATGAAGCTACTAGTATTTAAAAGTTTTTAGGTAGATACAAATGCTGACAAAAAAATGACTGAAGTGCAACAAAAATATTCACAGAAAGTTTCACATTTAGAATCTTACTTTGTTAGGTTTGGATAAATCCCTGAACTTAAATTTAGGGTTCAATTCCAAGGCCTAAAAATGGGTAATCTTTCCGTTGGTTTCTTCAATTCTTTTTGCCAATATTCTTTCCAAAAAGTGAATTTTATTAATCAAAGAAAAATACAGATTAGGAAGGGCCCAAATGTGGCTAATCATTTCCACATGGCTACATACATTAACTGATTTTCCAGTATTCTTTATGATCTCGAGGTGCCTAGATTGTTTGCTTTGCTGTTTTACAAAATTGAAATTCAGACAACCATTAGTTTTTTCCAATTAAACTTTCTCCTTCTTAATCAGTAAAGTTATACATCTTGTCAATTATTATTCTTTCTTTTGGCTTCTTATTCCTTGAGAAGTTTTCATGAATTACTCTCTCTCTCTCTCTCTCTCTCTCTCTCTCTCTCTCTCTCTCTCTCTCTCTCTCTCTCTCTCTCTCTCTCTCTCTCTCTCTCTCTCTCTCTCTCTCTCTCTCTCTCTCTCTCTCTCTCTCTCTCTCTCTCTCTCTCATGCTGAGGTACTGTCATCCTAGATGCCATTTAAGTATTGAAATTCTAGATTGTTTTTTTCATTTGTAGGAAGGACGGTGGCAAGTCATTGGGGGAGGCTGCATCAAATTCAATAACTTAACAGATTTCTGATTGCATTTATAATTCCTTTCTGGTTGTTATCCAAGTTCTCTAGTTTTTGGGATAGACAGGCAAGCACCTTCTCACTTGCTCGTACAAAGAGGTTATTTAACTTGATTCAAAAAAACTATTTAATGATTCTTATAATTGATCTTTGTTGCAGTTGATAATTAGATACTGCTGCCTTCAGAGCTTTCATTGGGGGCCTGTTATTTACACCTTTTGGTACTCCTTGATAAGTAATGACTCTTTTTCAAAATTGCATCAAATTATTGCAGTAAGTTTCAAGAGTTCTGCATTATGTTATAGCTCTTTACCTGTAAATGCTTATGTATATGTATTCAATGGTTGAATCAAATAAGTCCAATGTCTATTGCATTTAAATCTTCAAGTTTGGTTTTGAAGTTTGAGAAGGATGAAAATCGGAAGGATTAGCATATTAGAAGAAGGGTAGTTTCCTTTTTATAGAAGTAAGAGGGCGATAATTTGATGAAGTGAGTTACCTAATTGAGTGTTAAACGCCCATTCTATTCTTTTGTGTAGATTATCTTATATTATTACCATGAATATGGACTATTTCAATGACAAGAGATGGATGTATGAGTACAAGACAAAGCCAGCAAGGTGTCATCCTAGGTTTGTTGCTGGAGTCAATTTTTTTATAGCTTATCCAAAAGGACAGCTGGGGGTGCAAGGAAAAGGTCTGATGCGTTGTCCATGTCGGAAATGTGAAAATGGACAAAACCTTAATAGTGAGACGATCAAGACCCACACAGTCCTAGAGGGTTTTTTCCCATTATACAAAATGTGGTCATGCCATGGAGAACGACCACAAAATCACTCCAACATTAATGTGCGGATTGGCCACGGTAAAGAGATGGCAAGGATGTTGAGTGATGCTTTCATGCAAAATGTGGAAGGAGACAACGTGGAGCATGCAGTTGATGATGCAGAAGAACGTAGATTTAAACAGTTACTGGAAGAGGCGAAGAAGCCGCTATATGGAGGATGTGAAAAATACTCCACATTATCTTTCATAGAGCATTTATTCCAATTAAAGTGTTTAAACAGATGGAGTAACAAATCTTTTCAGATGTTGTCTCCTTTCTTAAAGACGCCCTTCCCACGGATAATTTGCTTCCATGAAGTTGGTATGAGTCAAATAAAATGATGGCTGACTTGAGATTGAGTTACGAGAAGATCCATGCATGTTCGAACGACTGTGTATTATACAGAAATGATTTCAGAGATCTGGATAAGTGTCCAAGATGTCGATCCTCAAGATGGTCTGTAAAAAAAAGGAGACATCAGACTGCTTCAAGGCCTGCAAAGGTCCTCAAACATTTTCCCTTTGTTCCAAGGTTGCAACGGTTGTTTATGTCCAACAAAACATCCGAGTTGATGACATGGCATGGTTCGGCGCCCGCAACTGAAGAGGGAAAGATGATTCACCCTAGAGATTCAGCAGCATGGAAACACTTTGACAGGTTGTATCCATCATTTAGTTCCGATCACCGAAACATTAGATTGGATGTTGCAAATGACGGTTTCAGCCCATTTATGTTTGGAACATGGTCGAGCCATAGTACATGGCCAATAACCATTACTGTCTACAACCTTCTTCCTTGGTTGGCAATGAAACAATCTTATTTTATGATGACTCTTCTTATTGATGGACCGAAGTCCCCGGGGAACGACTTTGACATCTACTTGCAGCCGTTGATTGATGAGTTAAAAATTTTATGGGAATCAGGCATGAGGAGTTACGTTTCACATACGAGGTCATTCTTTCAGATGCGTGCATCGGTAATGTGGACCATATCAGACTTTCCTGCATATGGTATGTTATCTAGCTGGAGTACGAAGGGGTACAAAGCATATCCCACCTGTCACGTGAACACCAGTTTCTACGTGTTTTGAAAGAATTAAAGTTCCCGTCATATTTTAGTTCAAATGTCTCAAACCAAGTACAAGTAAAAGCAAGGAAAATGGTGGGCCTCAAGAGTCATGATTTTCATGTTCTCATGCAACAACTCCTTCCATTGGCGTTGAGGTAAACAATTTCAATGCCAGTGTGCAAAGTACTGAATGAGTTTTTAGCTTATTTTAGGGAGTTATGTTCCAAAGTGATTGATGTGGATAACGTGGATAAACTTGAGGCGGCCATTCCATTCATCTTGTGCAAGTTAGAGAGAATATTTCCACCTTCATTTTTTTATGTGATGGTTCATCTGAGTATACACCTAGCAACGGAGATTAGATTGATATGGCCAGTGCAGTACAGATGGATGTACCCAATTGAACGTCACTTGCTTACACTAAAGAATTACATCCGTAACAGAAATCGGCCGGAGGGATCCATTGTAGAAGGATATTTGATGGAAGAAGTAACTACTTTTTGTGCACGTTATGTTGAGGGGATGGAGTCCAAGATTACTAGACTGGGAAGGTATGAACCAGGACCTTTAGGGACAGCACGTTCTCATATGCTCACCGCTGATGACGTGTACCAGCTCCAACGGTTTTTACTATTCAACACTCCGGAGGCTCGTCTGTACCTCTTGTAAGTAATTCTAGTTCTTTCACAAAATATTATTCAGAAACAAACCATATACCACAACTTAATTAATTTCTTCCACATTTGGTTGTAGGGAACATAGAGAGTACTTGAGAAGGTTACACCCACAATGGACCGATCATCGCATACAGACAAAGCAACATAACCATTGTGTATTGTGGTTTAGATCATGAGTGAGTTTATCACCCAAAACAGAAGTTTGATGTTTCTTCCATTAAAGCGTCTCATCTCTATGGACACCTAAGGTGTTTAATCCTTAAATTGTGTAGGTGATAAATTTACCACAGGAAGGCGATGAGATAGAAGATCTACAATATCTTGCGTGTGGCCCCAATTACGAAACCAAGTCTTAAAAAGGTTTTTTTGGGAATGATTATAAGTTTGAGACAAAGCAAGTTGATGAGATTCGGACCACTCAAAACAGTGGCATTGCCATTGTGGGGGAGGAAGATGAGATATTTTACAGTGTTCTGCAAAAGGAACTCGAAGTCTACGTTGGGCCATGGACTCCCATTAGCATATTTAAGTGCTGATGGTTCGATGAAAACGGCACTGGTTGTGTGATTGATGGACTTGATTACACGTTAGTAAATTCATCAAAGCACACATATGAAGATGAACCCTTCATCTATCCACCTCAAGCTCAACAAATATTTTATTCAATAGACCCTATTGATCCATCTTGGAGAGTTGTGTGTCGCTAGAGACCTCGGGACACATACGTCATCCCTCTGGTTAACGTCAATGTAAGGGCCGAAGAAGATGAGGCGATGTTGTTGGCATAAGACCCAAGGGTCGGAGACGTGACACGGTTTAACCAAGCCGATGATGTTTTGTGGGTACGCACTGACCTGGGTCTAGGATTAAGAATTGATCCTACAGAATTGAATGTAACATAGCGTAAATTTGATTGATTACAATTATTGTAGTGTTGACCGTAACAGGTAATTTATTTATTTTTTGAAAATAGCTGACAATCCCCATTTCTTTAAATTTGCAGGGTAAATATGCCTCCTAGGAAGCATCCCATTGACTCCTCATCACTGTCACCGGGAAGGGTCAAAGTTCGGTGTATTCGGCCAGCCCGAACAACACCAGTCCTGAGTCCGACTCGGCCAGCCAGGCAACACCTGTCCCGACTCCGACTCCACCACCTCCGGCTCCGGCTACACTAGCATCTTCATCTGAGGTGCCTAATATAGGTACTAACAAAAAACGGAATCTATTTTTTTTGTAGTTATGTCATCTAATTTTAGCTCTTTCAAATTATAGCTGAGTGTATGCGTAAGTTTAGAGATCTCCTTCCAGAATACGAATCCCCTGAGAGCACCTCTTCAAGTAAATTTGTAGTATAATAGTCTTATTGTAGTATGTTATATAAACTTGTGTTCTAATTTGCAATTTGGCATGGCCTAATCCCCATGGAAGAAATGGAAATACAAAGACCCGAATGGGCTAGATACAGAAGATGCTGAGCCACCACAACCGTGCGTGAAGCGAAAAGTAAAAAAGTCTTCGTTTCTGCCAGATAAGCCATAGATGATAAAAATCAGAGATGGGCAGATGATTTCTGAACGACAGGGTTCATTGTCCTTTCTCATGGGGACGGTTGTTCGGGCAGACCAGTACTTCCCGTTGCATCTCCAGTGGCATGACTATCCCTCCCACGAGTTGCAAACCTGGTTTAATGTTATCAAAATAACTCGTGTTTGTTAATATTTTACTTTCAGCCTTAGGATGTTTGAAGTAAGTTTTTTTTTTGCTGGAAAAGTATAACTTTGTGGATGAGGAGGGTGTTGCAGTCACAGAGCAAGTGGTCATGGAGGCAATTAAGCCGGTGCTTCAGAAAATCATCAGAGACAACAGAGCTGCATATAAGAAAGAGCACTATGATGGAAAGACTACAGAACAACTTAAGACTTGTCCCATACATGGTATGCGCCAAGAGGACTGGGTTCTCCTCGTTAAATATTGGGACAATGTTAAGAGTCTGCGTATCGATGAGCAGAATAGTCGTAATCGACAGAAGTTGAAGACAACACATACCACTTGGGTCAAAGTCTCTTCCCCGATTCTTAGAAGAACAGGTACTTATATGTTTTAGTAGTGGGAACTAAATTGATTTTTCATTTTCAGCCTAGATTACTTACAATAGACATTAATTACAGCGTACGGCCAATCCTGATGGCTACACCTTCCTGATGACATACCTTCTTGATGACAAATCTTCCTCATGACATACCTCAAAGCTCACTAGAGGAAGGATGGGACTTATCCAGATGAAATAACAGCTGAACACTGTGTAGGTTATCGAGTGCTTTATGATCTATCTTGAATGATTAGCCTTGATTATTATTTAAATTTATTTTTTTCTTGTGCAGGAAGCGGTTCGTGGACAAGCCCTCGAAAGTAATGTCGCTACCTCCAAGGATCCCAGAGACGTGACACTCGTCTTGGATACAGTGTTTGGGGGCCACAAAGGTGGTTATGAGAGAGGAGTTGGAATAGGTGCTTGACTGCATAGAGGTACCTCTTCAGCCTCTCGTAGTTATGTGGCCCTATCTGAACAATTGGAGAGGGAGAGACGAGATAAGGAGGCATTGTCCCAAAAGGTAGACGCCATGAGCCAATGCATGAAGAAGTTAGAAATGTTGATTGTTGCACAATCACAACAAGGTAAGTATTGTTTTCAGTCTTCTGAATTAGTTTAAATTGATGAGCATACAATGTATGTCTCTAATGTTGATGTATTAACCTTCTACAGGATCTTCGAACAATGGAGGAAGCGACCCGTCACGTCATTGAAGATATTGTAATTGTCCATTATGTTTATGTGTTCTTTTACATTGTAACCATTAAATGTAAACTTTAACATTGTGCATTATGTGTATAACTTTACATTGAAAACTTTAATACATTGTGGTGTGAAATATCATTGTCATTGAAGTTTAAGTTGTATTTGATGTGGTGTGAATAAACAGAAAAAAAAAAGATAATAACAAAAACAAATGCATCCCCGACGGGTGAACCGTCGGCCGAACACATTCCGCCGACATATGCCTTATTGTGCGTCGGGGGATTCAATACGCCGACGCATAATCACCCCTTCCACCGACACACACAAAGGCATCGGGGGAACCTATTCCGCCTGACGCACAAGCATGCGTCGGCTGATTCTATCCCTCCTCCGCTGACGCACAAGAATGCGTTGGTGGAATCATTTCAAATTCCGCCAACGCACCAAAGGGAGTCGAGGGAACCAATTCCACCGACACACAAGAAAGCGTCGGGTAATACATTCCGCCGACGCATCAAGCGTCGGTGGAATTCTTCGTCATCGTTTACAAATGATCTATCATCTCCAGCGTTTTGGTCCAGACTATCATCTCCGCCAACGGATCCAAGTGTCGGCCGAGATGATTCGTTCGTGCAACGGTTGGTTTTGTCGCGCGATGGGTTCCTACGTCGGCCGAGATGTCCGCCGACGCATGTTCCGACGACGTTGTTGAACCCATCGTCAAAACGTCCGCCGACGGGTGTTCTTGTTCCCCCGGCGCCTTTTGTCCGCCAGCGCACGGAGGTTTTTTACTTGTGAGTTCTCTTTTGATATTGAACACCTTGAGAATGTACCTGACCAATTTGAGTTGTGAGTTGTTTAACCAAATCCTCCAAGGATGAGATTGAGGCTCGAGTTTGAGGTGCATTGGATAAATATTGTTGCCTCTGGTTACCTTGATCATATCTCAAGTTGGGATGGCTTCTCCAACCCCCATTATAAGTGCTAGAAAAAGGATCATATCTTCAACTAGTAAAGTAGGACACAAATAAGTAGAATGAGATAATTCTATACAAATTCCACAAGCACGTGGTTGCTGATTTACATTTATAACTAACTTGGACATAAGTGTAGTTAAATTAGAAATTTTTTGTGCATTCTCTTTCAATGTCTCTTGAACAATATTATAATTTATCTCATTCACCTTCCTAACTTTTCCTACATCATTTCTTGTTCCATATTGTTGAGAATTTTGAACCATGTTAGATATCAATTAACTAGCTTGTGTGGCTGTTTTATCCACTAAACCACCTCCACTAGCAGCATCTATCATTCCCCTATCTTGTGGTAAAAGACCTTCATAAAAATACTGAATTAACAATTGCTCACTGATTTAGTGTTGGGGAGAGCTAGCACACAATCTATTAAACATTTCCCACTACTCATATAAAGATTCGTTAGGATTTTGCCTAATTCTACAAACTTCTCAATAAAAGCCTTTTGCAAATCAGTCCAAATAGTAATAGATCCAGGAGCAAGATAATAAAGCCAATCTTTTGCTAAATCCTGCAATGATATGTGAAAAGTACGTAATTTCACTTATTCTTCTTCAATTTCTTCTGGTCGCATGGTGTAACAAAAAACCAAAGAAAGCTTGTTTCCTTGGACAAGAAAGGGACCATGCCATAGCTGCATGGTGAGGCATTGTGTCCTCGGTTAGTAAGTGAAGCATAGGCCGAGCTAACCGATAAACAGCCCTTAGGGTGAGGTTTCCAAACTAATTCATCTTCCTTGTCCCATTGTAAATAAACCTAATTGATTTCTTCAAGGAGGTTAGATATTTTTCAAGTTCCTTCTTTGTATCTGCATCCAATTCACTTCACACAATTGTCCCCCTTGGGGCAATATCTCTGATATAAATGTTCTGATTCCTGGCTAGAAGAAACAGTCTAGGATATCTTTGAGAGAGGGTATTATCTCCAATCCATTTGTCAGACCAAAATGTAGTTCTGTTACCTTTACCTAGCTGAATGAAAGAGTGTTAATTTCCAAAGCCATTTAAACAAAAGGGCCTCATTCATCACTTTAATTTTCCTGATTCCCAAACCACCATCTTGCTTGGCTTTGAATACATCATCCCATTTTATCAGGTGAAACTTTGACTTGTCAATAGTGTCCAACCACAAAATATTTTTCATCAACTTTTCAATTAAATTTGCAACTGAGATGGGGCAATATAAGTAGGATAGGTAGTAGCTAGGTATCCCGAGTAAACAAGTATTAATCAAAGTCAGCCTACCAGCCTTTGTAAGTAGTTTACCATGCCAAGTACTCAGCCTGTGACTCAGTTTATCGATTACTAGGTCTCAAAGATTCCAAGTTGTTCTACCCGTGAAGAGGGGCAGACCCAGATAAGTGGACGGTAGTGAGCCAATTTTGCAACCGAGTATGGCCGTCATCTCATTAAGCATTTCACAATCAATAGAGAACCCAAGTAGTGCAGATTTAGACCAATTGATCTTTAGCCCGGAGGCAAGTTCAAACAATAGGAGGATACATTTAATTTTTCTCACCTAGTCTATTGTACCCTTGTAGAAGAGGATCGTGTCATCAGCAAATTGCACCAGTGGGGCATGGAGGCAATTTCTATCAATAATAAGGTCAATCCAGCCCTCATCCATAGCCATATTGAGCATGAATCTCAACCCCTCTCCCGCAATGTTGAATAGCATTGGGGATAATGGATCACCATGCCGAAGTCCCTTGTGGGCGTGATGAAACCATGTTCTCCACCATTTATCAAAATGGAGTATCTAGCAGATGAGATACAAGACAATATCCATTTACACCAGCGATCACCAAAGCCAAGTTGATTCATCAAAGAGAGAATATAACTCCAAGAGACTTAGTCAAAAGTTTTTTCAAAGTCAAACTTAAGCACGACCCTCGGTTCCTCAGAATGCTGGCATTTTGAAGAATTTCATGAACATTCATCGCTGCATCAAGAATGACCCTTCCTTTGATGAAAGTATGTTGTTCAGAACTAATAATATATCCCATAATCTTCTGAAGTCTTGCAGCCATTAATCTTGCAACAATCTTGTAAGTACTACTAGCTAGGCTGATAGGACGAAAATCAGACACATGTTCCACACATTGTCTCTTGGGAATCAAGGCAATGAAAATGGCTCCCAAACCAGAACTAGTGAGACCATTAATATAGAAATGTTGAAATTGCTGAATTATGTCAGAACGAATGATAGGCCAGCAAGCATGGAAGAACTCCCCTTGACCCGCAGTATCAATTTCATCTTCAGTAAATGGTCTTTCTAAATCAGCAGCTGCGATCTGAATTAAGCCAGTTCCTAGTAATGCCCATCAACAACGGTCGGTTGGGAGTGTCCTCTGTAAACAAAGTAGAAAAGTGAGTGGTAATACAATTAATATTATCATCCTTGTTAGATGAGATTTCGCCATTGATTGTGAGGGAGGAAATTCTGTTAATTCTTCTCCGGTGTGAAGCCATTGCATGGAAGAAACCCATCTCCCTCCAATAACCATTTGTATCTAGACTTTTGCTTCTAGAGAATGGCTTCAAAGCGTAATAAGCCATTAAATTCAGCATCAGCCGCAAATCTTTCACTCCTTTCAGCATCATTTAAGCCCCCTGATTCCTCCTTTTGATAAAGATTATCAATTTTGTTGCTCAGAACATTTTTCCTAGCCGCATGTGTGGTTTTGTTTGTCTTGTTCCATAATTGAAGCTTCTGCTTCAACAATTTGAGCTTCCTGAAAAACCATCCACCCCTAGGACCATTAGTTCCAAATTCCATCCACCAATTCTCAACCATAGGAAAAAAATCCTCATTCTCCAACCACTGATTTTCAAATCAGAAAGGAACTCCTCCCCAATTATCAGAATTTGTACCAAGTTGAATTGGCCAATGATCAGACGTAGCCTTTCCAATCACCTTACAACACACGTTTGGATAAAGTTCCAACCAATCATTGTTACACAAAAATCTATCCAATCTGGATAAAACAGGATTGCTCCTTCCATTACTCCATGTAGAAGTTTTACCAGAGCATGGAAGATCAGTTAACTCCATTGCTCCAAGAAAGTCAACAAAACCCCTAATAGTGCATTTAGAGATATTGCAAGTGGAAATTTCTCAAATCTGGATTTGATAGCATTGAAATCACCACCAAGGAGCCAAGGACCAGTCCCTTGACTAATCATATTTGAAAGTTCCACCCAAAGATCAGCTCTATCAGAATAAGTGCTAGGCCCATAGACAGCACCTAAATTCCACAATTTTCCATTACAGAGGTCAGTAACCTCCACACATATGCAATAAATCCCCATCCTTGAATTTTGAACATCCACAAAAGTAGAGTCCCAAATCACCAGAATTCCTCCTGCAGTACCAGAAGCATTAAGAGCAACCCAATTTGGGGTGCCGGAAGGGAACAAGTTCCTTGATAATGTCATCGGTCATTTCATCCAATTTTGTTTCTTGTAAAATAATTAACTGGGCCTTATTTCTCCATATTAAACTCCTTATGACTGTCCTTTTGCTAGGACCTCTAACTCCTCGTGTTCCAAGATAGAACAATCATTACCTCCCTTTATTTTGTGCACTTACTCCCTTGCCAAGTCTACGAGTCACCCTTCTTTCAATTGGTGGAAGTTCAGTTGCCTTTACATTTTCGTCAAATTTTGCACCAATTGTTATGGCAAAATCATACTCCTCCTTAGTCATATTCATTCTGATCCTTTGTATGTTTTCATACCAAGAAGAACCTGTTGAGGGAACAGCAGCAACATTTTCGGCCCTCTCCTCAATAGCTAAATGCTGATTTAGTTCAACAGATCCGGGCATTCTTTCCTCCATCTCTTGAATATGATTTGCATTAACTGAATTAGGCGAGAAGCTTGCTGGATCAATTGCCTTACGTGTCTGTGTGGAGTTCTTCCTTGACTAGCAAGTACCAGGAGTATTCAGCTGAAATATAGGTAATGGTGATATTGTTGTAGAGTGCTGCTGATTATGGCGTGGTGATGGAGAATTTTCATTTATGCTGGCAATTGGTGTGTGTTGCTGCATAGCCAATACAGGTAGTGGTGAGGGAAAAGATTGGTTTTGATCTTGTGATGGTTGTGATAATGAAGGAGGTTGCTGGGGGTCTGTTTGGAGGGAGGGCTGGAATTTTTGTTGTGGTGCTGGGAATGGAGAAGAAGAAGAGTTTGGTAATGGGTTGAAGGGCCCTGATGTTGGCAATGAAAGTGGTGCTGGAAGTGTCAAAGTGACATTTTTTGGCTGTGGTTCAGAAGGGTGAAGCGTGATTGAGTTAGAAGGTGCAAAAAGATCGGGGGCCTCGGGTTCATTTCTGATGGATGGGTGCATGAAGTCACAATGTCCATTAGCAGAACCAGATTGACGTTGCAGCTCTGTCCAAGTCGCCAAAGAAGGTGAGAAGCTGAGTTGATCTGAGTCAATGGGGAGTTAACTCGGTCTGCAACTCGGTCTGCAACTCGGTCTGCAACTCGGTCTGCAACTTGGTCTGCAACTCGGTCTGCAACTCGGTCTGCAACTCGGTCTGCAACTCGGTCTGCAACTCGGTCTGCAACTCGGTCTGCAACTCGGTCTGCAACTCGGTCTGCAACTCGGTCTGCAACTCGGGCTGCAACTCGGGCTGCAACTCGGGCTGACTCAGCCCGAATTGACTCATCGTCTTGCTCCTGCTGTCTACGATTACAGATAATATGGAATAGCGGAATGAAGTCTTCCGGCTTAAGTAGGACAGCAAAGAATTTTTCTCCTACCTTGAGGTCCTTCCAAAGTTCCGCATTGGGCCTTTGCTTGGGCCGAACACAAGCTCGTGCGAATAACATGTTCTTCCCATAAATAGAGTCTTCATCTAATTCCAGCAAGGTTCCGAAGGAGGAAGCAAGCATTTGAAGAGTTTCCACATCCCACAACTCAATGGGTATTCACCAAATTTGGATCCATACGGAAACTGGTCCGGAAGCTTTAGTTGGTTCCCAGCTTCGTGCTTCCCAGCACTTAACTTCGTCAGTATGATTCCAATCCAAAAATTTTAATTTCGAAATTTCTTCTCCTCCATTAACTAGCCATTCTTCTTGTCCGAGATACGAAAGTTGGGGTCGCAGTTGAAGCTTCCAATTTGTCATCATCCATTGTTCTAATTCATCCATATGACTGATACTCCAGTCCACCTTCACAATCATTCCATGCTTCATAGAAGCAGATCCAAGATCCCATTTGGACTCCAAAAAAGAAGTTTTTGGTGCTTCTGTGGTATTAGTCGGAACCAATTTTTGGGGAAGAATTTTACGCATAGCATCAACGATTACTTTCCAAGGTGAGCAGCCATTTTCCCCAAATTCCGGAAGGTAAATTCGTGCGAGAACCTTCCGTGCCCGAAAATGCACCAACTTGCATTCCCAGATCTGTCGCTTGAACAACGAAATGGTGTACTGTGTATCCTCCCACCACAAGTCCTTTGTGGCTATCCGCTTCGATTCAGATACGGCTTGGATTTGTGCAATAAAAGACTCACCAGCATCAATAGGGATGCGCTATGAAGGACTGTTTCGCTCCCGTAACCAGAAGAATGCGAAAACATCTTCTGCCAGTGGCTTGCTCCACAAACAAAGACGAATCCCCAAATTGACAGGTGCCGAGGACCCTGTTTCACGTCGAGGAAGGTCGAAACTCCTTCTTCTTCGCTCGACGACCTTCTATCCATCTTCCGACGTCCCGATTTCGTGATCCCGATTCACCGGAACCACCACATCGACGACGGGGTCAGGAAGGAGGGGTCCCTGCCACTTGTCGCACATCGCATTTTCCTGTTATTCCAGTCAATAAAAAAATGCACTTATCACTCATAATCCATTGATTATAGCTTTTGGGATTGGGTAATTGACAAAATACATCACATTGATTTATATAATTTTTGTGCTAAAAGATACATGTTATGGCATTGATTGAATCCCTTTTTATGAGTGATTGACTATATATGAAGGTTAATGAATTCCAATTCAGGTTTAAGCACTAGAATATGAGTTACTTTTATATTGCAAGAGTTTCCTTTGGTTTCTTATGGTCATAGCTAGGATGACTAGAAGTGTAATGGGGATAAGTATACGTGGAATTAGAGGTGGCAGCAAGGCAGGTTAAACAGGAAAACCACCCCGACCTGACCGCTTAAAGCGGGGATGGGGTCTGTTTTTATTTCAAGGGAGGGGATGGCGTTTAACCCAGCAAGGGATACAATTGGAATGGGATCAAACCCTAAAACCATCCTCTCAACCCTCATCTCCCATTCAGTCATTCCTAAAATTGACAATCGATAGAGACAACCACTCCCTCCATTTTTTATTAATAAAGAAGCTGGAACCAGAAGAACAATGACAGTCTCAAAAATTAACCAAGTTGAGATTTCCCTCCGACACAAACTTTTTACATTCTTTTCTCTTCGAAATCTCTCTATTTCTCTTCAAAATCTCTCCAATTCTCTTCAAAACCTATGTATTCCCTTAAATATTTCTCTTTCTCTCTCTCTTGAAATCTCTCCACTTATCTAGAAATCTCTCTCTCAATTCGAAATCCTTCTGTTTCTCTTTAGAGAATAAAAAATAATCTACTTAGTTGTTCTCTTTCACCATATGCTTTCACTCCTCATTAGGTCAGTAAAATTTAATCCTCTAAATAAATGTATATTTATTGTAATCAGTACAAATATATAGGCAAGATATTTCTTTGACGAAAAAAGATTTTACATAAGATTTATTGATTGCCCAGAATCATAAATACAGATGGAAACTATACATATCATAGGTAGAAAAATGGCCTGACCCAACTGTCTAGCCTTAAAACCATCGGGTCTGAAGCCTAAGGATGTCAGGCCTGGCCAAACCGTCGTTCCAGTTCCGGAAAATAAAAAAACCTATCATGCAAATTTTGGGTCTGAACCACGATGGTTTAGGCCCGTCGGGGAAATTAAGGCACTAACCCCGACGGTTGTGGACCGTCATGCAAAACTTCAATATTTCTCCCTTTGCCCGACGGTCTTATACCGTCGGGCTAAAGGCCTATGTCGATGAGTTTAATCCGTCGTGAGTAAAGAATTAGAGACAACGGTCATATTTCTTCGGGCACAATTTTTAATTCAGAAAGTATTGGCCCGACACGTATAAACCGTCGGGCAATTCAGTCTATGGCCCGACGGTCTTATTCCGTCGGGCTCATTGTAGACTTAGAAAGATTTTAGCCCAACAGTCCCTTCATGTGATATTCGAATTATCACTCCCTATGCTGCACAGGTCTGACATACTTAATTTTACTACTGTAGCCTACTTGTTCTGCTTATTGCAGAAAAAAGGAAGACACCCCATAATTTACATTCAAGTCTGCCGCCCTGAAAAAATGCTTCCAACAATGATGGGGCCATTGCAAGGATACGATATTCATGTGGCCTGGTATAAGTGATTCTAAGATATCTGAACAATACCATTTCCATATGGATAGTAAACTCCTAAGATTCTGATGATTGTGCAACAATTTGACAACATAATATTCTAGATGTCATGAACATGTATGATGTGTTTTTCCATCCGACCAAATGCCTTCTTTTTTGTGCTTCTACAAACTGATCTCAAAAATTTCAGATGGCATCAGAAGAGATAATTTTTTATAAATTCCTCTAGTTCATGTATTACTGTTTTCATCTTTGTAGGTCGTCCAACTAAAGATGTTGAGAAGGTCAAATACCGTCGGCCATTAAATAAACAAAGGACTTGCCAACGGCAAATAACCGTCGGCCATTAAAAACAAAGCATTTGCCGACGGCACATAACCGTCGGCCATTAAATAAACAAGGCATATGCCAACGGCAAATAACCGTCAGCCATTAAATAAACAAAGCTCTTGCCGACGGCAAATAACTGTCGGGTTACTACAATTTTGGCCGACGGTGAAAGACCGTCGGGATACATTTAATTGGCCGATAGCTTTTACCCGTCGTGGGTTTTAATCAAATTCTTGATGAATTTCAACCGTCGGAAGAAATATGTTTTACACGACGGATGTGATCCGTCGTGTGAAATATTTTCTTTGACGACGGTTGTTTACCGTCGGGAGTTGGCTTTCCCGACCCGGTAATTACCTGCCGGTCGTTTCTCATCGTGACTATTTTAAACGATGGTTTTTGGTGTTTGGCCGACGGTATTTAACCATCGAGAAAATTCCTTTTTCTACCTGTGTATGGAATGTCCATATACAACTAGGACTCTGAAGACCCTCCAAGATATTTGATTGAGATTTGATATGGTACTTAATCAGCTAGAACTCTTAAGATTCTCCAAAATCTTTGACTCAGATTCGATTTGGTACACTATCATTCCCCCACAGGTTAAACAGCTTTGAGAGGACAAAAAGTTTGGTCAGAAATTTACTAAATTGAATGTGAGACAGACAGACCTTTAATGAAGATATCATCAACCTGATCGTGATTAGGTACATACTGAACCAAAGTATGGCCAAAGTTAACTCACTCTCTGATGAAATGATAGGGCTACTTTCACATGCTTCACCCGCCCATGAAAGATTGGATTTGCAACTTTATATGTAGCAGATAAATTATCACACCCAAGAATCAGAGGATCTTGAAGGAACATACGTAACTCTTTAAACAACTATAGCCATGAGACATCTACAGAGGTAACAGCTAAAGCTCGATATTAGAGAAAGCCCCAAGAAAACACAGAAACTATCAACCGAACGTCTGTCATCTGGACATCCACTTATGTCAGCATCCTAAGATCACATGTAGGTTCAATATTAATCTCATAGAGGACACTACCTTTCAAGTATCTGTGAATATGCTTAACTATGGTCTAATGAGTATCCGTCAGTGCAACAATGGCTCTCTACTCTGTAGGATCTGATTGTAAGCTACCTTCAAACTTGGATAGAAACCGCTGTAGAGACTTAATCAAGCTTTGATAGGCAAAAATGTGTCAACAAGTCAGTATTGTACTGACAAGTGGATGTGGTACCTACCCATTCGAGCCATTTTTGTCGGCATTTACTTACTTTTGCTCCTTTTTTTACAGAATATTTTGCAAAATTTAGAAAGACGTTCAACAGAACAAATCTCACACGAATTGCAGTTAAAACAAGGAAACATTAATCTCAAGACAGAGAAACTGCTTTCATTAACATTTAAGTGCCCTGGCACAGTGCACAAAATCTGACACCATGTACAAAATCTGTCACTGCGGCATCAAATAACTCACAAATTGCACATATAAATGCCGCAATTAGGTTGTTTTGTGTGGGTAAAGCCTAAAAACACATTGGGAGGAAAACACCAAGAGCAAAAAGGAAAGTCTTTTCCCTTGGTCTATCTTTTCTCATCATTTTTTTGTGTGTATCTCATCTATCATGTATTTAATATTAATGTATAGGGATTCTTCCTAATCCAAATTAGGTGTAGCAAAGTTTCATTTGGGGGTAAGTGATGTAATGTGATTCTAGGTTTGGATTCACGAAATTTAGGCTTTCTAAGTTAATCTAGTCCAATCAATATTTAATTTAGTGTGAGTGACCATTGGGGAGCTATTCGCATGAGGAGATTGACAACTTCCACATGTGCATCTTATCATTTTGTTGAGACTGAAAGGTAATACAAATGGATACTATCACTCTACATGTGATCCTCGAATCAATTGTGTTCAATTAGTGGTAGGTGAGGGGTGCGCCGGTGGACTTCGAGAGAATCGTCCGGACACGCGTGGTCATTTTAGGGAGAGTTACATGGGCCTTTTATTTAGTCTTGTGACCTTGAGAGAAAAATCAGGCTAAGGAGAGGGAAGAGTCGTATCGCCTCAGAGAGGGTTACACATAGGGGATTCCAGACCCAATAACGGGCTATAGGATGCACATTTAGGTAAAAGTGAATGAATTCCACTCTTAATCACATGAATCACTTCCCCCAACTCTTAATCTGATATATAGTGTGTGAGCGTGTGTCACTTTAGGAACTATTGTAGTTAAATAGTTAGTATCTTTTTGTAGTTTTTACATTAGGATAATGGTGACAATTCTCTTTAATTGCAGTAGTTAGATATAGTTATAGAGAATTTAGTGGTTCATAAGTAGTAGTAGTCCTCGTGCGATCTATCTGGACTCGTCCAATATATTTCTTGGTGGACGCGTGCACTGTTGCATGGGCAGATTTTTATAATGTTGTTTGTGCCCTACCAAGTTTTTGCTGCCATTGTCGGGGACTAGTTACAGGTATTAGCTTCAGGCTCTATAGCTGTAATCTATCTTAGAGTAGTTAGTGTAATCTGACTAACATAGTTGAATGGTTAGTGTAGTTTAATTAGATAGTTTGCATGTTAGTGTAGTTAGCTCTATTTTTTAGTGTTATTGCTTTTGTGTGAATTCTATTTTTGTTTGTGTGTTTGTAGTTAAATTGTTTATTTGTTTGTGATTATGAGCCGAATAGTTATACTTGTTCTCTCTTGTGAATGTAAGAAAATAGAGGCCAGACATTTCTTCCCTTTGATTCGGACTCTGAAAACACATCAAGGGCCAATCTAAGGTAGCAAAGGTTATCAGGGAGAGAGAAATATATGGTTGAAGAAGAGTCAAGAAGTTTGAGAGGGTTTGTTGTGCCTCAAGCTGGAGGTACACACTCAAGCATAAGGGGACCGGCTATTTTGGCTAACAAATTCAAGATCAAGCTGGCAATTATCCAAATGATCCAAGACTCGGTTGAGTTTAGCGGTTTGCCAAATGATGATCCAAATTCGCATCTAGGAGATTTCCAGAGATTTGTCATACTTTTAAGCACAATGGTGTATCAAAATATGCGATAAGATTTAGATTACTCCCATTCTCACTGAGGGACAAAGCAAAGCACTGGTTAAACTTGTTGCCTTCAGGATCCATTACCACGTAGATGGACCTTGAGCAGAAATTTTATGCTAAGTACTTCCCTCCAACCAAAACAGTAAAGTTGCGGAATGGATCAGGAGTCTTTGTATGAGGCTTGGGATTGATTTAAGAGTTGCTAAGGAAGTGCCCTCACCATTCAATACCAAAATGGTCACAAGTGCACACCTCCTATAACGGTCTTCAAAACCAAACAAGAACCATCATTGATGTAGCCGCAGGAGGGGCACTTTTGAACAAATCCATTGATGAGGCATACGACCTGTTGGAAAATATGGCAGCCAACACCAATGGAACACTGAAAAGTCAAGGAACATGCATAAATAAGACAGAGTTAAGAAAGACAATTGGGGTCTATGAAGTGGAATTCTCCTCGAGAATCCTTTGTGAATTAGAAGAGTTAAACAATGACGTAGAAGCTTTAGCTGTTGGCATTGCTCATAAACAAACAAGAGACCACAGTACTTGAGGGGGAGCATGACATGGAAATATGGGAAGCCCATCCGCAATAGAGAGCATACATTACATAGGTAGCGGGCAAAAACAAAATGTCTCACAATCTCTGGGTTATAATGTGAACTGGAGGAAGCATCCAAATGTGGGAGGGGACAAGAAGCTGGAAGCTGAAGAGAAGCTCCAAGAAGAAGTGTTGTTGCTCAAGTTGATTCAAGATCATGATAACTCTATCCAAAGCATTTAAGAAACAATGAGGAAGTTAAGTGAGGGACTAGAAATTATGATTGGTGAAACCATATTCGACATAATGGAAGAAAGATATAGAGCGAAAAGAGGGAGTGATTGCAAGGCAGTGACACTAAGAAGTGCGAGAGCATTACAAGGAGACCTAAATAAGTCCCTAAAGATAAGGAAGATAATAGTACAAGGGAGGCCTTTCAGGGAGAAGGTGAAGTGAAAGATGCACCAGACGAAGTGAATAAACCAAGGCACTCATATCCTCCACCACCGTACCCATAGAAACTCAAGGATCAGAAGGGAGATCAGCAATTTAAGAGATTTCGAAAAATTCTGAAATAATTGCATATTAATATTCCCTTCGCAAAAGAAAATGAGAACATGCCAAATTATGCAAAATTCTTAAAGGACATATTGCCAAACAAGTGTAAGTTAGGTGAATTCGAGACAGTTGCTAAAAATGAGGAATGCAATGTAGTTCTTCAAAGAAAACTACCTCCCAAATTGAAATATCCAGGAATTTTCTACATTCCTTGCACCATTGGAAACAGATTCCAATGAAAAGCTGCAAGTGTGAAATTAATGCAAGTGTGAACTTAATGCCTTTCTCTATCTACGAGTCCTTAGGAGTAGGTGAAGTTAAACCCACTTCTATGACCCTTCAGATAGCAGATAGATCTTACACATATCCAAGGGGTATAGTAGAAGATGTCCTAGTCAAAGTTGATTAGTTCATACTTCAAGCTGAATTTATTGTCTTGGACATGGAAGAGGTCCAACAATATCCAGATAATCTTAGGAAGACTTTTCTTGGCAATAGGAAACATTGTTATAGATGTGCAGAGAGAAGAACTGAACATGACAATTAATGGCCAAACAATAACTCGTTGGGAAAATGTACTCTCAATTAAATAGCCCGTACGCAAGGGCACGTATCACACCAAGTAAAATACTGGATAAGTCCAAATTGATCCCACAAGGACTTAGCTACGTACTAACACGACAGCACTCTACAACTACATCTAACTAATGAAATTAGCAGAAAGGTGTCACTGGTTCAACAAATTATGCAGCTGCCTAAGTTGTTACACACACACGAGAATATACGAAGTAGCGGAGCTGGGGGATTGTGATTTCATGGAACAAGTGGGGGATTCATGCAATCTTTATTTTGGGTGGGTAATTTCAAGCTCGCTAGAGGATCTGGAACTTAGTACGCATAGCCCTCTCTCGAGGCACTATGATTGTGCCTCCTTCCTTAGCCCTATTGTCTCTCGAGGTCAAGGGTCCAAATTAAAGGCCCATAAACCAGCCAACCCGACCACATGTGTCCGGACGCTTCTCTCGAAGTCTACAGGTGCACCCTCACCTGCCACTGAATGATTACAGCCGACTTAGGGATCACACATAGGTTGAAGGGTGTCTATCCCCGCATTACCTCTCAGTGTCAACAGGGACATCAGAATTGCAGAAGGGGGTAGTCAATCCCCTAATGCACAACGCTCTCTTATCTCAACCACTCTAGATTAAAGATAGATTACACAGATAAAGAACTGAATCGTACCTGAATCCATACCACAAGTTACATTAAATACCAAACCCCTTAGGGTTCTTAGCTCGACATATTTAGGATGAGAGAAAATACCCTATCCGAGTCCTTACAAAACATACGAGCCAAGACAGCACAAATAATAGGAAAAGAGAGAACTAAAAGGGATAGAAGCTTCCCTTCCACCCTAGGTCTCCTCCTTCCTTCCTTGTAGCTCAAGGGTGTTGTCCCCTGACTCCAAAACTTCGACAAACTTCAGGTGTGCAGTCATACTCTTCAAATGAGAAAATGTCACGTCAATTTGTTGGGGATCCTTTTCAGTTCTGCTATTTATTGCTAAAAATTCACCCTGTGCAGTGTGGCGTCAAGCGGATTCCATGGCATCGAGTCTTGGTTCTGTGAGTGGCACCGCAAAATCCTGCAGTGCTGCGCTACTTCATTCTGTGGTCACCTGCGTCGAGGCACTCGCTTTAAGCAAATATGGACGCCCTTGCGCTGGGTTTGAGTGCCTTGGCGCTCAACCCACAACTGTCTTCTGCTTCCTGCGCCGTAGCTTTGGCTTGGGCGCCGTGGTGCCCAGCACTTAGTCGTTTCTGCTCAATCGCTGGTCTCGTTCTTCTGGCACCACAACCCTACTGTTGGCGCCATGTGGCGTCGCTCACAGTTCTCTTCTCCTCTTAATCGATGTTGTGGCTTCCTCTCTAGCGCCTTGTGGCGCCAGCTTCTGTATTGCTTTGAATTGGGGTTTTTGGCCAAAAAATGCTTAGTTGAGCTCTTCCCCCTTCCTTTTGGCATTTTTCTCATTTCAAGGCATGAACC
This sequence comes from Aristolochia contorta, assembly GCA_022405105.1. Classification (NCBI taxonomy): domain Eukaryota; kingdom Viridiplantae; phylum Streptophyta; class Magnoliopsida; order Piperales; family Aristolochiaceae; genus Aristolochia; species Aristolochia contorta. The sequence goes on from CM039664.1 coordinate 19,291,322, forward strand.
TAAAATAACCGGCAAAATTTAGTGAGACAAGCTTTAACTCTTTACGAAATATGACCTAAAAATAGACAACTTTTTACGCTGTCCAAATACCCCCAAACTTGACGAATTAGTACGGAAAGCCAATTATTCTCATTTTCTCATCCACGAGAAAATTCTTAGTATGGAAAGCCAATTATTCTATCTTGATGAACAAAATGTGATAAATAGTTCATGCAATCCAATTTTACAAAAAAAAAAAAAGATATTAGAACTCCAACTGATGGTTGATCCTTTAAATGGTTTGCTTAAGAGTGTTCACTTAATGAAAAGTTTTACATGGTCCCACAATTTAACTACTCTTTTTTTTTTCTCATCAGTGCCTCACAATTAGTCCACTTTCCATGCACCTATGTATTTACCACTAAGATTCCATAGGCTAACTTCAAAATTCACTCTCCACTAATTATAGAGAGGTGATCCTAAGATCCTTAGGACTTTCTTCGGTTGTATTGGAGCTCGGGACTACGGTAAATCAAACAACTTAATCGTGAAGGTTTAAATCATTCAGGTTGCAATTTTAACCAGATTGCAATAGTTGAAGCTGCCCTATTATTTTTCCCCCAAACTTGAGCTTTGGCCAATGGCTAGCCATCTCTTCATCTCAAGCCTTTAACATGAGTTCAGCCATTTTTTTTTTGTTTGTTTTCCACCATCCGACAGCTTTCCCTCACTGTTCTAAAGGAGTTTCAACTCCAACCTGATCAATTATGCAATTCGAATGATCAATTATGCAAGAAAATAAAGTTAAATGCTAATAAGGTGGTTTGAAGAGGTGGTTAGATTTGAAAAGTTTCTGCATGCTTAGGCTCAAATTTGGGTGATTGAGTATGCATGGGTTAGCTTCAATGTACTATCCTCATTTTGGATATCAGGAATGTAGGGTTTCAAAGGACTCTTGGAGCCCCTGACTCGAGCCGACGCTTTGTGGCGTAGTCATGACACTGTGTGGCACCATAATTCTTTACATGGCATCATATTGATGCCATGTAGCACCAATTTGTCTGCCGTGGCGTTGACCTTTTTTTTTTAGATGCAAATTCTAATCAGAACTGAGTCTTGACGTCAGGCTTTCTCTATCAATCTAAAATTTATTCTACCTCCAACTTTAGCTGTCTAAAGTAAAACATAATCAAGCAATCTCATCACTACCCATTTAAGAATTCAAACTCATCAAACTTGAAATTTAAAATACATGGTGAGGGCAATCAGTCTCATAAATTATGCTAAACATCAACAATTCAAAAACAATTGTCCACACTCAACATTCACCATCAAAATTTGAGAAATTTTCATGGGAAAAGCATGTGGTGAATTAACAAAATGATCATAAAAGTATACAACAACTTTGAAAAATTCAACTAACTATACAACCAAATTTGCAAACATGTCCTACTAGCTAGAGATCATGAGATCTTTCTATTGAAAGCAATGGAAGACAAAAGAGATATACCATTCCTCCTGGATCAAAAGAAACATTGAGCCACTTTTGCTTTAATTACATTTCTACCATTACAATATTGCAAAGGTGGCTCCCCTCCTTAATGATGGTAACAAGTGGGGACATCTTGCACTTCAAATATGACCTTGTGGAAATAAGCAAGATGTACTCCTTCCCAACCTTTCTTAACAAGATTTCAGAAATTGTCTCTTCGAATGGAATTGCCTTCCATTTCCAATCAGATTTAAAGGGATAGTTCTCTAAATCATCACTATACTCTATCCCTTCGCCCAAACTTCCACTTTTTTCCATCTCACCCTCTTCAAGGTTGTCATCCTGTTGCATCCCCTTCTCAAAATTCAAGTGGGAGTCAACTTCTATATAGCCACTATGTGTTGAACCACTTAGTAACTCGTCACTAGATGGTGCCACTAACTCCTCAAGATGGCTCTCACTCCTATGGGCCTTCTTGGGCTGAGAGGGCCCATTATCAATATATTTATCCCTTGGACTTTCTATAAGTTGGCCATTGATGTTTTTATCTTTTTCCCCACAGTGAAATTGACACAATCTATCTACTAGAGACTCTAAATCTTTATGAGACTTGTCTCTCCTTTATCTTGAAGCTGTGAGAATCTCTTCAAGTGAGGATTAAAGGTTGTTACTTGGGAAATGGGTAGTGGTGTGGGTTGTCTACAAGATGGGTATGACCAAACACGTTGTTCCCAACTAAGACCACTGCGTATAGCAGGTTCTAACTCCTCACATAGAAATCCTGTCAAATTGGTTACTGCTTGGCAAGGGGAATTTATTTGCTCATTGGTTCTCTCTTGTCCGTCTCTAAATGCCTTTTGACCTTCAAGTAACCGTAAAAGATTTGCTCACTGGATTCACTGTTGAGCTCTTGGGGTGGAGGGTGTGAGGTTTGGTAAGAGATGGGATTGAAAGGTGGTCTATGTTGATCAGGCAAAGACGTGTACATAGAATTAGTTTCCAACCAAATTGCTCACCATATGATGGATTAGATTTAACAAAGGAAGAAAAATAAGGACGCTGAGGCAAACTCCCTTGGTCTTGAGAGACCCCATGGTTGGGAGTTGCTAGAAGATGGGCCTGGATAAGCATGTGCATTATCATATTCATTCTCATACATAGAGTGACTAACATACAAATCCATCAATCAAACACACATGCACTCAATCCATGACACAAGAATCGAACCAATTTCAACACACATGAATTATTTTTGAAAAATGATTTCAGTACTGAGAGTTTTTACTGTGAGTTTTTACATCCTGATGTGTTTGTCCTGCTGGCAGCCTAGTTGGTATTCCAGATAAGGTCTAGGGTTTAGGCTTACCTAATAATAGGTAGATAGTTCCTACTTTATCTCTTATCTGGACTGCCAACGAGGACACCATGTCACGTTGTAAACCCTCACAGGAAAAGTTGGCAGTACGGTTATCACCACTCATTTTTTTATTACTCTAACTAGCGAAACTGTCAACACTAATATGAAAAGTAGATAAATTAAGATACACTAAGTATGAAACAATGTTAGTTTACTCAACTCCTAATCTAAGCTAGATTACAGTTATTCAACCTAATGCTAGTTGTAGATGAAGTCCCCAGCAACAACGTCAAAAACTATGTTTGCCAAATGTATACTCAATAAAAAAGCCTGTACGCAAGGACACATATCATACCAAGTAATATACTGGATAAATCCAGATCGATCCCTCAGGGACTTTGCTACATACTAACACAACAGTACTCTACAGCTATACCTTACTAACGAAATTAGCAGTGAGGTGTCACTAGTATCAAATATCCCTAACTATACTAGATACTAATCCAACTAATTATGTAGTTGCCCAAGGTGATACATGCACACGCGAGAAAATGTGAAGTAGTGGAACTGGGGGATTGTGATTTTATGTAACAAGTGGGGGATTCATGCAATCTTCAGTTTGGGTGTGTAATTCCTAGCTCACTAGAGGATCTGAAATTTGGTATGCGTAGCCCTCTCTTGAGGCACTACGAGCGTGCCTCCAACCTTAGCCCTATTGTCTTTTGAGATCAAGGGTCTAAATCAAAGGCCCATATGCCGCTGCCAACCTGACCACATGTGTTTAAACGCTTCTCTCAAAGTCTACCAGTGCACCCCTCACCTGCCACTGCACGATTATAGTCAACTTGGGGATCACACGCAGGTTGAATAGTGTCTATCCCTGCATTACCTCTCAGTCTCAATGGGGACATCAGATTTACAAAAGGAGGTCGTCAATACCATAATGCACAATACTCCCCTAAGTCAACCACTCTAGATTAAAGATAGATTACACTAATATATAAATGAATCTTACATGAATCCTTCCCACAAGTTAGATTAAATCACAAACCCCTCAGGGTTCTTAGCTCAACATATTTAGGATGAAGGAAAATACCCTTTCCGAGTCCATACAAAAAATACGAACCAAGATAGCACAAATAATAGGAATAGAGAGAAGAAAAAAAGATATCAGCTTCCCTTCCACCTTAGGTCTCCTCCTTCTTCCTTCCTTGTAGCTCAAGGGTGTTGTGCCCTAACTCCAAAAGTTACACAAACTTCAGGCGTGGAGTTGTGCTCCTCAAATGGGAAAACGTCATGTCTATTTGTAGGGGAGCCCTTGTAGTTCCCCTATTTTTTTGCTAAAAATTCGTCCGGTGCCATGTGGCGTTGAACGGATTCCACTGCATCGAGTCGTGGTGGCATGAGTGGCGCCGCATGATCCTGTGGCACTGCACTACTTCATTGTGTGGTCTCCAGCGCGGAGGCGCTGGGTCTGAGCACGGAGGCGCTGGGTCACAGCGCTGAGGCGCTGGGACACAGTTCTGTTCTCCTCTTCATCGACTCTGTGGCTTCATCTCTGGCGCCTTGTGGCATCAGCTTATGTATTGCTCTAAATTAGAGTATTTTTTGCCCAAAAATGCTTAGTTGAGCTCTTCCTCCTTCATTTTTTGCTTTTTGCTCATTTCAAATCTTGAACCTAAAAATAACCAGCAAAATTTAGTGAGAATAGCTTTAACTCATTACGAAATATGGCCTAAAGTAAGATAACATGTTACGCCATCCAGTAACCCTTAATTTCTTTCAAGCAATGAAGATCCCCACTGAAGCAAGGGAGGAATTTTGGGTACAGGAGGAGGAGAAATTGAGTCAAGCTATGTTTGTCATGTCCTTTCCCATCAACCCCTAGAGGCATGTATAACTCACAGCAAAGAGGTGGAAAATGATGAAAATGATGAAAATGATGAGAAAGTAAAGAGACTTAATGTTCTATCCAAAATAATGAGAGAGAAATACCAACATGAGGCTCATGACTTGAAGCCAGAAGAAAGAAGTTTCATGAAACCGTCAGCAGAAGAAGCCCCTACTCTCGAATGGAAAGCATTGCCGAGCCACCTGAGATACTCTTATATCGGAAAGGATTCAACTCTCTGAGTTATCATTTCAGCTCAATTGTCCATTGAACAAGAGGACAAGTTGCTGGGAGCTCAAGAAGCATACAAGAGCTATAGGGTGGTCTATTGCAGATCTCAAGGGTATCAGCCCCTCCATGTGCATGCACAAAATATTCATAGAGGATGGGCATAAACATCCATCAAACGTCAAAGGAGGCTGAAGCCAATCATGAATGAAGTTGTAAAGAAGGAGATCATTAAATTCTTGGATGAAGGTATTTTTTAACCCATCTCGGACAGCTCTTGGGTGAGCCCAATGGAAGTAGTACCAAAATAAGGAGGGATGACAGAGATAACAAATGTAAACAATGAACTCATCCCGTCTAACACAGTTATAGGGTGGAGAATATGCATGGATTATAGGAAACTCACCAAACCTACCAGGAAGGACCACTTTCTGCTCCCTTTCATTGATCAAATCTTGGACAAACTAGCAGGAAAAGAGTTTTTATGTTTCCTGGATGGCTATTCCTTACAGCCAAATAGCCATAGCACCGGAAGACCAGGAAAAGAGTACATTCACTTGTCCATATGGGACATTTGCCTTCCAGGTTGGGTTATGTAATGCTTCGGTCATCTTCCAAAGATGCATGATGTCCATCTTATCAGACATTTGGAAGATGGAATGGAAGTATTCATGGACGACTTTTCAGTCTTTGGGAACTCATATGATGCATGCCTCCACACATTAGAAAAGGTGCGCAAAAGATGTGAGGAAACAAACCTACACTGAACTGGGAAAAGTACAATTTCATGGTAAAGGAAGGCATAGTGCTAGGCCATAAGGTGTCAAGCAAGGGGATAGAGGTGGACAAAGTAAAAATTGAGGTGATTGAAAAATTAGGCCTCCAACCACAGCATTAGGGATTCGCATTTTCCTTGTTCTCACCACTTTCTAGCCTAATGCTGTGTTCTAGAACATGCTGGGTTCTCACCACTTTCCTTGTTCCTGACTTAGGCCTAATGAGTGGTGAGAACAAAGTGGTGAGAAACCATTCATTAACAAAAAAAACTTCCTAATGAGTAGCTATTCTATGTTAAGGAAGTCAGGACCCCCTGGTATGCCGATTATGTTAACAACATTGTCAGGAACATTCTACCAAAGGAGCTAATTGGTCAGCAACGAAAGAGACTCCACTATGACTTGAAATCCTTCGTATAGAATGAACCTTATTTGTTCAAGAGAGGGGTGCATCAGATTCTGCGAAGATGTATTCCATGTGAAGAAACAGAAGCTATTCTGAAGGCATGCTAATATTTAGAGTTTGGTGGCCATTTCGGAGGACAAAGAACTGAGGCCTAAGTCCTATTTGGATTCTATTGGCCAACCTTGTACAAGGATGCTAATGCATATGTGGCATCGTGTGAGTGCTGCCAAAGAACAGGGCAACATATCTCAGCTATAGGAGATGCCTCAATCTCACATTCTTGAGGTGGAAAGTTTTTATATCTGGGGTATAGATTTCATGGGTCCCTTTCCATCATCATATGGTAAACAATATATCTTGGAAGCAATTGACTACGTGTCAAAATGGGTCGAGGCAATCGCCTCTCCGCCTAATGACTCAAGGGTGGTGATTAAGTTTCTACAAAATAATATCTTCTCACGATTGGGCACACCTAGAACATTAATCGGTGATGAAGGAAGTCATTTTTGCAACAAGTATCTGGACAAAGTCCTAGCTAAATATGGGGTTACCCATATAACAGCACAACCTATCATCCACAATTAAATGACCAAACAGAGGTATCAAACAAGGAGATCAAGAGAATTTTGGAGAAAACAATAGGCCAAGATAGACGAGATTGGGCTTATTGAATAGCTCATAAAACCCTCATCGGGATGTTACCCTTCAAGATTGTATATGGTAAAGCATGCCACCTGCCAGTAGAATTGGAACACCATTCTTACTAGGCACTCAAAAAGTTGAATATGGATTATAAGCAGGCAAATCAAAATAGACTTCTCCAAATTCATGAACTAGAAGAAATGTGTTTGAGTTCCTAAGAGAATGCAAAGATATTCAAGTAAAAAACAAATGAAATGGCATGATATATAGATAAGATCAAGAATGATGGGGGTTTGCTAACTAGCGCTGCTGTTCAATTCAAGACTCAAACTATTTCCAGGAAAATTGAGGTCCGGATGGTCTGGATCTTTTGAGTAAACAAGATATACTCCCATGGAACAGTTGAGCAGGAAAATCCAGAAGATGGAACCTTATTCAAAGTCAACGATCAATGAGTAAAGCATACCTTCAGGGGAACAATTGCTGGCTGATACAAAAATTGAATTAACCGAGCCACCACAAAGAAAGATAGTCATGCCAAAGACTTTAAACATTGGCCCTACTTGGGAGGTAACCCATGATCCAAAGAAATTTTGTCATAATTTTCTTAGTTAGTTTTAATCTTTTCAATAAATTTTTTAATGAACCTTTCATTTTTCCATCAATCTGAGAACCCCACGGAGCAGCAAAGAAGAGCCGTCTGTTGGCACAACCAGGGAGTCTCTAACCCCCTCTGTTTTTCAAATTTTAAAATTTAAACATTGAGGATATTGTTTCATGTAAGTTTGGGGGTAGAGAATAACATGCTCAGCCTTAAGTGATCCTATTCTATCTTGCATGATCAAGTTCTATGCCAATGTGAAATGATGAAATAGCTTATTATATTTTCTCTTACTTTACTACAATTAAGCATTCTCTTTGATGGGCATTGTTTTATTGTTGGTATGAGGGAGTCTAGCTAGCTTTAAAAAAATTATCTATCAAGCCACTCACTAGTTATTGTATAATTATCTCATGGGTGCGGGGTTTGAGGCTTGATTGGTGGTTATGTGCTTAGATTTTACACTAAGATGCTAGAACTAGTTTCAAAAGAAACTCAAGGCGAAATAGGAAAGAGAGATTCCATGGAAATGTGTTAGGCGATCTTCTGACCGTTTGGGCCTTTCTTAAGCTCCCATGTGAATTACCTAGTTTAGCAAAACTTTGAGCCTATGCTAAACCAATTTTTTCAAGAAAACCAATATTCAACTCACCCATTTAGCTTATTTGTATTTTTTATTTCTTCTTGTTTGAACCTCCATTCAAACTGCTTAACTAAATCAGATTGGTGTTGAGATTCCCAGAGGGCTATGAGTGCAAGCAAATTGTGGAGGGAAAACAAACAAAAAAATAGCTCTTGCATAGCAAGGCTTGTGTAAATACTCAGTCACACATCTAAGAGATGACTGAACTGTTGTACAAAAGTTTTATTTTCAAACAAGGAGTGAGGTGAAAATAGTCTATCAATTGGCCAAAGCTTAAGTTTGGGGGAGCAGCTATAGATTATGAGGGGATCTCAATTAATCAATCTGATCAAGTCTAGCATGCGTAATGGATTAAACCTTTATGATTAACCTTTTTTACCTATCCATGTCCCAATCCCCAATACAACCTAATGACGTCCTATGGATCTTAGAATCAGTTCTCTACAATCAATGGAGGATGGACTTTGAAATTAGCCTATGGGATTTTATTAGTAAAATTCAAAGTGCTTAAAATGTGGATTGATGGAAAGAGCACCTAATGAGAGACATTATAGTAATAAATTGAGTGGTGAGGCAAGATAGAGAGTTTCTCTTAGGCAAGCAAACACTCTTAAAGAAGACTGGAGGAATGCACCATCAATCAGAATCTTAATATTTCTTATGTAAATGTGTGTTGCGTGATCTACTGATCACATTGGGATTGGCAAGATCAAATGTTTGGCTCTCTTTATTAAGGCCTTTGCTCGAGGACGAGCAAACGTTTAAGTTTGGGGGTATTTATTTAGTGGATATTATGCTGCATTTTAGGCTATCTTTTGATATAATTGTGTTGCAATTTCACTAAATTTTGGTGTTGTTAGGTTGCTCCATATTAAGCTAACACCAATTGGAAGGAAAAAAGAGTCAACTTGCACGTTTTGGGCCAAAAAAAAAGCCCATTTTGGAGCTATACAGAAGCCAGTGCCACATGGCTTAAGATTGCAAGTCATGACACCAAGCATAGAAGCACAATGTACTTAGCAACATGGCGCCAGAGTTGAGGCCATGACATCAGAATGACATATGCAGAAACAAAGTGTTTGACGCCACATTGCGCCAGAATCAAAGCGGCGGTGTCGCATGAATGAGGACTGTGAGCATGGAAAAATTGCCAAGTGTCGAGCGCCTCAGCACCCGACTCAGTGTAGGGGCACTAGAAGCAGCAAAATGTTTTTGGGTTCAGCGCCATGGCGCTCGATTCCTACACAAGAGCGCTCATCCTCGCTCAGCTACTGCCCCGGCTCTTGACTCCAACACAAGAGTGCTGGCATCACGAAGGAAGACAAAGGGCAATGCCACATAATTGAATGGTGCCACACTGGGCACCAAGACTTCGCGCCCAAAAAAAAGGGAATCTTTCAGGCTCCCCAATAAATCGGCGTTACAAACGCACTTTGGGCATCACACCACCATGCATCAGAGGTTGAGCTAGCATTAGGAGTGAAGGAGATACACATTTGGAGCTTAAGGGAGGAATAAGGAGGAGTCCAAGAGCAAAAAGGGAAGTCGCTTGCCCTTGGTCTATCTTTTCATCTTCATTTATTTGTGTGTATCTCGTCTACCATGTATTCAATGTCAATAGATAGGGATTCTTTCCTAATCCAGACAATGTGATTGTGGGTTTGGATTCATTTAATTTAGGCTATCTAAATTAATCTAGTGCAATCAATCTTTAATTTAGTGTGAGTGACCGTTGGGGAGCTATTCGCATGAGGAGATTGGCGACCTCCACATGCATCTTATCATTTCATTGAGATCGAAAGGTAATACAAATGGATATCATAGTTCTGCATGTGATCCCCAAATCGAATGTGTTCAACTAGTGGCAAGTGAGGGGTGCACTGATGGACTTCGAGAGAAGCATACAGACACGTGTGGTGGTTTTAGGAAGAGCTACATAGGCTCTTGATTAGTCATGTAACCTCAAGAGACAAATCAAGCTAAGGAGGGGGGCACAGTCGTATCGCCCCGAGAGAGGGTTATGTGTAGGGGATTCCAGACACACTAACGGGCTATAGGTTGCACACTTAGCTTAAATTGCATAATTCTACCCTTGATCATATGAATCACTTCCCCAACTCCTTATCTGCACAATCTCTAGCATGTGAGCATGTATCACTTTAGGAACTGCAGTAGTTAAATATTTAGCATCTTTTCTAGTTTTTACATTAGGATACTGTGACAATTCTCTTTAATTGCAGTATCTAGAGATAGTTATAGATAATTTAGTGGTTAGTAAGTAGTACTAGTCCTTGTAGGATCGATCTGGACTCGTCTAGTATATTACTTGGAGCAACGCGTGCACTTGCCAACGGGCAGATTTTTGTAGTGTTGTTTGCGCCCAACCAGGGGAGCTCGGTAAAGAAGAAACCAGAAAATCAGTGCCAAAATAAAAAATAAGGAAGAAATCTTGATTTTGAGGGTGATTTCCAAGTGATAGGTAAAATATCATCTTTAAGAGAGGTTTTTTCTGTTTCTTTACTTCTTCATGTATTTGATATTGTTTCTTCAAAATCCCCCTCTAAGGGGGGAGTGATGGGAACATACCAGGTTACATTAGGTAGTAATTATATACAATTTGTGCTTTGAAAATGATTGAAGCATGTTTAATGCTTTACACTCACCTTTTTTATTCGTAGTCAAATTACAGTAAATAGGACACGATTTCAGTAACTAATACCAAGTCTTTGTGGGACAAACGTCGACTCTCCAGAGTATTACTTATTATGATGTGTGCACTTGCGCACAAGACACAAAACCTATTTAGGTATGGTTTTGATGTAACAAGATTTTAGCACCATTGCAGAATTAATGTTGATACTAATCCTAGTTGTTATCGTTTAGTCATAGTTTAGAAATTGTAAATATATTCCAATTGTAAATAGTTTTTTTTGCAAGTTGAAGAGTAAATTTTTGATAGCTAGTAAATTTTGAGAAGTTTGCTAGTTGTTTAAGTCGTAAATGTCGTTTGAATTTTGCTTGTTGAGTGTTTGAATTTTAAATATTTGTTGTTAGTGTTTGTGTTTTTAGTAGTAGCTAGTTTGAATAAACATTTCACCTCAGTTTTCTCCATTTATGCAACAAGTAGAGGCCTAATATTAGCACTCCTTATCTAGAAAAAGAGCTGTAAGGGCAGGTTTGAGATATTGGTGAACAATTCAGAGGAAGGGCAAAATAGACTAAGAAAATGAGAACAAGAGTTAAAGGATTTTTTTGTCCCACAGTAGAGAGGTTGTATTTTAGCATATGTACACCGGTCATTCAAGCAAATACCTTTATATTAAGCCCACTCTCATACAAACAATTCAGACAAATGAGCAGTTTGGGGTTGTTAAGACACGTGAGGTTCATGCCCACATAGCAGACTCTTGACCTAGTTAAGATACATGAGTCCTATTTTAAATTTGACTCTGATTTTTAAGTGTAGTAATCATATTAGGTCTAGAGTAAGACTTAGAATAAGATTTTTTAAGTCTCCATATAAAACTTATAAATAGTATTACACATGTACATTGTAAATAAGCTATTCAAATATGAAATTTTATTCTTTCTCTATTCTTCTCCATTCGTACTCTGATTTTCCACATCATATCTGGGTGGGTCCCTTTCCTTTGACCATCTATTTGTGGATTGTCTCAGAACCTGCTTCTTCGCTTAGTTCGGACGGCAGCATCTTGATCTCGAAGGTTTCTCTCCGTTGCAACCATCGTCGCCATAAGCTTCACCCACCCGCGAGTCGTACACGGCTCAGTCGAACGACTTTGCTTCTGCTGTTGTCACACGAATCCAACTCTCTCTTTGCTCTCAATTGATTGAGGGTTAATTAATCAACCTCTTCTTTTGCGGGTCTTATTTCTGCGTCGGACGACAAGGTCCCGGAGCGTCTCTCTCCCGCACTGTCCGAAGTCCTCTAATCTTACACTTCATCTCGAAAGAATTGTTGAAGGATATCAAGAAACAAACCAGGAAACCGTTTCTTCCTGGTTATCGCAGGGAGAATAAAGGGCTGACGGGATTGGCAACTTCCCCTTTGATTCCAAAAACCTTAAGAACCTTTTGAAGTGCTTGATGACCTCTACCGCCTTCCCTTAGGGTTTTACATACCACATTGCCGCTGTCGTTGCCTCTGCCGTCGCCGAACAGCAAACTCCACTACAGCAGCCGAAGCCTCCTGCCGCTAGCCATCTTCTCTTAGGGATTTATTTCTTCCCTAAGTTAGTTGAATGTTTTTTAAGGACCTCAAGACGGAGTGGCAATTGGTACGGGGATTGAGAAAGGAGGTGTGTATGTTCTGGAGCAGCCTCAGAATTTTGTAGCTTGTTTGTCTCTTTCACTGAAGGAGCGACACTCTCGTTTGGGTCATCCGAGTAAAGATAAACCAAGAGGACTTCAAATAAAATTGTGAAGTATGCCAACTTGGTAAACCACATAGAGTCTCTTCCACCTCGAGGTAGTTTATTTGCATCTTCTCTGTTTTAGTTAATTCATTCAGAAGTATGATGTCCTTGTCCAGTGTCTAGTCTAAATGGTCATCATTATTTTGTGTCTGTTATTGATGATTTCAGTCATATTTGTTGGGTTTATCTCATGAAACATATAATTGAAGTGTGTAATATTTTTTATCAATTTTATAGTGAAATAAAAATTCTGTTTGAGTGCTATATTAAAATTTTCCACAATAATAATGTTAAAGAGTGTGCTTCTTCTGACCTTATATCTTTTTGTGGGGATAAAGGCATCCTCCATTAGTTTTCATGCACATACACACCACAATAAAATGGAGTTGCTGAACACAAAATAGACACCTATTAGACACCACACGATCCTTGCTATTTCATATATCAGTTCCTCATCATCTCTGGTGTGATGCACTACTCACACTCCGCATGGTAATCAACAAAAATGCCATCTTCGGGCTCAGAACGTCAAGTGCCACTCCAAGTCCTGTCCCCCGATTCTCCTATGTACACTGCTGAACCACGTGTTTGGACGTGTATGTTATGTCCTGAACAGCTCACCTGAAAAACATAATTTGTCACCTCGGTCCATACGTTGTGTTTTTCTTGGGTAACCAAGAGAATCAAACGGATACAAATGTTGTCACCCACCCTCACGCCGCTGGTTCACATCCATTAATGTCTTTTTTATATGTGTCCTACTTCGATGGTGGGTCTGATTCTCCATCTCCGTTCCTTCAAGATTGACTACAGAGTCCATAGGATCCTTCATCCCCAAGACATACACCAGCCTACTCTCCCGCACCAGTTGACCTACCGGACAGGTCAGATTCTTCTCTTTCTCCTTCTTCAGAATTTATTGATTCACTATTACCTATTGCTATTCGGAAGGGATTTGTTCTTGTACTCGACACCTGGTTTCCAGCTTTATTTCACTCCCATGGTTATCTCGTCCATATAAATTGTTTGTTTTTATTGTCGACTTCACTATTGTTCCTCGCTCTGTGTCAGAGGCCCTATTGAGGCCAGAGTGGCAGCAGGCTATGCTTGATGAGATGCATGCAGTGCAAACTTAAAGACCAGCACAATTGGGATTTATGCATCACACCGTACCCCCTTTTCATTGTATTTCACTATAAAAACCCACATGCAGTTAACAAGATTTAAAGCCCTCCTTGTAGCTAAAATATATACTCAGACTCTTAGGATTGATTGTGGTGAGACTTTCTCTCCTACTGTTGTTGCGTCTAAACAATCCCTAAGTAGGTTTAGTACTGAGTGTGCAAGTGCCTCATCGTATCAAGTAATACACTGGAGAGTCCAAGTCGATCCTATAGGGAAGTGTGAATTGAACACTATATTTTGTCCATGTAACTATATTTGGCAAAGGCAATCTAATGAAAATATACTAACTAAATAGAAATTAAACTAAACTAATCCTACTGGGAGTCGGACTTGGGGAATATAAGTAAGCAATAAGGGATGTGATTACCTACCACTTTGCTCTATATATTAGCCAAAGTCCTTCAATTGGGTATTTTATCAAATACTTAGCGGATCAGAGTCCAGTACGTATATGACATTTTGGGACTATACGACCGTACCCCCTTTGTTAGCTCTATTGTCTTTTGAGGTCAAGAAGCTTCTTTCAAAATCTACTTATGCATCCCTCACCATCACCCAGCTGCTCCAGGCCGATTGATGTTAAATGGCCATCAATCACTTAACATCTAAAGCTCCACATTAATCGCACTAAGGCTTGATAATGCCTAACACTAATCCACCACATTACCGTTGTTGTTCAACGGAAGCGTCTCACACTTATAGATATCAACGTGTAAAATACCTCAGGTAAAGAAAAATTAACTAATATAAGAAACAACAAAGTACAATCACTACAACCCCCTAAGGGCTAATATCTTAAATACATAAACAATTATGCAAATGTAAACTCAAACATGAGTTCTAACAGAAATACATAAATAAAGATAAAATAAGATAAATAGGGATAGAAGAACTCATAAAAGATAGCTCCTATAGCGGTAATCTTCCTCCCGAATCGAATCTCCTCCTTTGGCAACTTCAAATCCATGCACTTGAGCTCTTCTGGAGCCCTAGTCTCACAAAATCGTTCTCACACCTGTTGCTTCCAATCCCAGAAGGCTTTGCTCAAAAATGTCCTAAATTATAGTTGGCACCACACAACTTAAAAGGTCGAAGAATTACAGTCTGGCACATTATGTCGTCGAGCGCCTTCCATGGCTCCAGGTCTTAGCGTTGTGGCTCGAGTGTTGGCATTGTGTGGCGTCAGACACTTAGGTGATTTTTCACATGACCACTGCCTTTGGTCTAGCACTCCTGTGTCGGGCCTTACTTCCTAGGGTGCTGGAATGCGAACTCTGGCACCTCTGCATTGGGTTTCGGTGCTGGGGCACTCAACCCCGAAACAACAAGCTCTTCTCGGCACTCTTGCACTACACTGGCCACTATGGCGCTCGACACTTAGCCATTTTCTTCTGTTGTTGGCCATGAATTGACCAATGTGATCTCGCGCCATACAATGCTGAGTGCCTTCTGTGGTGCTAGGTCTTGAAGTTGTGGCTCCACTGTTTGCACTGTGTAGCGTCAGCTTCTACATTTGCTCCTTTTTGGGGCTATTTTCTTCATTTCAGCTCCGATTTGCACGAGATTTGTTCCATTGGCTTCATTTTGGCATTTTGTATGTTTTCCTGCATACGACATACAAAATACGACATACAAAATTAAGTCAAATGGGGTCAAATAGTTACTTGAATTGGCTCTAAAGTATATGAAAATGACTGAACAACATACACTCATTAGTTGCTTGTTTAAATTATGTTCGGATCTTATTATATATTGCAGTGAATAGGGGATGGTCTCTCCACCAGTTAGATGTAAAGAATGTTTTCTCGTGTGGAGATCTCTAAGAAGAGG
Source organism: Aristolochia contorta (assembly GCA_022405105.1). Classification (NCBI taxonomy): domain Eukaryota; kingdom Viridiplantae; phylum Streptophyta; class Magnoliopsida; order Piperales; family Aristolochiaceae; genus Aristolochia; species Aristolochia contorta. Next base: position 19,306,788 of record CM039664.1, read on the forward strand.
TATATATGCAGCAACCTCCCGGATTCATTATTCGGGGGAAGGAAAGCAAGGTTTGTAAGTTGTGCCATGTCATTGTATGGACTTAAACAAAGTCCCAGTTCATGGTTTGAAAAGGTGAGTCAGGTAATGCCTTCATTTGGCATTCACCGTAGTGGATCTGATCAGTCAGATTTTATTATGAAACGACAAAGTGGAATAGTTATTGTGCTGATGTATGTGGATGATATTATTGTTTCAAGAGATGATCATGCCGGTATAATAAAGGGCAAAGAGTATCCTGAATATAGGTTTAAGACTAAGGATCTTGATCCTTTGAGATATTTTCTTGGTATTGAGGTAGCACGAAGTATTACAGGCTCATTTTTTAACCCAAAGAAAATATGTGCTAGACATTTTGTCAGAAATAGGTTTTCCACTCACGAGACCCATAGAGACACCCATTGATCCGAATTGCTCATTTTTCGACATAGACTCTCTATCACTAGAAGACAAAGCACGCTACAGCAGACTAGTTGGGAAATTATTATACACAACAGTCACAAGGCCAGATATTATGTTCGTTGTCAGTTTTGTTAGTACATTTATGGAGGAACCAAGGAAAATTCATTTGGAAGCGGTTTACAGAATGCTCAAATATTTAAAGATGGCACCAGGAAAAGGAATTGTTTTTTGTAATAATTGGCATACTAATATTAGTGGTTTTTCGAATGCAAACTATGCAAGGCCCAAGACTGACAAAAAATCAACCAGTGGTTACTGTGTATTTGTGGAAGGAAATCTTGTTAAATGGAAAAGCAAGAAACAATCTATTGTAGCAAGATCGAGTGCTGAAGTAGAATACCGAGCTACTGCCCATACTACTTTTGAACTTATGTGGCAAGTCTTTGGTTACTGAGTTGAATCAAGAGGTAAAGGTGCATATGCCGATGGAAAGCGACAATAAAGCTGCATTGTTGATTGCCAGCAATCTAGTTTTTCAAGAACGAACCAAACACATTGAAGAAAATTGCAATTTTTTTATTCGAGAATAAGTGATGTCTGAAATTATCTCAACACCATTCGTGAGAAGCAAAGACCAAACAGAACAATTGTTTACGAAGCTCGAGCAAGAATCAGATTTGAAATACTATGTGACAAGTTGGGGCTACATGATATATACACTTCCAACTTGAGGGGGAGTGTTAAGACACATGAGGCTCATTCCCAGATAGCAAGATTCTTGACCTAGTTAAGATACACGAGTCCTATTGTAAATTTGACTCTAATCTTAAGTGTTGTGATCATATTAGGACTAGAACTAGACTTACACTAAGATTTTAGTTCTCAATGTAAAGCTTATAAATAATGTTACACATGTACAATGTAAATAAGCTATTCAGATAAGAATTTTTATTCTTTCTTCTATTCTTCTCCATCCATACTAATTTTCCATAGGGGTTTACGAAATGATTATCCGTATGCCCACATTTCAAGTTTTTTGGAAATATGTGATACATTTAAATTAAATGGGGTGTCGGATGATGCTATGAGATTTCAAATTGTTTTCATTCTCTTTGAGAGACAAAGCAAAGTTTTGGTTGAACTCACTACCAGCATGTTCCATTAGCACTTGGAATGGCTTAGCAAAAACAAAATTTTGCCAAGTACTTTCCTTCAGCAGAGATAGACAAGATGAGAAATTATATAATCTCATTCATGCAGCGGGACCCAGATTCATTATATGAAGCTTGGGAAAAATTTAAATAGTTGTTGAGAAGATATAAACATCAAGAACTTTTCAAGTGGATACTTATTCAAACCTTCTACAATGGGCTGCTAAATCAAACAAAAGGTCATTGTTCATGTAGCAGCCGAGGGGCCCTCATTAGTAAAACTATTGACCAAGCTTATAATATTTTGGAAAATATGGCTACATAAATGACCAATGGCAGTCCGAGGGGACAGCTGACAGAAAGGCAGCAGCAATATATGAGGGTAGATTCCATCACTACTATTCTAGCCTGGGGTATGAGCGTTGGGTTGGGCCAGCCTAGTATGGGATAAGTTTAAGGGCCTAGTTTTCTGTGTTTCATCAGTTTCGGAGTTTTTGACATATTCCTACATATGTAACACAATACTGAAGTTTTCCTTTCACCAATTGAGGTAATAAATTATTTGGACAACGACTTAAAGATGAACAACCCTTACTCCAACGAGGGGTTTTATCTTCGGTAGTGAAAACGAATCAGTAGAATTCCAGTATCAAGGTAATTCCTATCCCTAATTGCAAGGTCCATCTCTAGGGGCAGTTGAACATATATTGCAAAGTCAAATTGTTAGTATCAAGAACTTGGAGACCCAATTAGGTCAACTAACTAGAGAACTTATTTACAGTCCACAAGAAACAGTTTTACTGAAGCTAAAGCATATCTAAGGGAAGATGTTTTTCAGCATGGCAATGCTATTATTTTGATAAGTGGATGAGAAGCTGGAAGCTTGTCAGCCTAAATTCCATGAGGAAACCAATATAGAAAAGTAACATGAAAAAGACCTCATTCCTCAAGAACAAGAGCACGCACCTTCTCCCTTGAGACCATTGGAAGAAAGACCAGTTTGTCAAACAATTAAAGAAGACCAGCAAATTCATCATCCCGCACCATTCACCAATAAGTTGAAAAATCAGAAAGTATATAATGACTTCAAAAAGCTTCTTGAAGTGTTCAATCAACGTCATATCAACATTGCATTCTTAGAAGTATTGAAGAATGCACCTAGCTACGCGAAGTTTTTGAAATATATTATATCAAAGAACGTAAGCTGGAAAACTTTGAAAGTGTGGCCCTCATAGAGGAGTGTTGTGCAATTCTGAAAAGGAAACTTTCACCCAAATCACAAGACCCAGAAAGTTTCACTATCCCTAGCGCTACTGGAAGCCTATTGGAAATGCTTTGTGTGATTTACGAGCAAGTATCATATCATGGCCTATTCAATTTACAAGAAATTTGGTCTAAATGAGGCTTCAACCACTATGGTGAAGCTTATATTCGCCGATGGTTCCATTACCTACCCCAAGGTGGTTGTAGAAAATGTGTTGGTAAAAGTTAGAAGTTCATTTAGTCTATTTATTTCATTGTTGTAGACATCATAGAAAATAGGGAAGTGCCTCTTATCCGTGGAAAACCATTTTTGGCAACCACTATGACCTTAATAGATGTGGAGAAAGGCAAGCACATCATGAGATCTGTGGAAAATGATTGTATTACTTTCAATATGGGCCACACAAAGAGAGAAAGAAAAAGAGGGAGAAAATGCTGAAACCAATATGGAGGAGAAGAAAACCCAAGGGAGCCACCATGTTAAACCTCCTGATCCATGTAAAGAGCCTTGTATCCAAAGAGAGAACCCGCTACCCATAGAGGGAGAGAGATGGTTGGGTAAGGATGAAATGTCCCCCAGCCACTATGAAGGTAGATGCCCAAGCTAGAAATGAACTTGACAAATTGTGGCAAATACAGAGTCATGTGGAAGGGGTAAAGGAAATTGTCAAGAAGATGATGGAAGAAAATAAATTTTCACATCTGTCTCAAGCATCCCCTAGTCCTGTACTTCAACTCTTAAATAACCCCTATCAATTATTTCAAAATTAAAAGAAAGAAAACAAGAACCAAAGATGTCATGTTGTGAGCCATAGTCTCCCTCTAACATTTTGTTAGACCCTGGTTGAGGTGATACAAAAAAGTAGCCAAGGACTAGAAAATTGGCGCTTCTTGGGAGGCAACCTAAGTAGAAATTTTTAGTGTAGTTTAGATTGATTAGGAAGTTCGTTAACTATTTTTGAATTTCTGAGCCAAAATAAAGCAATTTTGATATTCTAGAGTCGTTAGATATGTTTGCAATTTGCTTGTGTGTTTAGGTTAAAATTTAGAGTACGATGTGAAGAACGAGATGGATGAATTACGAGACGAGACTTGTATTGTTGGGCGTGTTATAGCTAATGGAGGTGCAAACACGAATGGAACAACAAACAAGATCAAAGTGCCCGAACCAAAGCCTTTCAATGGGGTAAAAGAGATCCCAAAATCATTGACAACCATTATGGCAAGTAGAGCAATACTTAGATCACCGCAAATCTCGTGAGACCCAAAAAGGTAAGCACCGCTTTATGTTCCTTGTTGATGATGCTCTATTGTGGTGGAGAAGAAGGCTACGGATGAGGAATCCGATGTGACTTCAATCGTGGATGGCGACGAGATGATTTGGAGCGTGTTAGAAGCTAATTGAACGAATGGAACAACAAACAAGATCAAAGTGCCCAACCTTTCAATGGGGTAAGAGGAAAATCAAGACAACTTCGTATGGCAAGTAGAAAAGATCCGCAAGTTGAGAGACCCTTTGAAGCAAGACCGCTTCTATGCAATTGATGATGAGTGGTGGAGAAAAGGGCTTTATGAGGAATCTGCACTTCAATCGTAAGGACGTGGGATGATTTCAAGAAAGAATGAAGACGATGGAATATCAAGCCGATCTTTGAAAACAAGGACAAGACGTGCAAAAATTTTTGTTATGCATTTTCGATATATCCGATCCGATGTTTATTTTCTTTTTCGATGGTTTAAAACCTTGGGTGAGCAAGAGCTAAGGAGGCGGGAAGTAAAGACTTTGGCCTCGGCTTTGTCCACTACCGAGAGGCTTACTTGAGTATGATCGGAAGACTAAGGAGGTGGCTTCTAAGAACTCCAATGGCTCAAGAGACCAAAAGATGGTTAAAAGAAGAAGAGGTTTGAGAAGAAACCGAGAAGAACTATCACTTCAAAGGAGACACGGGTAAGTCATTTCGCAAAGTTAAATGTTTTGTTTGTGAGGAGAACATTTTGCTAAGGGCTGCTAGAAGGTGAAGTTATTGAATACTCTTTCGGAGGAAGGAGATGTCAATGAGGATGAACCACGCATTGGTTCGATGGCATTGCTCAATTCCCTCACGCGTGTAGTGAGAAGGCTTCTACTCACCCGGTAAGGTCTAAGCGAAACTACTTTTTCTCGATTTATCTCGAAGGTAGTAAGGCAAAGGCCATGCAGACACGGGCGTGACTCACAACTTCATCTCGGAGGAGGAGGCAAAACGCCTCAAATTGAAGTTAGAGGCGGACAACGGTCAAATTAAAGTGTCATTAATCGGCAGCTAAGGCAAATGTTGGTGTTGCAAGAAACGTTCCGGTTACCTTGGTAAGTGGGTAGGAACTTTGGATTTTTACGTGGTTCCAATGGACGATTTTAATGTAATTTTGGGGATGGATTTTATGTTAAAATGTAAGGCATATGTGGTGCCACATTTGGGAATTGTAGGGATCCTTGATGAGGGTGGACCTTGTACACTTTCTCGAGACACAAACGAATATTGTAAAAGGAAAGGATATAATGCTAACCGCCTCCAACTTAAGAATGGTCTTAAGGAAGAGGAACTTACTCATGTTGCGGCTTCAATGTAAGACAAAGGAGACAAGGCTAAAGAGTTGCTGCCCCAACTTTCCCCAAGAAAAGGTATTGTTCATGAGGCGGAACCGGTGCCAAACCACAAAACTTTGGCAACTCAAGGAGGAGGAGGTCCCAAGATATAGGGCGCAAGCGACGAGGACGCCCCGCCTTATGGCGGTGGGAGCATGATACGGGCGCGACTTTCCTATACCTAAACGCGCAACGTCCATGTGCGGACATGCGCAAGACGGCTCGGCGAGGGCGGCGCACATACATGTGCGTGGACAACCAACCGACCAGCATGCACGCAGCCAAACGCGCATGCACAACTTGAACTCACGGATCCGCGGCGAGGCGCATACGCATCTACCAAGTACGGATGCGCGCTTGGGTTTGCTCGACGCCCGCAACTCCCTTGCATGCATCTACAAGGAGCAATCACATGCATTTGGCGGATGACGTGGCACTTGCATGGCGTGGCACACGAGGTGGCATATGACTAGGGGTGGTGATGTGGCAGTGTGAGTTGGCAAGCACACATGGGATAAGTGCTTGCTAGTTGGCAACAACTAAGAGAGTTGGTAGTCAACACGAGTTGGCAAGCACATGGGACAAGTGCTTGCTGGTTGGCAACAACTCATAGAGTTAGTGGGAATCTATGGGTTGGCATGAGTTGGCATTGGTTGGCAATCACTTAGAGAAGTGCTTGATAGATGTCACCAACCATGGGAGGTTTTGTAATCTATAAATAGCCATGTATACAAGGCTTGTAATTCATTCATTCAATAGAAGAGTTCTTTCCTCCCAAATTCGGAGTCTCCTTGTGCTTGAGTTTTGAGAGTTCTAGCACCAAGAACAAGAGTGTTCTTGTGCTAAACTTCTTCCAAGAGGTCGACTAGCATCCGACGGGCTTGGAGGCTAGGCCGCACGCCACTAAGGAGCAAGATTGTGCTTCGCATACCCCAGCGGCGTGACAACCGGTATCAGGCGGGAAGCAATCCTATGGCAACCGGAGGAGAAAAGCGTTCAACTCAAAGGTAAGGAACGAATGTCTAAATCTGAACTTCGTTTTCTTCTATTGAAGATAGAATCGAGAAGGTGGAGGCTTGTTGTTACGAATTGGAAGAACAAGTTCGTGAGAGAACCTCAATTGCGGAAGTGGAAGTCTAAAGCGGTTCAATCGTTGGAGGAAAACGTCTTTAGTGCTATGGCGGTGTTAGGAAACCTAGACGAGGTGAAGAACGATGTGAAGAGCGAGATGGATGAATTACAGACGAGACTTGTATTGTTGGAGCGTGTTATAGCTAATGGAGGTGCAAACACGAATGGAACAACAAACAAGATCAAAGTGCCCGAACCAAAGCCTTTCAATGGGGTAAGAGATCCCAAAATCATTGACAACTTCAGTATGGCAAGTAGAGCAATACTCCGATCCGCAAATCTCGCGAGACCCAAAAGGTAAGCACCGCTTCTATGTTCCTTGTTGATGATGCTCTATTGTGGTGGAGAAGAAGGGCTACGGATGAGGAATCGGCACTTCAATCGTAAGGGACGTGGGATGATTTCAAGAAAGAATTGAAGACGCAATTCTTCCCCCGAGGATGTGGAATATCAAGCTCGAAAAGAGTTGAGAGCTTTGAAACAAGAAGGCACAATTAGAGTACGCATAAAAATTTACTTCTCTAATGTTATGCATTTCGATATGTCCGATCCGGACAAGCTATTTTCTTTTCTCGATGGTTTTAAAACCTCATGAGCAAGAGCTAGGAGGCGGGAAGAAAAGACTTTGGCCTCGCTTTGTCCACTACCGAGAGGCTTACGGAGTATGATCGGAAGACTAAGGAGGTGGCTTCTAAGAACTCCAATGGCTCAAGAGACCAAAAGATGACGAAAAGAAGAAGAGGTTTGAGAAGAAACCCGAGAAGAACTATCACTTCAAAGGAGACACGGGTAAGTCATTTCGCAAAGTTAAATGTTTTGTTTGTGAGGGAGAACATTTTGCTAAGGACTCGCCTTGAAGGTGAAGTTATTGAATACTCTTTCTGGAGGAAGGAGATGTCAATGAGGATGAACCACGCATTGGTTCGATGGCATTGCTCAATTCCCTCCACGGCGTGTAGTGAGAAGGCTTCTACTCACCCCGGTAAGGTCTAAACGAAAACTACTTTTCTCGATTTATCTCGAAAGGTAGTAAGGCAAAGGCCATGGTAGACACAGGCGTGACTCACAACTTCATCTCGGAGGAGGAGGCAAAACGCCTCAAATTGAAGTTAGAGGCGGACGACAACAATCAAATTAAGGCTGTTAATTTGCAGCTAAGCTAAGGCGTGGGTGTTGTTAAGAGCGCGTTGTTACCTTGGTAAGTGGGTAGGAACTTTGGATTTTTCCGTGGTTCCAATGGACGATTTTAATGTAATTTTGGGGATGGATTTTATGTTAAAATGTCGGGGCATATGTGGTGCCACATTTGGGAATTGTAGGGATCCTTGATGAGGGTGGACCTTGTACACTTTACGAGACACAAACGAATATTGTAAAAGGAAAGGATATAATGCTAACCGCCTCCAACTTAAGAATGGTCTTAAGGAAGAGGAACTTACTCATGTTGCGGCTTCAACGAGAAGACAAAGGAGACAAGGCTAAAGAGTTGCTGCCCCAACTTTCCCCAAGAAAAGGTATTGTTCATGAGGCGGAACCCGGTGCCAAACCACAAAACTTTGGCAACTCAAGGAGGAGGAGGTCCCAAGATAGCAGGGCGCAAGCGACGAGGACGCTCGCCTTTATGGCGGTGGGAGCATGATACAGGCGCGACTTTCCTATACCTAAACGCGCAACGTCCATGTGCGGACATGCGCAAGACGGCTCGGCGAGGGCGGACGCGCACATACATGTGCAAGGACAACCAACCGACCAGCATGCACGCTTGGCCAAACGCGCATGCACAACTTGAACTCACAGATCCAGCGCATGAGGCGCATACGCATCTACCAAGTACGGATGCGCTTGGGGTTGCTCTCGACGCCCGCAACTCCTTGCATGCATCTACAAGGAGCAATCACATGCATTTGGCGGATGACGTGGCACTTGCATGGCGTGGCACACGAGGTGGCATATGACTAGGGTGGTGATGTGGCAAGTGTGAGTTGGCAAGCACACATGGGATAAGTGCTTGCTAGTTGGCAACAACTAAGAGAGTTGGTAGTCAACAATGAGTTGGCAAGCACATGGGACAAGTGCTTGCTAGTTGGCAACAACTCATAGAGTTAGTGGGAATCTATGGGTTGGCATGAGTTGGCATTGGTTGGCAATCACTTAGAGAAGTGCTTGATAGATGTCACCAACCATGGGAGGTTTTGTAATCTATAAATAGCCATGTACAAGGCTTGTAATTCATTCATTCAATAGAAGAGTTCTTTCCTCCCAAATTCGGAGTCTCCCTTGTGCTTGAGTTTTGAGAGAGTTCTAGCACCAAGAACAAGAGTGTTCTTGTGCTAAACTTCTTCCAAGAGGGCTGACTAGCATCCAGACGGGCTTGGAGGCTAGGCCGCACGCCACTAAGGAGCAAGCATAGTCTCCCAACATTTTGTTAGACCCTGGTTGAGGTGATACAAAAAAGTAGCCAAGGACTAGAAAATTGGCGCTTCTTGGGAGGCAACCTAAGTAGAAATTTTTAGTGTAGTTTAGATTGATTAGGAAGTTCGTTAACTATTTTTGAATTTCTGAGCCAAAATAAAGCAATTTTGATATTCTAGAGTCGTTAGATATGTTTGCAATTTGCTTGTGTGTTTAGGTTAAAATTTAGAGTAGCTTATTGTCACTCAATGCTCTCTTTTGTATTTCATCATACTAATGTGGCTTTGGTATCCAATTAAACTCAGCATGGTGAGAACCTTTAGTGTGGATGTTTGATTTAAGTGTTTTGATATTTAGAATAGCTTAGATTAGTAGGATAATTGTGAATAAATGCCAAAGAAAATTTTTGGAAATCAACTTGTGAAGAAAATCTGTAAAGAGGAGTTTCTGCTGGACACCGTCGCCAAGTCCTTAAGCCCAGGTCACGACGTCAAGCTTGAGGAAGCAGCCTCAAGAAACAGAAATTCCTGCATTGTGTTGAAATGCATAGTTGGATTTCAACATTCTTTCTTCCACAAATCGTGTGTTCTTAGTTTGTATTTTAACTCTTTGTGTTTTACTTTGGTGTGTTTGATGTTTTTTTATTTTTGTTTTATTTTGTTTCTTTTTTGTTTAATAAGGAGGCTCTACCCCTATATTTTATTTCCATGGCTTTCATTGAGAAATTTTTGCAGAACTTGCCTCTTGCACAAATCCAAGATGGGACAACACCATAGGGGAGAAAAGCATAATCAGATGAAATAGTGTCACCAGGGAGTTTCTTACCCGTTCCTCCTATGCTTTCAATTTCTTTATATTGAGGACAACGTAAATCGTAAGTGTAGGAGGGGTAGCAATTTGCATGTCTATATCGCATATACATGTTTAATTTTGTAAATTGCACATATTTTGATCCATCTTGTATGCCAACTAAATTATTTTCAAATGCTTGAGCATGAATTTCGATGGATATCATTAAATTTGAGCATACATTACATAGTGATAGAGTGATCTTGCATGTACTTATGGAGAATGTTTAAAGAGTAGTCTAGTCATTGCTTTAATTAGCAAAGAGAGAGAGAGAGAGAGAGAGAGAGATGAATTTTTATAGTAGAAAGAACCCCATTCAGTAATTAGCGAATTTGTAGAAGGAACCCCATTTTGTAATTAGTAAATATGGCTCAACTCATTGTTGTGAGAATTGTGGATCGATGGAGGTGTACTCAAGTTTTTGGTCTATAAGGCTAGAACTTGTTTCAAATGAAACTAGAGGCAAAAATAGATGAGAATGAGAATTACGATAAAGCAAAGGACTTAGGCATTGTTTCAACCATTTGGGTCTTTCTAGCCATCTTTGTATTTATTATAGTCAACCCAATATGAGCCTACATAGACCTCAATTTTTTGTGAAATGAGATATTATATGAACCACTACCCTTTTTTGTATTTTCTTTTCTTTTATATACCTATCTATTTTTATTGAATGATTGAATCAAATCTGATTTTGGGATTCTCGTGTAGAAGTTCAATTGCAAGGAGAGATAAGGATGAAAAAAAATAGAAAACAGAAAATGAAGAAAAATCAAAGAAAAGAATAATAAAAAGCTTGCAAAGCAAGAAAAAGAAAAGAGAAGATCGTAAATGTCAAATCAGCTAGCAAAACTTTGAAAAGTTAGTGGTTTGAAGAAAAAAGAAAAAGTTGGTGAATAAGGGCAAAAATTCAAGTTTGGGGGAACTTCTAGAGAAAACCCAACTTCTGAGGAGGTTAGATCAGGTAATGAAAAGAGAATTACATACATTAATTCCTGATTATCCTACACATGTCTAGAGCCCCATAAAAACCTAACGAAGACCTAATGATACAAAGGGTAATCTCTCACAATTAGTGGAGAGTTGAGTTGGTAACTAGTGTATGGAATTCTGATAGCACTCTCTAGTACAGGGAAATTGATTAAATGGAAATCACAGTAGCGTGGTAACCCTAGAGGACTGAGGAGAGTTTGGACTATTGAAACTAGAGACAAGAATTCTCTAAGCAAGGCAAATATGTGTAATGGCTTAACCATATGCATTTTTTGTTTCTCCTAGTGTTTTACATGAACTCTTTGCGCAAGCATATGGTAGATACATCATTTAAAATCTGTAGAGAAGGGTTTTTGCTCAAGGACGAGCAAAAACTTAAGTTTGGGGGTAATATGACAAATGGATGTGATACCCGTTTTTCATACCCTTTTTGGGTCAATTTTTTTGTGGTTTTTTTTTTTTTTTTTTTTTTTTTTTGCAGATGTTATGCAAAATGCAAAAAGGAGTCAAGTGGAACAATTCTCATGTAAATCGGAGTTAAAATGAGGAGAGAAGAAGAAGCAAAACCCACTTCCCTGTGGATTCGACCTCGACTCTCCAGTGTATTACTTCGTACGATGCGTGCACGTGCACATGCGTAGCTAAATCTACTTAAGTATGATTTAGGCCAGCCACTTTGCTCCACTGCCTAGTCACTTAACCTTTGCATAGGACAAGCCCGATGCCAGTGGTGCATGTGCTGTGGTGTCAAGACATTTTAGCTACAAGAACGTTACAACATCTACAACAGCCAACTTTGGCAAATGTTGCCTCGACACAAGCTTTGAAATATTTTCCTCAACACCTCCAAAATCTAGGGCCTATAACATCCTATGCCACCAGTAGAAAATCTTATGGGCCACTTAGAGAGTTCCCCTCGACGTGTAGCCACTTCTTCAAGGGATATTTTCGTTTTTTGAGCTCAGTTTTACTTGGATTTTCTTCTTTTGGCCTTCTTTTGACATTTTCCATCTAAACCCTACTTAGGATAAGCAAAATTAAGTCAAATTGCAACTAAAACTGACAATTTTTAGTATGATTAGATGTATGTAAAGTCAAACAATTTGCATTTGAGAACTTCATGGAAATATGATGTGACAAATTTCCATAGAAAATGAACTGTACAAGATACATTATATGAAGCTTGAGAAAATTTTGCTGAGACTGAAAACTATGATTCATACTATATGATAGCAAGGCATGTCAAACGCCAGAAAATATCCGTCCTATTTGCAAGTAAGGGTTGTGTCAAATATAGGTAGTCAAGTTTGCAAGATTAAAATGGGGGTGGCTTGCTGGCAAATTTACTACTGAGTTCCGGGTGGGTTGGTAGATGCGTAGGGCTGAAATGACGTTGGTGGTGGTTTTGCGTGGGGGAAAGAACAATTAGTCGAGTCTGCAAGAAAAGATGGTGTTCAGAGGCAGATTAGGTAGATAGGTTAGGAGGTTAATCTGCAAACATGGATTATGCCAGATTACAAGTCAGATTTGTGTGGTTGATTTGCTTGTTGAGATTGGGTGATATTAATTAATATTCGGATGCTTTCACTTGTAGAATTCAGAAATTATATTTTCAAGTAGACATCAAGGGTGGGTTTGGTTAAACTTTTTCAGTTTTGTACCTATGCATTGCAAAGGTTTTTCCCCTAACAATATAGTAATTTGTTTATGATATCATTTTATAAAGATGAAAATTATTTTTTTAAAATTCTCTTCAAAACAATCAGTTTTTAAATTAATTTTTGTATTGACTTAGAAAAATAATTCATATTTAAAAAAATAACATGTGTGGAAAAATTATATGTCATGAGAGGTGGCATAGGAACCAAGGGCATTTTCCTTCAGAAGTCTAAAAATCAGCACTTCCACATCTTTTGTAGATGAATTTTGGATTGAATAATGACTCGCGCACAGGCTCTGTGCACGAAGCATTACTCTTTTGGATTAGTTATAATTAATCTACAATCCATAAACGTTGAAACAATGTCTTTTTTCTTGGACTGATGAATGGCAGATGTTCTATGATCCAAAGAAGATGTAGATAACAATCGAAGTCCAATACAAGGTATGCAGAGTCCTCCACAGCTGTTCGTGGTAGGATTATTACACATCAGACAAAAATTGTGGAATGCCAACAAAGCTAATGTGAGTTTTTACAAAGATAATTGTGGAATGCCAACAAAACTTGATCCTCTGGATTCTTCGTCTCTATTGATGACTTCCATTCCTACATGAACTCACCACCGGCCCACGATCACAGTAATATCATCCAGCTTCCCACCTGCAGAAGGGAAAGTAAAGTAAGTCGCAGAGCACAGCTCATATATATGTAAATGAATTCAAGTTTATGTAAAATTTTTGCATTATGGATTATGCAAGTCTTTCCTATCAGTTTCTTTCCAAAATCTTCTTCCACATTGGAACATCAAAGCCCTGCCAAAGTAATTGGTTAGAAGTTGAAATGAGATTTTTTTTTCCACATAAACTTCAAAAAGCAAGGGCATATGAGAAAAATATGGTTGAATAATCACATATACGTGTATAATTAATACTCTTTAAAAGTTACAGTACTGTTTTCCTCTTCAGACATCTCTACTATTTCATTTTCCACCAACCCATTGGTCTTCCAGCGCAATGTAGCTTAATTTGCTAGAATAAATAATAAATTTCAGGAGACACGCACTCAAAAATAACTGTAATGTCTTGGCATACCCGACTTCTGGCTTCCAAAGAATAGGGTGAGTCAAAATTTGCATCCCTTGAATGATTGCTAGCTAGATCAGCCAAAGCCTTTGCTACAGCAGAAACATAATTCGGATTAGAAAAAAAATGGTAGATAGTGTATGAAAGATGAAAATGGAAATTCACCAGCTTGTATAGCATCCTTGTGTGTGGAGATTTTTGAAACAATTTCATGGTCAAAGACATTATCAAAAAGACCATCAGAACCCACAACAATTGTGTCACCTTCCACAACTTCAATATTAGAAACCTGCTTTGACAAAGAAGAGATAAGTAAGACAAAATCACGGAACATTTAAATTATAAAATGAGCTCACACAAGTGTTATGTAAATCATATCGGACTTTATATAATCATTTCCCAAATCCCAAATAGAGTAGTACAGGACACTTTTTTCAAAAATGTCAAACAACAAACTTCTATATGTTAAGCTTTGGGGAATGTTTCTTTTATACTCCTGATATTCTGCCACACATGGTGCTCAGTATATATTCTTTTGCACTACCATAGCTTTCATAAAAATTCAAAAATTAAATTTCTCAGTCAATGCTAGAAAATATTTGCACCAGATGTTCCATCCACTTAGGAGTAAATGTTTAAAACTGTGAAGTTGAGTGGGAAAGAGGAAGAAGAAGAGAGCAGAGAGAAGTGGGAAGAGACGAGAGAGAAGTCTTGAAGTCTTTAATTGACCACAACACTAATTGCATTAATATAAGGTGCTGAAGCACAAACTTGCATAGACCATTCAGTAGCTTATTGAACAAGAGAAAATAATTAAAGGCACTTACACATGTACCATGAATAGAAAATGACAAAGTAATTTTGACTCAATATGAACAATTACTAAAGCACCCCTGACTTAAAACTCCTCTCCAAGCTGAAGCGGAGATATCATGAGTGCCAGCTTGGAGAGAAGACGTTCGAACTCCAAGTCCTTTAATAAATAGATCAGCCAGTTGACCTTTACTATTGACATATGGAGTGACTACCTTGCATTGTAGGATCGCATCTCGAACAAAATTATAATCAACCACTATATGCTTCACCTTCTCATGAACCACTGGATTATTTGCCATAAAGAAAGCAACTTCATTGACAGATTTTACCACCATGGGTTTATCATTACCCAAGCCCAAATCAATCAGCACAACTTTAATCCATAGATGTTCACTAACAGTGTATACCATAGATCTGCACTCGTCTTCAACACTAGGTCGATCCAAGTGGTTACGATGTCCACCTGTAACTCTATTGCCTCGTCGGGTAGGTAAGGACGGATGTGAATATTCTTCATCAGAGAAGATGTCCTCCTCAACAATAGGTTGGCGGTTGGTCAAAGGATTAGGTGTTTGTTGTGGCAAGATACCGGCAGTGTGTGTTTTGTCATTCTTGTAAGAAGGTGACACGATACAGCTTTGACCCCTAAGCGGTTCCCAACTAGGTTCTCTCAATGGTTGTTTTTCCTGATTTCTGTGACTGGTCACATAGCCATCATGAATGCGGTTAACCGATTTGGTGAATTGTTCAACTGTTTAAGTAAGTTGGTCAAGCCGGTTCTGGAGGTTCGTTATGTTGGCCTCACTGGTGTTCACTCTTTTTCAAGGTTTTTGTGTTTTTCCTCAAAGATAGTGAATTTGGCTTCAAGGTCTCTCATGGTCATGATAAAAAGAAAAAGGACAGGTATAACAAAATGCTGAGAGAACTAAAATAATTGAGTTAAAAAATAAAATTTATGCTAATACATAAAGTAAGAAAAGAAATTCACAATAAGTTGGAAGAACTGTTTGAGTAAGTTGGTCAAGCCGGTTCTTCTATATGCTGAGGCTATGGAGTGGAAGAACTTTGTATTTCCATCACCTTCTTTAATCCACTGATATCTCGCTCTCTGTTTCCAGAATATTCTTTCCTGGTTCACTTTGTTTTCATATTCTTCTTTGAAAGTATCTCTTTCTAAGTTTTCCAGGATTGTTAAAGAGCCCTATTGTTCTTCTTTCTGGTCATATAGCTGTATTTTTTCTAGGAGGTGATTTCTTTCTCTTTCCCAATCTAGCTTTCTCAATCTTGCCCATTCTTTGATTTTTGTCTTCAGCAACTTCAGTTTCTGACTGAATATGAACCAAGGCGTACCTTGGATCTGCAACTGTGTCCACCAAGCGTGTATTTTGTCTAGGAATCCATTTCCCTTTAGCCAAAATGTTTCGAATCTGAAGGGTGGGGGGTCCCAATCCTCAGGAGCACTCTGCAACATTATAGGGGAGTGATCAGATGTAGACCGTGGCAGAATTTTACCTGTTGCATTGGGAAAAGAGTACATCCATTCTTGAGCAACCAAAAATCTGTCAAGTTTGGCTAAGATGGGTGGGTTCCTTCTATTTGTCCATGTGTGCAGGCCTCCTGAGAGTGCTAGTTCTATCAATGAGAAGTCATTGATCAAACAATTGAAATTTCTCATTGATGTAGTTTGTGTGATTCTTCCCCCTTTTTTTTCAGTGCTATATCGGATTGTGTTAAAGTCTCCTCCTATTAACCAGGGTGCTGCCCATATACTTAGTATAGCTGATATTTCGTCCCATAGATCTTGTCTCAGCATATAATCTGTCGGCCAGTATACTGCCATAGCTGCCCAGCAGGTACCATCCTTTAGAGATTTAAATTGGATCGCTAAAGAATATTGCCTTGCTTCCGTTTTTACCAATTCCACCTCCCGAGTATCCCAGAGAATTAAGATTCCCCCTGAAGTGCTAGTAGCGTCTACTGATGCCCATCCTGGTCTTTTGATATGCCATAAGTCTCTTGCCATGGCTTGGGAGATGCTTTCTAATTTCGTCTCTTGTAACATGGCCACTTTAATTTTGTTCTTCTTCAGAGTCTCTCTTATTATTGCTCGCTTTGCCTGTGAGCCAAGGCCTCTCATGTTCCAGGATATAATATTCATGTGTCAGAATTGCTTGCATCATTTGAGGTCCACATTCTCGAGGCCCGTTGTTTAAATTCTCTAATCTAGTTCTTGCTCATCTGCAGAAATTCCCCTATTTCTTCCATTCTTCTGTCGAACAGTTCTTCCATCCTTTGATTTAGGGCTTCATCAACTATTTGCTGCTCAATACTCGTATTTATCTCTTCTGCAGTTTGAGGATACCTGGGCAGTTCCGACATTCTCTCCTTCATAGCATTGTGTCGTGCATATACCTGCAGTGCTCTTTCTAGTTGCTGCTCATCAATGGTATCTTCGTGAGCTGCTCGTGGATCTTCCCAATATATTTTGGGGAAGATGAGCTGTTTCCAGTCTCGCTGTGAGGTATCAAGGCGCGTTCATCGTGCCTCTTCGTCTGATTTTTCAAGAGGGCTGACTCGGTTATACAGTGCCTGGTTGACACGGTCGAGGCGCACCGAGTTGGCACGGTCGAGTTGCATCGAGTTGGCGCGGTCGAATTGTACCGAGTTGGCAAGGTCGAGTCGTACCGAGTTGGCACGGTCGAGGTGTGCCGAGTTGTCGAGTCCATTTAAGACGGGGATAATCTCATCGCCTCGGATCCCTTCTTCTTGCTCGGCTGGCTTTAACGTCTCAGAATGAGGCATCTCTTCAATTTCCTTGTTTGGAGGAGCATTTTCATCAGTCGGGAGCTGCTTTCCAATTTCCGTTTCGGGAAGTTTCGGGTGTTCACCATCGTTCTCGCTTCTGTTAGGTTTCCAGCGAGATTTAGAGGAAGATTCCGGCCAGTCCTCCAAATTTTCAGTGTTCTGTTTTTGAAGCCTTTGCTTGCGACGAAACCTTCTTTCCTGTTTCGGCTTGCTTTTCTCTTCATCTTCCTTTCTTCGTCTGAAATCGTGACTGAGTATGAGTCCCCATCGCGATCGGGACTTCCAGAATGCCTAGAAATGTTTTGAAAGTTCAGATTTTGCTCTTAGGATATCAATGTGATCCCCTTTAATGCAGTCTTGGTCGATTTCTGAAACTGTTCCAGCCAAGCCTGCGATTACCCCAAAGAAATTTTCGCACCATAGGTGCGCTGGGATACCTTTTATGGAAACCCATTTTTCTATTTCTGAGGTCCCTAGCGAAGGACTCCATTCCAGGATATTCGTAAAAATTTCTCCGATCAGGTTTGCTCTCAAGGTAAGAATCCGCTTCACTTCCTCTGCCGATTCCAGTGTTATGAGCCACTGATTTTTGCTTATCTTATGTAGCCCCGGAGAGTTTGCTAACATCCAAGAGCTTTGAATCATTTCTTGCAGGTCTTCTTTCTTCCAGGAATTTTTCGTGCGCCCTACTAAGGATTTTTCCAGAGCTTTTATCTGTGGGAATGCATAGCTCGGGTCAATCTTGAGTGTGGGCCTTCCACTGCAGCATTCTATCTGGATGCCTGGAAGTTCTGATGATGTGGGGTCCTTTCTTTGACGAGGGGCAAGAGTTTCTCTGTTGGTTAATGCAAGTGCTGGTGTGCTTGAAGTTTCCTTGACAGTCGATTTTTCTTTTTGGTTAGCCAGCCTTGTTCTCCTCAAAGTCTCCATGAGGTTATCCAGCATCCAGTTCCATCCAGACTTTTTCTTGAGGTTCTTTGGTATTTCAATATAGCCCACGCAGGTCTGCCCTCTTTTTTCAGATAGTCTGCAGAACCAGTCCTCCTTCAGGTATGTGCCGATGTGGAACTTACCATTACAGAGGATACTTAGTTTTCCTGGTGAGTGGCCCGCCAAAGTTTTCCTCATTCCTTCTACTAGCTCTTCCATTTCTTCAGGTAAGATGCGAACAAAGGATTTTCTGGTTTTCGTCTTGTTAGCAATCTTAACCGCAAAACTTCCTTTCAGCATTATTGAATCAATATAGAAACGATTTTCTCCTTCGATCGCTGCAAAGGATGCTTTGATGTCTTCCGGTACTGGTGGAGCTTTGTTTTTAAGCCATGGAGGCACTCCTAGTGGTCGCTGGAGGTCTGGTGACAGTTGCCGGAAGTCAGACGACCCTGGCTCTGGTTCTCTCATCGGTCCCAAAAACGGATCATTGGAGGAAAAGTTATTCACGAGAACTTTGGTGGGAGGATTCCCGACATGATTTCTGTCTACTGGCATACTCTTTGGGAATGCAAGATTGTACATTTCCAAGCGCGAAGGGTTCTGGCTCGTATGTACTTACCTGAAAGAGGGTGAAATGAATCCTCCTCGTGGAAGAAATGTTTCCCTAGAAACAAGTCGAGCAGACCATGAATCGTCTTCGAAAAATGGATTCCCCCCCAGCAGCTAGCTTGGAAAGATGTCGTAAGCTCAAAATCGAACCTCATAGTGGACAGCAAGAAGGTTCTAATGGAAAAATGGGAGAAAACGAAACATGAATTGAAATGGGGAGTAATTGCTAAGATTGACTAGCAAATAGATAAGGCTGAAGAGTTGGGAAGGCGGATATGTGAAAGATGGTCTCTCTCACATGCTCCCAAGGTGTCGTACCTGGGAGAAGGGGACTGGTTGGTCAAATACCACACGAAGAGACCAACAAGTTACTGCTTGATGGAACCACATGGATTCAATCCCAAGTTGAGAGCCCAGAAGGTGGGAAGCCACGGTGGGAACTGGACAAGTTGTAATCTTGTTACAAGGCTAGGGGATTCCGCCAGACCTATGGGAGATGGAGATACTGAAGCTCATTGCTGGGAAGTTTGGGACTGTCGTGGAAGTGCATTAAGACACCTCTAGTGGAAAAAATATGGCATACGGTCGGCTAGCTAAAGACATGTGGACTGAGCTCGAGGTGGGAGATGAATGTTTTGCAGTCTTGCTGAAGCCTGAAACCTTTAACCCACCCTTCCGTGTCGTCTCCAAGCAGTTGGAGATTGAAGATGAAGACCCGTCCCACGTCTCAAAAAACTGGAATATTGAACGAGTGGAAGTGGCTGAACCAACCGAGTCACCTGAGTTATGCTTGATGGGCGACCGAGTCAACTCGGGTGAGTTACCGAGTCAAGACAATTCAGACAAGGGGAAAACGTGCTCTCTCACAATAAACCAATGGAGGCCGATGCTGCCCAGAAGAACCTACAACATATTCCTGGAACTGAAGAAATGCCGCAACCACCTCCAAATCATCAAGAATTCTCAGCAAACAAGGACCCACTTGTTTCCACAGGACAAATGCCCCCATGAGTAATCTCCAATCCACCTCCAAAACGTCCAATCAGTCCAGCTTTGGTATGTATGCCTGCCCCCTATAATTCACAAGTGAATTCTCTTACTGTTTTCTCTCCCTCATCACCCTCCCCTCTACCTACAGGCCCTCCTCTATTGCAAAAAGGTCACCCACACCTGCTAGCAGTTCAAATGATAATTTTCACCTTCCCCCTTTCAAACCGAGACCCCCATCTTTTACTCCTGCAAAGATTCAGCAGCTTAATTCGCCCACTACAGTGTATTCTAGGAAGAATACACCATCCCCAACCCATAAATTATTGAATTCTGCAGATAAATCACCAAATTCAGTAAATGGTTGTTGTAATGCCTTAGTGAAGGCTGGGGAATATTATCCTGCAGTGGGAACAATATGAGGAGATAGGAAATGAAGAAGATGAAAATTGCGCTGTATTACAGGAAGATATTGAAGAAAAAGATTGGAGTGATGAGTAGGATAGTGCCCGCTTTGAAGGCAATAGAAAGACCAGAAAGTCAGAGAAATTCTCTTGGGTGGCTCAGCTTAGGAAACAAAGAAGGCAAATGACTAAAAAAGATAATCAACAAATGCTTCCTTATGTGACAAAAATGGATGAGAGAGCGAAGGAAGCCCGGGAGAAAGAAAATGCAGCAAAAACAAGGAATGGTAAAGGGAAGGGAGTGGCAAAAGCTTCCAAAGCTACTTCTCCCTTTCTTCCGTAAATGGATTTCTCTACATCCTGCAAAGGGAGATACCCGTTTCTGGATTGATGAATGGCTTTGGGAGACCCCACTTGCTGACAGGTTCCCTAAGCTATTTCTACTTGCTAGAAACCAATCATGTCTTATTTCTGATATTGCTCCTAGTGGTCAACTATGGGATATCAATTGGATCCCGCTATTTGGAAGAAATATGAATGATGAAGAGGCTCTAGAAATTTCAGATGGGTGAATTAGCAAAGACATCTGGAAAGGAACTATCCGGATGAGTTGATATAGAGGCCCAACTCCAAAGGAAAATTCACAGCAAGATCTTGTTATGATTGCCTAGTTGATGCGGGGAATATAAGGCATCCTGCTGCTGCTGCCTGGAAATTCTCTTGTCCCACAAAACAGAGTTTTTTTGGCTGGTGCAGCATTAGAGAAAGACTGCCAACTCGAGATTTATTGGAGAGGAGGGATGCAAGTTATGACAAATCTCTGCCCTCTATGTAATCATGAGCCTGAATCGATTAACCACTTGATCATCGACTGCCCCTTCAGCTGGCAGGTGTGGACTTTCTTTTTCAGATTATTCGATTTAGATTTTGTTGTTCCGAGGGACCTAGTTGGGCTTGTTTCTCTGGTTGTGTCTCTTGGTTTTGGCACGAAAGGTCGGATGATGTATAATTGTTGTATGGGTTATATCCCATGGATGTTATGAGAGGAAAGAAATAACCGGATTTTTCTAAGTAAAGCAAAACATTGGAAGGATCTCAGTTACAGCATCCTCCATCAGACTATAAAATCACTTACTGGGTGTAGAGACTGGCACTATATGGAGGTCTTGGGCTGAGCATGCTCGAGAAGTGGAAATCAGAAACACACATGTGCAAGTATGGACTCCCACTTCAGCTCAAGCATACAAATTAAACTTCGGTGGTTCCTCCCTTGGTAATCCCGGGCCAGCTGGGTTTGGAGGGATTATTAGAGACTCCAATGGTGAAGTCATCCTCACTTATGCTGGGCCAATTGGCCACAATGACTCAACCACTGCTGAAGAGCTTAGCTTATTGCAAGGACTGAAGTGCTTCAAAAATTTGCATCTTTCCGAGCCCTTATTTGTTGAAGGCGATTCTCAAGTTATTATTTTTTTTTTGAAATGGTGTGATTTTTATTGATTTCTGAAATTGCATACATCATTT
The DNA here is from genome assembly GCA_022405105.1 of Aristolochia contorta. Lineage (NCBI taxonomy): Eukaryota > Viridiplantae > Streptophyta > Magnoliopsida > Piperales > Aristolochiaceae > Aristolochia > Aristolochia contorta. The sequence continues at coordinate 19,328,474 of CM039664.1, forward strand.
ATAATGGGTTACATATAGTACATTAGAGCAACATAAATCAAGCTAGGGTAGGGGGAGAGATGTCCCTGTGATTGTAAATGCCCTCCTTACTCCTTGCTTTGCTAGATTGTCTGCTAGAGAGTTAGCAGATCTAGGAACTTTAGACCATGATACCTGCCACTCCAACGTGATATCCCAGATTTCATCAAAGAAAAGTTTGAGGTGCTAGGGAGGGGGGCATATTCCTTTGGCCCAAGCTATTGTTAGACCTGAATCACCTTCAATCACCAGTGGGGTCCTGCTTTCATCTTTTGTAATCTGACTCCTTTAAGAAGAGCTTGGTGGCATTATATCATGGTGTAAAGGGAAGTCCACACCACCTTGGTGGCATTTATTTACTTTCAATGAAATTTCTGATCTATCTTATTTTGTATCAAATTGATCTCATATTCATAGGAGTGGCAATGGTAAGGCAGATCTTCTTGCTAAACAAGGGGTGCATGAGCAACACCTTGTTTTTTGGGTGCCCCATGTTTAGTAATTATCTTGTAATTATTTGCCTTGTTTAGGGATACTCATGTAATTTTTTTTTGCTAAAGAAAAGAAAACACAATTTTCAAAAAAAATAAATAAATAATCAGGTTTATTGCATTAGCGCACAAAATGCTTTTGATGTTGGCTTTTTTTGAGGACCGCCCTAACTCCCTTATGTTCCAGGATATTAGCTTCATATAGTGACCGTGGTTCCTACAGACTCCACGTTGGTTGTCAAAACCTCTTCCCCTTTGAGGTGGTGGTTGTCAGGATCCTGCCAAACGTGCTGCCCACAGCTCTTCAATAATTTGGGCAAGACGAATAATGAGTGCCAAGTCCTCTTCAGCATTTCTCCCAGTTTTATCTTCTACACTCTCCACCCATGAGTGTACTGCTGGGTCATAGTGTCTCGAAGCCATATGAAGGAATGCTTTTGGATAACTAAGCTTCGCCCTTACTCTGCTGCACTGGTAATTTAGGGGAGTTCTTCCGGTTTGTTGAGCCTATTCATACTAGACTTCTCCATTATCTCCTTGCTCCCCTTTAAGTTGGGCTGCGTGGCAGCTAGGGTGGTGGGAGGAGGAGGACAGAGGGGTGGTGGTGGAGGCTATGTGATTATTCTACAGCTTCCAGAGGATGTTGTTTCTTCTCTCTGGGATGAATATGGTGGAAAATTACGATGGCGCCAGTGGTAGGTACGAGCGGGTGGGGCCATGATATTCTGAGCAGGAGGAGAAGGGGGCGAAGGTTTTGTGTCCTTAGGTGAGAAAGTCGGATTCATATATAGATGAGGGAGGGTGGGAGTTGAAACCGGTTCTTCGCACGGTCCATCAGTTTGAAGAGAGCTGATCAGAGGGGACAATCGGTTTTCTAGGTGGAGCACTAGGCTCGAGTCATTTCCCGTGTCTAGACGCCCCTGGTATAGCCGCCCTCCATCTCAAGTCACCTCTTCCGGTTTCACATGGTCCCCAGGTGGGCAGTCTTTGCATATGAGAATAGAGAAGGTTCGAATACGAATTGACTATATTTACCTCATCTAATCGTTTCTGTAATGTTGGGCCAAGGTCTATCCCAAAATGACTTGTCGAAGTTAGGAAGCCTCTTTCCAATTAATAAGCCAGGATATTTTTAACTCGTTTATCCATGTGGGACTAAACTCTAACTCCCCGCATGTGTGGGCCTTCCTTTGGGCTCCTACACATGCACAACATGGGTGGAGGCCCACGTACGAGTACCCGCTCTGATACCATGTTAGATTTAGTGAAGGAAGATAGAAGAAAAGAGAAAAGTGAAGAAATAGGAAGAAGGGGAAGAGAGAAGGAGAGAAAAAGGTCATAAGGTCTTCATCAATAGAGATGTGGGTTCCTGATTTTATGCCCATGATTCTTCTCATTTACTTTCAAAGTGGGACTAATTCTTCTAACAGTTTCTCTGTGCCTTGGTTTGCAGCAACCCAGTTTGAGATTACGGTTCGGCTACAGTTCAGTGATGCTTCGCCTCTCTGCCATGTTCCAAAGGAGAACTTGGTCATATCCACACGGTGTAACTCAACTGGTTGAGTCATGACCCTCACTCGACTAGCCGGTAAACTCGATCTCGCCGCCTCCATCACCGGCTCTGGCCTGTTGATTTCTTGTATTTTCCAGGACTGAAATGTCTATCGCCTACAGAGAATGAGCATCATACTCCCAATGGCCACCTGTTTCCCCAGGGGACCCACCCTCTCGTCACATCTAGGTTCTCCCTCGACCTCGTGGCCTTGTCTAGGAATATGAGGTTACCAAAGCTATTAAAGATACATTTTATTACCAAACTATTAAAGATACTTTTTTATGATTTCTTCGCCCCTAGCTGAGGCAGGATGCCAAAAATATATAACCAGAAACCACCATGGTTCTGGTCTTCCTCTTTCCACGGCTGAGCCTCTGCTACTAGATCTGGAAACAACGTCGTCCAAATCTCATAGAATTGTCTCACATCGCTTTCCTCATTCAGCCAGATTAGCCTTCGCCAGCCTCCCAAACGCGACTCTCGATTAATAAGAAAGGTATAAGGTAAGTTTAACCTTCCCTGGAATCTCGCATTCCCCAATTTGCTGATTCAGCGTAAAGACAGTTGCTAATTTTAGGTCATCTCCCCGCTTTTCTAGGCCGTTTCAGAAATTTGGAGATGATTCACCCCCGTTATTTCTAATTGGGGATGCTTTGGGTTTTCCTTAGCGGAGCCAAACCAATCCTCATTCCCGATTAAATTTTTCATTGCTTCCATTAAACGCTTCCAAATGCAATCTCCCGATAAGACATCAGGTATATGGATTTTAGCGAGAGTTATCTCTTTCTGCTTTTTAATAATCTTGAGTATGGTTTTCGGTTGGTTCCTAACAATGAACAAGAACGCTTCATCTTCCAGCTTGACAAATTTGATTTCGCTCCTGGATGATCGCGCAACAAGAAGACTGCTCATGAGCTTCCAACATCACTTAAAATACAAGTTGGGAAGCGGATAAAAGACCTCTTTTCTCCATTTACAAAGGTAAGTTTGATACTTCATTTCATTTCCATTCTAGATCTGTCAAAACCTTCTTCCACATTGATGACCGATTCATCGTAGTGAAAGATTTGGGATCAAAGTGGTATTCTCCTGGATTACCTCCTAGTTACTAGATTCCAATCGTCCTCCTCGCTTCCTTGATTTCTTGGTTTTGGGTCTTGTATCAGTGCCTCTAAGATTTCATTCCCGATCTCCTTGCCGCCGACAATGACAGAGACCGGAATTACCCTTGCTGGAGTTTCCTTCTCGGGGGACACCATCGCACTTCTAAGTTCAAAGACTTTAGAAATTGTTAATTGCCACCCTCCCCCTATCTTGCGCTTCCACTTCACATTGGTAAAACATCCAAATTATTATGGTGCCCCATCATAGAGTGATGCCAAAGTAGACTAGACTCATGGAAAGGACAGTTCCTCTCCCAAGCTGGAAGAGTGACATTAATTAAATTTACCTTGGCTGGAATTCCTAATTATTATCTCTCACTCCTATTATGCCCCAGGTTGGTCTCTAAAAGATTAAAAGCCCTACAAAGAAAGTTTCTCAGGGGTGGTACATAAGAAAAATTCAAGTATCCTCTAATCAAATGGGAAAAGTCTGCACATTGAAGGAGATGGGTGGCCTTGGCATTACAAGATTTAATGAAATGAAGGTAATATTAGCTAAGTGGTTATGGAGATGCGCCGCTGAAAAGAATGCTTTGTCGAAAAACTTATTGAAGTTAAATATGGCGCCAATCCCTTTGACTGGCTCGCCAAAGATCCTACGCCTAGCACTTCGCCTTGGTGGAAAGCTATTCTCAGAGAGAAACCTATTTTTAAAAAATTACTTGACATTCCATATTAGAAAGTGGCGAGAGAGTTTGCTTTTGGGAAGATTGTTGGTTGGAGTATCAGCCTCTTAAAGAGGCACATCCAGGTTTATATACAATAGCAAGAAGCAAGTTTGCTAAGATTAGTAACTTAAAAGGAAACGATAATGTGGAATTTACATATAAGAAGAAGGATATCCAGCACATTGACCTCGGAACTCACCTCATTGATATGGGGATGATGAAATTGTGTGGAGCCCATTACCATATGGCCACTTTTCTGTTGCCTCATATTACAACATAATATCCAATACAGTCCCACCCCTTCCAAGCCACTCCTCCATAATAAGGAATTTAGCTGCCTCCAGAAGAGTCAAGCAATTATTATAGGCAGCAGCTCATGGAAGAATTCTTACGTGTGATAAATTGACAAAAAGGGGGCAGGTCGTGATTAATTCACTATGCAAATTTTGTGCACAAGAGGAAAAATCGATTAATCATATTTTGCTCCATTGTACGTTTGGTAGGAAGATATGGGATGTTATTCTTTCCAAATTTGGGGTAGCTTACAGCATACCAAGAACCTATGCTAAGCTCCTTCAATCGAGTACAACCTGTCCCTTCTCCAAGATTGGTAAGATTATGTGGGAGGCTTCCATTTCAGTCATACTATGGACCATTTGGTTAAAGAGAAATGAAAGAACTTTCAACAATAAATCGTGCAATTCTGGAGGTCCCATTGTTAGAGCCTTGCAAAACATCTTTCTATGTGCATCCACAAGGGCATGCCACCTCTCTCTAATGCTATTATGAGAAAGTTTTGGCATAAAATCATCTACTTTAAACATCATAAACCACCGATTATGGTTGTATGGTCCCCTCCACCAGCAGGATGGATGACACTGAATTTGATGGCTCTTCTAAAGGTAATCCAAGGCCAGCAGGCTATGGAGGAGCAATAAGAGAATGTGATGGGCATATCCTATATGCTTACTCAAGCGCACATGGTATAGCCACCTCAAATGAAGCAGAAGCAACTGGACTACTCGAGGGGGCCAAACTTGCAGCAACATTAGAAAGAATCCCTATCATCATCCAGGGGGATTCTACTTTAACCATTGGCTGGGCGACACAATCCATCAACATTCACTGGAAGATCAAACATATTTTTTATGAAATTTCAGAAATAACCAAGAATTGAACATCATATAGAAGGTTATACCACGCTCAACAAATTCTCTTACTAACCAACAAGCAAAAGGAACAACCAGACAAAATCTAGACTTCGGCAGCACCCTACCACTCATAGTTTGTTTTCCATATAAGTTTTCGCAGACAAGCTTGCATTGTTGAAAGAATGTAAAACAGTTGTAAATTACCATTTGTATGATTTTTGAAAAGCAATAAAAGATCATACTCACTAGTTTAAAAAAAAAAAAAAATTGTTGCAGAATGCATTGGCGGCAGATAGTTTAAATGTTACATTGGCTCTTAAAATACAAAAGCAGTCTTTGTGTTCCAATTACAACCCACCAACCCATTATCATCTGCCAAGTTCTATCAAAATCTATCATACCACAATAAGCTTTAGAAAGAAGAACATATTCTTCCAAGAAATATTTATACAACAAACGTGAAACAATTAAACAGTTATAACTTGTGTAAACTATAAAAACGTTAATTACCACAGCATCTTTATAAGTTTGACCAACCATCTGTGAGCTCAACTGGTAAGGGCAGTCAAAGTAGTGCTCTTGTGGGCAAGTGGAAAAGATAATTTCGCCTGTAAATAAACAGGTACTAGAATATGTTAATCTGTCACCAACTCCAGACAAAAGAGAAAAAACTTTCAAAAACTTGTCGCTGAAAGTTCGATTAAAAAAATACTGAATTTCTAACTATAATATAACCTTTTCGAAGAACTCTGAGCCCACAGTCTCCAACATTTGCAATTCTAAGAATTCCAGTTTTCTCCAGCATTGCTACGATTCTGTCTGGCACATGATCAGTAGATAAAAAGTAGAAGGTATACAGTCTTAAAGTTCACCTATTAAATCAATAATAAAGCTCAGAATCAATTTCCCTCACATATGGTAAAAGGGTGCCATTAGTTAGGTCCAGCACTGTGTTATTCAGAAATAGGTGGCAAATGGTTGAGACCTGAAAACTAAGTCAAGAAATGGATCTGCTTTCTTTAACACAAGTGGAAGAAAAAGGTGTCTTTTATGGCTCAGAATAACATGCGTACTAGAGGTCTAACATTCCTATCTACTTCAAGCTTTTCATCAGTGTTGTTTTCATTAGATATTCCTCATTTCTAAAATAATGCATCGGGCAGAAAATATCATCTGCCTAAGAGCAAAGCTCGAGCGGGTTGGAAAGTTTAGCATTGTCCACATTGCATTAAAAAGATGATACAGCAAGCCGGAGCCTTATTGTTTCTTAGAGGTGAGCTAACTACGTTGTCAAGTTCAGAACAATAGCAGTTTTGTGAACCACAAGGACATCCTGGCTCTTTAATCTACTCTCTTTTATTGCAGTAGCTCTTTCCACCAATGGATGTTTGGTGATTATAAATGAGGTTTCAATAAACTAAAGAATTTATCCACAAGTGTAAAGAACATATTAACCCATTTTCAGAATACGTACACAGTAGCAGAACCAATAGAAGTAGAAGCAGCATGTGCTTTCTTCAGCAGCACCTGGGGATTATAAGCAACCTGTCCATTTATATAAAGATTTCAAAGTCAGGAGACTACCAAGACTCATACCAAGATATTAACATAAATGACACATCAGATCTAAAGATTGAAATGTAACATATGAAATGGCATTGGATCCCAAAGGTGAAGCATTTCAGTGATAAGGACAGAAGGAAAAAAAAAGGCAATGATTGCAGAAACACAGGTTTTTAGACAGGCCCATTGTCATGGAACTCTTACACAGCCGGCAAACAAGACCCATTTCATGATCCACGAGGGCAATTTACATTTTTGATTAGGATTAATTAGTAAAAAAAAAGTCTTTTATGGTGCAATGATTAGGGAACTATAAGTGGGAGAGGAGTCGTCATAGGGAGGTACGTGGAATTTGTGTGCTTATTTTATTAGAATAGCATTGGGAGAGTTGATCTATCTCTCGAACTATAGACCATTGTTATTTCGAATTGTTGTAACCTTCGAAATTAATCAATAAAGGTTAGTTCTTGGGCCCCAAATCTTTCATTTCCTCTTTCAGTTCTTATCAGTTACTGTTTATGCTTCTTTGTCTCATGTAATTACTGTTTGAGCAATAAATGTCATGTTTAGTATAATTAGAGTTGGGCGGCAAGAGTGGCCAAGTGTCTGATCAACATTTAGTCATGCTAAGAACCTTAGTTGATCTCGACAAAGTTGATTAAGGTAGACAAACACTAATTAACATGTGTTCACTTCTCCAAATGGGTGGTAAGATGAATTAGCATTGTGAGAGTATAGTGACTCACGGCCACACATGGTCTTGAGGGTGGAGTGCATAAGGTTGGACCTCCTAACTGTCTGGGCATTACATGACACCAGAGATAAGAGAGAAGACACGGTTGTAACACGAGCGACAGCCGTTACACGTATGTTTACCCCTGAACTACATGTTTGACAAATTGCTAAACAGTTTTTGTAGTTAACAGATGCATAACATGTAGAATTCCACCCCTCTATCCTCCTCCAACTTAGCTCCAAGGTCAAGAGTCTATTTTAGTGACACCAGCATTTTAATTTCCACACACCAGTGTTTTTAATCCGTAGGGTAGATATGGTTTTCGGGACACAATTTCAGTAGTCACTTCCATAGTCCTTCCGGCTTCAACCTGGTCTCACCAGAATATATTACTTGTACTATGTGTGCACGTGCGCATAGGAATTACCCTTTAGGCATATGTTCATTATTCATTTCATAATTTTAAAATTAAATTTAAATGGGGTCAGCATCCGCACAACACCTACCTTGTTCATGATTAATAGAGATTCGCCCAAAAAGGCAACAAAATCTTTCCAATAGAGAAACAGATGGCTTCCCCCAAGACGACAATTGTTTCGTTCTAAAATGGTGTGGAGGAAGACAGACTGGAATCTTCCTCTGAACCTCACCGGAACTCTACCTAAATCGGGGACAATGGTGGCGGGGAGTATTTCAAGACTTCCCAAAATGGACGTGGAAAAGAGATTTCGCCTAAGAGGAAAGTTCACCAAAATAAGGAAGCTGATACAACGCATCATTTAGAGACATTGCAAGACGACGTTGCGAAGAGGGTATTAGAAGCAAGACGCAATGCAACACTAACACAAAGTGAGTCGTCGATTCATACATACACTCCATACTTGGTAGTGAAAAAGGGTATATTTGTTCTATCCCACAACCTTAAAAGAGGTATGGTTCAGCTGGTCCTAACTACTGTGAGGGTGGACCATTTCTTTGTAGGGTCCATGGAGACATCATACTCTCCTTCCCCACCTCTTCTAAGCATGATGTCACTAGTAACTACTCCAACAAAGCCACTCCAGATGTATCAGTGTCACAAAGCTTCTCCTGTTTCGTCCCCTTCAGCTGGTGAACCTTTGCTTAGTGATACTAATCTTCTTGAAGCCATTCGCAAGGATACTCCCATGTATGCAAAGAAAGGTACTTGATATACTACCTCCTAGTTTTTGTCTTTCTATTAAATTGTATCCTTAAATGTGGCAGTTTTCTTTAGCTTGTGTACTTGTTTCATTCCTTCTTCAATTCAAGAGGTACTATAGTCTCTAAAACGGAGAGTGGCCGTAAGGGGGCACAACGAATCCAGGGGCAATGGGCACTCCCAACCGCAACCGTGCATATCCAAAGGCAGGCTGTTTAGTTTGGGTTTCCATCCGACCTGAACCAACCTCAAACCGTGCAGCCGGCGGACGAGTCACAAGATAAATGGACCGTAGCGAAGCAAACCAAATGATGAACAACCATTTGATTTAAATAGTGTTTTTAAATTCAAATAGGAGATAGGAAGTTTGAATTTAGATGGACTTGAACTCTAACTGAAGATAAGATACTTATAATTTAATTTTAAGATAAGATAGATCTTATCTTCTTAAGGGTTTTTATGTCTTTTTATACACTAGTCAAACACCTATAAATAGGTGGTGTATTTTCTTATTTATCATCTAAAACTTGTAGCTGAGAGGAGCCAATTTTTGTTTAATGTAAAGTTAGACTTTTCCCCTAATCGTTTGAGTGTTATTAACCAATTCTTTTTTTTTTGAAAGTTGTGATTTTTATTGATTGTAGCCTTGGGCTAAGAGAGACAACAAACAGACACAAACAGATTACAAGATACAAAGAGCTAGGGGGTCCGAACAACAACATGCTATTCGTGGGCCCCTTGCTTAGCCAATTCATCTGCCTTTCCATCGGCACTCCTTAATAGATGATTCCAACTAATGACATAGCAAGGTAAGTCCTTTATCTCATCAATAATATGCCCAAGTCTCCAAGTTTGATATCCTTCTAGCACCATTGAATTAGCACCTGATAATCCCCCTCAACATGTAGTGGCCGAATGAAATGAAACTTAAGAAAGCATTTGAGACCAAGAAGTGGGCCCATTGCTTCAGCAAATATGGAATCAGTGATGCCAATTGGCCTTGAATAAGTAAGCAAATTATCTCCACTGGAGTTTCTGATTAGTCCACCTACACCAGCTAGGCCCAGGTTCCCAAAGGAAGATCCATCGAAACTCAACTTGTAACAGTGTAAGGGTGGAGGAAGCCAAGCAATGATTCTGACCCGTTTTCCATCCCCCTATCTAGCAAGAACATTCCAAGTGCTCCAAATTGCACCACAATCAGTATTTTGTAACATCTTTGAACTTTCAACTAACAGATTATCTGATGAGTAATACAACTACACATCCTTCCATGTAGAGGCCTTGCTCGAAAAAATTCTATTGTTTCTTTCCTTCCAAATTAGCCACGGAATATATCCCAAGCAACAGGAAAACATAAGTCTTCCTTTGACTCGAAGACCAAGGGTGCCAGCAAATGCAATAATATTGTGCATGTCACGAGGAATGGGGAAAATGAGTCCAAACCTTTCCATAAAAATGTCCAAATCTTCCAATTGAAAGCGCAATGAATTAAGAGGTGATCAAGGGACTCGCTCTCTAAACTGCAAAGCAGGTAAATAGCATCTTGAATTAGTATTCCCCTTCGCATTAAGTGATCTCTAGTGGGCAACCTCCTCCTTAAGCAGCACCATCCAAAGAAAAGTTGTTTATTTGGACAAGAGAAGGACCAAGCTCGGGCAGCCTGATGAGGTTGCTGACCTTGATTTGCTAAGCATGAGTAGGTAGAGCTAACCGAATAGCAACCCTGTGGATGAGGCTTCCATATTAATTCATCCTCCTGGTCTCTTCGTAAATAGGTGTTACTCAATTGAGATGCCTCCTAAGGGAGACCAATCCATATCTCTCAATTGTCCCCTTGGGGCCATGTCAAGTTGACATGTTAGCAGTCCCAAGAATAAGTTAGATATTCATATTCAGAAATTATTCTTTCAAATTAATGAAAACAAGGTTCACAAATTGATTCTTTACAAAAATAATCCAACTAATAAATCACCTCATCATCTTCAACTAGAATAGAAAAATTAGCCACAAGCTCCTTTGGAAAGAGTGAAGGATCAACATCCTCTTCTGCCCATCTGTTATTCAAACCAAGATTAAGCAAGCCCGACATGATCAGTTGAACATAGGACTTACCATGGCCACTCCTTTCAACAAAATTACGGCAAATAACTCAAACATTACACTGACATTACAGGTTGAAAACGAACAAGAATCAACAGATATGCAAATGTTTCATAAATTTGTCCTACAAAATACTAGAAAGGATGCTCTAAAATCTATGTAGTAATACTAAGTCTAAAAGTTCACAATAAAATACAACTTTAAATTTCTCTCAAAACAATTACGGGGACAACACTTTCATTCTCTTAGCTTTATAAAGACTTTGTAACTTATGTACTATTTGTGCTCTATGTAAGACTTTTCTGAAATCAATATGTTATGAGTTAGGGTAGTTTAGTAATTTTACTAAACTCTAGTTAGTTATTATTTGTTTATTGTGTTTAAGTAGTTTACTTATCCTCAAGCCATGAATGGCATTATTGTAATTTTGTTTTTCGGATTCTATTAATACATGGTTTAGGGTTGTAGGTCATTAAGACCTTACAACCTCTTTCTCTCCTTCTTTCTTCCCCTTCTTCCTATCTCTTCACCTTCTTCTCTTCTCCTATCTCCCTTCACTAAATTTAACATGGTATCAGAGCGGGGACTTTGATTTCAGCGATCTAGACGTATTTTTTCATTCGATTTCCAAGTTTGAGTTGCTGAATTAAAGTTTCTGCTGCTGGGCAATTAAAAACAAAATTCGATTTTCTTTTTTTTCTTTTTCTCCTGCCATTGCTATAAGCTATGGTTTGTGCTGCTGAGTGAGTGCATTATGCACTTCGTACTTCCCAAAAGAAGGATTATTTACTGAGCTGTAGGCTCGTGCTGCTGCTGCTACTACTGCTACTACTGCTGCTACTGCTTCTAACGTCTTCGGATTGTTTAAAAAAAAAAAAAAATAAAATATTTTTTTGAAGTGCCTCGGGAATCGTGCCGGAAAGGGATTGCGACTGACGTCGTCAGATTGTCGAAAAAAAAATAATTTTTTAATGTACCTCGAGAACCGTGCCAGTACTGTTTTTTGTTGAAAATTGGTCTCAGAAAGAATTGAAGGGTGATTCGCAGTACTCAGGTGTGTTATTTCCAATTTTAAGGCAGACATCATAAAGTAGGGCTGACATCATCTTTTTAGGGCTGACATCATTAAGTAGGGCTGACGTCATCTTTTTAGGGCTGACATGATTAAGTAGGGCTGACGTCATCTTTTTAGGGCTGACATCAGCAATTTTCTTCTAGTTATTTCTTCCTTGAATTTGGGTTATCTCTTCCGCTGGTATTCTCTGGACTGTTTTGTGCAATTGTGTTGTTGGTATATTGGTGTGACTCTGTCTATTGATCTGATTCTATTTTGCGGTTGGTTGTGAGTTACTTGCTGCATATTCAGTGTTTGTTTGATGCTATCATGTCAACTAGTGAAACTTGTGATTCTGGTATGTCGGGTGGAGTTACAATACTTGCTAATGATACTATTCAGATCACTGCATCAAAACTTAATGGTGAAAATTATTTATTGTGGGCCTCTTCTGTTAAAAAGTATTTGGGGGCTAAGATGAAAGAGAATTATATTCTTGAACTTCCCCTAGGGAAAATTACTATGATTTGGAGGGCTGAGGATTTGCAGGTTCAGACCTGGATCATTAGAAGTATAGATGATGATATCGCTAAACAAGTTATGAGTTGTCTTACAGCTAAAGATCTATGGGACACCCTTGCTGATATGTTTTCTCAGAGAGAATTTTGATCGTATTTATAATTTGTATAAACAATTATTTACTCTGTCTAGATGTAAAAAATCAGTAACTCAATATTTTATTCAGATGAGAGGGCTTCTGCAGGACATATAGAATTTTCATCCCCTAGATTCAGATGTTAGTGTTACAAGGCGACAAAGAAATCAGGTAAATGTTGCTCGATTTCTAGATGGTCTGGGTTTTGAGTTTGATAGTGTTCGAGCTCAAATTTTGGCTGCCAGAAAAGATAATATTACTCTAGAGGATATGTATAATAAAGTTCTTAATGCTGAGTCTACTTGTCTCTCATCGTCAAGGAGTTCCTCGGAGAATAATTCTGCACTTAAGAGTGCTGCCACTTTTAATAGCCATAATTACTTCTCCAAAAGTAAAGGCAGCAATGACAAAGGTAAGGGTAAAGGTAATGGTAGAAAAGGAGAAAAAAAATGTATGCCTTGTGGCAGAAATAATCATGACCTGAAAGGTCTTTGGGACAAGTTTGGCAAACCAGTTTGGGCCAACAATGCTGGGCGAACTGATTCGATGATTGATGTTCAAGATCCGGTGGCAGCAATGCAATATTTTTATCCCAAATTGCCAATCAGCCTGGCCGTGGCAAATTAGGCTCCTCTTCTCCCTCTCCTAATGCGCCATCTCCTTCCTCAGCCATGACCTCAACTACTTATCCGGTATTTTTTCACTTCAGGTTTCTTCTCCCCGGTGGATTATTGATTTCGGGGCATCCAGTCACATGTTAGGTAACTCTTCACTATTTTCTTCTTTTCGTCCACTTACTACTCGAGAGGTTTGTTACTCTTGCTGATGGTTACGCCACTTGTGTTCTTGGTGAAGGAACAATTTCTATCACCTCTACTCTCACATTGCGATCTGTTTTATTTGTCCCTAAGTTTCCCATCAATCTTCTTTTACGTGAGTCGCTTAACTAAAGATTTATCTTGTTCCATAACTTTTTCCCCATATCGTTGTGTGTTTCAGGACTTGCAGATTTAAGAGGGAGATTGGTTCGGGCCGTGAGAGTGCTGGTCTATACATGATGGAGACCCCTCCCAATGATACCGCAATGCATAGCATAGAGTCTCCATATCTACTTCATCTTCGGCTTGGACACCCTTCTTTGGAGAAAGCTGTGCCAATTTTTTCCTTCCATTCCAAGAACCACAAAATTGCAATGTACGTCGTGTCGGTTTAGGCAAACATCGGAGATTTGTTTATTTGCCTAGTACTAGTCGAGTAGTCGTTTATTTGATTTAGTTCATTTCGATGTTTGGGGCTATATCAGTTCAGTAGTTCTGGTCATAGGTTTTTCTTAGTTTTATTGATGATTTCAGCAGTGGTCACTTGGGTGTATCTCCTTCGGGAGAAATCTGAAGTCGTTCATGTATTTCAGAATTTTATTCAGGAAATAAAAACTCAATACAATGCTTCAATTCGTGTCTTTCGTGACTTATAATGGTTTGGAATTTGTGAATAAAAGTTTTTCGATATATGTGCTCGGATGGGAATTATTCATCGACTTCTTGTGTTTACACTCCACACAGAACGGTGTAGTTGAAAGAAAAAACCGTCACCTATTAGAGATTGCTAGAACAAGCTCCTTCATCATAGTGTTCCCAAACAGTTTTGGGGTGATGTTGTTCTTATCGCTTGTTTTTGATTAATCGTATGCTTTCTTCTATTCTACAAGGAAAATTCCTATTACGATGTTGTTGGATAATCAAGTCACCTTGTTTCCTCTTACACCTCGTGTGTTTGGTTGTGTGTGTTTTGTGCATAATCTAAGTCATCTGCAGGACAAACTCAATCCCCGGGCAGTTAAGTGTGTGTTTCTTGGGTACTCTTAGTTTCGAGAAAGGTTACCGGTGCTATGATCCAGCTTGGTCGTAAGATGTATATTTCTGCAGATGTCACCTTCTTTGAGGACTTATCTTTTTTTTATTCTTCATCTTCTGCTCCACTTCCATTGCCTTGTCCTGTTAGCAATGATCTGCGTGTTTCACCTCCGGTGTTGAGTCCACCAATGTCCCAAGGTGATCCTCCCTTGCAGGTATACTCCAGCGCCGGAAGCAACCTACTAAAGACCAGCATCCTCCCGGTCAAATCCTCTTCCTCCGATTCTCGCAGGTCTTCCACTTGATGATGATCATCTTCCTATTGCTCTTGGAAGGGTAAACGTTCTTGTACTCAACACCCTATTTCTCATTTTGTTTCATTGTCTTCTCTTTCTCCTTCTTGTCATTAGTTTGCATTGTCTTTATCTCTGGTTTCCATTCCATCTCGTATATCTGATGCTCTTGCTAAACCCGAGTGGAAGTTAGCTATGGATGAGGAAATGCAAGCTCTTCAAGAGAGGGAACATGGACCTTGGTTGATCCACCTTTGGGTGCCGGTGGTTGGTTGTAGATGGGTGTACACATTAAAATATAAGTCGGATGGGACACTTTGGACAGATACAAGGCTCGATTGGTTGCTAAAGGATACACTCAAACATTTGGGGTGGACTTCTTTGATACCTTCTCCCCAGTTGCCAGACTCAGTACTGTACGTATTTTAATTTCGGTTGCTACCAATAAATCCTAGCCATTGTTTCAGGTTGACATTAAAAACGCCTTTCTTTATGGTGATCTACAAGAGGAAGTTTATATGCAGCAACCGCTTTGGTTATGTTCAATGAGGGGAGGAGTCTAAGGTCTGTCGTCTCCATAAGTCTATTTATGGGTTAAAGCAGTCCTCGAGCCTAGTTTGATAAATTCAGTAATGTGGTTGGTAATTTTGGGTTTAAAGAAGTCATTGTGACCATTCTCTTTTTTTATTTTACGGCGTTCTTGGGTTTGATTGTCTTGGCAAGATATGTTGATGATATCATACTAACGGGTGATGATTTGGCAGGTATGACTGAGGTTAAATTGTATTTGAATCATCATTTTCAGGTGAAGGACCTTGGTGTCTTACGCTACTTCTTGGGCATTGAGGTTGCCCGCAGTAATGGGGGGAAATCAATGGTCCTGTCCTAGAGGAAATATGTGATGGATATGATTCATGAGTATGGATTATTTGGAGCCAAGCCTGCCACTCCGCCAGTTGATTCGGCCTTGGACTTACATAATGTGGATAGCCCCCGTTAGCGGATGTGACATGATTCGGGGAGGTTGGTAGGACAACTTATTTATGCTACTGATCACTCGTCCCGACATTTCATTTGCTATAGGGTAGTTAGTCAATTTATGAACAAGTCATGTAAGGTTCATCTCGATGCTGCCCACCGAATTTTGAAGTATTTGAAAGGTGCACCTGGTAAGGGACTTGGTTCAATTCTTTTGGTCATCTTGATATTGTTGGGTATTCGATGCAAACTATGTTGGCTCCAAGTCGATAGGAAGTCTACTACTTGGATATTGTATTTTGTGGGAGGAAATTTGATTGGATGGAAAAGTAAAAAACAAAATGTTGTAGCTCGTTCCAAAGGCTGAAGTTGAATACTGGTCTATGGCACATCTTGTGAGTGAACTTCTCTAGGTACAATCTGTTCTTTCTAATTTGGGGTTAAAGGATGACAAACCCATGGTGTTGAAGTGTGATAATCAGGCTGCTATATTTATAGCGAACAATCCGGTGTTTCATGAGAGGACAAAGCATATAGAGGTTGATTGTCACTTTATTCGTGATGCAGTTTTGAAGGGCAAGGTTGTCACTCCGTATGTTAGTTCTAAAGAGCAGTTGGCTGATCTATTCACTAAAGGTCTTGGGCGAAAAGACTTTGACTATCTTCTCTCCAAGCTAGGTCTTCATGATATTTACGCTCCAGCTTGAGGGGGAGTGTTATGAGTTAGGGGTAGTTTAGTAATTTTACTAAACTCTAGTTAGTTATTTGTTTATTGTGTTTAAGTAGTTTACTTATCCTCAAGCCATGAATGGCATTATTGTAATTTTGAATTTTCGGATTCTATTAATACATGGTTTAGGGTTTTAGGTCATTAAGACCTTACAACCTCTTTCTCTCCTTCTTTCTTCCCCTTCTTCCTATCTCTTCACCTTCCTCTCTTCTCCTATCCCCCTTCACTAAATTTAACACAATAAGATCATTCAACATCTTCAGGAAAAAGAAGAAAAGAGATTCTCCCAAGGACACCAAAGATAAAACTGTTTTTGAAATTTATCTAGTATAACATTTTTTTGAAAGTTGCGATTTCATTCATTGTAACCCAATTGGGCTAAAGTACATAAACATGATTACAACTAATAAGGGGTCTACACAATAGCATGTTGCTCATGAGCCCCTTTTTTAGCTAATTCATCCGCTCTACCAATTTCACTTCTAAGTACATCCAACTAGTGACCACAAAAGTAAGTTTTCTAATTTCATCAATGATAGAGCGAAGCCTCCAAGGAGGTTTGAGGTCATTCTTGCACCATTGGATCAATACTTGAGAGTCGCCCTCGACATATAGTGGCCCAACAAAATGGAAATTGAAGAAGCATTTGAGGCCTTGAAGCAAGTTTTTTGTTTCAGCAATTGTAGAATCTGTAATGCCAATTGGACATGAATAAGTGAGCAAAGTATCTCCAGAGGACTTTCGAATTAATCTCCCAACACCAGCCATCCCTGGGTTTCTAATGGGACCCATCAAAGTTCAGCTTATAAGCATGCATCGGTGGAAGAGCCCAAGCAATGACCATTGGTAACTTCCCACCCTTCTCTAAGGCATATATAGACCAAGAGTTCCAAATTGCACCACCTTCCATGCTCTTGAAACTTTTCTGTACTTTTAGCCAACATACAATTTAGTGAGTGATATGATGGCAAAAATCAGCTTTCCTTTGCCTCCAAGGCCAAGTGATCCAGTAAGAGCAATAATGTTGTTTAGATCTTCAGGAATAGGAAAATTGAACCCAAATTTGTTCATGAAAAAAGTCCATACCTTCTAGCTATATGAGCAATGTAGTAAAAGGTGATCGAGTGATTCACTCTCTGAATTACATAAAGGGCAAGTTGTGTCTTGGATCTGAATTCCTCTCCTTATTATTGCCTCCTTGATGGGTGGCCTTCCTCTTAAACAACACCACCCAATGAAAGTTTGTTTCCTTGGGCAAGAAAGTGACCAAGCCTAGCAGCCTGATGGGGATGTTGACCACGATTTGTTAAACTAAAGTAGGCCATGCTAACAGAGTAGCACCCCATGGGATGAGGTCTCCATATTAATTCATCTCCCTGATTTCTCTCTAAATATATCATATTCAGATCTTCTAGTAATGTAGATGCCTCAATAGCTTCCTCATCATTGAGATTTCTTCGAAACAATAGAATCCAATCTACTTCTCTCAGCTGCCCCCTAAGGGCGATGTCACTAATAAGACAATTCTGATCTCTGGCTAATATGAATAATCTTGGGAACTTTTCAGCTAGAGTTTCCTCGCCAATCCATTTGTCAATCCATAAATATGTTCTATTACCAATGCCTGGATGAATAAACATGTGTTGAGCAAAGAAAGGCAGCAACTTAATAATTTTCTTCCAAATTGAGGAAAGCCTTCGTTACCTTATACCTTAAAGCCACCAATTTCTCGGCCCACTGTCTAGAGCTTTTGTAACTAAGTTTCTCCAAGTAGCCCCACCATTCAGATTTAGTTTCCAAAGCCATTTAGTTAAGAGTGCTTCATTCATATGCCTTATCTTCTTGATTCCCAATCCTCCATCCTCTTTTGGACTGACAAACACCTTCCCAACTGATGAGATGCATCTTTGATCTTTCTGAAGAACCCGACTAAAGGAAGTTTCTCATAGATTTCTCAATGATGCTTACAACTAATATAGATTTCTCATAGATTTCTCATAAATAATAGGTGGGTATGCCAAGTAGGCAAGCTTTGATTAAGGTGAGCTTACCCGCTTTTGTGAGTAACCTCCCTTGCCAAGTGTTCAACCTGAGGTTCATCTTATCAATAACTGGATCCCAAAAGTTCTTAGTTGCTCTACTAGTGAAAAGGGGTAGGCCAAGGTAGGTTGATGGTTGAGAGCCAATACTACACCCCAACATTGCTGCCATATCATTCATGACGTCATTTTCAATTGAAAAACCATAGATAGCTGCCTTGGACCAATTAATTTTCAATCCTGAAGCTAACTCAAAATAACATCAGAATGCATTTTATTACTCTTACTGATCAACAATACCTTTGCAGAAGAGAATGGTATCATCAGCAAACTGAACTAGTGGGGCTTGAAGACAATCTCTATCAATAACGGGGTCAATCCACCCCTCATCAAGTGTCATATTCAACATGTATCACAATCCCTCCCTTGCTATGTTAAAGAGCATGGGAGACAGAGGATCACCCTGTCTGAGCCCCCTTGTGGGCTTAATGTAGCCATGGGCCCCACCATTGATTAGAATTGAGTATCTTGCTGAAGATATGCACGTCCTTATCCATTTCCTCCATCACCAGCCAAAACCCAATTGTTTCATCACTAACTCCAAATAGTTCCAAGAGACCTTATCAAAAAGCCTTGTCGAAGTCTAATTTCAAAACAACCCTTGGCTCCCCTGACTGTTGACAAGCATGACTGATCTCATGAACATTCATTGTGGCATCAAGAATAACTCTGCCCTTCATGAAGGCATGTTGTTCTATGCATACGATATGTCCCATCACCTTTTGTAGTCTTGCGGCCAATAACTTTGGTATGATCTTGTAAGTGCTACAAGCAAGCCAAGCTGATAGGCTTGAAGTCATTTACATTTTCAACACAATGCTTCTTGGGGATAAGGGCAATAAAGGTGGCTACCAGCACAGTGTTAGTAAGGCCATGCTAGTAGAAATGCTGAAGTTGATGCATCACATCATTCTAAATGATAGACAATAGACATTGAAAAAGTCCCCACTGTACCCATTCAGTCTCGGGGTTGTCCTACGGGAGACATTTGCCCGAATTCTCAATTTCCTCCAGGGTGAAAGGCTTTTCAAGGGCGGCAGCACGGTCAAGGGTGAGCCAGTTGCAATTAATTCCCAACAGTAATGGTTGATTGGGAGTATCCTCTGCTAACAAACTAGAAAAGTGAGTTATAATACAATTTATTATAGTAGATTTAACAGAGGTGATTACCCCATTAACTGAAAGAGAGGAGACTTTGTTTGTTCTTCTTCTATGGGATGCCATAGCATGGAAAAACGAGAATTTCCATCGCCCTCCAATACCCACTTATATCTTGATTTTTGCTTCCAAAGAATGGCTTATTTTCAAAGCAAGCAATTGAATTCCACAGCTGCTGAAAGCCTTTCAGCACTTTTATTATCACCAAAAACTCTAGTCTCTTTAAGCAAGTCTAGCATATCAATCCGATTGCTCAATTCAATCTTTCTGGCCATTTAGTCAGCCTTGCAAATTTTTGCTCAAGCTTGCAATTTGCTCTTCAGCAATTTTAGTTTCTTGAATAGTCTCCCTCTCATTGGTCCGTTGTCATCAATATCAGCCCACCAACTTCCAATACGAGGAAAGAAATCTTCATACTCAAGCCACTGATTTTCAAATCTAAATGACACAACCCTCCAATTTTCAGAATTTGTGTCAAGATGGATAGGCTAGTGATCAGACACTGTTTTCCCCAACACCTTACAGCTCACATTCGGGTATTGTAGCCACACTTCATTTCAAAATAAATTTGTCCAACCTAGATAAGGTTGAGTTGGCCCTTCTATTACTCCACATGAAGGTCTTCCCAAAAGATGGAAAATCAATGAGTTCCAATGAACTCAGCCCAAAAATCAGCTCTATGTGTGTAAGTACTCGGCCCATAAATGACACAAAGTTCCAAAATTTGTAGTTAGCACATCAAAAAAGGACGGATCCCATACCACAAATATACCCCCTGCAGTGCCTTCAACATTCAAGGCTTTCCACTTTGGTTGCCTGAAAGGAACAAGCTTCACCATGGAATTAGTCATTCCATCTAATATGGTTTCCTGAAACACTGATGACAAAGTTTTACTCCTCCATATTAAACTCCTAACAACAGTCCTTTTATTAGGACTTCTTACTCCTCGGATGTAACATGACAGAACAATCATGTTTTTGCCCCTCCTTTACCCTTACCTCAAGTCACTCTTCTCTCCACCTGAGGAATTTGGAATTCTTTCACATTATCATCATATTTTGCTCCAATCTTCGGTATCATCTCATACTCATCTTTGCTCATCTTAGTTTTGAATTTCTGTATGAATAATGCTAGTTTCACCTAGCCCACGTACCAATCCCACGTACATGTTAATATAAACCATTGATGCCTAGGTTTTATCCTTTGAAATATAGGATTTTATAAAATAAAAAATATTTTTTTACATTTTTAAGGCTTAGATTAACATACACATCAGACATATATGTGGGTTAGGTGCACCTAGCATTACTCTTTCAGTATATGCTCAAGCCAAGATGCATAAGTAAGATCATCACGCCCAACATTTTCAGCCTGTTCCTCATCACAATTCATTTGATTGACATCAGCCGATAAAACTAATCTTTCTTCCCTCAGCCGAGTATGTCTCCTAATGGCATCATGCTCCACAAAGAAAATCGAGTTGTGCTCCACAAAGAAAATCGAGTTGCCGAACTTGCAAGAGCCCAGCATTCGAAGTCTTCTTCCTGTAACCTTATCTTTCCTTCTTTCCAAAAGTCACCAGTCTGCCTTGCAATTTTACACGACTTCGGACACCCCTAGTCTGTCACCTGAGGGGGTTTCGTGCTGCCGGTCACTCTCCACTGTCTCCCCACGCTCCGTCTCCCCACGCTCCGTCTCCCTATGCTCTGTCTCCCTACACTTCGTCTCCCTACGCTCCATCTCCCTACGCTCCGTCTCCCTACGCTCCGTCTCCCCACGCTCCGTCTCCCTACGCTCCGTCTCCCTACGCTCCGTCTCCCTACGCTCCGTCTCCCTACGCTCCGTCTCCCTTCGCTCCATCATTGAGCGATTATCTAGTATAACTTAAACTCTGGAAAACATCGAAATTTGCTTTTATATGTAAAATATGCGGCATCAAATGTCTTGTATATATATATATATATATATATTCTTTTTTCGGAATGTTATATAAAGAGCCACTCCAAATCCTAATTATTTAACTTTACAACTTTTAGGGGTTCATGTGTTCAATTTCCTCCATTACCATTCCCAAAGAAATTTATTTCAACATGTGATTTTTGGACCTAAATTGTTGAAGTGTTGCTCTAAATTTCTCTTACGAAGAACATTTTCAGTATATAAAAAACTGACTAGGATAAAAAAAAAAAAGAGCATTCGAGAACCACAAGATCTAACTTTCAAAGCAATATTAAAAATATGGTTAAAAAAATCAGTCACAAGAGGACCTCTTTAACCCATGTAATTCAGAGCAGTAAAGAAACCATAATCACATGATATGATATACATTACCTTTCATGTGCAGTAAAGAAACCTACTGGAGCATTCAATAAGGTAAACAGAGAACTAATGAAAGAAATGACTTCTCATAAAGAAAAAATTGGAAAATACATTTAATCAAACCAAAATTCTTACCCAGAGACACCATCGGCTACAGCAAGAATACCCCCATTATGACTACTAACGAAGAAAGCATCTTCGCCGCCTCGATCAACCTTCACATGAAATCCAGCAACTGACTTCAGTATAAACTAAATAAGTTACATACACTTATTTTCTTTCCAGAAAATATGGTTGAACAGTACAAGAATAAGATAACTAAAACAACCTTGCCTGGGTGTGGTATGAGATGGGCCCCAA
This sequence comes from Aristolochia contorta, assembly GCA_022405105.1. Taxonomy (NCBI): domain Eukaryota; kingdom Viridiplantae; phylum Streptophyta; class Magnoliopsida; order Piperales; family Aristolochiaceae; genus Aristolochia; species Aristolochia contorta. The sequence goes on from CM039664.1 coordinate 19,350,602, forward strand.
CAGTGAAAGACAACTCTGACCTACCATCAGAATAATCTGGTCATTTTCCAGTACCACAAGAACTTTAAAACACTCAAGACAGGAAGAAGGTTTGGTATGCTAGTTGAGGCTTATGACCATATAAACCAAGAATGATAAAGCACCGCTGATCATGCCATAAGCGCTTAAGTAAAATATAATAAAAAATTAAATTGGACCTAAAAAGGATTTGCAACAAAAACTACAAGTTTGCAACAGAAGAAGCAGAGCATCTGTGGAAGCACTATCAAAATAAAGCAAGTTTAAAGGAAACTAAGAGAGAACAATGGTATAGTGCAACAGAAAGGGCAAATTTTCCGTGAAAAGTGTGAAGAGTCAAATAGAAAAGAGACATGATGGTTCTTTTCTTATCTTAGCAATTTAAATTGGGTGTAAATTTAAAAAAATAATAAAATAAATAAATAAACACTCTCTTTCCATAAACTTAGGCACATTCCTCATTTTATTATGGGGAACAGATGTAGCGGAGGTCAAACTAGACTAACTCTTACTTACTCTGACAAACAAGCTTAATGGTCCCACGATGATAAAGCTCATGAATCTCTCTAAACATAACGCATTGGGAGATTCTCAAATACTAAAAACTCAAAGAATATCCGAAAACATAATCAAATTTAAGTGAATTTTTATTTTTAAAACGAATCATATCCAGTAACTAGTCAAAAAAAAAAAAAAAAATTGTTCCATCTCCTCATTATCATGGCATAAGTAAAACGACTAACCGCACAACTTAAAACATTGAGAGAACGCACTGGTAATGATTTTTAACCAAGCTTCATACGTCTTCAAAATTAAGCGACACACGACAGTTCTACCTTGCAAACATTTGGAAGCAAGAGCATAAAATGCCTCTACATTAAGGAATAACCAATTGGCTACTTCGTGCTCCGCACTAACAGTTCATCCAACCAATTACTGAACTCCATTTTAATAAAATTTTCAGTTTCGATAGTAGAATCCTAGGACACATAATTGAAGAAAAGACAAAAACAAGTGGTGGAAACTCAGAACATAATTGAAAGGATAACGAGCTTACAGAGATGGACCAGGCATCGACGGAGCGCAGCAAACTGAGCCCATTCTCTTGACAATCTGATGAAACTTTCCAGAAATGGCGGAGCAAAAGGGGATAAATCGGTGAGAATGCGCTGTCCAAGTCCGGAGAAGTGGAACTGCCATTCCCACAACGTCTCACTCCGCCCGCTACAATGGATTTCCGTATGGCGCTAAAATATATGCCACGTCAGAGAGTCGTGTTCACGAGCCTGAGAAGCCAACAGCTAAGGAAGAAGCTAAATACTTAACGTCGCGTCCATATTTCAAGTCCAGTTAAGAGATTCACTCAGAGATAAAATCTGTAACATTTTATTTTTTTAATAAAATATTATCTACCTATTCTTTGGGTAAATCTTAAACCCTAAATTTTCTCTTACTTAGACTGCCAACTATGCAGCCATGTCATGATGAAAACCTCAAATTAAAATCAAAAGTACTGATATCATTTTTTTTAATAAACTAAAAATTATTTTTTTATTTTTTAAGAGCTTGGATTAACATTTAAGTAGAATACGTACTACGCATAAGTGCGGCAAGTATTGCTCTTTCGTTTTTAATTATTATTAGTTTAAAAAATAATTTCAGTACAATAAATTTTTACTGTGAGTTTTTAAGTTTAGGCTTACCTAAAGAATAGGTAGATAGTTCCATCTCTTATCTGGACTGCCAACAAAGACACCATGTCACGCTGTAAACCCTCACAATAAAATTTGGCAGTACAGTTATCACTACTCTATCAGTTTTATTAGTCAGTGATTTATTCATGTGTCCCCACCTGAATCGAGTTGAGCAAACCTAGAAAAAATTAAATTTAAGAAAAATCCGGGAGAGAACATTACTGTTTGAAAACACAAAGTTGGGAAACACACGTAGGTTGGGAGCAATTCTCTAAGACTGTTGGAAAGTTTGTCTTTAGCTTTTCAATCCAGATTGTTGTGCATTGGAACACCCCAACAATAACATCAGCCGTAACAAAGGACTTGGCAATTTTTGACAAGTTCGTGTCTAACTGAAATTTAAGCATGCAACAAAACCTCTGATGATCAGAATGAATCTAAAGTTCAAATACATTGAGGTCGAGAACCGAACCTTGACAGAGTTAGAATAGATGGGTGTCTTAGAACACCATCAGATTTTCAAAAACTTCACCCAATTGTGTAGTCTAGCTAGCATATTATTTCACAGTATTGAGATCACTATAGCTGATTCCTTCGAGTTCTCCACAATAGAACTCAATAGTTATGCCTGCTAATTCTGCCCTAAACCCTAAACTCTACTTGTTCGACAATATATTTTGATCTTGCCCTTCTCAAAGAACATTAACTTACACAATTCCTTCTCCATCTACCAAAATGATTGGAAATGTTTCAAGAAAAGTAGGCATATGGCATACAAAGAGTTCAATATTATAGGATACTGATTTTGCATTAGGGTTTAACAAATGAAAGGTAAAGAATCACAGCCAGCATATGAATCGTTCTAGTAGAGCAAGCGAGAGATAGTGGGACTTGCGTGTGAATGTTGTGGTTTAGGGGGGTTAGTCCAAGGTGATTTTAGTGTCAGAGACATTGATACTCAAAAAAATCACTTTTTTGTGTTAGTGAAATTTTAGTAGGTTATGACACTGAATTCTCTTTTAAATTTAGGAGAGACATAAAATTTTCTCTCCCTTAAGTAAAGAAGTTCAGTAGAATTAGCGATTAAAAAATTGAAGCAAAAAAGCAAGCAATGGATTAAAATCAAACACCAAAGATAGCTTCCAGGTAAGGGTGGCAATGGGCGGGTCAAGGTACAACAAGACCCCACCCTACGAAGATACACTACTAGAAATGTATACTCCGCCGACGGAAGGAAAATTTTCCGTCGGCGGAAGACCTTTCCGCCCACGGTTGTGTATGACTCGTCGGCGGAATATTGTAGCATCTGACCCAACCGCCGGCGGAAGGAAATCCGGCAGTTGGACTGGATTTGGATCAAGTTCATATATATGGGCCATATATGGGCCCTAGGACCCATATGTAATATTAGGTCCCGATTCAAATCGGGACCTAAGTTCCCATGCACCGTTACGCGCGTAACGGGCGCGAGACTTCTCTCTTCCTTCTCCCGCCCTGGATTTCCTTCGACGATTTTGTCGAAGGAAACCAGCGCGCGAAACCGTACCTCCGGCATTTCCCGCGGCGTTCCCCCAGCGTTTCCCGGAAAACTTTTCGTTTTCCTCTTCTCGGCGTCGCACGGACTCCTCTGGCTGAAAACCCATCTTCAACGACGCTCGTGGGTTCGAAAACCCAGTTCTTTCGAAGGCTCTCGGGGCGATTTCCTACGCCTCCTTTGCGTTCCGACCGCCCTCCCGACGTCGAACTCCTCCGACCTCGTCGCCGTCGATGGAAGGCTCTTCCCCCTCGCCGCAAGTAATTTTAATTTGTTTTCGGCTCTTCCCCCTCACCGCAGGTAATTTTAATTTGTTTTTGGCTCTTCCCCTTTGTCGACCTCCATCTCTAATTTTTGTTTACATTTGTCGCTCACTATGTCGCAAGCGTCTGAGTAAAGTTGTAGCAAAATTATAACTTTGTTTATCATTCTCAAGCAAGTTAGAATAATTGCATTACTGGAAATGAAGTCAAAACAATTTAGTTTTTGGAAGCTATCTTCCAACTTGTGATAGTATACTTGACATATTTGTAATAACTTTATGAAATAGGGGTTCTGTATATGAGAAGGATTTGGAAGGTTGGTCATGCGTTTTCCAGCCAAGTGCAGTCCCAATTTGCAGAGTCCAAGTGAGTAGCTATTTGATGTTTAGTTAAGTGCTTATCTTCTTGGTGCTGATTTCATCTGTTGGATCTATTGAAGTAGTTTGATCCATTATTGTTTAATCCATTACGACATTCTTGTATCAATCTTAGGCTCTTGGCCGATGATAGTAGATTTACAAATTTATACAATATTATGAAATTTCTGTAGTGGGAGCTTGATGCATACTTTATTTAACATGGGCAGTGTCTTTTATGATATTTGGATTCATGTGATATGGTAAGTGGCTTAGTTACAGGATATTGAATCAATAAGATGATGTTGCATATTGTCTTTTCAACTATAATCAGGTCACAAATTCTCTCTTATCTTTCTTTATATTTCTCTCCCTCATTTTCTCTCCCTCCTTTTCTCTCCCTCCTTTTCTCTCTCTCTCTTGGTTTTCTCTCTGATTTCTCTCTCTAGTTGAATCTCTCTCTCTCTCTCTCTATTTACTCTCAAATTCTGTTTCAAACATAAATTTTCTCTCTCTCCCTCAATCACTCTTATCCCTCTCTCTCTCTCTCTCTCTTGCTCTCTCTCTCCCTCTCTCTCTTTCTCTCTCTGATTCCTCTCTAGTCTCGGTTTTTCTCTCCCTTGGTTTTCTCTGATTCTCTCTGTCCTCTCTCTCTCTCTCTCAGCTTTCTCTCTACTTATGACACTATTTCTATCTCTCTTTGAATGAGTTTTCACTCTCTAATTCTCACTCCCTCTCTCTATCTCTCAATTTTTTCACTAGTTAAAACTCTCTCTGTCTCACTCTCTCTCAAAATCATTTTCACTCTCTAATTTTCTCTCCCTTTCCCTCTCTCTCTGAAAATTTGTTTCAGTCTCTTATCTGTTTCTCTTATCTTTCTCTCTCTCTGACTTCCTCACTGTCTCTCTCGGTTTTCTCTCTCTCTCTCTCTCTCAGATTCTCTTCAGTTAAAACTATTTGTAGTGTGCATTCTCCTTCAAACAATTATAATTTTCGCATTAAAGTATTTGTTCCATAGAGAGAAGAATTAATGCGATATTTTTAATTTTTTTTTAATGAAGACGAAGCCTTCTAATTATCTTAATAATCTCTCGGGTTTGTCTTGTCTTTTTCTCTTATATTTCTCTCTTTCTCTCTGAATTCCCATGGAAGAAATGGAAACACAAATACCCGAATGGGCAGATACAAAAGATGTTGATGAGCTACCACAACCGTGTGTGAAGCGGAAAGTTAAAGCGTCTTCGTTTCTGCCAGATAAGTCATGGACGATAAAAATTAAACATGGGCAGATGATTTTTGAAAGACAGGGTTCATCGTCCTTTCTCATGGGGACAGTTGTTCGGGCAGACCAGTACTTTCCGTTGTATCTCCAGTAGCGTGACTATCTCTCCCATGAGCTGCAAACCCGGTTTAACGTTATCAAAGTAAGTCGTGTTTGTTAATGTTTTATTTTTAAATTGTTACATTTAAACTAAGTTTTTTTTTGCAGGAAAAGTATAACTTTGTGGATGAGGAGGGTGCTGCAATCACAGAGCAAGTGGCCATGGAGGAAATCAAACTAGTGCTTTAGAAAATCATCAGAGACAACAGAGCCGCATATAAGAAAGAGCACTATGATGGGAAGACTGCAGGACAGCTTAAGACTTGTCCCATACATGGTATGAGCCAAGAAGACTGGGTTCTCCTCGTTAAATATTGAGACAATGTTAAGAGACTGCGTATCGATGAGCAGAATAGTCTTAATCCACAAAAGTTGAAGACAACACATACCCTTGGGTCGAAGTCTCTTCCCGATTCTTAGAAGAATAGGCACTTATATGTCTTAATAGTTTGAACTAAACTGACTTTTCATTTTCAGCCTAGATTACTTAGAATAGACATTAATTACAGCGTATGGCATTTCCTGATGGCTACACCTTCCTGATGACATACCTCAAAGCTCACTAGAGGAAGGATGGGACTTATCTAGATGAAATAACAACTGAACATTGTGTAAGTTATCAAGTGCTTTATGAATTGTGTTGAACTATGATCAGCCTTGATTATTATTTAAATTTATTATTTTCTTGTGCAGGAAGCAGTTCATCAACAAGCCCTCGAAAGTAATGTCGCTACCTTCAAGGATCCCAGAGACGTGACACCCGTACTAGATACAGTGTTTGGGGGCCACAAAGGTGGTTATGAGAGAGGAGTTAGAACAGGTGCTCGATTGCGGAGAGGTGCTTCTTCAAGCTCTCGTACTTATGTGGCCCTGTCTGAACAATTGGAGAAGGAGAGACGACATAATGAAGCATTGTCCCAGAAGGTAGATGCCATGAGCCAACACATGGAGAGGTTAGAAATGTTGATTATTGCACAGTCACAACGGGGTAAGTATTGTTTTCAGTCTTGTGAATTAGTTTAAATTGATGAACATAAATGCATGTGTAATGTAATGTATTAAACTTGTGCAGGATCTTCGAACAATGGAGGAAGCTACCAGTCGCGTCATTGAAGATATTGGTGCTTCTGTTTATTGTAATTGTGCATTATGTGTATGTAAACTTTTACATTGTAACCGTTACATGTAAACTTTTGTAATTGTTCATTATGTGTATATAAACTTTTACATTGTAACCATTACATGAAGACTTTTGTAATTGTGCATTTGCTTCTGTTCCTAGTCATTGAAGTTTAGTTTGTATTTGATGTGGTGTGATTTTATAAGCAGCAAAAAATAATATTAAAAATATAGATAACAACAATACAAAAAGCTTCCCCTAACGGTGAACCATCGGCTGAAACCCTTTCTCGCCGGTGCACATCAAGGCATACGTCGGGGGATTCGTCCCACCAACACATATTCACGCGTCGGGCGAATCTATTCCACCGACGCACCCCAAGGCGTCGGGGGAATCTATTTCGCTGACGCACCAACACGCGTCGGGGGAATCCATTCTGCCGACGCGCCCCCATGCTTCAGGGGAATCCATTCTGCCGACGCATATCAACGCGTCGGGGAATCTTTTCCGCCGACGCACCCCAACACGTCGGTGGAATCCATTCTGCCGACGCTGTTCGGTCCGTCGTTGGACAACCTATTCCGCCGACGGCTCCTGGTGTCGGCCGAATAGTTTCGTATGTGCGACGGGTGGTTTTGTCGCGCGGCGGGTTGTTTCGTCGGCTGGAGAGTCCACCGACGCACGTTCCGACGACGTTGTTGTACCCGTCGTCGGAATGTCCACCGACGGGTATTCGTGTTCCGCCGGCGCATTTTGGCCGCCGGCAGACTAAAGGTTTTTTACCTGTGATAATTGTATACCCATCCTCGCAGTATGTTCTTGAAATAACTTTGTCCCTAACCTTGGGTTTTAAAACCCACCCCGTGTCCCCATAGGTGACGCAACTGCACCATATCCACGTGTACCTAACCTGCCCAACCCGTTAACCTGAAAATAATTGCACTTGAGTTAGTGGGTAGCTAAAACACAAGTTTATTTTCACAAAAAAAAGCAGAAACAGAAAATAAACAATTAAAAATACACATTAAAAATATAGTATAATACACAATAATGTACATTAAATTGCAGATAAATCAGTAAACTTTCACAAGATAAGAAAAAAATTTGGGAGCCGAAGTACTAAATGAGGATTACATAAACAACTTCAGGTTGTGATGACCAATAGCTTGAAGATCACATATATTGGAGAACCTAAAAAATTGAAGTAAAAAAAAAATATTTGTCAGTTGAGAAAAACACCAAATAAAGACTGTGATAGAGTACTAATTAAATCAAATCTCAGTCAAAGATCCAGGAGAATCTTGAGAGGGTCAGCCGTTTTACATTTGTATTTATGATTCCATGCAATCTGTAACTTTATGTAAATTCCTCTTCTTCAAGGCAACTAACCTTTATACGTGTACTGATTGCAATCAATAAACATTCCTTCAGAGGATTAACCTCTTACATATAGCACATGATTCCAAAGGATAATACCGACTAAGAAGAATTGTCAACAAGTATGATTCCAAAGGATAAAACCAAAAATGATTTTTTTACAACCTAACTTCTATCATGAACCCTAGAGGAAGAAAAATCACATGATCTCTATAAGTGATCGATGAGTCTTCACCTACGTACCTGCTCGGTACCATGTTGAAAGATTAGAGTTTGGAGGTTGTAAGCACGACGTACTTAGTTTCATTAAGTGTAAAGCCTTAAATAGGCAAGGTTACAAAGTTATAAACCAATATGATTAAGATCATAAAACCCTAGAAACTAAGACTTCACTCACACCTAAATTACCAACTTCTCCTCGTAAGGAGAGAGATGGATGCCACCCATGCAAGATTTTCTAGGGCATCCAATTAAATTAAAAAAAATCCTTGAGGTCAAAGATATCACGAAAACACCAAATAAGACTTCCAACATGATGAATGCTCGCAGTCACGTTCATCCTCTCCAAATGCCAAATTAGGAAAGAAAATTTAATAAAAAAGGGGACAAATGGAAGGTATGTACTTGAAATACTTAATTTATATAATTCCATCGATAAGACTGCCAGATCAAAACTGTTGATGGGAGCGTTGTGCCAAGGTGCCATGTGAGTACTACTAACTAGCTATAGTGTAACATTTCTTGTTCCGCCCTGTAGCTTGCAGCATCTCTTTCCTTGATCTCCCTGATCTCCCTCTCCCTTATAGCCTCCCTTTCCAGCATGTCCTCATCTGAGCCCTCAGTGCAACCCTTTCTTCTTGTGACGATTGGAGCTCTGTGGTTAGACGTTGATTTAGGTAGTCTGGCTTGAACTAGCTGTAAAAGCACTCCTTCAGGACAAACCAGTCCCGATCTCTCTCCCTCGTACTCTTCATGGTGGCCGTCGTAGACCTGATCCAAGACAGGAGCCAAATCTGTTTGGTCATGTGTGACTGAGACGTTCGCTGCAATCAATGCCTCAGCTACTTCAGGCCACTCAAAAAACTTATTTCCAATTTTATGAGAGATAAAATTGATAATGCACATTACCAAAAGCAATTGTTTCCAACAAACGGTAATGGCCCATGTTGAGAAACATAATGAACAATTTATCATTCATCTGTTGTAATTATTGTAGGATTAGAATTAGAATTGTTAATACACTCATGACTCAGTCAAAACACGTGTAGAAGTAGTCTAATTGTTATAAACTGTCCTAAGATTTATAATGGGACTAGACTTAGAATTAGGTTATAATTCTTTATTCTTGCAGTGTATATATATGCCGTGTATACTGTACATTGATACAAGGATAAATAAAGATAATTTTATTTTCTTCTTCGTGGTTCTTAAATCTTCATGGTATCAAGACAAGTTTCTTCCTGCCGTAGAATTACCACCAAATTACTCTTTTCAGCCTTCTGTGCACAATTTGGATGCTGAACGAACTGAAGCAAGCAGCTGCAATTGACTCCTTAAGAGGAACTTCTGTAATCGTCGCTTCGGAAGAACTTCCTCACAAGAAATTAAATTTCTGTTACAGTCCTCGGTGCAATTGGCTGAATTACGTCGTTGGATTTTTTTTCCGGTGGAAACCCCTTCCCTGATCTTTTCCTTCGCTGTCGTTCGCCATCAGCTTCGCTCGCCTTCGCTTGCCTTCGCCCACCTTTGCCCTCCTTAATCAGAGGGACTTTCTCTCGTTGTTTCCGCGATTATAGGGTGTCAATCAATCAAACACTCTAAACAGTTGCAAGAAAGGTGAGTTTCACCCTCTTAGTTTTATTTCCGAACGAACTCGGCTCGGCTCCCATTCGGTTCGGTCTAACTCGTTTCAGACCAACTGGGCCCAGCCCATCTCGGATGGAACCGACTTGGTTCGGCCCAACTCGGCTCAGCCCTATTTACAAAAAAAAAATGTCAGGCATGGAAATCAAACCAGTACATGAAGATGACAAGGAAGATTCTTCTAGGAAGAGTCTGGTGAAATATTCAAGGGCAAGAACTATCTTTTGTGGGCTCGGGCGACAGAGATCCGTATTGGAGCCAGAAAGAAGTCAAAATTCATCTATGAAGAACCTCTTGAACATAGAACAGATGCTTGGTTGCTGGTAATCATATGGTCATGTCATAGATTTTGGTGAGTCTTGAGAATCATATCTCTAGTGGTTATTTACCTTGGCCTTGCTTATGAGATGCGGAAGAAGCTACAAAACAGATACTCTCAACAAAATAACTTATCTTCGATTTATGACTTATATGCAACAATTTTTATTCTTAACTGTGAAGGAAAAGACACGTGGATTTTACGGGTGAATTCAAGGCAATTATTCAAGAAATAAATAAGTTGCATCCTTTTACCTGAGACGAGACCATGATGAGGAGACAGAGAGAGAAGTTGATCATTGCCTGTTTTCTTAATGCTCTTGGACTAGAGTATGAGCCTATTCGAGCACAGACTCTTGCATGGATAGAGAATCCCACGTTTGAAGATGTGTATTGTCTCATGAGAGCAAAACCAGCAATGCCGAACAAAAGCTCTATAAATCAGTCAAGAGCCATCCGCTATGGTAGAATGGGGAGGAAATAAGAATATATAAAAAAGTTCATAGACAGGGGAGGCCGTGAAAAAAATAGAGACCGCTACAATCCATGCCCTCACTGTGGACTGAAAAACCACTTGACAGAACGTTGCTGGAAGAAGTATCTCAAGCCTAACCAGGCCAAGCGAAATGAACAATCCCCCTAGGCCAACCAGGCCACTCAGAATGACTCTCAGACTCAGCTGGATATTGTGAAAGCATAACTACAGAACTTGATAATCCAAGTTGGTCAGCTTGCATCTCAATCTTCAGAACCTACAACAACTCTGGCCCATACAGGTAATTTTGTGTTACATGTTAAAAAGGTTACACGTAACAGGGTCATAGACTCCGGAGTTTCTACATACAAGACAAGTACTCCTTTGTTGACTTCCGTTCATTATCATTCAAATTTTGATCATGTGTCCATTGCCAATGGGTCTCGGTCTCAGGTAACTGGAATAGGTACCTTATCTCTATCCAGTCCAATTGCTCTTAGTGGTGTTCTTGTTGTCCCCTTTTCTAGTCAATCTACTTTCGTTAGTCGGTTGACAAAACAGTTACACTGTAAAGTATTATTTGTTTTTCTAATCGTTGTATTTATTAGGACCTTAAGATGGGAGTGACGCTTGGTACGGGAATTGAGGAAGGTGACGTGTACGTTCTGGAGCAACCTCAAAATTTGGTAGCTTGTCTATCTCTTTCACCAACGGTGTGGCACCCTCGTTTGGATCATCCAAGTAATGACAAACTTCTACTAATAGTTCCCGTATTATCTAGAGGATTTGAGATGAACTGTGAAGCATGCCAACTTGGTAAACAACACGAAGTTTCTCTTCCCTCTAGTGGTGGTGTATTTGCTTCTTATTCTTTTCAATTAGTTCATTCAGATTTGTGGGCTCATTAACCAGTGTCTAGTCTAAACGGTTATCGTTATATTGTGTCTTTTATTAAAGACTTCAATTGTGTTTGTTGGGGCTATCTCATGAAACAAAAATCTGAGGTTTATAGCATTTTTCTGTAGTTCTATGATGAAATATAAACTCAATTTGGTTGTTCAATTAAACTATTGCGAAGTGACAATGGTAAGGAATATGTTTCAACTGAGATAGACCCAACAGGTCAGAAACCTCTGTATCTCCTTCTCCAAAATTTACAGATTTACACTTACCTGTTGCTGACTGGAGAGGGGTTTGATCTTGTCCTAAACACCCTATTTCTATTTTCATTTCACTGTCACGATTATCTCTTCCATATAAGTTGTTTGTCTCAACTATTGACTCCATCATTGTACTTCGCTTGGTGTCGAAAGCCTTGTCTAGGCCAGAGTAGCAGCAGGTTATGTTAGCTGAGATGCATGCACTTGAGGACTAGCATACTTGGGATTTATGCATTGCCCCTCCACCAGATGCAAAACATTTTGGCTGTAGGTGGGTATATACAGTAAAATACAATGAAAAAGGCAAAGTTGCACTTTTTAAAGCACGACTTGTGGCTAAAGGTTACACACAGACCCTTGGGATCGACTGTGGTGAGACTTTCTCTCATGTTGCTCGTTTAAATTCTGCCTGGATCTTATTATCTATTGTAGTTAATGGGAGGTGGTTTCTACACCAATTAGATGTAAAGAATGTTTTCTATTAGGAGATCTCCACAAGGAGGTATATATGTAGCAACCTGCCAGGTTCGTTGCTCAGGGTGAAGAACGAAAGGTGTGTAAATTACACAAGTCACTATATGGATTAAAATAAAGTCCCAGATAATGGTTCGAGAAGTTGAGTTAGGTAATGTTCTCATTTGGTTTTCACCAAAGTGGATCTGATCAATCGGTTTTTATTCTGAAACGACAGAGTGAGATAGTTATTGTGTTAGTATGTGGATGATATTATTATCTCGGGAGATGATCGTACTGGCATAATAGAGTTTAAAAGGTATCTTGCATCAAAGTTTCAGATTAAAGATCTTGGTTCTTTAAGGTTTTTTTTTTGGGTATTGAAGTAGCATGAAGTGCTACTGGTTTAGTGTTGACTCAGAGAAACTATGTATTAGACATGTTAACAGTAGAAAGTTTGTTAGGCACAAGGCTGGGAGAGACACCCATGGACTCAAATTGCTCTTTATTCGACACAGATTCTACAATAATAGAAGATAAGGCACACTATAAAAGACTGGTTAGAAAATTATTATATGCAACTGTCACAAGGCTTGATATTATGTTTGTTGTTAGTTTTGTAAGCAGTTTCATGGAGGCACCACGAAAAATTGATCTTGAAGTGGTTTATTGAACTCTCAGATATGTAAAGAATACACCTGGAAAAGAAATTTTATTTCACAATCATGGGCATACAAATATAAGTGGTGCTTCAAATGCAGGGTCTAAAACTGACAGGAAATCAACCAGTGATTACTGTGTGTTTGTAGGTGGAAATCTCGTGACATGGAAGAGCAAGAAACAATCCATGGTAGCAAGAACAAGTGCTGAAGTAGAATATCGAACTATGGATCACAGTGCTTGTGATCTTATATGGGTTAGATCTTAGGTTATTGAGTTTGTCCAGGAGGTAAAATCGCCTATACCAATGGAGTGAGATAATAAAGCTGCAACTTTCATTTCCTGCATTCAAGTTTTTCCACAGGGAACCAATCATATTGAAGTAGACTGCCATTTTATTCAAGAACAGGTGATGTCTGGAACTATCTCTACACCGTTTGTGAGAAGTGAAGACCAAAAGGCAGACTTAGTCACTAAGGCACTAACAAGAAGCAGGTTTGAAATCCTATGCGATAAGTTGGGACCATACGATATATACAACCCCAACTTCAGAGGGAGTGTTAATACACGTGTGACTCAAGCCATGTGACTCATGACTCAGTCAAAACACGTATAGAAGTAGTCTAGTTGTTATGTAATTAGAAAACTGTCCTAAAAGTTATAATGGGACTAGACTTAGAATTAGGTTATAATTCTTTATTCTTTTAGTGTATATATATACCGATTATACTGTACATTGATACAAAGGAAAGTAAAGATAATTTTATTTTCTTCTTAGTGGATCCAAAATCTTCAAGAATCAAAGTTAAGTTAGAATTTCTCATGTAGAAGGGCATTTTTTTAAAACTTAATTTTATGTTGAATATAAATAAGTGCCAAGAGGGGAGGGGGGGAGGCATCTCGACATTATGTAAGAGTTTCTTCTACCCGAGCTCCCTCCTCTCTCCTTTCTCGTGCTTATATGAATTGTCTTGAGAGTTTAAGATTTTACATGATATGAGGGCAGTGTTACAACACATTGGGGAAGGAGAAGAGGCTGCATTAAGAAGAAAAGACAGGTGTACGTAGCTAATTATGTTGTTGTCATTGAGCAGTGTCCGTGCAAAGGAGGACAGGAAAAAGCTGTGTCCCTGCTTTTGTGACCCAAGTAGGAAGGAAAGCCCGTTCTGCAATCAGGAACTTGAAATCAGCCTCAAGCAAAGGCAGTTTTAGAGTGTCCTTGTCAAAATAGGAGAAGGAACTCTTGTCGTGCAATTACAAGTTTGGAAACAGCCTTGACCAAAATCAGTTTGCAGTGTGATGGGTCCGGATCAGGATCTGAACAACTTCGGGAAAGGTTTTGTGCTTTGGGTGAAAGATTACCCTGTTGTTGCCGTAAATGTTTCTGTGCATAGGTCTGTAGCGTATTGTACATCTGTGGCCAATAGAACTGCTGCGCTATTTTTTTATAGGTGCGTAGGTCGACGCCGGAGTGGCCACCGATTTTGCTGTCATGAAATTCAAGGAGTAGCTGCTGCCGGAGCGTCTGTTGGATGATGACCTGTTGCTTAAAATAGAAGTGGGCGTTTTTTGTAGTATACACGTTAGCTAGATCTTCCGAAAGCAAAGAAGTTAGAGATTTTATATACGCATCTGAGGTGGCCTCCTTTTTTTTGTCATCCCAAATGGAAAGCTGAGGAACAATTAGTGTTTTAAGAAGAACACTACCTGGATGGCGAGATAATGCATCGGTTGCGGAATTGACCTTGCGCGGCTTGTATTTAATTCCGTATTCATACCCAAAAAGCTTTGCAACCCGTTTTTGCTACTCTGCTGAAGCTATACACTGATCCAAGAAATATTTCGGACTGTGCTGGTCGATCTGAACAAAATTTTTTTGGTCCATTAGATATGGATACCATGTTCGTATAGCCTCCACGACAGCTAGTATTTCCTTGGCGTAAACCGACCAGAAACGTTTAGCGATCAAAGGACTGTTTTGAGTAAGAACCGCACCGATCCCGTCGTGTGAGGCGTCGGTTTCTATAGTGAACAGCACTTTGAAAATTTGGCATTGCTAAGGTTTAAGTAGTGGTCATAGCATTTTTTTGAGGTTTTGAAATGCTTTTGATGCTTCTTCCGTCCGCTTAAAATTACCTTTTTTTAGCAGATCGGTCAAAGAGCGAGCTAGATGCCCAAAATTACGAACGAAGTGCCTGTAATATCCCGCCAGTCCTAAAAATGGACGCAGTTCCATGGCGTCAATTTATTGGGATGGACTTTCACTCTTTTTGTAACAAGATGTCCTAAATATTCCTACGCATGCTGTCCGAATCCACATTTTGAGGCTTTGATGTAAAAACTGTGTTCTCTAAGGATTTTGAAAGTGTACCAAACATGATTAAGAAGGAGCTCCCAGTCTTGCCATAAACAAATGTATCATTGAATAAGTCATATAGAGTATAAATTTGTGGATAAAAAGTTAAAATATAGAGATCATAATGGCTTGGAAAGTAGATGGGAGTCCAAAAGACATGACTAGAATATTTCAAAGAGTGGTGATATGTGTACTGTGACCTTTTTGTGAGTTTTTACAGTATGACGTGACATCCTCTTTGGTAGCCCAAGTAAGAAATAAAATAGGAACTATCGATTTATTCTATAGGGAAGCTTAAACCCTAGACCTTATCTGGAATGCCAACTAGGCTGCCAGGAAGACTACACATATAGATGTAAAACCTCACAATAAAATGTCAAAGTACTAATATCATTTTTCTATTCAAAATGACCATGATGTGTACGGAAATTAGTCTTGGGTATATCCAGGTCATGTAAGCGTAAATGATGACCCCCGGCCGGAAGGTGTAATATTGTAAACTAAGAAGACCCATATTATTCAACTAGCATGTCATCCATTGTTTGTTTGGGAAACCAATCATCGTTCAATGCCCAACGATCGGTGCAGAATTGCCAGGTGTTATCCTTCTTTTTTAGGAGAAGCATGGAGAAAAAGAGGGGCTTGTAGTTGGTCGAACAATTCCCACGTCCAACATGGCTTGGAGTTGTTTTCCGATTTCCCATTTTTGATAATGTGTATCTGTATGGACACACATTGATTGGCTGGGTCACATCATTTAAATGAATGTGAGGCTCAATGTCTCGTAAGGGAGGGAATGACGTGGGGGCTCCTGGAAGATATCTTTTAATTCGTTTAGAAGATTTTGTATATCTAGAAGAGAGGATAATGGCGCTGACACATCAAGGGCATGGACAGAAATAGAGAAAACAATTTGGCCCTGTTATTGCCATCAAACGCATTTATTGCTATTGTTTCTAGTGAAAGTTCATGGTGAGGACTTTCCAATTACAAATGACCGATCCGAGTAACTCAAGCCACTGGACGCCGAGTACCACATCGAGGGCTTCTAATGGAAGCGAGTTGCAGGTCAATTCAAAAGAGATTCCTTGAATACAGATTGGGTACCTGTTCGAATCTCACACGGCATTGGCAATATGAACTGTGAAAGTCGCGGCAAATATGCGATTTTGTTGCTGATGAAGTTATAGATTGATCCACTGTCGATCAACGCAATAATAGGCTGGGCATGGATGGTTGCTTTGACACTCATTGTTTGAGGGGGAGACCTACCCGGTCAATACATGCAGAGAGACTTTGTAATTATCAAGTTCTTATGATTTGTAATGGTTTTGGTCGTCTTTCTCTTCTTCTTTCGGAACGAGTAGAAGCCGTGGACCCTGACATCTGTGGCTTAGAGCAAACTTCTCATTACAATGGAAGCCCTATCCCTGGACTCTCCGGTGTTGCATTTCCTCCCAGTTCATCTTCTTTGGAGTCGCTGTTGGCGTTTGCGAGCTTGAGTCATCTGTTTGCGTCGCTTGGTCGGAGAAGATCGTGCGTGGAAATTGTCTTTGTCTAGTAAGTTGCTCATCTTGAGTTCTAGCCAAGCCAGTGACCTCATTCAAGGTCTTAGGTTTAAACATACTAATTCCTTCAGCGATTTCTGGTTTGAGGCCACCCATGAAGGTGCCTACCAGAGCCTTTCTGAGGTTTTCAAATTATTCTCTCAAGGTTCCTCTCTCCTTAATGTAAGAGAGCCTTCGCAAAGTCTTCTCCTTTAGTGGGGCTGAACCGGCCGGGCTCAAAGTTCTTCATGGGAGGTTCGCCATGTTACAACACATCCTTCTTCCCTGAACGACCGGTGGAGTCACTACCACCACTGGTTCGCCTCCTCTCCAGGTGGTAAGAGGCTAATCTCACCTTCTGTTCATCGGGCGTCTTTGAAATTCAAAGAATTGTTGTTCTCGGTTACACCACTCTGTTGGATTGTCTCCTCCGAATCGGGGAAATTCGATCATTGGTCTGAACGGAATGTTAGTGGATAGAAAATCCAACTCTTCCATGTGCGAAGTTTAGACGTTCTCTTGTCGGACTGGCTGGGGTGAGGGTGGAACTCTGGCAGATACGGGTGCATCGGACAAAGCCTTCAGTGACTCTTACATTCATTGAATTCTCTCATTAATGTCTCTCCCCAGATTCTGTACGTCGACTTTGCACCCGACAACACCTTGCTCCATAGACTCAATTCGCTCCTTGTTAATCGTCATACTCTGATACTTCTGATGGGTCCGGATCAGGATCTGAACAACTAACAAACAGTTTTTGTGCTTTGGGTTAAAGATTACCTAGTTGTTTCCATAAAGTTCTCTATATAATCTTCCTTCTTTACCTCCTCCTAAATTGAGTTTTTATTACAGCATGTCTTGGTTTTCACACAATGGAGTCGTGACTCTGCTGTGGCACCGGTTGTCTAATAACAGAAATACCAAAATAATAAAATATGTTACAACATTCAGCACGACTCTGCCGCATTATTTAAAGATAGCCTCCTCACGATTCAATGTCACGATCCGAAGTACCGTGGATTCTTCTTTGATGGTCTGTGTGACCTTCTCGGCATGTCCGGTGTATCAAAGTGTCCTAGTCAAACTAGGAATCGGAAATCTTCCTGTTAAACTTAAAAGGAGAAGTGAGGAGTCGCATCTTACCTGAAAGACGAGTCGAGCTGGAAAGGAGATTGTTCTGGTGGAATTCGAGCAGGGTCGAGGAGTTCCTTGCCCTCTCGATCCAGCTCGTATCATAACTCTCTTCGCAAGGAACTTTCTTTCTTCATAACTCTGTTTTCTTTAAAGCTCCCAAGTACCCCTCTGTTCTGAAAGTCAAGCTGAATCCTTCTGATAGGTATAGGAGTTTGTGCTTCTTCCTGAAGTGGCAATACAACCAGAATCAATTTATAGTGAAAGTTCCGAAATGTTGAAGCAACTTATTTGAAGTTTGGGTGAGTCGCATTTAATTATTATCTGTTTTTTTCTTATTGTATTGGCATTTAGTTTGGGAGAAACAGATCATACATAGGTGCTGGACACATCCTGGTATGTACATCAGATTGTTATGGATTTTTTTTTTTTTTTTTTTTTTTTTTTTTTTTGAGGAAGCCACACATGTTATAGTGTATTTATTTGCAAGAAGAAAACTTCGAGGACTCTTTTTGCTGTTTTACTGATTGGGCCACAAGAGTTTGTATTATTTGGAAGAAGAAACATATGGTTAGGATTAATGTCACTCCTGTACCTGAAAGTGCCAAAGACGAATGTTACAAAAGGATCTTTAGTGAAAAGTTTAAAGGGAAGAATTTTCTCCTATGGGCTACAGCTGATGAAATTCACATTGGGACCAGGAAGAAATCAAAATTCAGTAGCTTGAAATGCAGGTAATCAGATGGTCAAGTTGTGGTATATTACCCCGGTTTTCATCCATTTGGACAGTGCCTATGAGATATGGAAAAAGTTATGAGATACGGAAAAAGTTATGAGAAATACTTCAAAGAGAAAAATTTGTATCAAATTTATGATTTATACACAAACATTTTTAGTCCTAACAGTGAAAGTAAGAGCATTGTAGACTTTGTTGGTAAATTTGTGGCTGTTGTGCAAGAGATAAAAAAATATGCAGCCATTTAGCAGATATGAGAATGTAAGGAGGCAAAGAGAAGAATTAAATAATGCACACTTTCCTCATGCTCTTGATCCTCAACATGAGTCCATTAGAGGACAGATTCTCTCATGAACAGTCATGTCTACTTTTGATGATGTGGAAATAAAAATGCTGCAAATGGGTCAGAGATAGGGGGAGGTCACAGAAAGAGTAGAGGAGAACATAATCCATGACCTCTTTGTGGGAATAAAAATCACCAACCAGAACAATGCTGAAAGAAATATCGAAAAGCTGCCTGGGCAAACAAAGCAACCGGGAAGGCACACACAAGCTGAGTTTAACACAGTGAAGGAGTTGGTGCACTTTAATCACTTATTTGAGTACCCTTTTGGCAAATCATACCCTTTTGGCAAATCATACCCTTTTGGCAAATCATACCCTTTTGGCAAATCGTACTTCACTATGGTGTTTTTATGTTGGATAACATACGAAATGCGAAGGACAGTTATAACGTTGTAGCAACTCCAGCACCACAAAATTTCGGCTCCCAACACCTCTAAGATGCTGGCTCCCAGTACAGGAGCGGTATAGCAACTCCAGCAGCACAAAATTTCACTGAAGCGCCATAATGCTGCTGGACACATCGCTACAACGGTAGTTCTCAATGTAGGAGTGCTGGAAGGATCACACTCCAGCACCCCAAGCCCAAAAATTATAGTATTGTAGCACAGCTAGGAAGGATCAGATGGCCTCTGAAAGCCCAAGAACCCACTGCCATAGCACTAGATCAAGTGCCGCAACACTGAGAGATGAAGTTTGTTTGACATCGCGGCTAATGACTGGGAGCCACGTGACGTCAACTCTTGACATCGTGACTACAGGTTCATCGTCACGCGATGTCAGATCACTTTAGGTTCGAAAATAGAATATTCCCAGGGCTATAAATAGAAGTGACAAATCATTTTTGGGGATCAAGCTGCCTCACCTTGGAGTCTGTGCCATAAGAATAAAAAGAGGACAATACTGCTTTTAAAGTGCATAATTTATTAGAGAGAAGAAATTGGAGAGAACTATGCTTGAGTTTATTTGAGCTAGACATGTATTTGAATGTATTGATTTTCCATTTGTGCTTAATTCAAAGCGTGTAGCTAATTCCCCATAAAGGGGTGTCTTTTGTAGCATGGTTCATGTGTATTTGATTATTTCCTTGATTAGTGAGATTAATGTGGTTTTTGTTAAAGTTTAGTCCCACATTGATAAACGAGTAAAATAAATCCTGGCTTATTAGTTGGAAAAAGGCTTTCTAATTTCGACTAGTCAATTTAGGATAGGCCTTGGCCCAACTTTACATGGTATTAGAGCGGGTGCTCGTACGTGGGCCTCCACTCAAATTGTCCATGTGTTGGTGCCCAAAAGAAGGCCCACACGTGCGGGGAAGTGTTAAAGTTTAGTCCCACATTGATAAATGAGTAGAATAAATCCTGGCTTATTAGTTGGAAAGAGGCTTCCTAACTTCGGCTAGTCATTTTGGGATAGACCTTGGCCCAAGTTTACAGTTTTGTTGAATGGTTAATTTCTTGGTCACCATTTAGCCATAACTCTGTTTCCTAATCCCTCCTGCAAAGGTAGATTAGGATTGACGCACATTAATCAATGTGTAATTTCTCATCCGAGTGGTTCAGATTGAGAAATTTGCATGTAGCTTAGAAATAAGCACTTGCTACATGTGATCTTAGGAGCTAAGAGTGAGGGATTCCTGTATTTAGAGTCTTAGATCAGAATAATATAGTCTAAATGGTTGCAACACTTTCTGAAAAATTTTGCACATATAGCATTCTCCGATCCGATCAGTATTCGATGAATTGCGCAATAGGTTAGAATTGTATGAAGGAGCTCATGAATTTTGTGAATCACATCCCCCATTTTCTCATTGCTCTATTTCATTCGTTTAACCTCATTTTAGAATTAGTTTTCATTGATTTGCATTAAAGTTTAGTGTGTGCTTTCATATTTTGTGATTGGTTAGATATAGAGGTTGAATATAAAAATTTTAGTATTCTATACATTAAGTCCCTTTGGAGACAAACAGGTTTCACCATTAGATTACTTGTAACAATACTTACGCTTGTGTATGGCTGGACCCATTGATGTATGGTTTGTCGCCAAAAATTTTTTGGTGTCATTGCTGGGGAGTTAAGTTGAGTTGATACAATTACCAATCTCAATAACTATAACTTAGGCATAGAGTAGGAGAAGTTAGCTCTGCTTTGAATGATTGTGTGGTTTAGTTGATAGTGTTAGTTGAGTAATTTGTGTTTGTGTTTGTGTTTGAGTGAGTGCTTCGTAGAGTATCGTTCGTAGATAGTGGTAGTTCAGTTGGTTTGATCACTCCTATACCTCTTGCAGTTTATTCAGTTTGAAAGAGGTTTTGCTCTACAACCATTTTATCCAGAATGGAGAGAACCTTGAGAGCAGATTTGAGGCAACAACGTCAAGCCGGTTGAGATGAAAACAGCTGAAGAAACTGAGTGAACGGCATTTAGAGAATTTTCAGTGCCTCAAGCAGAGGGACTGCATTCCAGCATTATAAGACCTTCTATGCAAGTAATAATAACTTTGAGATCAAGCTTTTTATAACCAAAAGAAACAAACCTCAGTGCAGTTTGGGGTACTGGCCAATGATGATCTGAACTAGCATATATCTGACTTCTTCGAGATCTGTGATACATTTAAACATAACGGAGTGTCAGATGATGCGATTAGATTGAGATTGATCCTATTCCCACTGGGAGACAAAGCAAAGCATTGGCTAAACTCTCTGCTATCCCGGTCAATCACCACATGGAATGTGCCGAAATTTTTGGGAAATACTTTCCACAGCCAAAGAGAGCAAAGGTGGGGAATGATATCAACTTGTTGACCGAAATGGATCAAGAGTCCCTTTATGAGGCTTGGGAGAGGTACAAGGAGCTGTTACGAGAATACCTTCACCATACTATAACCAAATGATCTCAGGTGTACACATTTTTAATGAGCTGCAAAATCAAAATGGAACCATCATTAATGCAGTTACAAGTGGTGCACTAATGAACGAATCATTAGATTAGGCATATCAATTGAAAGTGAATATGACATAAAAAAGCTATCAATAGCATTCAGAGAGTCCAAGAAATATACCTGAGCAAGGATCATGCGTTAGAAAGCCAGCAGGAATTTTTTAAGTTGAATCTTCTACTTCAATTCTAGCTCAAATAGAAGCCTTGACCAATAAATTAGACTCGCTGAGTCTGAATGATATCCAAAGTCCATTTGTAAGATGTTATAGTTGTGGTGGAGTTGGTCATGGGAGTGAAGTGTGCTCTTCCACAATTGAGAGTTTCCAATATGCTGGAAATCAGTCAAGATAGAACAAGCCCTACTCCAACACTTGCAACTCAGGTTGGACGAACTTATGGGAATCATTTTATCCTTAATTCTTAATATTTTATATATATTTTGTGCCCAAATATACATATTATTCTTATGTTTTTTATTTAGGATACAAATGGAGGCATTAAATATTAAAAGAAGCAAAATGAAGCATTTTTTGATAGTTTCACCATTGACTCGTAATTGGGGGTTATCTCTGTAATCGGATCTCCGATCAAGATGTGTTGGATCCACAGAAGAAATATCTACAAATTTTTCTTTTAATTTTCTAGAGATACATGATAAATCATGGTGATAATTGGGATTGAAGGTACTGAACCTGCACAGCTGGTATTCTGGAATGATACTTAACCACTAATTCAAACTAAAAATTTGATGTGATTTAATTTTTAAAGCTTACAGATCTTGAGCATGAAAATCCCAATAGAGATCACAACTTTCCAGACTTAGCCAGGTTTTATTCTTTCTTGTAAGTGGTCAAATTTGAACAGTGTAATCAGAATGAGGGTTGGGATTACATAGGGAAGAAGACATCAGACCCAGAGGCATATTTCATTTCTCTTCCCTCTGCTCTAATTTCTTTTCAGTTTGTAATTTTTGTCATGGCCCTGCCTAGATTGAGTTCTACCATCGGTCGTAGGAAAGTAAAGAGTCAAAGTCAGAAAAAACTCTGAGATCCAATTTGTTTTCATCATTCAATCTATACATTGAGCATTGGATCTTCTTTTACACTTATTTTTATGATTATTTCGTCTTATTACTAGGAGCCCTATTAGTTTATTTATCATTACAATCTGCGACAAAGTTAGATATCAAACTCGTAATTATTTGTTCTCTCTAACAAGTGAATCAGATAAAATTTAAACATTTGATGCATCTAAGTAGTTAAATCATTAAGAGAATTTCCAACTAAATTAATTGCAACCGCATGTGATTGAAATGTTCAGCTTCATCGATTGTCTAATTCTTATTGCTGCTGCTATATTGAATCTGTAGCGCTTGTCTTGGGATGATTAGTAGTTAGAGTTAATTATATCACATGTTTTCTAATTAGGTATGAAAAGGAGAAATAGGTCCAGTGGTGAATATTTAAAGTGTGAATTGATATATGCATGCATAAATAACAAGTTGTTGACTTTTGATGGTGGATGTTGACTAAGACCAAAGTTTATTGCTGAGTGCTTTTGATATCACAATCTGAATTGTTCCTTACTTATCTAGTTTTTCTTTTATTTTCCTTTTTTATGCCCAACCCCCCAATTCTTATTTACTGCAGTAGATACTCTCTGTTGGAACAATACTTACTCACCTAAACACATTTGTTTTGAGTCAAGGTTTTATATTTGGTTGCCTGCGATAGCATATAAGGAATCACTTAAATTTGGGGTGGAGAAATGACTAACCCTCTAGGCTTTATGCATCAAGGTAAGGCTCAATCTCTATCTCAGTCTAAGAAGAGCACTCATACGAAGGAGTTATTGATTTAACTTTTGCAAAGCTATGATGCCTTGATCCGAAATATTGAGATGCAGCTTGGACTTCTAGCCATAGCTGTAGGAACTTGGGCTCAAGTTTCAGACCCTACTGGCACTGGGTAATCCTGGAAAAGAGGGAAGAGAAGGATATGAGCATTGTGATGCCATTGTACTTAGGAGTGGACAAGAAATTTGAAAAGGAGAGCGTAAGAAGGGTGAAGATAATGAGACTCCAAGGTGTTCAATGTAGAAGAACAGCTAAAGAAAAACACCCTTCAAAAAGAGCAAGTCCAAGCACCTCCTCCCATTGAGTATAGGGAAGAAAACATGTTGGGCATGTCAGTAAGAACAATAAGGTAGAAGACAAGCAAAATTTTTCACCCCCACCATTCCCAAATAGGCTAAGGAATCAGAAACAAGATAATGAATTCAAGAAATTTCTTGAAGTCTTTAAACAACTTCACTTTAACATTCCTTTATCAGGGTATTGGAGGATATGCCTACCTACGTGAAATTCAAGAATTTTTTTTTTTATCTAAAAACTGTAAGCTAGAGGATTCTGAAATTGAAACCCTAATGATATAGTCTAGTATCATTATAATAGAGAAGCTCCCTCCCAAGGTCCAAGACCCAGAAAGTTTCAACATACCTCTAACTATTGGGACCCAAAACAATGAAGATGCTTTCTGTGACTTAGGGGCAAGTGTCAATGTTATGGATATATTAGGGTTAATTAGGATCACGGGCCATTAGTTGGTTTTATAGGCAGTTTTGCTAGATTAGGGTTATATTTCTTATAATTAGTTAATTGAGTCTTTTCTGTAATTTGCAATATTGTATCTTTTTGTTATTTTAAATAAGAGGTCTTTCCCCTTGACCAATTAGGACACAATTACAGAACTAAAATCTAGTGTCTTCTACTCTTCCTTTCCTATCCTTCTTCCCTTATTTTCCTTCTCTCTATCCCTCTTTCTCCTCGTTTCCCTTCTCCAAAACCCTAATTGTTTAATATTTTCCAGCTGTTACAAATTAGAACCGTAACAAGTTGTATCAGAGCCTTCCATTCCTAGGATTAGTTGAAGAATAATCCTTTTTCCAACAACAAAGAAAGATTTCTCATTGCTCTAGGGTTCTGGCTAACAGTTATCCTGGAGCCAACTTCTCGAAAAGCTTTCCGGCGACTGCAGAAAGCCCTTAGTAAGAGAAGCCAATCTTGGTGTAGAGGATTATGCCTCTTTCATTTAAATCTCACTTGTAGCTAGAATTACAGTGAAAATGATTTTTCAAGCCTCGCAAGTTGTGCTATCGGCCATCTTCAGCTATTACTTGTATAGACTTTGATCGTAAAGTCATCTTTTTGAAATGGACTTTAGTAAAATTCTTTATTCAGTGGCAAACCATGCTTATTACAGTGTATAAGGCAATTTTCTATTTCATTTAAATCCACAATCACAGCAATAATCTCCTTCAAATTATATTGGTAAGCCTCGTAAGTTGGACTTCTAGTCATCTTCATCAGACTGCAGTGTTGACAGTGACAAGGGATCCGTATCGGAGTTCCATTTTTTGGTGATTGTAGTTGTCCCCTAACAAAAAAAGACCATCGTGGTGTAGGAGGTATAGCTCAATTTTGTTTACATAAGCATTCATATCCATACGCGCAAGAAGAGGATTTATGCAATCCTAAAAATGTACCACCTTGATCATCTTTTTCACTGAAAACTGGGTTGTCAGGTGTCAACATGACACCGAACCCATATTTGTTTTTCTTTTTCTGTAAACTGATGAGCCTTCAATCTGAAGAATAAGAGGTTTTTACTCTGTTCAACACAGTGAGTTCAAAACCTCTTTTAGTTTTGAAAACCGATGTTTTTATGGCCTCCAAAAACAAATCCCAAACCTTGCATCTCACCAGGTTTCTCAATCGAACCCAAAAATAACAATGTTAAAAACAGAAAAAAAAAAGCAATTTTTTATGATATCTTTCTCCTTACTTGATTCTTTTTTTTTTATTTTACAAAATATTAGTTTTTTTTAAATTTGTAAGCAAGGGTGGACACAATTGACCAAAAATATAGACAAAAAAGAAGAGAGTTGTTTCTTTGATAGGAAAAATGACCAACATTGTGGGGCAGTTTGATAAACTAGTGGCTACCATAGAAGCCACAAAATCTGAAGCTGAAATTATACAAACAAATTTACAGGTTCTTCTGCAAAATCGGCGAATGTTACTTTCACATCTACAACCCTCAGGGTTAACCTTGACACCACTTTCTTTTGTTCATGGCGCCGCCTGCACCGCTATCGTCTCAACCAATCTCGGGCTTTGAACATAATCCCCCTCTCCCATATCGAGTGAGCCTGTGCAACTTGATGCGATGTATGATCCTTAACCAGCTCAAGTCAAAGATCCACATGAGACAGAAGACTCACGACCACCAAACCAGCCAGAATTGTCCATCACTGTTCTTCAAAAAGAGTTAGCTACTCCTGATACGGTCTTGATTCCTCCAAGGAAGACCATCCACAAGTTCTCTTTCGACGGCTCTTTCAACCACATTGTATGCGCTTTATTATATAACCCCACTAGCACATATTGTCGTATCACAGCTGCCAGCATCACCTTCTTTCCTAGAGTTAGCACTTTTTAAGATTCAGCATCCTCACCCATACCACAGCCTCTGTCGGATTCAGCATCGTCACCCATGCCACTGCCTCCGTCAGATTTAGCATCCTCAACAGTGCCACCGCCTTTTTTGGATCCCGCGCCCTTACCGAAGCCACCATCATTGCCAAATCCACTGCATTACCAGAATCTACCACCACAAGTTCTCCACCAGGAAGCTTCAACAATTGTTGTTTGTGTTAAATTGCCAAATTCACCTCAGTCTACTTTCATGAGTCATGCACTTTGTTTTTGTTTCACTTCTTCTTGATATACCTTCAAAAGACTATGGTGTGCCAACATATGAGTAAGATATATCCCTTGGGTGATTGCTTCGTTCATGGGGTTCTTTTGTTACAAACCTTGGGGACATGGTTCTTCTTCAAGGGGGTGAATTTTATGGATGTATTAGAGTTAACTGGCATTATGGGTCATAAGTGGGGTTTATTATTGGTTTTTCTAGATTAGGGTGTAGTTCTAATTATTACTTAATGGAGGCTTTTATGTATATTTTATCTATTGGTTATTTTACATAATTGGTCTTCCCCTTGGACCGATTAGGCTCCAGCCACTACAGTGAAGATTATGTTAGCTAATACGTTCATCAGTTGCCCCTTGGGAACTGTAGAAAATATACTAGTCAAGGTTAAGAAGTTCATCTACCCAGCTGACTTCCTTGTGTTAGACATAGAAGAAGACGGAAAGATTTTTCTTATCCTTGGGAGACCATTCTTGGCAACTACAAGGTGTCTGATTGATGTGGAAAAAGGAAGGCTCACCGTGAGGTCAACAATGAGTGGATGCATTACTTTCAACATTCTACATGCAAAGAAGGAAAAAAAAGGTGAAGGACCAAGTTGCTAAAGTTCAGATGTGAAGAAGGCGACCGAAGACATCCACCATATTTGACCTCTGTTGAACCTGATTTCGGTATTTTCGGCTCACCGAATAACTTTTACGAGCTTTTACACAGAAGGAGATCACCACCTCTCTGGACCCCATTACTGTCGCACCACGATACAAGAAACATTTAGATACCCATGTACTAAGAGTGAGAAATTTCTATCCATGAAGGAGTAGAGGAGGTTGAACATGGATTTGTGGCATAAATCCACAAAAAAAGTGGATAACCAAGATAGCTTAGAACCATACATTTTTGGGCAAACAAGAGTTCTGGTGAGAGGAGCAATGAAAATTGCAAGAAAAAGGGAAGTGATCAAATGCACTCAATCACATCCCATAGCTCCAAACTAATATCCAAAATCTTCAAGATCCCCTTATCAATCATTTAATTGCTATAAGGGGATAATCAAATTATCAGAGGGAAGGTGTAGCCAACATGAGTTCTCCCTCTAGCTCTTTGTAAGAACCGAGATGAAATGATGATGGTAAGTTTTGCCAAAGACATTAAAAATTTGGCCTTGCTTGGAATGAACCCATGGATTAAGGAACCAATTTTGACTAAAAGTAAAATTAGGCAATTAAAATGATTTGGAGGTTAGATTGACCTATTTCTGAAGCATTATCATGGTTGATTTTCAATGCATTATTGAGCTTAGTAGAATAGAGGATAGTTTGCTGTTTTTAATTACTCGATGTTGTGGCATAGGGTTTCGCACCACAAAATGTCAAGACTTGACATCGTGGAAGGTGCTACGTAACATTGGTTAGTGGAAATTATGCGGCATTTTTAGGCCTTGTTTTGAAATAATTGTGTTGCAATTTCAGTAACATTTGGTGTTGATTCTGTAGGAAAGTTCCCATTGTTCATTAAACACCAATTGGATGGTGAAAAATACAATTTAGATGTTTTCGACCTAAAAAAACCCCATTTCAGAGAAATACAGAGGGCGGAACGAAATGGCATTAGATGGGAGGTCATGGCGCTACGGAAAAGAGAAGCAGTTCACGTGATGCCTCATCGCGCCATGTTCGGCTACAGCACCGCGTGAACAAGGGCTACGAGCAGGAGAAAAATGACTAACTGTCCAACACCTCAGCGTTAGACTCCGCACGGGAGTGCTGGACGCAGCAGAACTATTCTGGGCACAATGGCTCGTGTCAAGATCCAACACCGGAGCGTTGATCCTTGCTTGTCCAGCAGTGCAGCAAACGAAGGCAACACTAGAAAGCTGATCCTCGCAGTTATGGCACCAAGGTGACAAAAACAAGTGCCAGAGTGCTGGAGATGAGGAGAACAATGTAGCGCGGCTCCGTATACTTATGAGGCCCCACACCTGGTGCCAAGACCTACCACCACCAAGGGAATTGCACGCCGCGTGGTGCCACGTCAGTTAGGGCACTTTAAAAAAGGGGTATCTTCCAAACTCCCCTATAAACATGCACTATAACCACACTTTGGGTATCACGCCTCCATGTTGCTGAGCCGGAGTTTGCATTGGGAGTAAAGCAAAGCTACTTTAGGCGTTGAAGGAGGAAGAAGGAGAAGCTTAAGGGCAAAATAAAGGTGTTTTGCCTCTGTTTTATCTTCTCTCATCCTTTCTTTCATGTATTTAATGTCAATGGGTAGGGATTTTCCCCAATTCCAGTTAAAGTGTAGCTAAACTTCTATTGTGGGGTGAGTTATGTAATCTGATTATGGGTTTTGGATTCATGTAACGTTAGCTATTTTAGTTTTTTTAGTGCAATCTATCTTTAATTTAGTTTGAGTGGCCATTGGGAGCTTTAACATGAAGAGATTGATGACCTCGATATGTTCATCTTATCGTTTCGTTGAGACTGAAAGGTTATACGAAAGCAGACCACCACTCTGTGTGTGATCCCCAAATTGTGGCAAGACCAGCAAGGGAAGGTGAGGGGTGAGCCAGTGGACTTCAAATGAAACGTCCGGACACGCATGGTCGCTTTAGGCTGAGCATCATTCAAGGACCCTTTATTAATACCTGTGACCTCGAAACACAAATCAGGCGAAGGAGGGGGGCACAGTCGTAGAGCCTCAAAAGAGAGTTACACGTAGGGAATTCTAGACCCACTAACTTGTTGTGAATTGCACACTTAGCTACATTGCATGAATCCTATCCTTAATTGAATGAAATCACTCCCCCTACTCCTAATTGACTTAGCGTCTAGCGTGACATGTATCACTTAGGAACTACTGTAATTTAGTAGTTTGTATTCTTTTGTAGTTTTTTACATTTAGATGATGTGATAATTCTTTTGAATTTTGGTATTTTGATATAAACTTAGAGAATTCATAGGCTAGTACGTAGCATAGTCCTATTGGGATTGATCTGGACTCGTCTAGTATATAACTTCGTATGACGCGTGTACTTGCGTTCGGGCATAATTTCATAAGTGTCATTTTAGCCCAACCATGTTTTTGGCATTGTGGCTGAGGATTATTACTGCTATTAGCCTCAGGCTTTATAGCTGTAATCTAGCTTAGAGTAGTTAATGTAATCTGAGTAACATAGTTGCATGCTTAGTATAGTGTAATTTGATTAGTCTTTCATGTTAGAATAGATAATTATGTTAGTTAGTATCATTAATTGAGTGAATAAACTTTTTTTTTTTTTTTGTGTTTGTTTGTTTCCCATGTGTTTGTAGTTAAATGTTTTTATTATTGTGAAGAGTGACTGTTTAGTCAAATTGATGTACTCTCTCTATCTTGTATATGCAATAAGATTGAGGCCTTGCTCTGATCCCATTTGATCCTGAAATGGAGAGGACAGCAAGAGCCAACCTTTGGAAGCAAAGGTTATCAAGAAGAGAGGAAGAAATGGCTGAAGAAGAGCGCAAAAGTCTATGAGAGTTTGATGTGCTTAAGCTGGAGGTAGACACTAGTATCCGAAGACCAGCTATACGTATAAACAATTTTGAAATTAAGTCGGCAATCATTCAAATGATACAAGTTTCTGTATAATTCAATGGATAGCTTAACGATGATCTAAATTCACACCTAGCAGATTTCCTTGAAACCTGTGATACTTTCAAGCATAATGGTGTGTCGGAAGATTCTATAAGGTTAAGATTATTTCCATTTTCTTTTAGAGATCAGGCAAAGCATTGGTTGAATTCGCTGCCTTTAGGTTCTATCACCACATGGATGGTTCTTAAGCAGAAATATTTGGCTAGGTACTTCCCTCCAATTAAAATAATAAAGTTGAGGAATGACATTATCTTGTTCACTCGATTGGACAAGGAATCTCTTTATGAATCTTAAGATCATTTTAAAGTGTTATTAAGGAAATGCCCTCACCATTCAATTACTAAATGGTCACAAGTGCACACGTTCTACAATGGGCGGCAGAATCAGAGAAGAACAATTATTGATGTAGCAGCAGGTGGTGCTCTTATGAAAAAACCGTTGATGAGGCATATGATTTATTTGAAAATATGGCAGCCAACAGCTACCAATGGAAAGCATAAAAACCAATGAGCTTTCCTGAGCAAAATCAAAGTCAAAAAAGGCAGTGGGAGTCTACGAGATACACACTAAAATAGCTATCTGAATTTAGATGGATGCATTGAAAAGAAGATAGCAGCCTTGGAAGTAAAGCCTGTAGAGAGTCCATTTGTATGTTGTGAATTATGTGGTGGTGCTGGACACAAAGTTGAAGTATGCACGACACGGTGGAAAATGTGCAATATGCTTAGAATGGAAACCACCCTAATTTTGGATGGAGAAATGTGCAAGAGAATGCTTCTGCCCAAACTAAATGAAATTATCAAAATTCTTGACAGTAAGGAAGGTTTTCAAATCAGCATCAAGCTGAGAAACGAAATTCCAATCATGAATTGCTGCTTAAGTTGGTGCAAAGCCATGATGCAACCCTGAAAAATTTTGAAATCCAAATAGAATGGTTGGATAAGGCCATTAATGAATGATTGAAAGGATCTCTCCCTAGTGATACTGTGGAGAATCTGTCATTGGGGAGAATCAAAATTAAGAAGAAAAGGAAGAAGTACAACTCTGCATTGCAGTGTTGGCTAAGGAGACTCTAGCGGGAATGGAGATGGAAGAAGTGAATCATAAGTTCACTCCAGAAGAACAACATGAGTATCATTCCCTCTCTGTGGAGCAAGGTCAAATCCCCTTTGGAATGAAGTAAATGAGGCAGGGCAGTCTCATGTATCTCTCTTCGAATGGGTTGAGATTGATGAGATTGGCCTGTTTGAAGAAGAAGAAAAGGAGAAAGAGTTGAGTTATGAGTCCCAACCAACAACAATCTGGAGACTTGAGGATAAGCTCTAGAATCAGTTGAGGTTTGAAAATTGAAACACTAATTCTCCCATCGTACAAACAGAGGAAGAAGGCCATCTGAATTGGTTAAGTGAAAAGGATTGGGCAGAGAAGAAGGTTTGGCCACCACCATATGACAGAAAAGAATTGGGGAATATATATGAGGTCAAACATAGGCCACCAGAAGCTTTCAAGAAGCTTCAAGTTGACATTCCACCCTATGCAGAATCTATTGAAGTCTGATAATGCGAATTGGAAGATACGTAGAGAAGAAGAATGCAGCGATTGGAGAGTGTGGTGCTCCTCAAAGATAAAAGATCCTGGGAGCTTTGCCATACAATGAACCATTGGGACCCAAACCATCAAGGAGACTCTGAGTGAGTTGGGAGCAAGTGAAAACATTATGACTTTTGGTATATTCAAGGAGCTGGATCTGAGCGAACCAGCCCCTACAAACATCCAGATAACGTTGGCTAATGGTTCCATTAGTTATCCAAGGGGAATTATGGAAAAAGCACTGGTGAAGGTAAATGGACTCATCTCTCCAGCTGATATTTTGGTGATAGACGTGGGAGATGCCTCTTATTTTAGTTAGAACCTTCCTTGGTACTCGAGATATCATCAATGTAGAAGAGGGAGTATAACCTTGAGATTAGTCAGTGGAGAAGTTGGGTATTTGGTTAGTGGAAATTATTCTGTGTTTTTAGGCAAGGTTTTGATATAATTGTGTTGCAATTTCACTAACTTTTGGTGTTGATTCTGAAAGAAAGTACCCCATATTCACCAAACAGCAACTCGAAGGAGAAAGAGACAATTTTGTCGTTTTTAGCTTAAAACATCCCCATTTTGGTGCAATACAGAGGGCAGCATGACATGACATCAAATGGGAGTCACAGCGCTATGTTCGTAGCTACGACACCACATGAACGAGGGCTGCGAGCAGTGGAAAGTGACAAAGTCTCCAATGTCTTGGCGCTAGCACTAGAGCCCTGGGCACACAACCTTTCTGGGCATAGCGTCTTGGCATCAGGATCCAACGTTGGAGTGCTGATCCTCTCTTGTCCAATGTCGCGGCTACAGAAGTTAACACCAGAGAAAAACATAATGCGGTGATGTATACTCGTGAGCACCACACTCGGTGCCAAGACCTAGCGCCGTCGAAGGAGTTCCATGGCCCAAGGTGCCATGTTATTTAGGGCACTTTAAAAAAGGGGATTCTACCGGACTCCCCAATAAATACGCACTATAACCAAAGTTCGGGTATCACGCCTCCACATTGCTGAGGCGGAGTTAGCATTGGAAGTAAAGCAGAGCTACTTTGGGCTTTGAAGGAGGAAGAAGGAGCTTCTCAATGGCAAAAAGGAAGTCTTTTGCATTTGTTTTATCTTCACTCTTCCAATCTATCATGTATTTAATATCAATGTATAGAGATTCTTCTCGATTCCAGATTATGTGTAGTTAAACTTCTTTTGGAAGTGAGTGATGTAATCGGATTATGGGCACAAGATCTATGATGGAGAGTAGGACACTGAAGAAATTTTTGGGCATAGCGCCTTGGCGTCAGGATCCAACGCCAGAACACTGGCCCTCGTTAAAAAGCATTTTCGCGTCAGAAACCAACGCCAGAACGCTGCCCCTCACTCAAGCAGTGCTGTGACGTCAGAATCCAGCCCCTAAGCTGGCTATGCAGAGGAGCAATGTAATGCCATACCGTATAATTGCGCGGCATCACATTTGGTGCCTAAACCTGGCGCCATCAAAAGGGATCCACACCACGTGGCACCACGTCATTTAGGGCATCATAAAAAAATGAAATCTTCCAAACGTTTCCATGCTGATATGGTGGAGTTAGACTGGCACCACGTCATTTTGGACAATTAAAGGAGGAAGAAGGAGTTCACGGGAAAAATCGAAGTCATTTGCCTTTGTTTTATCTTTATTTTTCCTATCTATCGTGTTTGCAATGCTAATAGATATGGATTCTTCCCGATTTCAGACTATGTGCAGCTAAACTTCTTTTGGGGCAAGCGATGTAATGTGATTTTGGGTTTGGATTCATGTAATATCAATTTTTTTTGTGATTTAACTGCAATATCTCTTTAATTTAGTGTGAGTGGCTGTTGGGGAGCTTTTAACATGAAGAGATTGACAACTTCTATCATGTTTATCTTATCGTTTCGTGGAGACTGAAAGGTAACGTGAGAAGATACCTCCTCTCTATGTGTGATCTTTGAATCCACTGTTACATGGCAAATGAAGGGTGAGCTGCTAGACTACATGAGCTATCGGACACGTGTGGTCGTTTAGGCTGAGCACATTTCATGGGCCCTTGATTTTGACCTCTGACCTCAAGAAACAATATGACGAAGGAGGGGGGACACGGTCGTATTGCCTCGAAAGGGGGTTGCACATAGGGAATTTCAGACCCACTAACATGTTGTGTATTGCACACTTAGCTGAATTGCATGAAATCACTCCCCCTACTCCTAATTTGCTTAGCCTCTCGCGTGGGCATGTATCACTTCGGACTACAGTAATAAGATAGTTAGTATTCATGTGTAGCTTTTACATAGGGATATTGTGACATTCTCTTTAATTTCGGTAGTAAGATATAGCTATAGAGAACTCATTGGAACGATGCGTGAACTTGTGCATGGGCAGTGTTATAATGGTCAATTTAGATGCTGATGTTACCGAACCATTACACATAGTATGGATTAGGAAATAGTCCCTATCCATTAGCATTAAATACATGGAAGACGAGATACACTCAAACGAATGAAGATAAAAGATAGACCAGTGGCAAAAGACTTCCCTTTTCACTTTAGGACTCTTCCTTCTTCCTCCTTGAAGCTCCAAATGTATCTCTACTTTGCTCCAAATGCTAGCTCCGCCTCTGTGGTGTGGAGGTGTTATGCCCAAAGTTCGTTTATAATGCCTATTTAGAGGGAAACACCCCATTTTAGTGCCCTTAGTGATGTGGCGCCTCACGGCAAAGAAATCATCTAATGGCACTAAGTCTTAGTGCTTAGCTTTGCACCATACGACTCCGTGGCATCACGCTTTGTGTTCTTTCTTGCCGCCAGCGCTCCTACGCTAATGTTCGGTCATCGTGGCATTCAATTGCGAGGACGAGCACTCTAGTGCTGAGTTTGGACACCGATGGATTGGATGAGTGAGGACGAGCGCCCCCGTGCTGCTTCCGGTTGCCCGGCGCTGCACCCAAAAATGTTTTGCTCTATCCATGCTCGCTATCCTATTTTACGTGATGCCACAACTTCGATTTTGGGGCCATGTGGCATCAACCACTTTGCTTCTGCATTTGTCATTATGATTCCATGGCTTTTGCTATGGCATCATGTGGTGCTACGTGCATTGTTGTGTCTCTGCTTTGCACCATGGCTTCCAATCTGACGCCATGTGGCTCCGGCCTTTGCTTTGCTAAAAAATGGGGTGTTTTTAGGCCCACAACGTACAAGTTGTCTCCTTCTCCTTCCAATTGGTGCTTTTATGATGAATGTGGAGCATAAACTAACAAAATTAATATCAAAAGTTAGTGAAATTGCAACACAATTATATAAAAAATTAGCCTAAAACCGCAGAAAAATTTCTACTAACCGGACTTGTTTCATGGCGACAAGTCTAGTTGGACAGCATGGTGTCGTGTAGTCCTGTGACATCGCACTTTGCGCTCTTTACTTGTTGCCAGCTCTCCTACGCTGAGTCAAAGCATCGGGGCACGGACTTGCAAAGATGAGCTCCTCAGCGCTGAGTTTGGGCACCAAGGCGCTCAACCCACAAAAACGTGTTTGCTCCTAGCACCCCTGCGCTGAGTCAAGCACCAAGGCACTCGATGCTTAGTCAATTTACTCACACAAAGACATCATTCAGGCGATGCCATGGCTTCGATTCCGGTTCCTTGTGGTGTCGGCCACTGCTTCTGTAATAGACATTCTGACACCTTGGCCTTGACCTGGCGCACTGTGGTGTCACGCACAGTGTTGACTCTTCTACTTCACCCCATGGCTTCCATATTGGCACCATGTGGTGCCGACTTCTGTATTCCTCTAGAATGGGGTGTTTTTAGACAAGAATTGCACTGTTGATCTCCTTCCTCCACCACTTGGAGTTTGCATCAAAAGTAAATGAGAATAACCTCAATATGAGATATGGAGTAAAAATGCAGCATATTTTCCACTAACCAATAGATGCAAAATAATAGAATTGATAAAAGAAAGCAAGGCTTCCCTTTCTCTAAATCTTTTTCTAATACCTTCCATTGAGATCCACATATACTTTTACCTTGCTCTAATGCTTGCACAATCTCTATGGTGTGGTGGCGTGATACCCCAAAAATATTCTTAATGCCTATTTATAAATAAAACCCAAGAATCCCAAAATTTTTAATAACTGAAGTGGCCCCTGCACTGTACGGAATTATGCACCTTCCATGGCACAACGTCTTGGCGATGGAGTGACGCCATGGTGTCTTGAGGTGTCGCAGCTGTCATGAAATGTGGCTGTGGAACCATCACCCTTGCCGCGGTGTGGGAACACTTTGGTGATTTCTCACCCTGTTGTGTCTTTGGCCCTGCTCTGCTGTGCTGAGACATGAAATCCCGAGTTCTGAACTGTGAGTTTCAGTACCACCGCACTGTGGTTGTGCGCTGTTGTGCTCAACCCAGAAACTACATCATCTTCCCTGTGCTCCGGCACTCAGCCGAGTGCTGTGGCGCGTGGCAGTTATTTTTTTTTTGTTGTTGTGGTGGTATGGTGTTGATGCCGTGCCGCATCTGCCTCTGTGATTTCTTATCATTACTTGACGTCATTACTAGAGTTTAGTCCCACATGGATAAAAGAGTAGAAAATATCCTGGCTTATTAGTTGGAAAAAAGCTTCTTAACTTCGACTAGTCATTTTGGGATACACCTTGGCCCAACCTTACATGGTATCAAAGCAGGTACTCGTATGTGGGCCTCCACCCAAGTTGAGCACATGTAGGTGCCCAAAGGAAGTCCCACACGTGCGGGGGAGTGTTAGAGTTTAGTCCCACATAGATAAACGAGTAGAAAAGATCCTGACTTATTAGCTGGAAAGAGGATTCCTAACTTCGTCTAGTCATTTTGGGATAGACCTCGGCCCAACTTTACATGGTATTAGAGCAGGTTCTCGTATGTGGGCCTCCACCCATGTTGTGCACGTGTAGGTGCCCAAAGGAAGGCCCACACATGTGGGGGAGTGTTAGAGTTTAGTCTCACATGGATAAACGCAGTAGAAATATCTTGGCTTATTAGTTGGAAAAAAGCTTCCAAACTTCGGATAGTCCTTTTGGGATACACCTTGCCCAACTTTACAGTCATGACTGCAATGTTGGTTCTGTGTGGCATCTGCTTCTGTAATTGCTTCAATGTTGGTCCATTCTTGCACGGTTGAGCCCAAATCACTTCAGATTGGTGTATTTCAAATTTAAGCACTCTAACCTACCCTAAAACATCAAAATCAAGTAGAATCAGCTCAAATTGAAATGAAGTATAGGCTCAAATCTATGAGCATTTTACACCAATAAAATACCCCCAAACGTAAGTATTTGCTCATCCCTGAGCAAGGGCCTTAATGTATAAAGACATTCATTCATCTTGCCGATAAAATTGTGATAAGTACTTGATTCAATTCAACTTCAATAAAAGAAAATTTAAGGTTCCAACTGATGGGTCATTTACTCAAAATCCTTCTTAAGAGTGTTTACTCACCTAAAACATTTTAATTTGCCCAATAACTCCTTTACTTCTATAGTTTCTCTCATTCACCACTATCTTCAGCAATCCTCTTACCATGTACTTAAGAATTCAATCCTAGGATTCCATAAGCTAATTTTAAAATTCACACTCCAGTTATCGTAAAGAGATAATTCTAAGACCCTTGAAACTTTTATCAGTTGTATTGAGGCTAGGGACTAGGGTAAGGCAAAAAGGTTAAACATGAAAGGTTAATTCATTCAGCTTACATAACTTAACCTGATTCAAATCGAAGCTCCTTTTAATAACACATGACTAATCCCTCAAACTTATGCTTTGGATACTTAGTTTGCCATTCTTCACATCTTTATTTTGAAATTCAATGTCTTTTATGACATTGGATTAGTCAAATTTTTATGTTTGACTGAATTTATGAACTATACTTGCTTTGCAAGTGCCTTTTTCTAATTGCTTGCTATCACCCAATTCTTTCTACTGATTGCTTCTTAGGAGTTTCAACTCCAACCTGTTTTAGCCATGCAATTTGAATTATGGGTCATGCAAAAATAACATTAAACACAAAAATTAAGATATTGAGGTAATTAGAAAAGTGGCCAATAGAAAAAAAATGGGTTTTTAAGCTCAAACTTTGGGTGACTAGGGGCTATAAACAGGGGGACGTCAAAAGCCCAAATGGTCAAAACATGGCCTAATTCGTTTCTAAGGATTTAATTCTCTATCTATTTTACATTGATATTCAATCAAAATTAGCTCTAGCATGCTCGAGTAAAAGCTAAATGCATTACAACCATTCAATCCACATACCAAGCAATGATGAGATGGCTATATTAGCAGAATAGCATGTGGCTTATTAATTCTTTCAGATGAGCTACTCTTTCACACAACCATAAAAGAAATTGACCATTAATTGGCCTACTTAAATTTAACAATGTAAATCAGAATTTTATTCTTTACCTTCACATCACAATTCATATCAATAAGCTCGATCATGCAGGATAGATATGAAGCACTTAAGTTATTCACATGCTATTCCCACTCCAAACTTGAATTTAACATTGTCCTCACTGTTTGGAATGAAAATGATATTCAAAAAGGGTAAGGAAACCCCATTGTGTGCATTTGCATATGGCTCTTTCATTGTGCTCCTCTTTTTTTCTCTTTGTGATTCTTGCAATGCAAAACAGAAAGTTGCATTAAAGCATTTATTCAATGGACAGAACAAGCTACATGCTACTACCAATAGAAGTTGATTCAAGGACACTAGTAGACATCAGATGTCATAAGTAAAGAAACAAAAAGGTTCCTATTGCTCCTCTCAACTTTTCTAGAATACTGATTCTACTTATATTCCCTCCATCATGGCTTACCTCCCAAGCAGGGCCAATGTTTTCAGTCTTTACCAAGACTTCTCAAATTTACTGATCCAGGATCTTACAAGGAGTTGGAAAAAAAATTGTAACTCACCACTTGACCTCTCTAGCTCAGATAATTTCTATTGTAGCTCTCAAATGATCTAAAGAGGTCCTGGGAGGTGAAGGTTCTCTCTATGAAGCTTTCAAATTTGGTGGGAGGTGAAGATTCCACCAATTTTCCACTTTCTTTAGCTTCCTTATCCCTATTTTTCGATGGGCTCACTAAGTATGGATCTGAATACACCAAAGCCTCTTTCTTCCAAGTGGAAGGCAGCCGTTCATCCATGTGTAGGCACCTATCTTCCTCATAAGGCGAATTGCCTCTCTAAATGCAAGAATCTAAACATTTTTCTGGAGGTCTACCTATAAAAGCCTTTGGAGCTACCCCATCTAGGTGATCCTCCACTACTTGATACTTCCCTTCTTCTTCTTCTTAGCATGTAACATGTTGAAGGAGATGCCTTCATTATTTGCTGACCGCATGGTGATTTTTTCTCTCTATATTGATGAGGGTTCTAGTGGTTTCTAGGAAGGGTCTCCCAAGAATAAGAGATGTATGTCTACCCAAGAACACGAGGGTTCTAGTGTTTGTGTGTTTGTGATGTGTTAGTTGTTAAATTTTTTATCTAAGTGTGAAGTGTGTTTTCTGAGCCGAATCATTATTCCTGCTCTCTCTTGTGTATGCAAGAAGGTAGAGAACAAGCATTTCTAATTTTAGATCCTG
The DNA here is from genome assembly GCA_022405105.1 of Aristolochia contorta. Lineage (NCBI taxonomy): Eukaryota > Viridiplantae > Streptophyta > Magnoliopsida > Piperales > Aristolochiaceae > Aristolochia > Aristolochia contorta. The sequence goes on from CM039664.1 coordinate 19,389,930, forward strand.
AAATTGAAAGAACTACAAGGGCCAATATAAGGCAACAGAGGTTATCAATGAGAGAGGAAGATATAGCTGAAGAAGAGCCAGGAAGTTTGAGAGTTTGTTGTGCCTCAGCTGGAAGTACATACTCAAGTATAAGAAGACCGGCAATTTTGGCTAACAATTTCGATATCAAGCCGGCAATTATCCAAATGATCCAAGCCTCAGTCCAATTTAGCGGGCTGCCATTTGATGATCCAAATTCGCATCAAGAAGATTTCCAGGAGATTTGCGAAATTTTCAAACACAATGGTGTATCAGATGATGCTATAAGATTGAGATTATTCCCATTTTCACTGAGGGACAAGGTAGAGAACTGGTTAAACTCATTGCCTTCAGGATCCATTACCACATCGTGGACCTTGAACATAAATATTTGGCTAAGTACTTCCCTCCAGCTAACACGGTAAAGTTGCGGAATGATACCAATCATTTCACTCGAATGGATCAGAAATTGTTTTATGAGGCTTGGGATCGATTTAGAGAGTTGCTAAGGAAGTGCCCTCACCACTCTATACCAAAATGGTCACAAGTGCACACCTTCTATAAATCTCTGCAGAACCAAACAAGAAATATCATTGATGCTGCCACAGGAGGAGCACTTGTGAATAAATCCATTGATAAGGCGTATAACCTGTGGGAAAATATAGCTGCCAAATGCTACCAATGGAACACAGAAAGGCCAAGGAATAGGCCTGAGCAAAGCCAAAGCTCAAGAAAGTCAGTTGGAGTCAACAAAGAGGACACCAACACAACAATAAAAATTCAGATGATGTTTTGAGAAATAAAATAGCAGTCTTGGATATAAAGACTGAACAGAGTCCATTCGTATGTTGTGAATTATGTGGTGGAGCTAGACACAGAGTTGAACTATGCACATGTGTGCAATATGCCCAGAACACAAACAACCCCTACTACAACACCTACAATCCCGGCTGGAGAAACCATCCAAACTTCTGATGGAGAAATGAGCAAGGAAATGGACCAGAACCAACTCAAGGGAATTACCAATATTCTGGAGAGCAAGGAAGGTTTCAAAATCAGCCTCAAGCTGAAAGACCAAATTCCAACAATGAGTTATTGCTTAAGTTGGTGCAGAGCCATGATGCATCCTTGAGAATCATGGAAGTCCAAATGGGACAATTGACCAAAGCCATTAATGAAAGGCTGAAAGGTTATCTCCCTAGTGATGCAGTGGAGAATCCAAAGAAAGAAGATAAGGAAGAAATGGAGCGCTGCAATGGAGAGATGGATAGGGAGACTCCATCACAAATGGATATAGAAGAAGTGAATCAAGAGTTCACTCTGGAAGAAGAACATAAGTATGATTACCTCTCCATTGAACCAAATCAATCGCCCTCTTACTATGAGGTAAATGAGGAAGAATAGTCTCAGACATCTCCCTTTGAATGGGTTGATCGACGAGACTGAATTTTATGCGGTGAAAATTAAGGAGGAAGAGATGGGCAATGAATCCCAACCAACACCAATATGGAGGCTGGGGGAAGAGCTCCAGAAAAATTTAAGTCTGAAGGAGCCATACCAGAATCCTCTCCCCCATTGGATGTGAGAAATGAGGAGTACTTGAATTGGTCAAGTATATAAGAGGTTGGGGAAAGGAAAGTTTGGCACCACCTACTGTTGAAGAAAAATGTGAAGAGATGGAGGAATTTAAGCCTTCCAAGCTGCATGAATTTTCCAAGGAACTTCACATTGACATCCCTGTTTTTGAGTATACTGAGGACACTTCCGAATGGAAGGTATATGGAGAAGAAAGTTTAGGGTTGAGGGTTTCAATTGAAACTCAAGGCGAAATGCATAAAAGTTGTATCCAAATAAAGGTTGTAGGCAATGTCTAGCCACCGTATGCGCAAGTTTACCAAATTTTGAGCCTTCATTGACCTTTATGTTTTTATAGCCAAATTTTGATTAAACCTTATCAATTTTGCATTTTCCTTTATTTTATATATGGCCTATCTCTCAAATTGCATGTTTGGATTGAAAGGGAATTTGAGCTCCTATTGTGTGATGAAATGAATGAAGTGGAGAGATAAGGAGAAGAAAAAAGAAAAAGAAACAAGAAGAAAGAGAAAAAAATTAAGTGCTTGAAAAGCGAAAACAAATGTGAAAGTATTTTTCAAAATTCAAAAGTTGACGAATCCAAATGAAGATAAATCAAGCAATGTGCTTAAGGGAAGAAAAAGGAAGAAATTGGTTAAAAAGGGTAAAAACTCAAGTTTGGGGGAAGTTCTTGGTGGGAGCTCACTCTAAGTAAGTTCAATCTTGTAATTAGAGTGAATGAATCTTTCATGATTGACTTTTTGTCCTACCATGGTCCCTAGCCCCATTACAACGTAAGGAAAGTCCTAATGATTTTAGGAGCAACTTTTCACAATTAGAGGAGAGTGGAAATAGAAAATAGCTTATGGAATAATAGGATCAATAGCTCAAGTGCATGCCTGTGGTTTCATGGTGAGAGCAATAATGTGGTGGCCATAAAGATTTGATAAGTAGTGGGACAAGTAAGTTATGAATGTGTAGGTCTCAAAATAATAGCTACACGTATAATTGTCCTAAGCCACATCAATTTTCTTGACTTTCATTCAATCTCTTGATATTTCCTCAACAGAATGTTAATATAGACTATTAAAATATGTGTGAGGGGTTCCTTGCTTGAGGAGAAGCAAGAATATAATTTTGGGGGCAATTGGTTAGTGGATATTGTGCTCACATTTTCGTATAATTTTGAGCATATTTGTGTATGTATTTGTCTCCATTTGAATTATTTTTAAGTTTCTTATGTATGAAAAATTTGTGAAATGTCAAAAGGAAGCCAACGGAACATATCTCGAGTAAATCAGAGCTAAAATAAATAAAATAGCCCAAAATAGCTAAATGCAGAAGTAGAAGCCATATGGCACCAATCACTATAGCCAAGGTGCTACATTTCTGGGTTGAACGCCTCAACAACTGGATCGAGCACCAGGGCACTCATCCATGCTCATCCAGTGCCTCGGCAACCAAACTCAGTGCAGGAGCGCTGGCGGCACATAAAAAAACGAAAATGTGACGCCACAGAGAGTATCCGGCGCCACATGGCATTAGGTACTGCAGTGCTGTTTCAGTTCCTGACTTTGCGCAACAGAACCAGTGCGTGCTACAGTGCCCACATGTGCCACAGTTCCCGATGCCATAGAATTGTGGCAACGCCATATGGTGCCGGACAATGCTTATAAAAGGCCGTTTCTGGTAATGCTTAACCCCATCTAGGAATGGAAACAAAAAGAGTGAAGTCAATTTGGGGGCAATTTTGCGCGAGACTTGGGATCTACTAGAGGTCCAAATCATTTATTTGAAGCCACTGGAGGAGGAGATTCGATCCGGGAGGACGTTTCTTGCCAAATGAGCTATCTTTTATGAGTTTCTTCTACCCCTATTTCACTTCTCCACCATCTTGTGCATGTATTTTATGCTTCCATTACAAGGCTGCAGTAGCTTAGTAAGCTGGTGTTAGGCATAATCAAGCTTTCAGTGTGAGTGACCGTTGGAGGGCTAAGTACATGAAGAGATTGAATCTCGGAGTGTAAATCTTATTGTTTTGTTAAAACCGAGAAGGTACACGAAACAATACCATCACTAAGTGTGTGATCCCCAAATCCACTGCAAGCGCATAGTGGCAAATGAGGGCTGCGCCAGTAGACTTCGAGAGAAGCTGTAGGTAGAATAGGGCTAAAGATAGAAACACGGTCCTATCGCCTCAAGGGAGGGGTACATATATCTATTTCCTGATTTGGTAAGTGTTCGATAAAACGCCCAATTAAAGGGCTTCAGCTAGTATATAGAGCAGAGTAGTTAGTCACACCCCTGGTGCGTAATTGAGTCCCCCAAATCCAACTCATAGTAGGATTAGGATTAGTTTAAGTTTAGTTTTATTTCAAATTCTTCTTAGATTATCTTTGCTCGATTTTGGTAAAAGGACACAATTATAGTATTCAATCCCACTTCTCTGTGGATTCTTCCTACACTCTCCAGTGTTTTACTTGGTACAATGTGTGCTCTTGCGCATGCGTTGCTAAATCTACTTAGGTATGGAGTAGGCTATTCATTCCCATGTGCATATTCGGGTGTGTGATCGCTCGGCACTTGACCACTTTCCTCTGTAAAAAACTCATATCAACCAACATTGTGGCACTGGTGTGGACACCTTGTGCCGTCGGCGACTATGATCTTCTCTTCTATTGTGACACCATGGCCACAGTTCTGGCGCCATGTAGCGACACTGCTGTGACTTCCTCTGATCACTTGGCACCAGGACTTTTGCTTTGGTTCTGCTTCACTCTGAATTGGGATGTTTTTGGCCTGAATTTGCAAAGTTGAGCTCGTTCCACTTGGTGTTTTCATCGTTTTCACACTTGAACCTACTAATAAACACCAAAAGAAAGTCAAAAATAGACTCAATTTATAGCAATTCATGTGCTAAATATAAAGCATATTTTATAATCATCAACTCCACTGTGTTAGAGCTTGTTTTAGGATTGGCATGTGCTGGATTGCATGTTAATTTTACAATCAAATTTCTTATTTTCGATTGGTTTGATATAGACATTGGGAATACAATTTTAGTAGTTCATTCATTAAGTCCCAGTGGAGTGGAACTGGTCTTACCATTATATTACTTGTGGTGACATGTATGTTTGCGTATGAGTGAACCTACGTATAAGTGGTTCTGAGCCCAACAAATTTATGGCGCCATAGCCGGGCATTTAATTTGAATTGATACGAATACCAATCTCAATAGCTATAATCTAGTCATAGAGTTGGGATAATTAGCATTACCTTGCATGATTGTGTGATTTAATTGATGAAGTTTGTTAAATGATTTGTGCTTTTGTTTGAGTTTGAGTTAGTTGATTTTCATTTTTTTTAGAAGTTGACTAGTTTATCCAATCACTTCTCTCTCTTACAGTTTATGCAACCAGGAAGAAGTTTTGCACGGCTACCTTACGACCCACAAATTGAGAGAACCTTTAGTTCTAGTCTGACGTAGAAGCAACAAGTCAATAGAGGGACTACACACTAGAATTAGAAGGCCCATGGTTCAAGCAAACAATTTTGGGATCAATCCTTCTAATAGTTAGATGATCCAAACCTTAGTGCAGTTTGGAGGACTGCCCATTAATGATTAGAACTTGCATATATTCGACTTCCTTGAGATACGTAACATATTTAACAATAATGGGGTCTCAGATTATATGATAAGGCTTCAGTTGTTTCCATTCTCACTGAGAGACAAGGCCAAACATTGGCTAAATTCTTTGCCACCAGGGTCAATTACAACCTGGAATGATTTGGCACAAAAATTTCTTTCCAAGTACTTCCCACCAGCCAAAACTTCAAAATTGAGAAATGATTTTAATTTGTTCACCCAAAGGAAACTGGAGTGGTCTCAGGATTAAGGAGTTGTTAAGAAAGTGCCATCATAAATCCAAATCCAAGTGGTCCCTGGTGCACAGCTTCTATAACGGGCTACTAAATCAAACCCAAACAATTATAGATGCAGCCGCGGGTGGTGCACTGATGAACAAATCCGTAGATGAGGAATACAAATTGTTGGAGAATGTGGTAGTAAACATCTACCAGTGGCAATCTGAGATAATGAGAGTCATCTAGGACCATGGACCGAGAGTCAGTTGGAATGTTTGAAGTACAGTCTACTGGCTCAGTTAGAAGCCTTGTCCAAAAAGGTAGACAACCTCAGTATGTATGCCATCCAAAGCCCTTTTGAGAGTTGTGATAGCAGTGGCGGTGTTGGTCATGGGAGCGAAGTGTGTCCTTCCACAATTGAGAGTGTCCACTTTGCAAGGAATAGGCAAGGACAAAATAAGCCATACTCAAACACCAATAATCCAAGTTGGAGGAAGAACCTAAACTTTGGATGGAGAAATGACAATGGGGCCACAACAGCACCCAAGCAACTAAAACTTCCTGGTTTTGTTCAACAAGATAAGTTTCAACCTCAGCCACAAGCTGAGAAGAAATCTCCTACTGAGGAGTTGTTACTCAAAATGGTACAAAGTCATGATGCTTGCCTCTGAAAAATATAGATACAACTCGGTCAACTAGCCAAGGCCATAGGAACTCGGCCTCTAGGGTCTCTTCCTTGTGACATGTTGCTCGTCAAACCATGCCTAAGTAGATTTGGTGCAGCATGCACAAGTGCACACATCTTAACAAGTAATACACTGAAGAGTCCTAGCGATCCCACAGGGAAGTAGGAGATTAAATCCCATAATTGTGTCCGTTTAACTATATCTAGCCAATGCAAATGAAATAAAAATTAAAACTAAACTAATTGTAAAAGAAATATAAACTAACCCTAAATTATGACTCAGACTTGGGAGGATATGGTTGAGCACCAAGGGATGTAAGTGCACACTTCTTTGCTTTATATTCGCTCAATTCCCTCAGTCAGGCTTTTTGCCAACCACTTGTGGCCCAAGGAACTACAGTGGTCGTGAGACTCTCGAATCCATCACAACCGTGCCCACTACACTTAACTCCACATCTCTCGGTTTGAGCTAATTTTAGCCGACATTTTGCACCTAGCCTAATACACACATACGACAGTAACTTATCGCTAATCTTACCCACAAATCCACTATCGAGCCCCTCCAAGAAAGTAGGATCGTACACTGCATAACACGAATCAACCCCAAATTAGCCTCTTAGGATTTGTCTATCTACACTCTTGGGATCATTAAGGGTTCCAAATCTTCTATTAATTGTTTGTTAGGCAATTAATCGAGCACTTAGCATATGCTAGACATACAAACATGCAAGACTGCCTCAAATGAAGTGAAATTAACTAATAAATTAGACAAAGAACAATAATTATAATCCCTTATGGGCTACTATCACAAATATATAAATATCATCATGTATACAAACTTAAACAATAATTTCAACCTAATACATGCATAAAATTATATAAAAGAGACAAATAAAGTAGGAAGAACTCATGTGAAATACACTCGAATCCCCAAATCATCCTACCATAGTGATTCTCGAACTTTGGACCCTTCAAATCAGCATTTGGAGCTCTTCCTAGTCCTAGATCTCGCCCAAAATTGCACCAAAATCTATCTCTGGCATCTCTCCTCCGCACCGGAAGGCTCTCCCCAACACTTTGCCATGATTTTCTTTGTGCACTCGACTTTAAAAATTCCTTTCTTGTAAGAGTTCGGTGTGAATTAGAGAAAAGGAAAGCTTTGTAAGAAAGTGGGTGTAATGGGAAAAAAAAGTTACATAATGGATTTATTTTTAGTGGGTTGTGGCTCGGTTTCAGAGTTTTCCACTTAAACTCTTTTGTTATGTTGGTTGTTTCCTTGTTTTAATTTCTAATTTATTTGCTTGACCTTAGGGGTGAATGTGGAATTAAATTTCCATCATCTATTTCCCTTTCCACTTGTTCCTATGGGTTTTCTGAAACATAATATTTTTTAAAGGGTCAAGTGATCGTGAAAGAAGCCATGTTAGCAACCTTTTTCATAGCTTTCCTGATTTCCTTGGTTTTCCTTATTCCCCTCATATGTGCACCTATTTTACAAGACCTATGGCTACCGCGTGTTTGGCTAATGTCAGAGTTTAGTCCCACACAAATAAATGAGCGGAATAGATCCTAACTTATTAGTTGGAAAAATGTTTCTTAGCTTTAACTAGTCATTTTGGGATGGACCTTGGACCCAAATTTACATGGTATTAGAGTGGGTACTCGTATGTGGGAGCCAAAAAGAACGTCCACACACGTGGGGGAGTGTTAGAGTTTAGTCCCACATAGATAAACGAGTGGAATAGATCCAGGATTATTAGTTAGAAAAAGGTATCCTAAATGTGGCTATTCATTTTGGGGTGGAACCGGGCTCAACCTTAACAGCTAAGCTCTTTGTGGCTAAAAACTGCTTCTCGGGTGAAAGAGTTGATTATGGATAACATATATGTATTGAAATGGGAGATTTCAATGATTTGAAAGAGCCCAACACGAAACTTTTCCAAAGCAAAGTCTTTCAAAGAGTATCTCAAAGAGTCATCTACCAAAAAAAACTTAATCAAAGGCTGCCTCTACATGAAATATTTTTATTAGTGATTTTTCCAAGAAGAAAAGTAACATACTTTTATAGATCAGAAAAATAGCATCTTTTTTATATTTTTAAGGGCTTAGATTAACATGTACATGGGATAGGTATTACGCATAGGTGCAGCTAGCATTACTCTTTTATTTTGTAAAATCCTATATTCTAAAGGATAACGCCTAGGCATCAAAGGTTTAGATTAACAAGTACGTGGGATAAGTATTGTGTATAGGTGCAGCTAGTATTTTCCTTTAAAAAATTGAACTAATCATTGAACCGGCAAAACATCTAATTTTGGTGGAACCGGTTCAATCGGGTTCAACTGGTGGTTGAACCGGGTTAGTGAGTTGTGAATACCTGCAGATATTGAGAGGTAAATATCCTGTCTTTAAGGTTTTAAACCCCTTGTTTTTTGGGCCAATGGAAACTGGAACCGGTGGACCAGTTCCGTTAGCTCAATGGCTCAATTGTTGAACGAAGAGATCGGCTGGGTCATCCGGTTTTTTCCTTTGAAAAATTATCATACAAACCGAACCATCTGAAACACCGATCCAATTGAACCGGGTCGATTTGATTTTCAAAACTTGTAATTATGTGATCCATCATACGGGATCCTAATTAGATACCTAACAAAAGTTATAGCAATTTGATTTTAATTGTTGCCACCCTTCAAACATACCTACTCATATTTTCTCCACAAATCCACGTATATAATAAAAGTCAGTGTTTTCATCTTAATTTATATGCATAAGAAAAGAGAAGAGGCAGTGTGCGGCATGACAGAAGTGAAGACGAGGAACAGATGCACCTCCTCTCTAACTCGAAATCCAGAAATCCTTTTTGAATGCGTACAGCAGAATGTGTGAAAATCCGACAATATATAGATCCAGCTCAACTTAGAGTCCCATATTAGCTAAAAAACAATACTGGCTAATGTTGGAAGGACCAAAAAAAAAGATAAAAAAAATAAAACTGGCTTCGTCTGTTAAAGGAATGCCAGATCGGCGGATATTCTAAACACTGTAACTTGAAAAAGCAGTCCCACATCTCCTCATGAATGAAAACTTACAGATCATCACGAGACCAGAAGTCTCTCATTACATAACTGTGTAAATGTTAAATAAGAAAGATACCTAACTATAGCTTCTCTCGCTATTGCTCTTATTTTTTAAAACAAACTGCAGACCTAAACTAAAAAATCCAAGCCCTGCCGTAAAGTATACCCCCAGTATCACAAATTCTTTTTGCCTTTATTTCATAAGCTGCAACATTAGTATACAACATAAATGAACCTGAAAACCACTACAGGCCACTTCCTCTGCTCAGCCCAGATTAAACAAAATTACTAACTCCTCGAAGCTTTAATTTGTAAGACGCGTAGAAGCTTCAACTTAAGCTATTTATCATCAAATTCTGGTACAGGCAACGTGTAGCAAAAAAACAACGTGGTCTCCTTGTGACTGTTCTCAGGGTTGACCGTGGCTGGAATTAAGTTTGTGGAAGAATGTTTTAGATGCCTCGTACGTTGACCAGCAGATTGCCGCTGCAGGTGCATGAAAAAGCATACGGGGCTTCCAACCTCTAAGCAATCCAACATATCCATCCTTCTGAATTATGCTTCGAATGACCTCCGTAATCGAACCATTAGTAAATCTATCACACCCACATACACCCTGCACCAAACATATAGAGTGACAAGTTTATATTTTCTTATCAAACATTTGATTCTTATTTTATAAAGGAAATACTATCTAAGTTGCATTCTTCAAAATGAAAGGACTCGTGGAAACAGAAAACTAAGTCCATCATATGAATCATACATATGGTTCTTGTGAACCTGAGCAAAGCTCAGTGGTCGCATAGGGGAGTTTGTAATGGGATGTTTTGGGTTCAAGTCTCCTGAGGAGCATAGGCGTTTGAGTCAAACAAATTTAGCTATCAGAAAACAAAACCATAGGTTTTTCGCAGTATTGGGTAAACGCCTTGATGATATCATAAATACTGGCCTAAGACTATATTTAACATGTTTTAGACGAATATATCCTGTTAATTTCTACAATAGAGACATGGTGTCTTAATGCTTTCATTAGTATAATAGACAATTGTTCTACACACCACGAAAAGAAGGAATTTGAGATAAATGTTGCAAAGGTAATCAGGAAGAAAGTGGATGGTAGTATCAAGAATTTGATTTACAGAATATTGTAGCTACAAGATCCTAAATAGCACACTATCAGCATCCAAGAACTTCAGAAAGATATTTGATCACATCAGGATACATTCCAATCAAATTTGCTATGATTGGAAGACAGTATTCACGACAGCAAAAATGTTAAGCACCAGTAAGAGTAAAATTCTCTACACCACATGTAGATATTGCAGTATTTCAGGTAATAGGTCTAAGTTGGGGTGCATATGATAAACATGACTAGCCATGTTAAAATCCAACTAAAGCTCAGTAGGATCCATGCCAGAGGAAAAACTTAGTCCGGATAAATGGGATGACTCAAGTATTGTTGAACCAAAGAAGCACAAGGTTTTTGGCTAGATGTAAATTTAAAATCAGGAATTAAGGATTGGTCCTTCAGCTAAATGCCACATTGAATGAAGCAGGGAAGTGGTTGTTCAAGTCTCATAGGCATAAGGAGTTTTGACACCCCAACAAAAAGTTAACTTCAAGTGTTTCTATTTGACAAACAAAGAAGTAAAGTAACAGAAAACAAACAAACAAACAACAATACAAACAAATAAAAAAACAAACAAAGGAAAAACGAAGAAACAATACAAACAGAAACAAACAACGGAACAAAGAAACAAAAAAACAGAGACAAAAAAAAAAAAACAAAAACCTAGGACACAGGATCTTCTCACTAAACCAATTACAAGCTTCATATACCCCCACAAAATTTGCCTAAGTATACAGAACTAAATAGTAAAATCTACTCATTTAAATATATTTAGAGATGTACCAAGCATTCAAATGATGTGACTGTACCGAATATTTTGCTTAATGATAAAATCAACCTCATAATCAGCAATGCAAAATGTGGGGTAAACTATTCTGATACAGATACAGAGATCAAGCCAGATGAGCAAACATCATCATATCACTGAGCAACTAGATAATCATATAAAATATCTGAATTTCAAGAAGAAAAAAAAAACCTCTGCAAAGTGCAAGAAGCTCATATACCAGATGAAATTCAAAGGAACAAGTACCAAAAGTATGCAATTACTGAGAAAATTGTATCACCAAGCTGTGTACTTAGACCTAAAACGATTTCTCTGCTTATTTAAAATTACATTGGATTTATAAAAATAAAATAATGATGCACTACCTGAAACTAATGTTGAAGAAAATGTGAAAGTTAGAAAAATAAACTATGTTATCCATAAGCATTGAAAGTATAGGAGAGAATGAAGCAGAATAAAAAGGGGAAAACTGAAAGGATACATGTTTCTAATTTTGAAGGTACTATTTTATAAAAGTTCTATTCCTGTATTCCTTTACAGAGAGAGTCGCGAGTAGTGAAACTGAGCATAGCTCAGTGGTAACATAGAGGTTTGTGTTGCGGGAGGTCTTGAGTTCAAGTCTCTTGGAATACCAATTTTGGGCTATTGTAGCCACTGTATTAATCCCACATGAAATGGAATCAAACTCTTCAAAGAAAAAAAAAACCTCTGCAAAGTGCAAGAAGCTCATATACCAGATGAAATTCAAAGGAACAACTACCGAAAGTATGCAATTACTGAGAAAATTGTATCACCAAGCTGTGTACTTAGACCTAAAACGATTTCTCAGCTTATTTAAAATTACATTGGATTTGTAAAAATAAAATAATGATGCACTACCTGAAACTAATGTTGAAGAAAATGTGAAAGTTAGAAAAATAAACTATGTTATCCATAAGCATTGAAAGTATAGGAGAGAATGAAGCAGAATAAAAAGGGGAAAACTGAAAGGATACATGTTTCTAATTTTGAAGGTACTATTTTATAAAAGTTCTATTCCTGTATTCCTTTACAGAGAGAGTCGCGAGTAGTGAAACTGAGCATAGCTCAGCGGTACCATAGAGGTTTGTGTTGCGGGAGGTCTTGAGTTCAAGTCTCTTGGAATACCAATTTTGGGCTATTGTAGCCACTGTATTAATCCCACATGAAATGGAATCAAACTCTTCAAAGAAAAAAAAAACCTCTGCAAAGTGCAAGAAGCTCATATACCAGATGAAATTCAAAGGAACAAGTACCAAAAGTATGCAATTACTGAGAAAATTGTATCACCAAGCTGTGTACTTAGACCTAAAACGATTTCTCAGCTTATTTAAATTACATTGGATTTATAAAAATAAAATAGTGATGCACTACCTGAAACTAATGTTGAAGAAAATGTGAAAGTTAGAAAAATAAACTATGTTATTCATAAGCATTGAAAGTATAGGAGAGAATGAAGCAGAATAAAAAGGGGAAAACTGAAAGGATACATGTTTCTAATTTTGAAGGTACTATTTTATAAAAGTTCTTTTCCTGTATTCCTTTACAGAGAGAGTCGCGAGTAGTGAAACTGAGCATAGCTCAGTGGTAACATAGAGGTTTGTGTTGCAGGAGGTCTTGAGTTCAAGTCTCTTGGAATACCTATTTTGGGCTATTGTAGCCACTGTATTAATCCCACATGAAATGGAATCAAACTCTTCAAAGAAAAAAAAAAAAAACCTCTGCAAAGTGCAAGAAGCTCATATACCAGATGAAATTCAAAGGAACAAGTACCAAAAGTATGCAATTACTGAGAAAATTGTATCACCAAGCTGTGTACTTAGACCTAAAACGATTTCTCAGCTTATTTAAAATTACATTGGATTTGTAAAAATAAAATAATGATGCACTACCTGAAACTAATGTTGAAGAAAATGTGAAAGTTAGAAAAATAAACTATGTTATCCATAAGCATTGAAAGTATAGGAGAGAATGAAGCAGAATAAAAAGGGGAAAACTGAAAGGATACATGTTTCTAATTTTGAAGGTACTATTTTATAAAAGTTCTTTTCCTGTATTCCTTTACAGAGAGAGTCGCGAGTAGTGAAACTGAGCATAGCTCAGTGGTAACATAGAGGTTTGTGTTGCGGGAGGTCTTGAGTCAAGTCTCTTGGAATACCAATTTTGGGCTATTGTAGCCACTGTATTAATCCCACATGAAATGGAATCAAACTCTTCAAAGAAAAAAAAAACCTCTGCAAAGTGCAAGAAGCTCATATACCACATGAAATTCAAAGGAACAAGTACCAAAAGTATGCAATTACTGAAAAAATTGTATCACCAAGCTGTGTACTTAGACCTAAAACGATTTCTCAGCTTATTTAAAATTACATTGGATTTATAAAAATAAAATAATGATGCACTACCTGAAACTAATGTTGAAGAAAATGTGAAAGTTAGAAAAATAAACTATGTTATCCATAAGCATTGAAAGTATAGGAGAGAATGAAGCAGAATAAAAAGGGGAAAACTGAAAGGATAAATGTTTCTAATTTTGAAGGTACTATTTTATAAAAGTTCTCTATTCCTGTATTCCTTTACAGAGAGAGTCGCGAGTAGTGAAACTGAGCATAGCTCAGTGGTAACATAGAGGTTTGTGTTGCGGGAGGTCTTGAGTGCAAGTCTCTTGGAATACCAATTTTGGGCTATTGTAGCCACTGTATTAATCCCACATGAAATGGAATCAAACTCTTCAAAGAAAAAAAAAAAAACCTCTGCAAAGTGCAAGAAGCATTATACCAGATGAAATTCAAAGGAACAAGTACCAAAAGTATGCAATTACTGAGAAAATTGTATCACCAAGCTGTGTACTTAGACCTAAAACGATTTCTCAGCTTATTTAAAATTACATTGGATTTATAAAAATAAAATAATGATGCACTACCTGAAACTAATGTTGAAGAAAATGTGAAAGTTAGAAAAATACACTATGTTATCCATAAGCATTGAAAGTATAGGAGAGAATGAAGCAGAATAAAAAGGGGAAAACTGAAAGGATAAATGTTTCTAATTTTGAAGGTACTATTTTATAAAAGTTCTCTATTCCTGTTTTCCTTTATAGAGAGAGTCGCGAGTAGTGAAGCTGAGCATAGCTCAGTGGTAAAATAGAGGTTTGTGTTGCGGGAGGTCTTGAGTTCAAGTCTCTTGGAATACCAATTTTGGGCTATTGTAGCCACTGTATTAATCCCACATGAAATGGAATCAAACTCTTCAAAAAAAAAAAAAAAAACCTCTGGAAAGTGCAAGAAGCTCATTTACCAGATGAAATTCAAAGGAACAAGTACCAAAAGTATGCAATTACTGAGAACATTGTATCACCAAGCTGTGTACTTAGACCTAAAACGATTTCTCAGCTTATTTAAAATTACATTGGATTTATAAAAATAAAATAATGATGCACTACCTGAAACTAATGTTGAAGAAAATGTGAAAGTTAGAAAAATAAACTATGTTATCCATAAGCATTGAAAGTATAGGAGAGAATGAAGCAGAATAAAAAGGGGAAAACTGAAAGGATAAATGTTTCTAATTTTGAAGGTACTATTTTATAAAAGTTCTCTATTCCTGTATTCCTTTGTAGAGAGAGTCGCGAGTAGTGAAGCTGAGCATAGCTCAGTGGTAAAATAGAGGTTTGTGTTGCGGGAGGTCTTGAGTTCAAGTCTCTTGGAATACCAATTTTGGGCTATTGTAGCCACTGTATTAATCCCACATGAAATGGAATCAAACTCTTCAAAAAAAAAAAACCTCTGGAAAGTGCAAGAAGCTCATTTACCAGATGAAATTCAAAGGAACAAGTACCAAAAGTATGCAATTACTGAGAACATTGTATCACCAAGCTGTGTACTTAGACCTAAAACAATTTCTCAGCTTATTTAAAATTACATTGGATTTATAAAAATAAAATAATGATGCACTACCTGAAACTAATGTTGAAGAAAATGTGAAAGTTAGAAAAATCAACTATGTTATCCATTAGCATTGAAAGTATAGGAGAGAATGAAGCAGAATAAAAAGGGGAAAACTGAAAGGATAAATGTTTCTAATTTTGAAGGTACTATTTTATAAAAGTTCTCTATTCCTGTATTCCTTTACAGAGAGAGTCGCGAGTAGTCAAGCTGTGCATAGCTCAGTGGTAGCATAGAGGTTTGTGTTGCGGGAGGTCTTGAGTTCAAGTCTCTTGGAATACCAATTTTGGGCTATTGTAGCCACTGTATTAATCCCACATGAAATGGAATCAAACTCTTCAAAACAAAAAAAACAAAAAAGTCACGAGTAGTAGCCCATTGAGTCAATCAGTCCCAATTACTTTCCCAGTGTGTCATCAAGGAGTTGTTATGAAAGAGTTTAGTAAGTGTCACTCCAATAAAAAAACATGTCAACAAGGAGCAATTAAAAAAGCATTTAGGTAGTAGTGTCAATCCCTTTAGGGAAGACATAAAGGCAGTTTCTATTTTAGTCAACTACTTAGATTTTTGTCCTATAGTAGAATTCTATTCCTATAGTTTTTCGAATTTCTTTAACTGGTGTCTCATTCGGGAAAGGTTGCCTACTCGTGACCTGTTGGAGAGAAGAGGAATGCAACTTGCAAGCACCCTGTCCCTTATGCCACCATGAAGCTGAAACAGTCAATCACTTGCTTCTCCATTGCAACTTTATTTGGAGGATTTGGGAATCCCTCCTACATATGTTTGGCCAGGTAATTGTCATCCCTAAGGAGTTAACTGGGCTGTTTTCTCTAGTCGGGTCCCTTGGCTTGGGCAAAAAGGGCAGAACTATGTTTAGTTCTTGTTTGGGATACATACCATGGAGCATATGGAAGGAACACAACAACAGGGTTTTTCACAACAAGGCCAGGCATTGGAAGGACATTACCTATAGTATCCTACATCATATTGTGGGGTGGCTTAAATTGCAATCCTCATTCCGAGGGATTGGTGCTGATATTATCTGGAAGTCATGGAAGGATCATGCCTATGAAGCCCATACTGAAAAAAAAAAAAAAAAAAAGAGTGGGTGCCTCCTCCGGATCAGTCCTACAAACTGAATTTTGATGGATCATCTCTCGGTAATCCGGGACCAGCCGGGATTGGAGGACTCATCAGAGACTCAAAAGGGGATACCATCCTAACTTATGCCGGACCAATTGGCCACAATGATTCCACCACAGTCGAAGCACCAAGTCTATTACAAGGGCTGAAATTCTTCAAAAGTTTGAATGTCTCGAGGCCACTTCATGTTGAAGGAGATTCACTAGTCATCATCTCTTGGTGTCAAGGGAAGTCCAAGCCTCGATTTATCTTATTTGGTGACTTGTTGGTCACACGTACTTAGGAGTGCTAATGGCAAAGCTGATCTACTTGCCAAGCAAGGGGTACAGGAACAGCACATTGTTGTTTCGGTACCTTAAGCTAGTGTATTTTTGCCCACCTTGCGGCAAGTGTAATTCTTTTTGAAATGAAATAAAATCACAACTTTCAAAAAAAAAAGTTTAGGAAGTCAATCAAGCTTGTTAGAATGTGATTGATTGGTTAGTTGTTTTGCAAGAGCAAAAATGCTAAGTGCATCCGTCCCTCCCATTGAATACAATCTGAATAAAAAGAAGGCTTTATACCCCAAACTATGAGCGTACAATGGCACACCGTTTTACCAGCCCAAGGGCATTCAAGGCAAGTTAAGGGGGAATCACAATAAAATATAAAGGATATTCCAATCTCCCAATTGGACTGGATCCATGTCTCAGCAAGTTGCCTAACAATGCTCTAACATGTCCAGAGAAGAAGATCCGTACCCAACCACCACCACAACAGGCAACCCGTCGTGTTTTTTTTTTTTTTTTTTTTTTATAAAGGATTGTTTCTCATATATTTGCATTGTAAAAGAAGTAATTTCCACAACATAGTTTCTGCACTAAGCTTTCAAGAAACATAATAGAAAAACATAAAAAACCCTGTTTGAAACCAAGCAAATATGTGTGGGTGTGGGGGGTGGAGGAGGGGGGGTTCATTCTGCCATAAGGGAGATGAACACCAAAATACCAAAGATAAAACTACATATGAGATATGATTAGAACAAGAAATGAGCTCAAATAGCAATTCGGAAGACCTGTCCCAGGAGAATAGCATAGTGTTGCAACCTAATTTGGCAAGGACATAAAGGTTTTGGAGTCTTCTTATCTTTTACAAATTTTGGATAGTACTCTAGAATTTCTACTATTGTTGTTGGAATACCAGTTTTTTCTCTCCTACTTTTGCCGAAAATAATTCTTAGTGTTTTTCACTTGAGCTAGCTACAGTTAATTACAAAATAACTTTTGATATTCAAGCTCTTCCACTAAAATTAAAATCCAGGAATTCCCAAAAGTTCAGAAGGCAGTGGTTTTATTGAATTAAATAATAGCTAACAAAATATATATTTGTCAGGCGGACCAATATAACATAGACGTTGGAAATCTCTGTGTTCCATGACACAAAGACCACTTACTTGTAGCAGAAAGCACCTGGACTTGATCTAGGGAATATATTTGGCCATTTAATTCTGTGTTTTCAAAAGAAGAGTGTCGCACAGCATAATTTCATAAGCATTCAAAGTAGTTTAGGATAGCAACATGGTTTTACCCATTGCATAACCTACTATTAATACGAAGAATGAAATGAATAGCTGGTTATAGGTTTTATATATCAAGTTGCAATGTTGAAGCTATGGTATATGCATTTTATCCTCCATCCTGCAATCTTTACATGCCTAAGATCTCTCAACTTCAGTGCTTTGATCTCATTCAGCCAAGGAGTTCTCTCAACTTCACTACTCTTATACAGATGCAAACCAGGATAAGACTGCTTCTCCTTGCTATCCCAAGCCTTGTCATAATTGGTTCGGCCTCCTCTACAGGTGGGCATTCCAAACCTCCAACTTGACAGCAATTTCTGCATTAATCCTGTCTTGCTGTCTTTTGGGAATCTTTCAGGACGACAATGATGATCTCCTACTCTCTTAAGTTGGTGGGAGGTATTGAGTTCTAGTCTCCCTAGCGGCATGAGGCCAGAAGCATTAATGCCAATACACTATCTAAAAAAGGGGAAAAAACGAAAAGTAAAGGAAATCAGACAAGCAGAGAAGAACCAGCAACATGAATAGCTTACATTATCTCAAAAACAACTTTATGACTTCTAAAAATTAAATACTACATTCCAGATCACTTAAAACTAGTTATAGTTCAGCAGATAGCTTCATTTTAGCTTACTGAATATTATGAAAGCAAATGGAGAAGAAGTAATGCTCTAGCAACCACCAACCACCAATCATCACTTAAAGAAAAGAAGCTCCAGAGGCCTGTACTTATTTATTAATATTACAACATCTTAAAAAGATAAATAACAAATCAAGACTTTATTTCTTAGGAAGGTCAAATACAGTTTTAAATATAAATTGTTTTGTTACATGAATACTCTAGCAAGTACTAGAAGAGAACAACATGGGTTTATTTTCCACCAAAGGCCAATAAATTTGAAAATATAAAACATGACCAAGTGAACAACTTACTAAGTGGAAACAATGTCAAGATAATTACCGAGAAAATCATAATAGGATACTCCTTAAACAAAAAGTGATCTAGTGTTCGTAGTAATTTTCCTAGGGTGGGCAAAACTTCATAGAGAAATAGACAACATACATACCTGGCACTAATTATAATTTATATCCACACCTTCATACAAATGTAATCTAGTATTTTTTGGCAATAGCAATATTCCTAGAGTGAGCAAAACTTCATTGAGAAATAACCAACATGAATACCTGGCAATAACTATAATTTACAATGCACACATCACAACTGGATTTTTTGCAAGAGAAGTCATAGGGTAGTTATATTTCATATATTATATCAACTCATTTTTCTTGCATTCGATTCGGTGATCAACTTTACAAACGTTCATAGGAGTATGGATGCAGAAACACGGATTTAAGTCAGAAGAAGCATGGTTAGAATTTGTATCATAGGGACATAATACAAACTCATGGTCGCTAACAAATAACAAAGGTCAGGTACGCACAAGAGCTGGATGAGAAAAATTCAGAATGGCTGAAAGACGCTGAACTAAATAGCAATTAACATCAAGCCATACCTGGCACTGCAGCTGAGTTTTCACAACATCCAACGGAGTTGTAATTCCAGCAGCCACAGCTCCCGCTGCAGCCCCTGCAGTGGCATGAACCACCAACTGCTCATCGTCAGCGCTGTCTGGATCAATCTCCATGAGCGCACGTTTGGTTGCCTCGTATGTGGCAAAGTGCACCGCAGTAAACGGTGCATTCATGAGGACTGTGGTACGATACGAAGCGTAAAAAGCTCTGAATCCTTCATCCCGCATGACCTGCTTTACACAATGGGCGACCCCTTTATAGGGGCTGTCTCGAAGCTGCAGCCTCTGTTTAACCACGTCCATGGGGGTGAAAACAGCATCACTGGCAACAGTGGCAAAGACCCCAGATAAGGCATGGGCAGCAGAATTGTTAGAATTAGGATTCGATAAAAACTGCTTCGAAAACTCGTAGACGGAGAAGTAGACAGCATGAGCTGGAGCAGCACCGAGGGCCATGGCAGGGATGCCGCGGAAGAATGCTCCTGGACCCTCGGACTGAAGTATGGAACGAATGACCTGGCGGAGGCCGAGGGGAACCACTCCCGGGCATGCCTGCATTCGGGTCTTGAGCGTATCAACCGGGAACATAGCGGTATGCTCGACGCAGCCTGCAACGGAGCCGGAGACCATGAATTGCCAAGAGTACAGGCCATCATGGGCGGTGGGACCCTTGGCGAAGTCAGGCGACGGCGGCGGCGCAACCTGGCGGAAATCTGGATTGCTGCGGAACTGAGGGGAGGCGTCTGTCATGATATAAACCCACAATCTGCAAACTGGGGATTCTAAATGAATAAATAGCAAGAAAATTAGGTTTTGGAGATCGCTTTCGGAAGAGGCACAAAGAGGTTGTCGCCATTCATAATAATTTAACAAGGGATTGAGATTTTCTGGCGTCGTGGAAAGACGCCTCTTCTCACATCTAGAGAGAGAAAGCGACGGAAGTGAGACCAGAAAAAGATTGTCTTGGCAGACAAAGAAATGAAGGGACCTTAAGACAGACGCAGAAGTTTTATCTATATAGTAATATTGAAGGGAAGAGCTTTCTTCTTTTTCTCCCTTTCCGTTCAAAAATAGAGCAAATAGCCGGAAAACAGAACAAGCATATGAAAACTGAGACTAACTGAGTCAGAGAGGAAAACAAGGAGGTCGATTCGTCGACTGCGACAATAGAGGAGAAGAAGGTGAGAACTGGGAAGGAAGGAGAAAGGACATGCTATAAGATGGGAAAGACTGGAAATAAGATCTCGTCTCAGCGCTCTAGAGAGAGATATATTACAGCACGAGGCCTCGGCAAATCGTTTGCCACGCAACTTTTCTTAATTACCACGAGAGGCAGATGAGAACCATAAAAAAAAATAAGCCACGTTGCATATAGGTCGATGGGGATCATGTGAACCGCCTCTCCCCAGTCTCTCTCCCTCGCTCGTTATCTTTCTATAAATCGATTTTATGAGGAACCATTTTTATGATGAGTCTCATGGGACACAATCAAGACTCCAAGACAATAGAAATGAGTCTTGGCAGAGATATAAGGTCCATAGTTAGTATCCTTGCTAATTGGGGTAACACAAGGAGGCTTCTCCAAGGCGACTCAATAATCTTATTTGGAAGTTTACATATTTATTTGACCGAAATGAGTCATATTTATAAGTTTTAAATAGTTGCTTGTATTTTATATATTTAGACTTCTTTATATAAGTCACGTTTTTCCTTGTTTCGTAAATTTGTCGGGTAGCCCTTACATTTAAGCCTAAAAGCGAAAGAATTGTTCAAAGTGATGTTATATATTTTTAGAGTAACAACGTAATTACTGCAAATTTTTACTTTCAAGAGTTTGCATCCTGATGTGACATCTGTGTGATATCTACTTGGGATCTAGTTGGGATTTACTTGGCACTCCAGGTAAGAGAAAATAGAAACGGTTTTAGCCTGCCGTAGATCCCAAACAAGGGGATAAAATCAATTTCGCACAAGATCGCCATCATCTTCTTCCTCCACAGGGGACGAGAGATGTCGCCGACACAAGGGGGAAGGAAGTGGTGGTGGCGAGCTACACGTGCAAAGCTGCAACTGGACAAGATGAAAAAACAGGTGTTCAGGCGCCGAGAAGAGTCGCCATCTCGGCGCTTGAACATGCATGCAGACTGTACAAGATAAAAAAACAAGTGTTCAGGCATTCAAAAGAGCCACTAGAACATGCACACAGACTGGTTTCTGCCTGGCCGCCGAAGCGACACTCCAAAAAAGGAGAAAGAAATATCCGCCATCTCGGATTTCGGACTTCGAAGAGAGTGAAAATGCGAAAGAACAATGAGAAAAGCTATTGGTTCAAAAACTGAGCTCGAGTAGAGAGACAGGGGAAAAGAATGTTGGACCTAGATGGTAAGAAAACACCTAATTATAAAGCAATCAGAAAAGAGAACACTTTTATTCAACTACAATAGGAAATCAAACAAGCTGACCAGTATTTTGTAATGAAGAAAATCTGCAAAAAAAGGGTTAGAACAATTTATAATATAGACATTTCTATTTCAAGTAACTTAATATAGGTTTGCTAACACGTACAACTATAAAATTAAAATTAATCAACAAGTCACGTAATAATTTTTTATACTAACAACATTCTGATCCATTCAAGATGTAAATTTACTTTGAAGAAGAAAGTTGCTGCCTTGTCAATTCAGCCTAATCAGAGTCCATTTGGATGATGTGAACTTTGTGGTGGTGCTGGTCATGGTGTCGAAGTCTGCACATCTATTGTGGAGACTATTCAGTATGCTCAAAATAGACTAGGACAATGAAACCCCTATTCCAACACCTATAATCCTAGATGAGGAACCACCCAAATTTTGGATAGAAAAATGACCAAGTGAATACCAACTCGTCAAATCAAGATGGCTACTAGAATTTTGGAAAGCAAGGAAGGTTCACAACTCAGCCCCAAGCTGAGAAAGGAAACTCCACGCATGAGTTGCTGCTAAAATGGTACAAAGCCATGTTGCATCCCTTCGGAATATTGAAGTCCAGGTAGGCCAATTGGTAAAGGCCATTGAGGAAGGATGAAAGGGTCTCTCCCAAGTGACACTGTGGAGAACCCGAACAAAGAAGAAGAGAAGGAAATATAGAATTACAATGTTGTGTTGTTAAAGGAGGCTCAAGTACAAATGCAAAGGGAAGAAGTGAACCTAGAGTTCACTCAAGAAGAAGAAGATGAGTATGATTCCATCCATTGGAAGAAAGGCAAGTTCCCCCTCCCCATGAATTTATTACAGAGGATCAGTTCACAACATCTCCCTTTGAGTGGGTTGAGATTGAAGAAGCTGACTCCTATGAAGAGGAGAGAAAGGAGGAAGAATTGGAAGACAGGTACCCGACAGCACAAAGAGGAATATTGAGGAAGAACTCCATGAAAAATCCATTTTGGATGAGCCGAACCGAGTCCTCCAATGCCATAAGAAGTAGAAGAAGATTGGCATTGGTCAAGTGAGGAAGAATCTGAGAAAAAGAAAGTTTGGCCACCACCTACGAGCAAAGAGCTAGAGGAAAAAGAGAATTCTAGTCTTTTGAAGCCATCAGAAGCTTCTGTAAGGCTTCATGTAGAGACCCTTACTTTGGAAGAGTTGGAAGAGAGATCCGGCCATGCTGAACCATCAAAACATGTGCTGGACGATCCTGATTCCCTATCCCTCAATCCATGAAGATGAAGACAATGGGGAGTCAAAAGGTGAAACACCCTTTAGAAGTGGCAAGAGGGTCATCAAGAATAGACCTCCAGTTAGAGGACTAGATCTGTGTGTTGTAAAGGGCCTTTTGCCCTATGAGGAAAGAAGGTGGTTATATATGGATGAGTGGTGTGAGTCCACCCAAGGAGTTACATCAAGCTCAGATCCCTACTTAATTGAGCATGGGAAGCATAGAGATGAGCAAATGAAAGAGCCCAAGAGGTTGGTGGAGGAGATTGGCATCCCACCAACCCAAAAATGAAAAGGGAAAAAGAAAGAACCTTCCCCTAAAGCAATGCTCAAGCCATCAGAGAAGACCAAAGGGGAAAGCTTGAAGTAAAGGGGACAAGTTGTAAGCTACAATGTCCCTTCCAACTCTAGGATAGGTGCAAGCACCACTAGAAAGTCTTACCAAAGACTTTATAAAACTGGTCCTGCTGGGAGGTAGACCATGCATTGTAACTAACATTTTTGGGAGATTTAGATTTACACATTATTTCAGTTTACAGACTTAGTTTTCGTAGAAGCATGCTTTGAACATACATATCAACCTGAATGAAGCTTGTTTGAGTCGAAATTTTGACTATAGCATCAATTGACCAATTGGATAATTCTACTTGGTATTTCAAATGATAATTCAAGAAGCTTAGCTGTCTCTTGGTCAATGTTGAAGATTGCTTAATTAATGCTGACTTTAGGTAATCATTTTGGAAGAATAAGTTGAGTCTAACAAGAACTCATTTTCGGAGAAGGGTGCATTTCAAGAAGGTCAATGCCATGACAGCTTTACTGGAGCCGCACGGCATCCACATGTCACCATGAAATGAATGCCCACGCCACATGATGTCGGGTTAATATGGAAAGAAGAGAAAAGGCACAAGGCGCTAGAGCTGAAAAGAGTCAAGTACTCGGTGCCATGCGACATGACCCGACGCTGCGGCGTCGGACACCTTCCAGGAAGACAAATATATAAGGACCCCAACTCTTTCGACGCCACAAAACGTCAAACAGAGCCAAAGGCGTCATGAGTTCGGGAGCACCCATTTGAAATCCTACCTTCCCAAAACTCGAAAAGCTAAGATTCAAGGCCAAATTGAGTCGAAATCTCTGCTCTCTTCGATTTTGAAACCATGAATCGAGTTCGCGACGGCCTTCCATCAACTTCTTATAATTTCCCACCGATTAAAGAGGATTTCTGGTCAAGATTCAGTTCAGCCGAGGTCCTCTCTAACCTTGCAAGCTCTATTGTTGAGGTCAGTACCCATCATCTCTTCTGTGTATTATTCTAGAGCTTAAAGATAATTGAGATGGAGGATGGCAAGAAAGCAATCTTCAAGAATAAGGGTAAGAACAAGGAAATCCTCTATGATAAAGGAAGATTTGCCAATGAGGAGTCATAAAAGAACTATACAAGAGATATCAAGAAGAAGACTCCTGTCCCAAAAAGAGGAAAGCAAATCATGAATGACTAGCAAACCAGAGAAAGGGAATGGGAAGTCTTCTGCAGTCAACCCTCAGGTGGTTGGGTCCAATTACGAGAATTCTATGCAAATCTACGTCGACCTCCACATACTTTAGTCACTGTCAGAGGTAAACAAATTAAATTTGCGAGGGGAATGATAAATAAGTTCTACAGACTGCAAATCATTGAAGATGAAGAATTCTCTACATTAAAGCATTGTGGAACCTGAAGAAGTATCCAACTTCCTCTGCCCCAATGGGACTGTCTGGAAAATGGTAGAAAAGGAGTATAAGTGGTTTCCTAAGAAGGATCTGAGCAAGGAAGCAACATTGTGGTTATATTTCGTGTGTTCCAGACTCAATCCCACAATGTACTACACCAAAATTACAAAAGCAAGGGCCTACATGGCGTATGCAATCATGAAAGGAAAAAGGATTTCTGTTGGCTGATATATTTAAAAGAAGATATTTGAAGAGGCAACAAAGGTGACGAGTCTGAAGAAATCATCTATGCTGGAAATCTTATTGATGAGGGATTGCTGCACATGATGCGCCATGGACCGAAAAGTCCATAGATTAGTTGACCACCCATTTCTAGTATAGAAGAAAAACTTGATCAGATAATCCAATGGCAAAACCAACATGGAAAGTGCATCCGAGAAATGTTCAGCTCAAAGGCCACAACTATAAATCAGATAGCTCATCAGCAAGGAGTACCTCAATTAGAAATCGTGCCACATCCAGCAAGTGATGCAGAGCCGAGAAATAAAAACCCAACGAGGAAGGAAGATGTGAGTGAGTGAAATAGAACCGTCACCTGAGATAGGCATCAATTTTGAAAACGTGCCATATCCAACAAGGAAAGCCGAGTAATAACAACCCAACGGGGGAGGAAGGTGAGAGTAATAGAAATAGAACTGTCACCTTAGATAGGCATCAATTTTGGATAGCCAGGTGTGGTTTAATACATCATATGGTGAATTTAAGTCACTATATAAGTTCTAAAGATATTTGTAAGGATGCTTGAAAAGTGAATTTGTATGATGTACTCTCTCTATATCTTAGAAAATGAAATGGAATGCTACTCCACATGTTTAATTCAATATCTATATTCCAAAATGATAATTTTGGTAGTTTAGTTAGATCTAACTTTGCATTTCTACATAGTTTCTTTTTAATGCTTCTTTTTGGTATTTCATTGCTCACACCGAGAGCCCCATCAAAGTATAGCCAATGCAAAGCACAACCAGGGAGTCTCCTACCCCTTCCTCATTTCATATTTTGAATTCAGACATTGGGGAAAATGTTTCATTTAAGTTTGGGGTAGGGATAGAAGTGGAGATAATTTTGCATATGAACCTCTAATTCAATCTTGCATGTGAGCTTTCATTGATGTAAAACGAAGAATCATTTCCAAATGAATTCTCTTTAAAATTTTTAAAATTAGCTATTCCATATGATGGTCATTAAATTTATGGCTGTGTGAAGGAGTTTAGCAAACCCTGGAAAAGTTTTATAAAGCCACACACTTTCTACTATAGCTACTTCATTAGTGTGTTGTTTGTGGATTGAATGGTGGAATGCACTTAGTCTTTACTCTTCAATACTAGAACTAACTTTGAAAGAAGCTCAAGGTGAAATAGATAGAAAGTGAGTCCCAAGGGATGAATTAAGCAATGTTTGGACCGTTTGGGCCTTTGAAGCTAACCCATGCATACTCCTTAGTCACCCAACTTTGAGCCTAAGCAAACAGAAAATTCTTTTATTTCAACCAGCTCTTCAAAACCACCTCATTAACTTATTTTGCATTTAATTTTGTTTTCTTGCATAACCCATCATTCGAATTGCAAATTGCTCAGATTGGAGTTGAATATTTCTTTAGAAAATTGAGGGAAAGCAGCTGGATAATGGAAAGGAATCCATAAAAAAACAAAAACACTTGCAAAGCAAGTCTGTACATACATTCAACCTATCAAAGACGGCTGAACTTTTTGGTAAGGTGGTGAAATGAATAGATGTCTAGCTATTGGCCAAAGTTTAAATTCAGGTGAGTGAACACTATTAAGAAAACCATTTAAAGGATGAACCATCGGTTAGAGTTTAATGTTTTTTTTTTGTAAATTTGAAATGCATGGACTATTGAACACATTTTGTTCAGCAAAATAGAATAATTGGTTTTCTGTGGTAAGGCTTTGCTCGAGGACAAGCAAACACTTTTTATTGAGGTTATTTGGGCAACATAAAATGTTCTCTGTTTTTAAGTCATATTTCGTAATGAGTTAAAACAATTCTCACTTGTTTTTGCTAGTTTTTTGTAGGTTCAAGCCTCGAAATGAGCAAAACGGCAAAAGGAAGGAGAAAGAGTTTAACAAAGCATTTTCATGTAAAAAACACCCAAATTCAGAGTAACACAAAATTCGGCGCCACAAGGCGCTAGAGAGGAAGCCACGATATTGAGAAAGAGGAGAATAGAATGTGAACGACGCCACATGGTGCCAACAACAGATTTGCGGTGCTAGAAGAACGAGACCAGCGACCGAGCTGAAATGATCAAGTGTTGGGAGCTACGCCGCCCAAGCCAAAGCTGCAGTGGAGGGAGCGGAAGATATTTATGGGTTGAGCGCCAAACCCAATGCAGGGGCTCCCATTCTCACTTAAAGTGAGGGTCTCGGTTCTCAGACTTAGTGCCCTGATGCTGGGGATGAAGTCGCGCAGCACCGTAAGAGTGTGTGGCTCCACTCGTGGCACTAAGACTCAATTCCGTGGAACCAGTCCGTCGCCTGTAGCAAAAAATAGGGGAAATACAAGGGCTCACATATAAATAGACGAGTCATTCTCTCATTTAGGGAGCACGCCTCCGCCTGAAGTTTGTGCAAGTTTTATAGTTAGGGCACAACAACTTTGAGTTGCAAGGAAGGAAGGAGGAGTCCTAGGGTGGAAGGGAAGCTTCTATCCCTTTTTCTTCTCTTATTCCTATTATTTGTGCTATCTTCGCTTGTATGCTCTTTATGGATTCAGATAGGGTATTTTCCCATATCCTAACTATGTCGAGCTAAGAACCCGAAGGGGGTTTGTGATGTAATATAATTTTTGGTAAGGATTTATGTATGATTTAGTTATTTATTAGTGTAAACTATTTTTAATCTAAGTGGTTTACTCATGGGAGGGTTGTACACTAGGGGATTGATGACCCCTTTTGTAAATCGGATGTCCCCGTTGAGACAGAGAGGCAATTAGAGAAAAGACACCCTTCAACCTGAGTGTGATCCCTAAGTCGGCTGTAATTGCGCAGTGGTAGGTGAGGGGTGGGCCAATATACTTCGAAAGACGCGTCCAGACATGTATTCGGTTTGCAGCGGCTTATTGCCCTTTGATAGCTTTTGAACAATGTGACGCAACCCAGAATAAAAGATAGACGAAAAACTCAAGAGAATCTTGAATGCATGAAAATCACGACCTGTTGCTTAGCAAAGCAAGATTCTTGGTATAGTGAAGATGCACAAACGGGGATTGAGTAATCTGTTTGATAAGTCAGGTTGGGCGCCACTAAAAACCTTGATAAGTTCAAAATTCGTATCTTCAAGAACCCAAGAAGAGAACTCGAGCAAAACACTTGATTTGGGTTAAAAATGTTGTCCTTACATCATTCCCATAAAGAGCTTATATAGGGAAAGTCATAAAACATGTAAAAATCTAGGTCTAACTTTAATATGAGACCTAAAAAATTAAAATGCATCTAAATACAAAACTTTCCTAATTACGGTTCCTTATTCAACCTTGATGAGTAACACTAGCCTTTAGTCACTTTATCAAATAAAAGTATTATCTTGCTGCTGAATGACACGTTCGACAAGGTTGTTCAACTCCTCTTTGAATCTCTTTGCTCGACCTCTTGTTATTGGACGAATTGGAACTTGAACCGGATCTTGTGCATGAGTATTCGTTGTAGCCTTGATGTCCTCATCATTTTCCCCCTCTTCAAGAAGAATTTGACCTCAAATCGTAACCAACATCAAAAGGACTTAAGTTAGTAACATTTTATGAAGCACTCACATTGTAGTCACTTGGCAAGTCTAACTTGTAGCAATTGTCATCTCCAAGAGGAAGTAGCTTTGAGCGTCTCTGGGCTGGAAATCTTTCCTTTCTCATATGTAACCACACCCAATCACCAGCCTCAAAAACAAGCTTATGATGTCCCTTGTTGGCTTGTACAATGTATTGCTGAGTCCTCCTATCTATGTTAAGGTGTGTTTTCTTTGAAGTCCTCACAAAATCTGCTTTTTTTTACCATATAAGTTCATGTGCTCTGATACCAAACTGATGCGAACCACGCCAACAATGTGACGCAACCCAGAATTAAAGATGGACAAAGAACTAAAGCATGAACCTTGGTGTAGTGAAG
Source organism: Aristolochia contorta (assembly GCA_022405105.1). Taxonomy (NCBI): domain Eukaryota; kingdom Viridiplantae; phylum Streptophyta; class Magnoliopsida; order Piperales; family Aristolochiaceae; genus Aristolochia; species Aristolochia contorta. The sequence goes on from CM039664.1 coordinate 19,418,845, forward strand.
ACGCCACAAACAGGGATGGAGGAATCCGTTTATAAGTCAGGTTGAACACCACAAAAAACCTTGATAAGTTCAAAATTCGTATCTTCCAGAACCCTAGAAGAGATATCGAGCAAAACATTTGATTTAGTTAAAAATTATGTCCTTACACCGTCCCATAAAGACCTTATATAGGGAAAGTTATAATATGTGTAAAACTCCTAGTCACTCTAATATGAGTCCAAAAAATCCTAGAAACAAATTTAGACCAAAATACTTCTAAATACAAAACTTGCCTAGTTGAGGTTCCTTAATCAACCTTGAGGAGTGACACAAGCCTTTGGTCACTCTCACTAATAAAAGTATTATCTTCCTGCTGAATGACACTTTCGACTAGGTTTTTCAACTCCTATCTCTTTAATCAGCCCCTTGTTATTGGACCAATTGGATTTTGAACTGGATCTTGTGCATGAGTATTTGTTGTAGCCTTGATGTCCTCATCATTTAGACTCTTGACCTCGAGAGACAATAGGGATAAGGAGGGAGGCACAGTCATAGTGCCTCGAGAGAGGGCTATGCGTACTAAATTCCAGATTCTCTAGCGAGCTAGGAATTACACACTTAAATTGAATATTATATGAATCCCCCTTTTGTTACATGCAATCACAATCCCCCCAGCTCTACTACTTCACATCTTTTCGTGTGTGCATGTATCACCTAAGCCAGCTGCGTAATTAATAAGATTAGTATCTAGTGTAGTTAGTTTATTTTAGATACTAGTGACAACGTTATGCTAATTTCATTATTTAGATATATATACTTGTGGAGTACTGTTGTGTTAGTACGTAGAAAATTCCTTGTGGGATCGATTTGGACTTATTCAGTATATTACTTTGTGTGATATGTGTGCTTAAATTAAGAGCATATTTGCCAACTAGTTACACTTAGCATAAGTTAAGTACCTTATCTGGAAATGAACTATTTGTTGGTTGTTTATTTTATGTTTTTGACATTCAACATCGTAAATTCATTTACGTAGCAAGTTTAAGTGTGTTTAATTAAGCAAAGGTTCAATACTCACTTGTCTATGGGATCGACCTTGCACTCCTAGATGCTATTCTATAGTAGATTTACGTTCTTGTGGGTATAATTAAAACAAGATACAACACCAATATTATAATTGATAAGTAATATTTTTTCTTTCTTTTCATATTATGTGTCAGCACTAGGATTTGGGGAAGATAATTTGTTGAAGTACTAAGGATTTACTGTATTGTTTACGTGGACATCCTTTTCATAAGGTATTTTCTTGCATTTATATACAATTCAAATTACTTAGTTATGAACATGAGATTTCTAAGTATGCAAAACAAACTCGAAAAATTCCATTGCTTAATTCATTCAAATGTGGTGGGGCCCTGGTCCTATAATTGCTTATGAAGGATTTCTAATTGAGATTTACTGATGATTTTCTTTGGCTACTTGATATATTTTGTCGCACTCTAAGTGTCATATTTTTCTTACAATTCAAAAATCTTTCAACTTATAGAAACACAATTTTTCAAAGAAAAATGATTTCAGTGCTGTCATATTTTACTGTAAGTTTTTACATCCTAATGTGGCTGTCCTCTTGGTAGCCTAGTTGGCAGTGGATTAGCATGCCATGGTGAATATGTACCCGGGTCCTGTACACTCCGCTCTTCCATATAAGATCTAGGGTTTATGCTTACCTATAGAATAGAATGATAGTTCCTACTTTATCTCTTGCCTGGACTGCCAAAGAGGACACCATGTCACACTGTAAACCCTCACAATAAATTTAGTAGTACGCATATCACCACTCTTTTTCGAAACAAGTAAAGGTTTTCTAATGAATTAATCGTAGTGAATTTATAAACAAATTACCTTCTGATTCTTTTAAAACAAACGATGTATATCAGTATATCCAATATCTTTTGTGTTCACACCCCAACAAAGTGGATTGGCTGAATGTAAGAACATCGCCTTTTGGAGGTCACCAATGCCTTTATGTTTGAATTAAATGTATCTAATTAAATCGTTTTTGATTGACTCTGTTTGTACTTCTTGCTATCTAATAATAGATAGCTCTCTTTACTCCTGTACAAAAAACATCATGGAAAAAGAGTTACACCTCCGAGTATTTGGCTGCAATGTAATGTGCACACAACCATGGAACACAACACAAAGACACAATAATGCAATTAAGTAAGCTGGTAGACTTGTTAAATATATTTTCCTAAGTTGGTCTCCTTTAGAGAAAGCTTATAAATGCTATGATCCTATTAGGATAAACTTTTTTTTTATTTGATACATAGAAGTTCAGGTCAAGATGGGAAGGAAGCTGGCGGACTTCTGTTATAATTACCTTCGCAATAAGAAGACTTATCAATCTAAAGTATTTTTACTACATACTAAAACTTACCTAATTTTTAAGCGTAATGCTAGGTGTACAACACTGTACACCTACAATGAGTACATCCTCTCATTTTAGTGGTGGGGTCTTAAAATATTCCTGGTGTGGGTCCCACTGCTACAGTGTGGGATGTACCCCATTGTACACATACAGTGTTATACTCATAGACTTATTCCATTTTTAAGGGACTGATGTAAGTAGATATGAGGAATGAGGACCTATGTGGTCCAACAAACTTGCACCTATGCGGTGCAAGAGCCTTGCAGTGGATCCGGGTTCCATGGAGATCCACGTTTCATAAAGAAAAAAAAAAAAAAAAAAGTGGAATACGGTCACCCATTCGTTTTCTCTGGTTTCGAAGAAACTAGATCAAAGAGGGAAAAAGGTTGAGGAGAGGCAATAACTCCAATTCGTCGACATCAACGGATTGGGGCATGGGGCGGTCTCGAACATGCTTTAGGTTGACAGGAGCATCCACAAACGGCCAACAACCTTTTAATTAACCAAAGTCAAGGACGGTGGGGGGTAGTGAGAGTGGCCTCAAAGCGATAACAAAGGAGAGAAGGAGATGAAGAAGAGCAGAATCTGCTCGACATTGACGCCAAGGGCGTGAGCTAACCACGGGAATATGATAACGAGTGAGCTGTGTGCTCAACACACGCGAGAGTGATAAACTGATATTCCCTATTCTTGTGTGGATATGCATTTGGTCAACGGCATATCTTGTTTCTTTCTCTTCTCTCGGCCACATGACATTTATCACTTTCGTGTTTGATCAAAGAATCTTCTCTGCTCTTTGCTTCTTTGATCTTCTTCTTGACATGTATCTATACGGGTGTAGGAAAGGTGGACGGGAAGCTTGCGTGGGCACTTTCTCCTCTTCCTTTTGTCTGCATTCTTACACTAGTTCCTTTCATGTTGGATTTTCGTGACCGTAAATTTATAGAAAATAATAAAATAAGTTGGCAGTTTTCAGCGAAAACACTGGGCGTTTACCCCGGGTTTCTGGGTCTGAGCATTTGGCCTTGAATAGATTTTGGTTTATCAGACAAATAACTCATCATCAGTTATTTATTTATTTAATCTATTATTTATTTATTTTTTTGGGTGTGATACTTAAGAGAAACAGAAAAATGAGAGGCCCCATGGCGAGTTTATCATGCCCAAGAAATTGAATTTTTTTTCAATTTTTCATGATTGTTACAATTATATCTTCGGTCCAAAGAGCCTAACAACAGCAGCCCGAACTTTCATGTTTTGCTTTTAGCATCGTTCTGGTAAAAAAAAAAAAATAAATAAATAAATACAGTGGCATGGCCCCAAAAACTGCAGACTAAAAATAAAGTAAACACTAAGCCAGGATCGATCAATTTATTTAACCAGCATCATCTTTCCAGAGCGAAACATAAGCGTTCTGCAATTTTGAGATGCAAAACGCTACAAATTGCCGGAAGCGTAATGAAACCTTCTAACAGAAATTTACAGAAGAGTACGATACAAAACTGTGCTGCATTGTGAATCAAAACCAATCAAGTAGAACCATCATGATCTGCACTCTAAAAAGAAAAGTGAGCAGATATTTTTGCGATAGAAAATAAAAAACAAAGATTAAATTCTTAAAAGCAATGTTAGAGGTGGGAATCCATTATAATTGATGCGTACAATTGCGTACATCCCCCTCACCTAGAATACCATATGCATTGCCTCGATATTTGCACGAACAATGCATATTTTATTCCATGTGAGGGGGATGTATGCAATTGTACGCATCCCTCATTTTATGCATCCCTCATTGTATGCATCCCCCATTGTATGCATCCCCTATTGTACACACCCCTATTGTACACATTACTCTTCGGATGCAAAAAACAAGAGACGAGAAAGATTCTACCACCTTTTTCTCACTTTACTTTATGCTGGGTTATAATATTTATACCAATTTGAAGCCACGTGGCTTTAACTAGCTCAACAACTTGGACCGACTTAACAACATATTTGACCAAGCTAACGAACTAGTAGAAATAAACAGTTCATAGTCTTTTCTTCTCCTTAAACACTAGTAGAAAAACTGGTTTGGCAAACAGAACGATTTGGTCCCGTGGCCGGTCGAACCAATGGGCGACGGGCCAAACTAACCCGTCGGTGGTATTGACGGGTCGGGCTAGGGCTACGTCCGTCACCCTAACCAACTATTCACTCCACGGTCTCATTCTCGAAATCCTGTATCGAAGGATCCTTCAGTCATTCCCTGATGAACTTCCCATGCCGTAGAGAGAAAGGTTGAAAATGCGGAGTTGACGCGGCGGAAATGCGGAGTTGCGGAGTTGGGCGCGGAGTTGGGCGGGCGGAGTTGGGCGCGGAGTTGAGCGGAGTTGGAGCCGGAGTTGGACGCGGCGGAGTTGTTGCGCGGAGTTGGACGCCGGAGTTGGACGCGGAGTTGGACGCCGGAGTTGGACGCCGGAGTTGGACGCCGGAGTTGGACGCCGGAGTTGGACGCCGGAGTTGGACGCCGGAGTTGGACGCCGGAGTGGGACGCCGGAGTGGGACGCCGGAGTTGGACGCCGGAGTTGGACGCCGGAGTTGGACGCCGGAGTTGGACAACACCCGAGATTTTCTCTAGCTATGTGATTTTAATGCTCTAATTGTTGTTAAGTCCCACATTGAAATGAAGTGAAAAGAATCATGGGCATAAAAGAAGAAACCCATGTCTCCATTGTAATGAGGTCTTTTGGGGTAAAACCTATTAGCAAAACTATGCGGGCTTAGGCCCATAGCGGACAGTATCATTACAATGTGGAGATGTGGGCCCAACGGGCCCATCCAGAATTATAACAGAAGTTCGATTTCCATGCCCTAACCTGAAGTTTGACTGTAATCCACTTATTTCTCTCTAGCTCCGCGGTTTTCTCTCTATACTACTCTCAATCTCTTTCTGTTTCTTTTCTTCTTTAAAGGTTTTGTTTTGTTACGTCTAAGTTCAAATAGAAAATACTATTCAATTTCAGCCTATTAAAGGAATTTATACTCCGGTAAAGTTTTTGCAAATTATAAAATCAAGGTGTGTTATGCATCTGATTTTTTTATTTTTATTTTTTATCCTTTGTGATGCTTCTGATTTTTTATTTTTTATTTTTATTTTTTATCATTGTTATGCATCTGATTTTTTTATCCATTTTTATGCATATGATTATTTTATCCATTGTTATGCATCTGATTGATTGATTCTGAACGGAGATATAACACATGTACATATTGGATCGAAAAAAAAAAAAAAAAACTCCAAACAAAGAAACCAGAGATCTAAGAAGACAAAAATGAAGGTTTTTTTTTCTATTTTAGGCTTCTATTGTCCATTTTTTCCCTTCTGTTATTCTATTTCTTTTCCTTTTTGTTCTTTTGTTTCTTTTCCTTTCTATTCTTCTATTTCTTTCCCTCCCCCTCATCCCTCTCCTCTTTGCCCTCGGTCCTCTTACCCTCTATTTTTATGAACTAACCCTTCTTTTCTCCCTCTCATCAAGAATTTTTTACCGTCTTTATTTTAGTTTTTACCCCTTATCTTGAATTATTTCTCTCTTCCCCTCTCTCTCACTTATTCAACTCTCCTTCTCATCTCTCTCTCTTTGCTCTTTCCCTGTCACTCTATTTTTGCTGTTTGTAAGCAGTGGTTCTTTCTTGTATTATATTGATGTGTAATTGAAGTATTAGTTATTGCTGAGTGAAGCATCTCTTCAATCTTCATATTGCTGTTGGGAATAAGAATTGTATAGTCTAGGTTGAATGCTAGGAAGATAGAAACTTGGTTCATGTGCTCTTTATTAGTGAAGTATTTGTAGTTTTTTATCTGTATTTGTAAATTCTCAAAGTTTAATTCTATCTTTTCTGATAATGTCTATGTCTTTCATTTTATATTAGTTGGAGAGGACATTCTCACCGGGTTTTTTTGATGTCATGATTCACTTGACACTTCATTTGGCAACGGAGGCTAGGTTGGCTGCACCAGTCCTATACAGATGGAAGTACCCAATTGAGCGTCATTGTTGACACTTAAAAATACATCCGTAATAAATATCGGCCTGAGGGATTTTCTGCAGAGGGTTACTTGGTGGACCAAGTTACAACTTCCTGTGTGTTGTATGTTGAGGGAACAAAGTCCAAGTTGAATAGGCTTCTCAGATATGTTGATGGACTATTGGCGACGGGGGCAAAATTATTTGTTATCGACCGATGGGGCATACCAATTGCACCAATTTGTGTTATTCAACCGGCCGGAGACTCATCAATACTCGGCGTAAGTATAAATCTATATATTTTTAAAATATTTGCCCCACTATTGTTGAATAACATATATTAAACTGTCACTTCCTATTGTGCGTAGAGAGTTTAAAGAGCAATTGAAACATATGCACCCCATATGGACTAAACATTGTGTTCAAGCAGAGCAACATACCCAATTTCGTGCAGTGGTTCAGTTCACTTGTAAGTGGTAACATCGTACTCATTAGCAACGAATATAGACAATTTAAAGAGTTGGTCATACGTGCCTTCCATTCTGCTACGTAGGTAACAACTCTTTTAGAAGGTGGAGAAAAATGGAACAACTAATATCTCTTTCACATGGCCCGAATCATGATGGCAAGTCGTACAAAGGATTCGTAAGTAGTGTCTGTTGAACTGACAGGGACCACTCAGAATTGTGGCATTACAAATGTGGGAGTAGGGGATGAAATATTCTATAGTGTCTTGCATTCCATGTCACAAGTCTACATTGGATCATGGTCAGTTATGTACCTATTTAAGTGTATCTGGTACGACATGAATGTGGGCAGTGGTCATATTACAGATGACCTTGGATTTATATTAATAAAAAAATTAAATAGAAGCTACAAAGATGAATCCTTCAGATTTCCATTTCAAGCACTACACGTTTTTTCATTCGAAGGATCCCATAGACCAATCTTTGGAGTGTGGCTTGTAATTAGAGATTTAGAGATAACTACTACATCCCGCAAGTTATTTCCGAGGGTAGACCAACAGAAGATGAAACCATAATGATGGCACAAGACCCAGGGAATGGAGATATGGCAGAGTTAAATAATGAAGATAACATATCGTGGGTTGATATTGCAGACCTAAACCAACTTCCATAATTTAGGGTTGGATGTAATATTATTTTAAAAGTCTTTGTTGCTTATATGTACTTATACATCTTTTTATCATATTAACATAAATCCATTCTTTTATTTTGCAGGATCATCATGCCACCCAAGAAGCCCTCTAGACCAGCTTCTCAAGGTAGTTGTCCCTCTTAATAAGCTTCTCCAGATACAGGTGTCAACGAATCATCAAGTTATTTGTTACTTGCATTTCAATCATGTTTTTAACCGTTATTGATCAATGCATGTGTTTCATTGGCTTACGGTCCCCTTATTCGATAAATTTCAATTCATTTACCCTCTTATAAATCTAAAGAGAGTCAGGCCTCAGGTACCACGAACATTTATGATTTGCTTGAGCATAATATCGAAGGTTGTATAGAAATTTTATTAAGTTCTTATATATGGCTTGAAAGGTCCGTCAAGCCACGCTCTCAAGAGGGGTTGGTGCCAACCCCAATGGAAGATAATGCAAACCACGCCAACAATGCGACGCAACCCAGAATCAAAGATGGATAAAGAACTCAAGGGAAGCAAAAATTCATGAAAACCGTGACCAGTTCGTTAGCAAAGCAAGAACCTTGGTATAGTGAAGATGCCACTAACGGGGATGGAGGAATCCATTTGATAAGTCAGGTTGAACGCCACAAGAAACCTTGATAAGTTCAAAATTCGTAACTTCAAGAACCATAGAAGAGAACTCTAGCAAAACACTTGTTTTAAGTTAAATGTTTTTGTCCTTAAACCTTTCCCATGAAGACCTTATATAGGGAAAGTCATAAAACGTATAAAACTCCTATTGTAACTCTAATATGACTCCTAAAAACTAATAGAAACGAATTTAGACCAAAATACATCTAAATACAAAACTTGCCTAATTGAAGTTCCTTCTTCAAGAAATACAATTAATAAAATAATAAAACCCTCTGAAATCAATCCTCAAAACCCTAATTTCTTGCATGAGTCGTCCATGGGCTTTCAATGGGCCTTCTTAGTTCAAATTGGGCTTCAAGGACTTGGACCTTTCAAATACAGATTGAATAAGCCCATTTAACGCTTCTTTAAAGTGTTAGGTATTTAATCTCGTGATTGGCTGTCTCTGGATGAACCCTTATAAGTAACATAAGCTTCTGGTCACTCTCACTAATAAATGTATTATCTTACTGGTGAAAGACACGTTTGATAAGGTTGTTGAATACCTCTTTGAATCTCTTTGCTTGAGCTTTTGTTATTGGACCAATTGGAACTAGAACTGGATCTTGTGCATGAATATTCGTTGTAGCCTGGATGTCGTCATCATTCTCCCCCTCTTTAGAAGGATTTGACCTCAAATCGTCCCCTGCATCAAAGTCTGCCTTCTTTTTTGACCATCTAAATTAATGTGCTCAGAAACAGGTAAAGATGATAAATCGAAAAGAGTTGAAGGATTAAAACCACACACAATTTCTAATGTAGAGAACTCAGTAGGAGGAGGCACAGAACGACTTTAAGCAAACTCAACATGTGGTAGACAATTTTCCCAAGTTTTGATGTTCTTTCTAATGATATCTAGTAGTAGAGTAGATAAAGTTCTGTTAACTAACTCTGTTTGACCATGGGTTTGTGGATGACAAGTAGTAGAAAACAAAAGTTTGTTCCTAGTTTTCCCTATAATGTCTTCCAAAATTAGCTTAAGAATTTTACATCCCAGTCAGACACGATTGTTCTAGGCATATTATGTAATCTCACAATCTCTTTAAAGAATAAATCAGCAATATGATAAGCATGATCAGTCTTATGACAGGGAATAAATTGAGCCATCTTAGAAAAACTATCTACCACCACAAAGATTGAATTCCGCCTGTGTCCACTCGTAGGCAAACCTAGAACAAAGTCCATTGAGATATTAATCCAAGGTGAAATAGGAATAGGAAGGGGAGTATAAAGACCATTAGGTTGAACCTCAGATTTTGCTTGCCTACACGCTATACATCTCCCACATAACCTCTCTATATCCCAATTCATATGTGGCAAATAGAAATGTTCTTGTAGAATAGAAAGAGTTTTAGCAACTCGAAAGTGCCCCTTTAACCCTCCGCCATGGTCTTCTTGAACTAGTAAATCTCTCATCGATAAGATGAGTAAACACAATTTATTTTATTTAAACAAGAAACCCTCATGCCTAGAAAACCTACCCATTGCAGATTTTTCATAAGCACTATACACTTCATTTAAATCGTGGTCATCATGATAAAGACCCTTTATGTGCTCAAAACCCATAAACTTAGCATCAAGAGTAGAGATTAAGACATACCTCTGTGAAAGTGCATCAGCAACTACAATCTCTTTACTTTGTTTGTTGGAAATGACATAAGAAAAAGTATCAATGAATTCTGCGCATCGAGCATGCCTTTTATTCAGCTTGTGTTGTCCTTCTAAATGCTTCAAGGACTCATGATCTGTATGAATTACAAACTCTTTTAGTCATAAGTAATGAAGCCATGTTTCCAATGCTCGAACCAAAGCATACAATTCTTTATCATAAGTGGGGTAGTTAAGGGCAGCCCCACTCAACTTCTCGCTGAAGTATGCCAGTGGTCTTATATATTGCATAAGAACAACGTGTATACCAAAACCAGAAGTGTCACATTCAATTTCAAACGTCTTAGAAAAATCAGGAAGAGCAAGTAAGGGGGCATGAGTAAGCTTATGCTTAAGAAGTTGGAACACCTTCTATTGTTCTTCACCCCATCTGAATGCAATGGTCTTCTTGATAACTTCTGTAAGTGGCGCAGCAATGGTGCTGAAATCTTTAACGAACCTCCTGTAAAAACTAACATGCCCATGAAAACTCCTAACAAGACCAATAGTGGAAGGAGTCGGCCATTCTTGAATAGCTTTGATCTTTTCATGATCAACCTCAATACCTTTAGCAGTCACCACGAATCCTAGAAAAAAACAAGCTTGTTTGTGTAGAAAGTACACTTATTGTGGTTAGAAAATAACTTCTCCTCTCGAAGTACATTCAAAACTGATTGTAAATGAGAGACATGTTCATGTAAGGTCTTGCTATAAACAAAATATCATCAAAATAAAAAACAACGAATTTACCAATGAAAGCATGCAAAACATGATTCATTGAGCGCATGAAAGTACTAGGTGCATTAGTTAATCCAAACGGCATAACTAACCACTCATACAATCCACATTTAGTTTTAAATGCAGTGTAACATTCATCTCCTTCTTTCATTCTTATTTGATGATACCTACTCTTAAGATCAATTATAAAAAATAAACATGCTCCACACAATTCATCTAACATGTCATCTTAATGAGGAATGGGATGTCTATACTTTACCGTTATATTGTTGATGGCCCTGCAATCAACACACATCCTCCATGATCCATCTTTCTTTGGTACTAGAATCACAGGAACAGTTCATGGACTCATGCTTTCTCTGACATACAATTTCTCCATTAGTTCCTTGACTTGCCTTTGAAGCCCTTTAGTCTCCTCCGGATTGCTCTTGTATGCTGGTCAATTCGGAATTGAAGCACCTGGAATGAAATTAATCTAATGTTCAATCCCTCGGATAAGTGGTAGTTCTTGTGGTACTTCATCTGGAAATACATCCTCGAATACCTGCAAGAGAGAAACAACAACACTAGGCAAACATGGTTCAAGTTGGTTAGTATTTACAAAAACGTCCTCGTACAAAAGTACAATCATGGGCTGTTGTGTTAAAAACGCTATCTTGACCTCACTTGCTCTCTCACAGAAACTCATTTTCTTCTCATGTTTTCTCTCAAAACTCTCATTTTTCTTAGCCATATCTCTTTTATTTTTTTCTCACTAGCTGAACTCTCTCTCAGCTCTCTAAATTTTGTATCTTCTTCACTAATTCCTTTTCTCTCACTTTCTTTTGGATATCTCATTTTCTTTTGATCACTCTGATTTTTCACCTCACTTGATTTTCTCAATCTCATTTGATAATCATAGGCTTTCCTAGGTGTCATTGGAACAAGAGTGATTGCTCTTTTATTGAAAATGAACGAATATTTGTTGGTAAAGCCATCATGCTGAACATGTCTATCAAATTTCCATGGTCTTCCTAGTAATAGATGACTTGCTTGCATTGGCACCACATCACATATCACCTCATCTCCATATTTTCCAATTCGGAATGTCACTACGACCTACTTTGTAGCCTTTTTCACCATAGTCATTCATCCATTGCAGCTAATATGGTCGAGGATGCTTGAGCATTGTGAGACCCACTTTCTCCTCCATGGATGTGCTAGCTACATTAGTACAACTTCCTCCATCAATAATAACATAGTATACCTTGCCTTTCATATAGCAACGAGTATGAAAATGTGTTGGAAAAAATAGGCAAAGAAAGGCGCAACGGATAATAATCAACCTATAAAATCTTTCCTAATCCCAATTTCTTGAGCAAAGTAATAAAATTCGGAGATGCTTAAGCACAAATCAATCACAACATCACACAACAATTGGTAATGTGGAAAAACTCCAATGTGAGGGAGTTAAAAAACGCGGGACCTATCTCGGTCAAAATGTAAAACCCACTATGAGATTAATGTTTTATAGAGGCCAATTCACTATTACAATTCATAACCCAAAAATTATCTCAAGCAACATTAAATTACAAAGAGATAATTGTTGTGTGATGTTGTGATTTGTGCTTAAGCATCTCTTAATCGTTGCTCAAGAAATTTGGATTAGGAAGGATTTTATAGGTTGATTATTATCCGCTACACCTTTCCTTGCCTGTTTTTCCCATAGAAGTGGTATCAGAGCTTGGTTGATTGTTTTGATTTGTCTTGAGTGGATATGGAAGTTAATACAAAGAGAATAATTTGTTTGAATGGTATGAATTATTATTTATGAAAAAATAAGATGACATATCTCTTATTTGTGAAGTCATTGTATTTTCCTATTTTTGCTAGTCAAAAGCCAAAGTCAAGAATGATGATGATTAGAATTTTTGAATATGAGCAAGTTTGTGGGTTTATTCGTCTGTTTTTTGATGATAATGTTTATAACCACATTTTTAAATGAATCGCATGATAGGACTTTGTGGAACAAATTGGATATCACGAACGTTCAGTTATGTTCGAACTGATACGAACAATCCAATAATCTGAATTCAGAATGTAGAATGAAGTTCCACGAACATGCTCTCAAAATATTATCCCAATCGGACATTGAATGACCCTTCGATTGCCAAGAAATGTGAGACTGGTCTGTGCAGGATTTTCGGTTGAAAACAATACTGTTCGAATTGCAATAACTCCTTCAAATCTCAAAACGTGATCTTCACTGTTAAGAATGCTACAAGATGAAACTCTAGAGAAGGTTTCCCTGATTTTTAGGACATCATTGTTCGTACACTTTTCTTCCAAAATGTGGGTTACTGTTTAAAATAGGTTTCCTGATCCCTTTGGGACTCTTGGTTCTTCTTCCTCTTCTCTTTTTTTTTTTATTTTTTTTTATTTTTTTCTTTTTTCTTTTTTTCTTTTTTTTTTTTCATTTTTTTCATTTTTTTCATTTTTTTTCATTTTTTTCATTTTTTCTCTTTTTTTCTCTTTTTTCTTTTTTTTTGTTGAGAAGAATAGTCCAAGTGCATGGTAGAGTCCTAGTTGGTCTCAAACCCTAGTATCTATGAATTAGGAAAGTGTAAGAATACTAATTTATTTCAAATTCCAAAATCCACGAATTAGGAAAGTGAAGACTCCTAATTGATCTCAAACTCCAAAATCCACGAATTGGGAAAGTGCAAGACTTTTAATTGAAATTTAACTTTGAAACCCATGAATTAGGAAAGTGCAAGTCCTAATTGATCTTAAACTCCAAAATCCACGAATTAGGGAAGTGCAAGAGTCCTAATTGTTATGAAACTATGAAATGCAAGAATTTGGAAAATTGTACTAAAAAACTCAAAGAGAAAAACGAATTGACAGAGAAAGATTCAATTTTTTTTTGTGATTGTTTTTTACTCGAACAAAATAATAATTACACAAACTCCTGGAAAAACTAAACAACAACTAGATTTCGAAATCATGACTCAACAACGTAGCAGAAAGAACAAGATGTAGACAAGAACTACAATGAAACAAAGAAATTGAATTGGACTAAATAAAACATGGAAACCATGAGAACACCTGATAAACCTAAACTCTAATACCAAACTAATGCGAACCAAGTCAACAGTGTGACGCAACCTAGAATCAAAGATGGACGAAGAACTCAAGAGAAGCAAGAATGCATGGAAACCGCAACTTGTTGCTTAGCAAAACAAGAACCTTGCTATAGTGAAAACACCACAAATGGGGATGGAGGAATGGCACAAGAAACCTTGATAAGTTCAAAATTCCTAACTTCAAGAACCCTAGAAGAGAACTCGAGCGGAATACTTATTTAGATTAAAATGGTTTTTCCTTACACTTTACCCATATAGACCTTATATAGGGAAAGCCATAAAATGTATAAGACTCATATTCTAACTCTAATATGACTCTTGAAAAACTCTAGAAACGAATTTGGACCGAAATACATCTAAATACAAAACTTGCCTAATTCAGGTTCCTTAGTCAAGCTGGAATACAATTAATAAAATAATAAAAGCCCCTCAAATCAATCCTCAAAACCCAAATTTCGTGCATGAGTCTTCCATTGGTTTTCATGGGCCTTATTAGTTCAAATTTTGCTTCAAAGACTTGGACCTGTTAAATACAGGCTGAATAAACCCGTTAAACGCTTCTTTATATTGTTTGACGTTTAATCTCGTGATTGGTTGTCTCTGGATCAACCTTGAAGAGTAACACAAGTTTTTCGTCACTCTCACTAATAAATATATTATCTTGCTATTGAATGACACATTCGACAAGCTTGTTCAACTTCTCTTTAAACCCCTTGTTATTTTGTGTCTTTTATGAATGAATTCAGTCATGTTTGTTGGGAATTCAGTCATGTTTGTTGGGAATTTCTCATGAAACAAAAATATGAGGTTTGCAACACATGAAAAACAAACTCAGTTTGGTTGTTGTATTAAAATTTTGCAAAGTGATAATGATAAAAAATATATGTTTCAATCGAGGTTCTCTCATTTTGTGTTGAAAAATGCATTGTCCATCAGTGTTCATGTCCTTACACACCACAACAAAACAGTGGCTGAACGCAAAAATAGACACTTGTTAGACATTTCACGACACTTATTGTTTCATATGTCTGTCCCTCACTATCTATTTGGTAATGCCTTACTAACAACATGTATGCTCATCAATCGTATGCTATTTTCTGCATTAAAGGGTCAAGTGACACTCCAAATATTGGCCCCAAATTCTCCTTTGTACTCAGTTGAACCTCATGTATTTGGATGTGTAAGCTATGTTATCAACACATCACCCAAGAAATATAAGTTGTCACCTCGGTCCACATGTTGTGTGTTTCTAGGATACTCGAGACAATCAAAATGGTACAAATGTTATCATCCATCCTCTAGTCCTTGGTTCAGGTCCATTAATGTGTCCTTTTTGTTATAATGTCTCCTACTTTGGTAGTGGGTCTGAGTCCCCATCTATATTTCTTCCACATGAGTTGAAGAGTCCACAGGAGCCTCCAGGATCAGAATGTGCACCAGCCTACTCTCCCTCACCAGTTGAATATTTAGACATGTCAAAATCTTTTGTATATCCTTCTTCTGAATTTACTGATTTACACTTGCCTATTTCTGTTTGGAAAGGGGTTCGTTCTTGTACTAAGCACCCTATTGCCAATTTTGTTTCACTCTCATGATTATCTCCACCATATAAGTTGTTTGTTTCCACTATGGACTCCACTATTGTGCCTCGCTCTGTGTCTAGGCCAGAGTGGCAGCATGCTTTGTTGGATGAGATGCATGCACTTGAGGACCAGCATACTTGGGATTTATACACTGCCTCACCAGGTGCAAAAATTATTGGTTGCGGATGGGTATATATAGTAAAATACAATGAAAAGGTTAAAGTTTCACGATTTAAAGCACGCCTAGTAGTAAAAGGTTATTCTCCGATGCTTGGGATAGATTGTGGTGAGACTTTCTCTCATGTTGCTCGTTTAAATTTTGTTCGGATCTTGTTATCTGTTGCAGTGAATAGGGGATGGTCCCTATATCAATTGGATTTGAAGAATGCTTTCTTATATGGAGATCTCCAAGAGGAGGTATACCATGGAGCAATCCTTCTGTTAAATTCGCTAAGCCGGGAGAGGAACGCAAGGTGTGTAAATTGTGCAAGTCATTCTATGGTTTAAAACAGTCCCTAAGCATGGTTCTGGAAAAGTTAAGTAGAGGTGACGAACATACAACCAAATTTTCAGCTCGATTTCCTTAATGCTATTTGTAACAAATGTTTGTGCTTTCTCTGAACAATTCCATTTTGTTGAGATGCATAGGTGATTGGGGGTGTGTAGTGCAGCAAATAAGTCAGAGGGTCACTGCTATAGCAATGTAAAAAAAATTAGGAATACCAAATCAACATTGCCCCAGCTTTGCGCAAGTACACACATCGTCAAGTAATAATAATATTTTAAGATCCCATATAGTTTGAGGTAATGTTGTCAAGTCTTCTCCAACTATCTGCTAAGGTTGGGAGAACAGTGAGAGATCAAAGTTAGGAGTCTTACTATCCGGAAGCAAAGAAGGGTGTTTTTCTACGTGTTATACATCTATAATCTGATTTTTGTTTAAGCGCGTTCTGATCACCATTGGATCCAGGGGGTAAAAGTATGAGTTACTGGCTGTCGGTCGCATAACAACTGTGCCATCTTTCTTATCTCCAGATTCATACAATGCCCCGAGAGTTAGGAAAGCCCGACCCCTTGCACCCCGCTCTAAGGATCATGCATGGTAGTAACTTTCTTTACCGGTATAGACTCATCTCCTTTCCCGCTATTAGGATAAGGTGAACTTACGCTAGCTAATGTCTTTCTACTACTCTTTACAATGTCGAGATTGAGAGTAGCTCCTTGATAACACTCGAATGGTAATCAATCACCCATACGTTGTGAAGCCCAACACTAACTATACATACATGGACATAATAAGGTTAAAACGGGATCAATCGAACTAAGGATGAATAAACACAAAATATCCACACCCCACAAGGGGTTTAGCTAGGCATTGAGATAAAAAACAATACAAATAAAAGATCCATGTCTAGAACCACAAATAAACAAAATGTATATAATAATATCAGTGAAAAGAATTAGCTTTGCCAAGGTGAGACCCAAAAATGTCATGATCTCTCCTTCCCTAGCAAGGATCTCATGACTCTTCTCCCACGGTTTCAAAGTAGACATTGCAGAGTATCCTCCGCTCAAGAGAGGTCCCTCGGACCCCTCACGCAAGCCCTCAGAGACACTCAGACTCCTCATACCTGCTCTAACTCCTAAGCTTTACCGCTTTAACTCCTATATTTTTCTCTCCAGATTGTCTGAAAGCTGAACTGCTCTAACTCCTAAGCTTTTATCTACTTTTCAAACTCTTTATTTTTAACAACCAACTGTTTTCTAAGTTCTTCTCGCCTTCTATTTATTAGCAGGTGCGGTTGAACTTTGACTGTTTCACCCTTTTCGAGCGCAGCGCCACTGGCATTGGAACCTGAGCTGTGGCGCTAGGCTATTTTTCCCATCCGTCTGGCATGTGCAGACCAGCACCGACTCAATGAGGCAGGGGTCTGACGCTAGCGCAGGGGCTTCAAGGTATCAGAGGTTTGGGGCCTAAGAGTGTTGAGGTAGTGGCTTCAGATATAGGTGGGAGCGCTAGCTTCTTTTATAAATTCTGATGCTTGTGCCCTTTGGTATGTGGTGCAGACCAGCTTTGTTCTGGTGCAGATCCTGCTTCCTGCATGTCCTAATGCTATGTGTGGCACCACAACTCTTCTCTGTGAAGTCGTGTGGTGCTGGCTCTGCTGTTTTCATCTTTGCTTTTTAGCCATGTTTGGTGAAGATCCTGCATATGAAAGGTGAAATGGACTTAACTTTCCAAATTCAGTCAAAAACAGGTAAAAACATATGGGTAAAAACTTACATAAATTTGACTAATCAAATCACTCCCAAACGTAAATCCTTGTTTGTCCTCAAGTAAGAGCCTCTATTCAAATGCAAGTAGGATCCATGCTACATGTCTGTGATCCGACTTGGTGATAAATACTAAATTCAAGTTGCCTATCCATCATACTATGTAGTTCAATAGGGGATTACTCTTCTCTTACTTCCATAGCCTCTCATTTGTTTATCAGTTTATGGTTCCCATGGTTACTGTGTCATTCAGCAATCCATTCCCATGCACTCGAGACTTTTAGTCCAGGGATCCATAAGTTGATCCGCCACTCTTCTCTCCACGAATAGTGAGGGATCACCCCTTGGATCTTTAGGCCTTTCCTCAGGTTGTAATGGAGCCAGAGACTTTGGTAGGAGATCAGGATAAAAATGAAGGCTCATCTCTTTTGCGAAAGCCTGATTTCTCCTCCTTAGAAAATTTGGATCTTTCTATAATTCCTCCCCCAAACTTGAATTTTGAACACTTCTTCATTTTGGTAAAGCACATATTCTTTAAGCCTTTGGCTTGTCTTTTTGCTTCCAGGGATCTAGCTGATTTTCAGTTTTTAAGCTAGCTTTTGTTCCCTTGCAAATTCTTTTCTTTATTTCTCATTCTCTCCATGATTTTCTTTTCTATTCCTTCTTTTGAATTCTTTTTCTTTTTTTTTTTATCATTTTTCTATTCTTTTCATTTGCCTATCCATGTGAAGTAGGAATCCTAGAAAGAGCCTCCTTTCAGTTAGATACATCTAAAAGATAGGCGACTAAAAAAACATGTTTGAATCAAATAGCTTTCTCAGCTACACATTGTGGTTTTGAAAAATCAGAGGTAAAATGTAGGTTCAAACTTTGGTTGACTATGGTATGCACATGGGTGCCTAGAAAGACTCAATCGCTCAAACAATTGCCTAGAACATTTCCTTGGTGAAGTCTCTCCTCTATTTTGCCTCGAGTTTTGCCAAGTATCAGTTTTAAAATCCTGGAATAATAAACTTGGGTGCACCTGCTTTCATTCCACATTCCCTCAGTTCGAGTGAATCCACAGTAAGAACTAACTCATGGTTGGTTTCTTTCCGAAAAGATTGGATTCCTCTCTTCATTCGGCTATCAGAGTGTATGGCTAATCACCAAAAATTTTAAAATTTACATCATTTTTTATCGAGCACTTTCATATTTACTTCACTTCAAATAGCATGCTTCATCTTATGCATTTAACATTGACTTCAAGTTGATGCATCAATACAGCTCATGCATGCAAAAATAATCATGATTTGTATGGAAATGCAAAGCTAACCCCCCCATCCCTCCCCCAAACTTAAAAATCTACATTGTCCTCAATGTAGCTGGAATGGAAATTACTTGGGTAATATAAATCTTTGATGATGTCGACTGAACTATGTAGTGCAAAAAATAATTGATATAATCGACATGGTGATGACTCCATAATGCCAAAAATGCCTCTCAGAAAACATGAAGTCGAGAAAGCATAATATTGTGTGTAAGACGAGAATTATTTCTATCCTATAAAGAAAATCAAAAATTTAAAATGATAGTTTTGTTGGCACCACTTAGCGTGACTACAGAAAGCTTTGGTAGCAGCCTGCACACACTGTTTATCAAATTATGAGGGCGCCACACAATGCTGAACAAAATGCTGTGGTGCCCTGCTTGAATGTTAAATTCAAACAGGTGTTCATAACACTACTAGAAAAACACTCTCCGCTGGTGGAGAAGCCAAAACCCGCCGTCGGAAGCTCCGCCGGCGGGTGAGACGTAGTTGGGGGTGGAGGCGGCGGAACCATCCGCCGACGAAATCAACAGTCGATGGAGATTTCCGATTCCACCGACGGTTGAGTCCAGATTTCGTCGGCGGAACGACCTTCCGCTGGCGAAATGAGAATTCGTCGGTGGACTGAGCATTCGTCTGCGGAAGGTGGTTCCACCGATGACGAGGCCTTTGCCGGCGGAACCTCTTCCACCATCGAAAATGACCGTCGGCGGAACCTCTTCCCCCGGCACAAACAATCGCCGGCGGGAAGTTTCTAAAAATAAAAAAAAATTAGATTACAGAGGAGAGAGAGAGAGAGATAGAGAGAGAGCAGAGAGAGGGAGAGAGCAGAGAGAGAGAGAGCAGAGAGAGAGAGCAGAGAGAGAGAGAGAGAGAGAGAGAACGAGGAGAGAGAGAGAGCAGAGAGCAAGAACGAGGAGAGGAGAGAAGAGAGAAGAGAGAAGAGAGAAGAGGTAGAGCAGAGAGAGCAGAGAGAGAGCAGAGAGCGAGGAGAGAAGAGAGCAGAGAGCGAGGAGAGAAGAGAGTAGAGAGCCAGAACGAGGAGAGAGCTAGAACGAGGAGAGAGCAAGGAGAGAAGAGAGAAGAAAGAGGAGAGAGAGAGAGAGAGAAAGAGAGAGAGAGAGAGAGAGAGAGAGAGAGAGAGAGAGAGAGAGAGAGAGAGAGAGAGAGAGAGAGAGAGAGAGAGAGAGAGAGAGAGAGAGAGAGAGAGAGAGAGAGAGAGAGAGAGAGAGAGAGAGAGAGAGAGAGAGAGAAAGAGAGAGAGAGAGAGAGAAAGAGAGAGAGGAGAGAGAGAGGGAGCACACCTGTCTCCATATAGAGATGACCGGATGGACCTTTCTTTCCCCAGCCATCTGTTGCTTCAGCACTTGATTTGACTTCCTCTCCCAAGGATCATCTCTTATTTGATTATAGTTCCCTATGAAAGACCAGGAATGTAGGAGATAATTACATAACATGGTACCTTTATTTGAGGAATAAGAGCAGGGCCACCATCGGCAAAGACAGTATATAGCTGAACTAAAGTTGCACCTGATCGGATCATTGTGTAAGCATCCTCACCACTGCATGTTGCAACAAAGTTCATTACGTATGCAATAATAATTAGTTGACCACAAAGAAGAGGTCATATATTAGTTGCTGGTACTTGCCAACCCCTCCACAAATAATATAGGATCCCACTTTTATGTATAGCCTTCTCAGTCAGTTTCACACCTTTCTATGCGCCCTAAATACTAATACCACTATACTAGCAAAATGATGGTAACATATGGGCAAGCGTACCAATTTCCATCAACTTGACATATTACATGGATTCAAGTGCATAAATATTAAAGCAAAAGAGATAAAAATCTTGGGATAGCATTTCAATAAAAGAAACAAAAACCCCACCAAATAATCTGCATACTGAGATAGAGTACGAACTCCTTGAATATAATCACCAGCAGCATCTTCACTGGTCTTATTCTTCCCAATATTAACTCCAAGAATGCCAGGACCTGCTTTTCCTCCCTGTTGTTCATCATCAGAGGAAGCATGTGTGCTTGACGTTTCATCCAGCTTCCTCTTACCATGCTGAGCTCCTAAGCGCTTTGCAACAGCCACGATGCCTTCACTATTAAAACCGCATCTATTAATGATTGCCCTGCCAACATCATGCAAACATTTTAACAGCTTATTAGCTAGAAATAAAGGGAATTCAGACAGACACTTGCAAACTTTTTACAGCTCCCTGAAGTAGAACGCATGGACAAAGATAAATGAAGATCAAAATTATCTCATTTCCAAACAACTAGCAATCACAGTCCATATACACCATGCATATTTATTGAATAAAGCTGATGCATTCATAACTTGTTATCAAGTTCTATCTTAGCAAACATATTCAAGTGAATCATTAATAACCATTTGATCAGCAGCAGCAGCAGCAACATGTTTAATTTCAAACAGGTTGGAGTAAAACCATGCAATACAGAGAATCAGGATCATGCAACATTCAAAAGGAAAAATTAAAATTAACAGAGTACAGATGTCTCCAAATCAATGGATATGAATAGAGGATATTAACCAGAGAACTGTGGCATAAATGTAAATCTTAAAAAGCTTTGGATAAACCAGACCAGCTTAAAAATGTAATTGACCTTGTAGCACTGTCAATCTCACCTTGTAGCAGTGTCCCTAGTAAAAGAGACACCACAGCAACGGGTGCAATGGCACAAAACTAGAGTCTGAAATGTGTAACATGTTAGGAACGGTTGAAGCTGACAAACTTCATCAAGTAAAGGTAGTGCAATTTGGCACAGGAAGCTTACACAGCCCATAGTTAATTAAAAATTTCAGAGAGAGAGAGAGAGAGAGAGAGAGAGAGAGAGAGCAGAGAGTGAGAGAGCAAAGAGAGAGAGAGAATTTCAGAGAGAGAGAATTTCAGAGAGAGAGAGAGAGAGAGAATTTCAGAGAGAGAGAGAGAGAGAGAGAATTTCAGAGAGAGAGAGAGAGAGAGAATTTCAGAGAGAGAGAGAGAGAGAGAGAATTTCAGAGAGAGAGAGAGAAAGACAGAGATTTCAGAGAGAGAGAGAGAGAGAATTTCAGAGAGAGAGAGAGAGAGAGAGAGAGAATTTCAGAGAGAGAGAATTTCAGAGAATTTCAGAGAGAGAGAGAGAGAGAATTTCAGAGAGAGAGAGAGAGAGAGAGAGAGAGAAAGAATTTCAGAGAGAGAGAGAGTGAGAATTTCAGAGAGAGAGAGAGAATTTCAGAGAGAGAGAGAGAGTGAGAATTTCAGAGAGAGAGAGAGAGAGTGAGAATTTCAGAGAGAGAGAGAGTGAGAATTTCAGAGAGAGAGAGAGAGAGAGAGAGAGAGTGAGAATTTCAGAGAGAGAGAGAGAGAGTTTCAGAGAGAGAGAGAGAATTTCAGAGAGAGAGAATTTCAGAGAGAGAATTTCAGAGAGAAAAATCAGAGATAGATAAAAGGCAGTCCAAAGACAAATTGCAAGATGCATCAGTGCATATGCTTGAAACTGAAATGCAAAGTACTAGAAATCACGAGTACTGCTCTCTAAGGCGTGACTTGACTTTCATGGAACAGAAAAGTACGACAAAATAGAAGCTCTCAACCTGAGCTCTCTGGATTAAAAGAGAATCAAACAACAAAAGTACCGTATTTTGTAAAAAAAAATAAAACGGAAAAAGAAATCTGATGTGATTTGAACCCTTAAATTTCCATTAAAAAAGTTTGGGAGCGCCAGGATTTGGTGTTACATAAGCAAGGAAAACCAGAGCTAAAGAACCTTTACTGATTACATGCACGGAAGCAAAGAAAATACTACATCGGAATATTTAGGGGAAAACCAAAGCTAAAAGCCTTACCTTGAAGTTCTGGGATGCTGTCTGGTGAACTCGCACGACTGGCCTGCGCCGGTATCCTTTGTCGATTTAGAGAAGGAAAGAGGTTAGGGCGGAGAAGGAAATTGGTAAAGTGCGTGGAGGAGAATAGCAGTTTCGCGCGGAGGAGAAAAGGTCATCGGGGGAACGCCGGGGGAACACCAGAGGTGTGTCGCACGCTGGAACTCTTCGACAAAATCATCGATCGATTTCCAGGGCGGGAGAGGTAAAGGAGATGGCGCGCGCCCGTTACCCGCATAACGTGCGTGAGAACTTACAATCGGGACCTAATAATTTCATATGGGCCGATTAGGCCCATATCAATCTGATAGAAAGCTGGCCCAACTGTTGGATTTCATTCCGCCGGCGGTTGGGTCGGATTCCGGATTATTCCGCCGACGAGTCAATTACACCCGCCGGGGGAATCGTCTTCCGCCGGCGGATAACTTTCCATCCGCCGGCAGAAGTGTGTTTTTTAGTAATGTAAAACCTGCATATACATATTTAACAAACTCAAAAAGTTACAATAGTATCATCTATTACATAGTTTAAATTAAAAGTCTAAGAAAATATAGCTACTACTATCTAGTTTTCCAACAAAAAAGAAATTTACACATGTTGTGCTGCTAGACTAAGTAGTTACATTTCCGAACTGTGTTCTACTGTTCTGATGGGTGACACTTGTCTCACTCATCACACTCTTCTTGATGTGGTTTGGTTCAAGGGACATCTTCATCTTCTCCCACTGAGTTGCTCCCTGATTATGCTTGCACGTTTCAGAGTCCTCAGTCTCAGTCTTCGAAAAGTGCTCCCGGCTGCCCGATGTATGTTCACTGGTCTCCTCATGTTTGGGTGTGGGGTTGAACTGCCGGAAGTCAAACACATCGGGAGATGGCTGTCTTGCACACCGCTGCCCAATTTCTCGGATATATGCTTTTGATCATCAACCCTTCTGCCCAGAATTTTTATCCTTTTCTTCTGCTGCTTGACTTTCCAGTTCAGCAATAATATCATCTGGGTTTGATGAGCTTCATTGGCAATGTTTTCCCTTTCATGAAGCCTAGCAGCAGGTATCCTACAAAAATCCTCACTGTTGATGATGGGAAACACAGTGCAAGTCTTCCAAACTTCCCAGTTTCCCGCATTTCATCATAAATGAGCTGGCCAATATTGATTGGACGACCTGTTAGTATGGCATAGAGAAGATATGCCCTCATCGGGGTGACCTTTGAATACTTCAATGTTGACATCAGGCGAGTGTTTATGGAAACACAGCCACATTCTCGCTTCCACCCTTAGATCACTCTCCGGGAAGTGTAATATTCTTTTATTTCCCCTTCTTACCCATGATGTTCTTCTTGGGCATATGAATTTTGTTTACTCATCATATTGAACATCTCCACAGAGCTGTATCAATCTATTCTCTACTGATGACACCCCAAAATAGACGTTTATTGCTATTTGATCAAAGTGGATTTTCTTCCCCCGAATCAAGACGTAGCACATGTTAGAGTTCATTTGGGGATCTAGCAACCTGGATTCTTCCACGTTGGTATAGAATTACATTACCTATGTGAGGAAAGCTGCCTCAGGTGGGCTACAAAATCGTTACCATCCCCTTCTCGAGATCACGGGTGCGATCAATGTTTCTGTCGGAGATCGGATAAATTTCTACTGTCGGAGATCGGATAAAACCCTTTAAATATCAAATGATGCACGTATAGGTTCTTGCGATCCTCCTGTCAGGGCCAATCGAGAGCTTTCAAACAGAGTTATCAGAAGCCTTTTGTGAAACAAACTTTTAAATATCAAATGATGCATTTCTTCTCGTTTCTCTGCTCCATAGGTTCTTGTCGACTCATTCTGTCTGCCTTCATTTCTCTGATCCCCAAGAGCATTTCCGATGTTGATGTGGGCACACAACGCCTATGCTCAAAGTTATATCTACCAAATTTTTGCAGTTAACCTCTAAGATGCTAGTCACCTCTCGAAGAAGTTTTAGCACAAGAACACTTTGTTTTCGTGCTAGAACACTCTCTAAACACGAAGTAACTAATTTCTTCACAAATAACCTCCCATGGTTGGTGACTATCAAGATTATCAAGCCGTGCCAACTCATGCCAACTCATGCCAACCCATAGATTCCCACTAACTCTATGAGTTGTTGCCAACTAGCAAGCACTTATCCCATGTGCTTGCCAACTCATAGTTGACTACCAACTCTCTTAGTTGTTGCCAACTAGCAAGTACTTATCTCATGTGCTTGCCAACTCACACTTGCCACATCACAAACCTAGTCACGTGCCACCTCGTGCACCACGTCATGCAAGTGCCGCGTCATCCACCAAATGCATGTGGTTGCTTCTTGTAGTTGAATGCAAAGAGTTACGGGATCCCAACTCCGTAGTTAGGCGTGCGCGTGCAAGCAGCCCCAAGGGCACGTCCGAACATGGTAGATGCGTATGTGTCTCCGCGCGTGCATCCGTGAGTTCAAGTTGTGCATGCGCATTTGGCCAAGCCTGCATGCTGGTCGGTTGGTTGTCCGTGCACATGTATGTGCGCGTCCGTCCCCGCCGAACAATCTTGCGCAAGTCCGCACACGGACGTTGCGCATTTCGGCATGGGAAAGTCGCACCCCGTATCACCCATGGCCAAATGGAAATGTTTCCTATTTTAATTCCTCTTTCCTTGGTGATCTTTCTCTAACGCCCAAGTGGGTAATTAAGGGATTATTCGCATCTTGCTCTTCTGAGTTGTATGCTCCTTACCTTTTGAAGTGCGTTAATATATTTTCTTCCTTGTGTTGGATGAACCCCCTCATGCGTGTATGCTAAATTCACAATGAGGAAAGACAAATTCACCCAGGTGGTCTAGATTAGGCTATTATTGTAAGAACTTTAGCCAAAATAATCAAGATCTAAAACATGTCAAAAACTCATTGAGAAACAATATCTTAAATAGCAGAAGCGTACCTGAATCCATCTTTGTCTTAAACTCTATGAGTTGTGTGGAACCCTCTATGAGTTGTGCGGAATCTTACGAGTTATAGTCTTCCTAGATCAAGATGCAGTTTCTCTGATATTCTTTCTGAAGATGGGATGTCAGAAGAATGAAAACTGATTGACTGATCTGGGGACCATGACTCCTTTATATAGAGATGAAGAGTCATATCCTTTTAGATGAAGAGTCATATCTTTTCAGATGAAGAGTTATGTCCCTTATGAAGGATTATATCTCTTGAGATGAAAGGTTGTATCCTTTCAAATGAAATGTCATCTTATTTTATATGAAAAGTCTTATCTATTGGTAATTCCATTTTTGCCCATCATAAGAATGAAAATTACCCTGAAGTCTCTACACACTGAAGAGTCACATCCTTTAAACTACATTACTACTCAACAACTGAAAACTTAATTAGATCACTTAAAATGAGCTGAATATGACAGTCTTCAATATATGATTATTAAACATATAAACCCAATGTTGGATGAAGGATACAACAATCTCCCACTTGGGTTATGTGTTGAACCTTATAATCATGTATTGTTTAAAACCGTATGAGGTCAATTGTGCTGTCATCACTGATTGTATCTTGAGCCAATCCGTTCCATCAGTGTATCAACATTGGATCAAAGTGGCCTTTCTTACAACTCTCGTAACTCGACCCATCGATGGTCACAAATGTCGATATAACTGAATGACATGGATCATGATATTACTGTGTAGCATGGAAATTTCATGCAATGTGATTAAAACATTCCTATTTCTAACTGGTCGACCTAAAACCTTATTGAGATCAATACCAAAATTCAGAATGTGAATAAACCGAATAAATCTTTATTTCTGCAGAAAACAACCTTAAAATACCATAAACCTTAACCTGAAAATGTGTGTCACATACAAGCATATAAACTTACAAACTACTACTAGAACTGATTATCCTCTAATGATATGACACCCATACGAGCTGTATGCTCATGAAACACTTTGGGTGGCAATCCTTTAGTGAGGGGATCCGCAATCATGGAGTTTGTACCAATGTGCTCAATAGACACCTGTCCATTCTGAACTCTCTTTTACAATCAGATTCAGTATACCCAACGATCTCAAGCTTATCTGACCTCTGATACGTGAGCATGTAATCCTTTGTCCTCTGTAAATACCGAATGACCCGTTTGGCTGCTTTCCAATGGTCTACTCCTCGATTGCTCATATATCTGCCTAACATCCCAACAATGTACGCAATATCTAGACGTGTACAAACCTGAGCATACATTAGACTCCCTATTGCTGACGCATAAGGAATCTTCTCCATTTCTTTTTCGTCAAATGCATTCTTAGGACACTACCAGAGACTGAACTTGTCTCCTTTAGCCACAAGGGTATCGCCTGGTTTACTATTCTGCATGCCAAATCTCTTAAGAACTTTTTCAATATAGCTTTTTGTGATAATCCAAGAATACCTTGAGAGCGATCTCGATGTATATGAATCCCTAATACAAAAGAGGCATCACCTAGATCTTTCATCTCAAAAGTTTTAGCTAAAAATCTCTTGGTTTCGTGCAATAAGCCTATATTATTGCTGGCAAGCAGTATATCATCGACATATAAAACCAGAAATATAAACTTGCTCCCACAGAACTTATGGTATATACATTCATCAACCAAATTCGGCTCAAAACCGAATGAGACGATTACCACGTGAAATATAAAATACCATTGTCGTGACGCCTGCTTTAGTCCATAAATAAATTTCTTGAGTTTGCAAACCAATTTCTTTGAGTCTCCCGACACAATTTTCTAGTTGAACCATATAAATTGTCTCATCAATGTTTCCATTGAGAAACACAGTCTTTACATCCATTTGATGTAACTCAAGATCAAAATGCACCACTTGTGCCATTATAATTCTAAAAGAGTCTTTCGTGGAAACTAGAGAAAAAGTCTCTTTATAGTCGATGCCTTCTTTCTGTGTGAAGCCCTTAGCAACAAGACGCACTTTGTACCTCTCCACAATGCCTTTCGAATCCCTTTTGGTTTTAAATATCCATTTGCAACCAATAGGTTTGACACCTTCAGGCAAAGAGATAAAATCCCATACGTCATTGTCTGTCATGGCATCAATCCACTTTTGATAATTAGAACTTTCCATGGCTCGACGGAAGTTGATCGGATCGTATTCCCTCACTCCAATGTCAACCTCATGTTCTTGAAGAAATACAACGTAATTGTCTGAAATTGCACTTCTCCTTTGTCTAGTGGATCTCCTTAATGGTATAAGTTCTTGAGGTGGTTGAGTTTGTTCTTCTGGAATAATTTCTTGAATAGGGGGTTCTCCAGTATGTCCTTATTCACTGTGTCATCAACATGAGCAGGTATTATCACCTGATCAATATCAAAGACACCCAAGGGAATATTAACATATTCCTCTTCAAAGACAAAGTCCCTAACTTTATCTCCCCCAGAAAACTCAACATCCTCAAAGAACTGGGCATTTCCTGATTCAAAAATGGACTTAGTTGTGGGATCATAAAACTTATAGCCCCTAGAGTTTTCAAAGTAGCCAACAAAATAACAAGTTACCATCCTAGAGTCCAGTTTCTTCTCATGAGGCTTATATTGGCGGGCCTCTGCTGGACATCCCCAAATATGGAGGTGCTTTAAGCTAGGCTTTTTTCTTGTCCAAAGTTCATAAGGGGTTTTGGTAGTTGCTTTAGTTGGCACCCTGTTAAAAAATATAAGCTACAGTCTTAAGTGCCTCTCCCCAGAGTGATTCAGGTAAGGGAGAATGAGAAATCATACTCATCACCATGTCTTTAAGCGTCCTATTTCATCTTTCAGCAACACCATTCATAGTAGGTGAACTCGGCATAGTGTACTGTGGGACAATACCGCTTTCATCTAGGAATTTAGAAAAAGGTCCTGGATGTTGTTCACCTGAGCCATCATATCTACCATAGTATTCATCACCACAATCAGATCTGATACATTTAATTCTTTTACTAAGTTGGTTTTCAACTTCAGCCTTATAACTTTTGAACACATCCAGTACTTGTAACTTTTCATGAATGAGATATATGTAGCCATATCTGGAAAAATCATCAATGAATGTTATAAAGTATTGTTGACCATCCCAAGCAACCGTAGAAAATGGCCCACAGATATTGTGTGTATAAGTTCTAAGACATCTCCAGTCCCGTTGGCGTCAAATCTCCTTTTTTTGGTTTGTTTCCCCTTTATACAATTAACACATACATCAAAATCGGTAAAGTCTAAGGGGTTGAGAATATCGTCTGACACAAGTGTCTCTATTCTTTGTCTAGAGAGATGACGTAATCTTTTGTGCCATAACGTAGCTGAATTCTCATGGGTTAATTTTCTCTTTACACCTCGCGTACTCAAATGCAAGGATTCATTATAAGAGGCAATAGTATCAAGTGAATAAAGATTATCAGAGCCTGATAAAGAACCGGAACCAACCCATTTTGAATCATGAAATAAACTGAATTTTCTATTTCCAAATGAACAAGAATAACCGAATTTGTCCAAAACAGAAATAGAAATTAAATTTCATCTAAAAGACGGTACAACAAAAGTTTGCTTAAGATCCAAATAAAATCCAGTTCTTAATAATAATCTAAATTTGCTATTGCCTCAACTGCGACTGATTTGCCATCGCCTACATAGATGAATCTTTCACCATCATTTGGCTTTCGACAACTCGACAGCCCTGCATGGACACACTGATGTGAGCTGTTGCACCAGAATCTATCCACCATATGTGTCTAGGTACCGAAGTTAAATTAACCTCAGAACAAACCAAATTAAGAAGCATACCTTTCTTAGGACGCCGAGCATGATAATTAGTACAATGCTTCTTTTGATGTCCAGTGGCTCCACAAAAGAAACAACCATCCTTATTTGCTTCCTTATTTTGTTTCTTTTTGTGGTTCCTTGCTTCCAGCCTCTTTATCCTTATTACGTTTTCTCTTCTTTCCCTTGTCCTTAGAGGTAGATGTCAGGTGTGCCCTTTCTGTCTTCTCTTGCTTCAACGTTTCCTCTTCTTGGACACAGTATGAAATTAGCTCATTCAAAGACCAAGTCTCTTTCTAACAGTTATAGCTCACCTTGAACTGGTTATATTGTGTCGGAAGAGATATTAAAACTAGATGTACAAGCAAGTCCTTAGAGATTTCTAGCTTAAGTACTTTAAGTTTTGATGCAAGATGAGACATCTCCATAATGTACTCTTTGACATTGCCTTTACCTTCATACCTTTTAGAAATAAGTTTTGTCAAGAGCGTACCTATTTCAACCTTTTCGTTCTTGGCAAACTTCTTTTCTATTGCAGCAAAAAACTCTTTTGCCGTAGTAATGCAGTCGGAAATGGTGCTCCTGAATACTTCTGGAATGGCCTTTTTCATTACCATAATACACATGCGATTTGATCTCTCCCATTTTCTAGCTCCTTCTTTTCATCAGAAGTACTCTTATCCGTAAGAGGTGGAGGCGAATCAAGGTCCATGATTCCGAGAATTATTGAAAAATTCTCTTGCCATGACTTGAAGTTTGTGCCATTAAGCATAGGAAGGAATTGAGATTGGTAGTAATAGTAGCAGGAGTAATATCTAAATCAGAGAACAATCAAATAAAATAAGCTCACATAAGTCTTAAACCAAAATTGAATAATAAATTAAATAAAGGTAAATCCCATCTCAAGATATCTGACACTCCATTAATATTTCATCTTTGGATAAAATATGAACTTGTAAGTGATATCTTGGCGCAGTAATCAAATACTGACACTAAAATAACATATCAAATAATAAAACTTCCTTTGGGCCGATTTATTGTTCATATGCAAAACCAAATAATCATCACGATGTTTATTACCACAAATGCATATGTAATTCTGATAAATATTAATCTTCCTTTGGGCCGATCAATATTCACATAAGTTACACACACATAACCTTTTATATTTTGAAATGAATTTATTTCCACAAGAGAGGTCACTTTGGCGACATGTTGTTTCAAAAACTTCGTCTCAAAATATATACAAACATACCAAAATTTAAATTTAAAATTCACACCGAATTCATGCACATACATGTTTGCTTGCATCAATTATTTATCCTAGGTTAAATCCAGAGTAATAACCAACCTAAACAACTATATTACTTCAAATAGAAGTTTGGATAAAAAATGAAATAAATATATAATTGTTGAAACCCTTTGGTCCAAAATTTTCACAAGATGAACCGTACAATTAAAAACTGAATAATCTCAATGATTCGACATGCATCGCTCTGATACCACTTGTAAGAACTTTAGCCAAAATAAGCAAGATCTAAAACTTGTCAAAAACTCATTGAGAAACAATATCTTAAATAGCGGAAGCGTACCTGAATCCATCTGTCTTAAACTCTATGAGTTGTGCGGAACCCTCTATGAGTTTCTCTGATATTCTTTCTGAAGATGGGATGTCAGAAGAATGAAAACTGATTGACTGATCTGGGGACCATGACTCCTTTATATAGAGATGGAGAGTCATATCTTTTTAGATGAAGAGTCATATCCTTTCAGATGAAGAGTTATGTCCCTTATGAAGGATTATATCTCTTGAGATGAAAGGTTATATCCTTTCAAATGAAATGTCATCTTATTTTATATGAAAAGTCATCTCTATTGGTTATTCCATTTTTGCCCATCATAAGAATGAAAATTACCCTTAAGTCTCTACACACTGAAGAGTTACATCCTTTAAGGTACATTACAGCTCAACTACCGAAAACTTAATTAGATCACTTAAAATGAGCTGAATATGGGTCTTCAATATATGATTATTAAACATATAAACCCACTGTTGGATTAAGGATCCAACAATTATATCTTTCATCATAACTTTCATGCTTCTAAGAAGGTGCACTTATTCTAACAAGAGTTGTGTAAAAGCTTCCTTAATGCTGGGTGAGAGAAAATGGCAGTGTTTCAGAAGGGAGATCATGAGGAGAAATTTCTGCTCATCTTCATCTGAAATTTGATTACTTTTTTCCTCAACTCTGTTTCCTCCATTTTTATTTTCATAGAAATAGTTATAAACTGAGGGATGATTCTGACCAAGGTGGGAATGTGTATTTTCTGCAGCACCTACCCAAGGACAAATTCTCACTTTGGGTGAATAGCTGGGATCTAGTGAACTTGAGAAAACATATTCACTGAGCTCATAATCCTCATCATACATGGGTCTTGTCCTCCTTGACTTTATTTGCCAATGATGCTGCTGCCCATGCAAGATTCCCCAATCAACTCCAATAATTCCACTTGCCTCTCTTTTCTTCTTTTCTCTTTTTTAATAGGTTTTAAGAAGTTATGTTTACTTTTAACCTACTTGAATTAATCCAATCTTACCTATAGTTTCTTATCCCTTGGGGCATATGCTCAAGCAGCTCGTGCACCAAACTAACAGAAAAAAAGTTAGTCTAATGAACTTTGTTATCATACAAATTAATCATACCACTACCAATCCTACAAAAAGAAATAAAACCTAGATATGTCTAGACTGCAGGATTAAGAATAGTTGTCTATATTACTCAAATTACCCGGCAACGACACCAAATATTTGACTGGTGTGCGTGGTGTGGCAAATAAGTTAGAGACTCACTGCTATAGCAATGTCAAAAATATCAAGAACAGCAAATCAGCATTGCCTCAGCTTTTTAAAAGTACACACATCGTCAAGTAATAAAGTCTGGATATTACAAGTCGATCGCACGAGGAATTGAATGAACTACCGAGCTTTCCATTAATTTCTATATCTATATCCCAAATATTTTGAGATAGAGTTGTCAAGTCCTCTCGAAAAATCTGCTAATATTTGGAGAAAAGAGAGAGATCAAAGCTAGGAGTCTTGCCATCCTGAAGCAATGAAGGGTGTGTATCTGTGTGTTGCCCATTGATAATCCGATTTCTGTTCTGCACGTTCTAATCAACAGTGGAGCCTGGGGATACAAGTATGTGTAACCGGCTGTTGCTCGCATTACAACCAGGCCATCTTTCTTATCTGAAGTGTTATAAAATGTCTTGAGAGTGAGGATGCCCGACCCATTGCACACAATCCCACCATTAGGATAAGGTGAACTTACACTATCTAATGTCTGTCTACTACTATTTAGTCTGCCAAGATTGAGAGTTAGTTCCTTGATAATACTCGAATCGTGATTAGTCACCCGTGTGTTGTGAAGGCCAACACTAACTACACATACAATGACATAATAACGCTTGAAGAGAGAATGACCAAACTACAGATGCTTAAACACAATGGATCCACACCCCCTCAGGGGGTTTAGCTAGACATTGAGATAAAAATCAACACAAATAACAGATCCATAGATAAATATAATAAAATCACTGAAGACAAATAGCTTCCCCAAGGTGAGACCCTGAAATATCATGATCCTTCCTTCCCTTGCAAGGCCGTTCTAGAGAATTCCCTGGGACTGCTCAGATAGCCCTAGGAAATACTCAGATTCATCACACCAGCCTGGTCTCTCCTTCCTGAAATCTCTCCGAACAGTCTAAAATGCTCTACTGCTCTAACTCCTAAGCATTTCTCTACTCTCCAAACTCTTTCTTCTCAACAACCAACCTTTTCTATGTTCGT
The DNA here is from genome assembly GCA_022405105.1 of Aristolochia contorta. Taxonomy (NCBI): domain Eukaryota; kingdom Viridiplantae; phylum Streptophyta; class Magnoliopsida; order Piperales; family Aristolochiaceae; genus Aristolochia; species Aristolochia contorta. The sequence goes on from CM039664.1 coordinate 19,452,316, forward strand.
CCTGCCTTCTATTTATATGCAGCTGGAGTGAACAATGACTATTTTATCCTTTTGCAGTGTGGCACCACTGGCCTCAGAGTGTGGCGCCACTGGCCTCAGAGTGTGGCACCACTGGCGCAAGGCTATTTTTCTTGTCAGTGTTGCATGTGCTGGCCAACACCGACTTAATGAGGTGGGGGCCTAACGCTAGCGTAGTGGCCCCAAGGTATCTGAGGCCGGGGCCTCATATTGAGGCTGGGGCCTCATATTGAGGCAGGGGCCTGAAATTGAGGCAGGAGTGCTAACCTCTTTTATACATTCTAACGCATGCGACCTTTTCCTGTCACTATGTGGCACGTACCAGCTGTGCTGAGGCGTGGATCCTCTTTTCTACCTATCGGAAAGCTGTGTGGACCACGGCCCTGCTCTATGAAGTCATGTTGCGTCAGCTCTGCTGTTTTGATTGAAACTTAGGCGAAATTGTTCGGTTTTGAGCTCTTATAGCCTGACTTTCTTCATCTTCACTCTTTAGGTAAGTTTTGTGGTGAATATCCTACTTATGAAAGGTGAAATGCCCTTAAATTAACCAAATTTAGTCGAAAAACAGTAACAATATATGGGTAAAAACTGACATGAATTTGACTATTCAATAGGCGCAATTTTTCTGATGCGTGATTGTCAAACTAAACAAGTAATGCTGATACTTGTTTCTAGTAAATTCCGCACTACTATCCGCTCTAAGACACTTCACCTACTTTTGAAACTGATTCTGAATTAGCTGAAAAAAAACTTTCAAGTTTGTAAATTCTGTTGTTTGTGTTTAAGTAAGAATGCCTAAGTAGCTCTGCTACAGTCATCCACCTCAATAAAGCATATAATAAGCACCTGTAATAAATGTTTTTTTATAGGGACCCCATAAGTCTATATGTAGTAAATCAAACACAACGTCTGGTTTACTATTACGGAGTAGAAAACTTAACATATGTTGCTTTAATTTCTTATAAATATCACAAGCTGATAGGAGTGATGCATTCATTTCATTAAAAATATTTATGTGTTGCTAAGCCTTCAATGAGGTGTGTCCAAGCCTTGCCACAAAGTATGAGTCTGTTTATTCGAATCACAAATATGATTACAGGGATTAAAATAGACTGAGTTACAAATGGAACGAAGGGAAGAATTATCTTAGTCAATTTGTTTATTACCAGGACTAGACAAACCAGAAGCTTCAAATGAAGACTTATCTAAAACTTATAGATTCCCAACCACTTTACCAACAGCCAGAATTGTTACAGTCTGATTGTCCTGCAAAAGACATTTTTCAGGGTAGAATACAAATCTAATTCCAGCATCTCCAGAGAATTTTCTTACAGAAAGAAGATTAAATTCGAAGCTTGGAACATAAAGTGCATCTGTCAAAGTCATTGCAAGACAGGCTGACACCACCTATTTCATGTACATTCAGTCTATGCAACAAATCATGAGTAGTACTCATTGATTTGAAGCTCCTATTTCTACTATCCATGTATCACAATCCATATTATCTGTGCTTAAAGCAAAATGAAACAATTGCACAAGCATTTTTAACTGCAAATTCTCTTGGTGTGCAACATTACCATGGCTATTTCCACAACATTAATTCCTTTCATAATATTAACAACTCCTGCTGGATCATTTTTTATAAAAACTTATGTTGGTTATTCACTTTTTCGATGTACGGTCCATATTAACATGAAGACAATTATCTGCCATGTTTGTCACTTTTCTGCCCCCTGTGAGCTTGTTAAGTTGCTCTTTTAGTCCTTTATACCAATTTGGATGTCCATGCCACTTAAAACAGGTATCCCTTCTGTGTCCACTCATATTACAATGATCACAAAACAAATTCTCGTTCTTTCCATTCTTTATATGATTGCATCCTGAGTTCTTTTGTTTCCTATTTATCTTTTCCCACGGTTGCTTTCATACACATAGCTGAATATTCAACTTTCACAACCATGTTAAGGTTTATTTCTCTCTTTTTTTCAAATCCAAAGCCATAGAATAAGCCTTGTTTACTGAAGGTAAAACCTCAATTGCTAGGATTTAGTTTTTCACTTGTTCAAAGTCTTTGCTAAGCCCCCTCAAAAACTGCATCGACTTGGTTGATTGGAAAGAGATCTCAAATAGTCTTCGCAATGCCACATGTACAATTCTTGCAGGTGCACTACAATATTGGTTGCACAGAGTTCAACTCATCCCACAACTTCTTCAGCTGTGTTAAGTACTTCACTAATGATTGATTTCCTTGAAAAGTATTGCTTATATCTCTGAATCTGGTATATGTGACATTTGATTATGCAAATATCTCTTCCAATTTAAACCAAAGTTCTGTAGCAGATAATCCAGTGTTTAAAAACCAAACCGACTCGGTCGGTTCGACCTGGTTCAACCGGAACTGTGGCTTCGAACAGTTCGGTTTGCTTAAATCCGTAAAAGGTTAAGAACCGTATGACCCGTCCAGTTTTAACTGTTCAACCGTTGAACAGTTAAATGGACCAAACTGGTTGAACTAGTCTGGTTACAGTTGGCCCAAACCATTTAAATTAACTTTAAACACTAACCAAATTGGGAAAGTGATGAACTGGTGTAGTTAATTATATTTGATTTTTAAACATTATATTTTGATTTAGATGATGCTTTTTAGCACTTTTAATATTTTTTTGAATAAATAAATCTTATTATGAATTTTTTAATGAGATACAATTCATACCCAGTTCAACTACAAGTTGAACCTTGTTGAACCGGTTGAGCCAGAGTCGGATGCTCCACCGGTTCGATGACCGGTTCGGTTTTAAAATTGATGCAATCTAAACGAATCCACTGATCATAATTAGCCGAATCCTCATCTGGCATCATTTATCTTCCATCAATGAATCCAAGCTTCACCTTTGCTCCCAAAATGATTCTAATTGGTCTAATTCAAGTCAAATAATCGTTACCTTTTAGCCCATCTACTCCAAGACAAATATCAACTGTCTCACTTTGTGGTGCAAGCACTTGCGCTGGATTCTCACTGTCCCTAGTTTCTTCAACTTCCGTAGTGTCAATATTCAGAAACAATTTCAGCAAACAAAGGTACAAGCGGTCCTTTGATCGATTCGCTCTGATACCATAAGAATGCTCTCAACCCACAGTCAACAATGACGACAGGTATTTAGGCTCAGGAAAGACATATAACAATACTTTTAAGACTTCTAAAGTTACTGGAATGAAAATATATTATAGTCCTTATTGGAAATGGTCGTCATCTTTCTATAACACAGTCTGGTCATACAATACTACCCTTGTCTTCTGGAGGAAATATTAAAAGTGAAGTACTTTGGTTCCCTATAATACCAAGAAGCAGTGTCTGTTTGAAATTTGACAACATCTCATAATTGGGTTTTTATGTTTACATCAACTGGTTATTTCATCGATGCCTTGCAGACCAACCAGATCCTACACACAGAACCAATTAAAGGATGACTTTACCGGTTTCCCACAAAAAATAAAATGACTCTCTTAGTAAATAAATGCACACCCGAAGTCTGGCATCACTGCTTCGGTTATCCATCACTACATATTCTCCAGATTATGGCACCCAGTATTCATACATTTTTTCTACTACGAAGCCATCCCTTTGTTTTCGATGCCAACAGCGAAAGAGCAGGCGTCTTCCTTTCTCTAGACACATAATACGTTTGAGTACTTTTCTCCAACTGGTCCACTGCGATGTGTGGGTCTTGACCCCTAAACCATCTGTGGAACCATTCAAATTTTATTTAATAATTGTGGAAGATTTCACAAGATTTTTTTCTTTATCCTATTAAAAGAATTTAGATTTTTTAGTTTTTAATTATAACATTCCAATGGCTGAAAAATTCTATAAATCCTCTTTGAGAGTAGTTCAATCTTTTGGTGGAGGTGTATTTACTTTCATCTGTTTGCTACTAGAGTTTTGAAAACGTGGGATTCTACTTTGTCTTTCTTGTCTCTGCTCTCCTGAGCAGAATCACATTCTAGAATGCAAAGAATGCCACGTCATTGAAACTGGCTTGACTATACTTGCAAAATCCACATTACCAATGTCCTATTGGTCTTATGCTTTCTCAACCACAGTCAATTCAATTAAGTGGCTCCCCAAAACAGTTCTTCAATATCGATCACCATTTATTGTGCTCTTTGGATTGCCACCCACTTATGATCATCTTTGACCATTTGAGTGCCTTCGCTATCCATGTCTATGTCATTTTGGTCCTGCAAGGCCTGCAAAGCCTGCAAATCAGGAATACAGATGTTGTCCCTGCATTTTTATTGGTTATTGTCATCGACATAAAGGTTATTTACTTCTCAATCTGCATGGGCGCAAAACATTTACTTCACAGCAACAACTGTCTTCACCCTTGCTTCAATCAACGGATTCACCAAATTCTTTACCGTCTTCGTTTTGGAATAGAGACTCTCCCCATCAACATATTCTGTTGCCCCGGCCCACATTGACACCTCGGCCAGATCAGCATCTCTCCAAATGCAGAAATGCCCTCCGGTTTTTCATCAATATTAGCATCTCTGAAGAACACTATCGCCAGATACGATCACCTGCTTCCTGTTACCAAACGCAATCTTGCTCCACTTATGATTCTTTGCCGAGCAATCTGCTTCCTGCTAGCAGATGCAATCTTGCTCCTGACACTTTTTTCACCAGACATGGGTCTTCTTAAGGCAGGTCACTCGGAGGAGGATCTTCTGATTGATCTTTAACTTGAGGAAGAAGTTTTTCTCTAAAATTCCCCTGAAAGATTTCGGAGAGAATTGAAGCTTGGAGATTAACTGAGTGAATTGTCCTCATGAGAGACCTTTTGTAATGACATCAGTTAATTGATCCTGTGTTGGAATATAATTAACCTGAAGATGACCACAAGAAGAATAATTAAACAACGAAGAATTATCAGCCTTTGAGAGAGTAAAGCTCAGCTCAAGAAGAGAGCAAGTAAGATGATTGTACCAAGCATGTGGACTCTTTTTAAGACCATACAAAGGCTTGTGCAAGTGGCACACTGTATGATGCTTAGAAAGAGTAAAGAAATCAGGAGGTTGAACCATATGGACCTCAGATAGAGTTCCATTAGGAAAGAAATGCTGATATCCAATTGTTGAATGGCCCAGTTCTTACTTTCAGTCCGGTTTGACCACTGGACTGAAAGTTTGAAAGTACTCTTGACCCGCTGACTGATTAAAGCCTTTTGAAACTAAGCGTGCTTTGTACCTTTCAATTGAACCGTCTGATGTGGTCTTGAGCCAAAACACCCAACTAGAGCCTATTGCACACTTCCCATCCCATATGGAAAAGTGACAAGTCTTCAAGTTTCATTAGTCATCAGTGCATCTTTCATTGCCTCTGGCTGCACGGATTGTTTGACTGCTTGACTAAAACCTGTTGGTTCAATCGGACTAGGTGGGAGATCTGGAGGGTGACGCGTGCTTAGTAAAACCCTTGGTTTGAGTCTACCGGTCTGAGCTCTAGTGAGCATGGGAAGTGTAGGGAGAGGAACACTAGGGAAACCAGTAGAAGGAATAAGAGGCTGATCAATTACTGGGGACGTGTCAGAACTAGGAGTAGGACCAGGAGAGGGACTAGAGGAGGGACCAACCGAAATAGTCGACAAGGTGGAGTGATCCGGATAGTGGGTAGGGGTTGTATCTCGAGAGACTGGGTTAAGGGCAGAGATGCACAAGGAACAATTGGAAGGGGCAGCAATGTAAGCTGAGAATAAGGAGAGGACATTGGTTGTGGAGCTGGACACAAAGGGGGCCGAGAAACAGAAATGTCTTTTTGTCGAAGACCACACTATGAAACAAAGATACGACCAGTAGAAGTATCCAAGCGTTTATACCCTTTGTAATTAGGTTGATACCGAAGGAAAACACAAGCATTAGAATGTTGATCTAGTTTATGAGTAGAGCATGGGTGCAAATGCGAATAACATAAGTAACCAAAACTCCGAAATAATGAATAATCTGGTGAACGACCAAAAAAAGGTCATACAGACTCCTGAAAGGCAAAACATTTGTAGGAAGATGATTTATAAGAAAGACAACCATGGAAAAAGCCGAGTCCCAGTGAAGCTTTGGCATAAAGGCCTGCACAAGTAAAGTCAAACCCATTTGTACTATGTGCCAATGCTTGCGTTCCGCCATGCCATTCTGTTGCGGAGTGTAAGGGTAAGAGATCTTGTGATGAATACCAGAGGTGGCAAAAAGATACTTAAATGCTGATTGGGAAACTCGGATCAACCAATAGAGTGAAATTTCTTTATTTTAGCGAAGACCAAATTTCAGCCAGATTTTTATAATGAAAAAAAGTGGAGTAAACTTTAGATTTCGTAAGCAAAAAATAGAACCATGTATATATGCTAAACTGATCAACGAATGAGACATAATATTTAAGGCCGCCAAAATATTGGTCCGCACAAGGTCCCCAAACATCTGAACATACAATATGCAAGATTGAAGGAACATGTTAATCATGAGTAGAAAATGGTAGAGACACTCATTATGCAGAATTTTAGAACTAGGGTGTCCAAATATTTGGTGCAAAAACGAAAAATGGGGAAACAACAGAACGCAAATATGACATTGATGATGCAATGCGCACAATGTAAAGCCACCTCTACACTAGCCTTTGAGTTAAGTTCTGCCCATATTGGCTTCCTGCACAACGAACCCATGAATATCGAATTTTACTGTACAATTATGATAAGAAGTGAGACGAGAAGCTGAAAGAAGATTTTTGAGAGGCGAGGTGGATGGGCTCAAATGGCTATATAATAAATCGCACGTATGCAAGCGCACGTGTCACACCGAGTAATATACTGGAAGAGTCCAGATCGACCATGGACTATTACTACTTACAAACTCTGATAGTTCTCTACAACTATATCTAACTACCGAAATTAACTAAAGTTGCATAAATATCATTTTGTTTAAACTATGGAGTTAGATGAGCACAAATGACTATATAAATCGTCTGACGCAAGCACATGTGTCACACTAAGTATTATAATGGTCAAGTCCAAATCGATCCTACAGGGACTATTAATACTTACTAACACTGATAGTTCTCTACAACTGTATCTAACCACTGAAATTAACAAGAGTTGTCACAGATATATAATTGTATAGCTACAAAAAGATACAAACATACTAACTACAAAAAGATACAAACATACTAACTACAAAGTCTAGCTAGAGTGATGCACGCATGCACGAATATAAACTTGAAGAATTGGAGTAGGAGGCGGTGGGGACATCATATTTAAATAGGAGGTCATATATCACCTTGTGTAGAAAGCTTCCCATAATATCAACCACACTAAATAAAAGATTGATTACACTAATAATAAACTAAAACTGAAATTTACATGAATACAAACAAAATATCTCATGAATCCAAAACGGACCAAAATGGCTGTGGAATCCAAAACATGAATCTACAACAAAAGATTACATGAATCCAATGGCTACTCACACTTTATTAAAGATAGATTACAATTAAATACTCTAAAATAGCTATGGTTACATGAATCCGAAATCCGAAATCACATTAAATCACCCACCCCAAAAGAAGTTTAGGTACACAACTTTGAATCGGGAAGAATCCCTATCCATTGACATTAAATACATGACAGATAGGAAGAACGAAGATAAAAAGTGGCAAATGACTTCCCTTTTGCTCCTGAGCTTCTCCTTCTTCCTCCTTCAACACCAAAGTAGCTCAGCTTCACTGCCAATACAAACTTTGCCTCAGGGGCATGGAGGCGGGATACGCAAAGTGAGGTTTTAGCCCTTATTTAGAGGGGAGTCTGGAAGATTCCCTATTTTAACGGTGTCCTAAGAGACGTGGTGCCACGCGGCGTGGAGCTCTTCCGATGGCACTAGGTCTTGGCGCCAAGCCTAGTGATTATATGCTGTTGCGTTACATTGTTCTCGGCCTTAATACAGATAGTCAAGCATTCGATATTTCTGATCATAATGTGTTCAGTAGATTATGTGACACTATTTTGCGAAAGAAAAAAATAATATTCCAATTAATGGTACATTCCTCAAAGTTTTGGTTGAACTAGGGAAATTACATGGGATAGCTTAAGAAAGGCCGAAACAGTCAAAAGATCACCTAAGTCATTTCATTGGAGTCAATTATCTATTCTGTTTTGCATTGAGTTTATTTTGAAACTAGTTCTAGTTTTCTTACAGTAAAATCTAAGTGTATAAACCCCAATCAAGCCACAAACCCAGAATCAATGAGATAGTTAAGTTATAATTAGTGTGTGGTTTGATAAGAAAAATATTTCTAAGGCTTGCTTTAATCTCTCATGCCAACTATAACACAATGCCCATCAAAGAGAATTCTTAATTTTTAGTAATGTAAGAGAAAGAGTTACAAGCTATTACATCATTTCTCATTGACATAAAACTTGATCATGCAAGATAAAACAGTGTCACTTATGGCTTAAGGCATGCAATTCTCTACCCCAAAAGTTAAATGAAACATTGTCCTCAATGTTGAAATTAAAAATTTAAAACAGAGGGTGGTGAGGGACTCCCTGGGTATGCCTGCTGGCAGCTGTTCTTTGCCCCTCAATGGGGTTCTCAGATTGTGAGTGCAACGTAAACCTAAAAGCTTCATTACAGTATTTATTGAAAACATTAAAACTAACTAAGAGAAAAATGGCAGATGATAAATTTTAGATATGGAATTTTGCACTCATAAGCACACAAGAGCAGCCAGTTCAAGCACTTCAAACATAAAGAGATAGAGTTAGTTTACCACAAGCCACATTCGAGAGTCATTCTTTTGTAGTGAATTAATTTTGATTCTTGAAGCACATTTTGAAGCTAATAATCACTTTCACTCTCTTCTATTTCCATCTGTTCTTCCTGCTGCTCGAATTCCATTTCCAGCTTATGGTAAATGGGGAATCCTATCAAATGACAGGAGTTTTGGTTTGCAGACCAGTCGGGCACTTCAGTGATATAGTTAACATTCTACTTGACAACCTATGTTAGGTTTGGTGAGCTGAGGTTCCATGTGTTCAATCTGTCGTGCATAAGAAACCTATGGTGGTTGTCTAAAATTCTGGTTCTCCGGTTGAGCTGAGGGGTGGTTGATGTCATCCTGCTGTTTTAATCAATCAATAAGTTGTCTCCGGATGGTTTCACCTGCTCTGCTCGTGGGGCATCAGAGGGATAGGAAACTTGTGCTAACCCGCTCAATTTTGTGATCAATGATGGGAAGTAGAGGCCTGATCTGAAAATTGTTCCACATCTGTTTATCTTGCTATGGACCATCCTCCCAATGTCAATCGCCACTGCTTTTAGAATGGTATATAGCAGATATGCCCTGTCAATAGTAGCATCAGAAGTGTGCTTCGAGGGGATTAAACAAGTGCAAACGAAGTAGAACCGAGCTTTGGTCTTTGATGAACGTCCGGCCTTCTTGAAGTGCAGATACGTCTCGTCTGCTGCCTATACCCATTTGATTGGAAATTACAGATTGTATCTACTATCTCCTCTATGGACGTTTCTGCCCTTGTCTGAGCTAACCCATCATCGATGTTAGGAGTACCAAAATGGGTGTTTATCACTTCTCTACTATACAACACCAGTGTTTGACATACCTTTCATGCCTTGTTTATTTTCCTTCGAAATCCTCTTGTTGTGCCTCAGCCACATTGGCGTAGAATTCCTGCACCATGCCAATTACAGGTGGTGATGGGTGAAAAAAGAACTTCTCCCCTCCCCGATCCACAATTGTGGGGAAGTATCAATTTTATCCATTCTAAATACTCTACCTAGGGTTAACCCCCTTTAAATTTTATTTAGTGTCCCCCTTTTAACTGCAGTGGCAGAGGCATATCGTTCATCAACTTCTCCTCTGGGTCTCTTCCCTTTGTTCCTGTAAGTGAGCTTCTTTTCTCTCACCATCGTGACTGCTGAGCTCAGGAGTAAATGATTAGATGTTAAGAGAGAGAAAGGAAGTCTACCTTAAATACACTTTTGAACTGGAAAGAGATTTTGCCCGAGCCCAATATTTTGAAAACGTTTCTATGAGACACGAAAATCTTGCAGAGGAAGACTGCACGACTGTGAATGAGCTTGACTCTCAGTAAAATGCCAGAGTGGCTTAGACCTCGATATCCATTTGATTTTGACCGTTAAGGGTTTTAAAATCTTTCATGCGATGCTGTCACCTAGGGTTCACACTTTGTGGCATTAAGTGGCTAAGGTATGTATACATATTGTTTAAGTCACTCTGCAATTTTTGGCGTTGAGCTACCTCTCGTAAATTGCTTGGTCACTTAAAAAATACTTTCCGAAAACTGGGGCCGTACAGCTGCATTTAACTCATTTTTGACATTAATGCGGCACCATATGGCACCAACAACCTTCTGATGGTGTCACATTGACCCCGTGTGGTGCTAACTTAACTGCCATGGTGCCACCCTATTGGACGTGCAGATTTTCAAAGAAAGTGAAAGTTGTTTCCATGGCTTGTTCTTCTCAAGGTTACCTTTACTCTATCTCCAAAAGTGACTGCCAAAACCTGAAAACTACTTGAGCAATTTCATGATTCTGCATGCATGTTTTTAAGCAACTTACACTAACTACTGATTTTCGACTCACGCATGCTTCTTAACAATTATGAATTCCAATTAAAGCATGGAACTACCAAAATTGAGTCTCTTCTAACTTTTTCACTATCTAAACTTCTACCTTTCAAAATTGTATTCACAAAAGGGCTTGGGTTGCCTCGCAAGGGCCAGCTTTTAAAGTTTTTGGCAAGACTCTTCAGGATTTCTTCCAACCTATCCTGGATCTAGAATTGAATTTGAGGGGACATTGCAATTTACAACTTGCTCTTCCCATTAACATTTTCCACAGGTCTACGTAAACTCTTAGGAGATGAAGGCTCTTTCATCTTCATTCTTGGTGGGGTCTTAGTTCCTCTTCCTGCAGCCTTCTCAACTCCTTGAGCCTCGCCTTCCTGAGGTCGTTATGCTCAATTAGGTATGGGTCTGAGCTGACTTCAGCTTCTCTAGTGGCTTTACACCAGTCAACCATCTATTTCCACCTCTAATCTTCATATGGAGGGTTTCTCTTAATCAAACAGGGGACTAATCCTCTCGATGGGTATCTTCCCTTCATGGCTTCTCTAGCCGTCTCTTAAGGTGCTTCAGCCTCTGATTTCTATTCCCTTTCTTCCTCCTAGCTTGAGGCATAGAGAAGCTGTCTTCTTCTCCACTTTCAGATCTCATGGTGATATTCCCCTCTTCTACGTCAATGATTGCCCGAGTTGTAGCAAGGAAGGGTCTACCTAAAATAAGAGGCATTTTGGTGTCTTCTTCCATGTCTATCACCAGAAAGTCAACTGGAAAAAGGAGTCAATTCACCTTCACCATCACGTTTTCCAGAATTCCCCTTGGAATGCTGATGGAACCATCAGCCAGAATTATCTGCATGTATGTAAGGGGTGGTTTGCTGACACCCAGCACCATGAATTTGCTGAACGGCGTAATGTTCAGACTTGCTCCAAAGTCACAATTATTGTCCTTGATGGTATGGGTCCCAATGGTGCATGGTATGGCAATCCTTTACCTTTTGGGATCACCTTTCTCTCCAATTGCTGCATTTTTCTTCTCTATACATCTTCCAATTTGCCTTATCAGAGTTCTATTCAATAAATTCTGAATAGGGTGGTATCTCAACTTGAAGCTTCTTGAAAGCTTCTTGGGTCTTATGTTTAACCACGTCCGCCTTCCCCAATTCTTTACTGTCCTTATATGGTGGTGGATAAACCTTCTTCTCTCCCCAATCATTTTCACTTTGCCAATTCAAATGGCCTTCTTCCTCAGCTTGTAGGATGGGAGAGTTAGTGTTTGACTCTTCTGACTTCAACTGATTTTGGAGCTTATCCTCAAGTCTCCAGATTGGTGTTGGTTGGGACTCATAACCCAACTCTTCCTCCTTTCCTTCTCTTTCATACAGGTCAATCTCATCAATCTCAACCCATTCAAAGGGAGACACGTGAGACTGCACTGCCTCATTAAATTAATTGGAAAAGGGGATTTGAGGTTGCTCCATGGAGAGGGATTCATACTCATGTTATTCTCCTGGAGTGAACTCTTGATTCACTTTTTCCATCTCCATTTGGGCAACAGTCGTATTCTCCAACACTGCATTGCAGCACTGTACATCTTCTTTTCTTCTTTCTTCGGATTCTCTACCTTTTCCCTGAGGAGAGATCCTTGTAATCTTTCATTAATGGCCTTAGCCTACTACCACATTTGGATTTAAATATTTTTCAGGGATGCATCATGGCTTTGCACCAACGTAGCCAACAACTCATGATTGGAATTTGGTTTCTCATCTTGATGCTGATTTATAAACCTTCTTTGCTATCAGGAATTCTGATAGATTCCTTGAGTTGTGGCAGAAGCATTCCCTTGCTCGTTTCTCCATATAAAATTTGGACGGTTTCTCCTACCGGAATTGTAGGTACTAGGGTATAGATTGTTTGTATTCTGAGCATATTGCACACTCTCCACAGTGGATGTGGATATTTCTACTCTGTGTCCTGCACCACAACATAATTCACAACATACAAACGGACTATGTGCAGGCTTTGCTTCCAAGGCTGTTATCTTCTTTTTCAAGGCATCCATCTGAATTTGGATGGCTGTTTGAGTGTCTACTTCGTTGTGCTATGATTCTCCTTTGGCAAGTTCCTTGGCCTTTTAGTGTTCCATTGGTTGCTGTTGGCTGCCATATTTTCCAATAAATCATATGCCTCATGAATAGGCTTATTGATAAGTGCACCACCTGCTACTGCATCAATAGTTGTTCTTGCCTAATTCTGCAGCCCATTGTAAAACGTGTGCACTTGTGAGCATTTAGGAATTGAATGATGAGGGGATTTCCTTTATAGCTCCTTAAAATGATCCCAAGCTTCATAAAGAGATTCTGGATCCAATTGGGTGAACAAGTTGATGTCATTCCTCAGCTTTACTGTTTTAGCTGGAGGGAAGTACTTAACCAAAAGCTTCTGCTCAAGATCCATCTATGTAGTGATAGATCATGAAGGCAGCGAATTCAACCAATTCTTTGCCTTATCACTTAGAGAAAATGGGAAAAAATCTACCTTTTAGCATTTTCCGATTCACCATTATGCTTGAAAGTTTCATAGATTTCTTGAAACTTTTCTTGGTGTGAATTTGGATCATCATTAGGCAATCCATAGAACTGTACTGAAGCTTGTACCATTTGAATGATTGCATGATCCCCAAAGTGCATTTATAATGCCTATTTATATGGTAGTTTGATTGATTCTCCTTTTTTGTTCCCTAAGTGATCTGGTGCCAAGTGGTGTCGGACACTTTCCAAGGCGCCGAGTCTTGGGGCCGAGCATGGATTCACACGATCATGTGGCATCGCGTTTTGGGCTCATTATGTGCCGTCAAAACTCCTGCGCTGAGTCTTTCTGCCGGGGCTTGGACCTTGGCGCCATGCGGCATCACTCTCAAAGTATCTCTTCCTATACCATCTTGACGCTATGTGGTGCTGGCTTCTGTATTGCTTCAAAATGGGGTGGTTTGAGCCTCGAATTGCATAGTTCAGATCCTTCATCCTCCACTTGGTGTTTGCATCATTTTGGGACCCGAACCTACAGATAAGCACCAACATCTCGTGAACAAAGCTTCCCATATTGTCAAACACACTAAATAAAATATTGATCACCCCAATTTAAACTTAAATTTACATGAATCGGAACGTAGTAACACATTACAACACGAACCCTCCTAAGGGTACATAGCTAGACATAATAAGGATTAGGGAAAGATCCCAATCCATGTCATACAAGACATAGTTGCTAAGCAAACACACACTAGATAGAAATACAGAGATAAAATGGGGAGAAAAACTTTCCTTTGACTCCCAATTCACTCCTTCCTTCCTTTGCTCCTCAGATGTGTTTCTCCCTTCCTCCAATGCTTGGACTGCCACTAGGGAATGGAGGTGTGATGCCCAAAGTGCATTTATAATGACTATTTATGGGGGAGTCTGAAAGATTCCCCTATTTTTTGTGCCCTAAGTGTCCGGCGCCAAGTCTTGGTGCCGAGGATGGTGCTGCATTATCCTGTGGCATCAAGTTTTGCGTCCTTTAATTGCCGCCAGCGCTCTTGAGTTCAGTCTAAGCGCCAGGGAGCTGACGTGTGAAAATATTTTCTTCTCTTAGCACTCTTGGCCTTAGTCGAGTGACAAGGCCCTCGATGTTTAGTTGATTTCCTTGCTCACAAACCTCATTCAGGCGACACCATGTCTTCGATTCCGGTGCCTTGTGGCGTCGGCCACTCTGCTTCTACAATAGACATTCTCATGCCATGGCCTTGACCTTGGCGCCATGTGGCTTCGTGCGCAATGGCTACTCTTTTTGTTGGCTCCTTGGATTCCATCTTCGCTCCATGTGGTGTTTTTAGCCTAGAATTGCATAGTTGAGCTCTTTCCTCCACTTGGTGGTTGCATTGGTTTGGGACCTGAACCTATAGATTAACACCAAAATTAAGTGAGAATGACCTCAACTCGATATAAAATATGGCATAGAAATGAAGCATATTTTCCACTAACCAAATACTCCCTAACATAAGTATTTCTCGTCCTGGAGCAAAGACCTTAATGAAATATGCCATGCATTCAGTCTTGTTGATCAAAATGTGATCAGTAGTCATACAATTAAAATCTACAAAAGAAAAAATAAAAATCAAACTGATGTTTCATTGTTCAATGATCTAATTAAGAGTGTTCACTCATCTAAAAATGTTTTGCTCATTACAGGCAGTTTCCATCAGTCCATTTTCCATGCACTCTCCACTTATCGTGGAGGGAGATGATCATAAGATCTTTAGGACCTTTCTCGGATGTAATGAGCTAGGGACCAGGTTAGGTCAAAAAGGTTAATTGCTAGCCAATTTTTCACCTCACCCCTTATGTGAGAATTCAATGCCTTTGTGGCCTTTGTTCAGTCATGTTTTTTTTATGATGAATGATTCTGTGCATAAAACTTGCTTTGCAAGTGTTTTTTTATTGTTAGCCAATCTCAAATTGCATTCAATTATTGCTCCTTGGGAGTTTCAACTCCATTCTGATTCATTTATGCAATTTGAATGATGGGTCATGCAAGAAGAAAGTAAAAACAACAGTAAGCTAGTGAGGTGGTTTGAAAAACGGTTAGTTAGAAACTTTTTGCTTTGCTTAGGCTCAAAATTTGGGTAGCTAGGTAATATGCATGGGTTGGCTTCAACGGCTCAAACGGTCCAAACATTGCTTGATTCATCTCTTCAGATTGACTCCACTGTCTATTTTGCCTTGAGCTACATTCAAAATTAGTTCTAGTATCAAAGAGTAAAAAGTAAGTGCATATCACCATTCAATGCACAAACCCAGCACTAATGAAATAGCTATAACAGTAAGTTAGTGTATGGCATGTAAAAATGTTAAAGGATTGTTAAACTCTTCATAAAACCAAAAACTCATGATCATAAAGTGGAATATTTAATTTGGTAATGTAAAAGAGAATTGCACTTTGAAAAGACTTCACTGCACATTGACATAAGCTCAATCTTGCAAGATAGAATAGAATCACTTAAGGCTACATATTCTATTCCCTACCCCCAAAGTTAAATGAAACATTGTCTACAATATTTGAATTGAAAAATTGAAGATTATTGGGGTAAGTTGTGCTTACATTTGGTTCTTCTTTGTGCTCCATGGGGCTTTCGGTATGGTGTTTGCAATGCAAAATCAAGAAGTTCAGTTAATTTCTGTTATTGAAAACAAAACGATTGAAAGTAAGCTAATGGATAGGTACCAACTATTTATTCAAAATAAAATATTTCGTACATCTTGGTTCACTTCCCAAGAAGGACCAATATTTAGAGTGTTTAGTAAGACTTTCTTTTTCTCTGGTGGATCAGTTAATTCCTTTTGGTTCTCTGCAAGTAACTGCTTCCCTCCAAGGCAGTGTTTTACTCTTTGAGCATTAATTTTGATGATTGTTCCATCTTTTGCATTTTCTAGCTCGATTGCTCCATGGGAGTATCCGTTGTGCACTCTAGAAGTACCAGACCATCTGGATCTTAAATATCCATGGAATAGCTTGAGTCTAGAACTGAATAGGAGCACTAGTTGTCCAACTTCAAATTCTCTTGGTTTAAACGCATTCGCATAGGAGTTCAAACATATTTCTTCCACCTCATGCACTTGGAGAAGTCTATTTTGATTTAACTGTTTATATTCCATATTCAGTTTCTTGATTGACCAATAGGCATCGTGTTCCATTTCCACTGGCAAGTGGCTTGCCTTACCATATACTAGTTTGAATGGGGACATCCCGATGGGGGTTTTGTAGGCTGTTCGATAAGCCCATAAGACATCTAGTTTTGCAGCCCAATATCTTCTACCTGGTCCCACTGCCTTTTAAAGGATTCCCCTGATTTCCTTGTTAGATACTTCTGCTCTGACCATTAGATTATGGGTGGTAGGCTGTAGGAATTTTATGGGTCACTTCATATTTTGCCAGCACCTTATCTTGGTACTTGTTACAGAAATGATTACCTTCATCACTGATTAGAGCTCTAGGTGTTCCAAATCTCTTTCGTTGCTGACCATTTAGCCACTTTGGTTTAATGTTGCTGACTATATAGTTAACATAGTTGGCATACAATGGAATCATGTATTCCCTAACAAAGAACAATTGCTCATCAGGGAATTTCTCATTAATGAGTGGATTCTCCTTTTCCCTGTTTTCACCACTGTCTGTCATGTATAGATGGTCAGCCATAAAGTTCTCATTCCCCTTTTCCCCCCTAATCTCTAAATCAATTTCCTTGAATTGGAGAATCCACCTAATAAACCTAGGTTTTGCATCTTTCTTAGAAATCAGGTATCTGATTGCAGCATGGTCTGTGTACACGATGACTTTTATTCCTATGAGATATGATCTGAACTAGTCAAATGCATACACCACTACTAGCAGTTCCTTCTCAGTAGTGGTTTAGTTCATCTTAGCTTCGTTTAGGGTCTTACTAGCTTAAAAGATTGATCTAAAGATCCGGCAATTAGTTTGACTCAGAATCGCTCCTACCGCATAGTTGCTGGCGTCGCACATCAGTTCAAAAGGTTTAAATCCAATCTAGGGAGCATATGATAGGTGCCTGAACTAGCCTTTCTTAATGCTCATTAAAGTATTCAAGGCAAAATTGGTTGGGCACAAAGGATTTTATATAAATTCGCCTGTACCCAAGCGTATGTGTCGCACCAAGTAGTATACTGGACAATTCCAGATTGATCCTACTGGGACTAGTACTACTTACTATTACACGAATTCTCTGTAACTATATCTAACTACCAAAATTAACAAGAATTGTCACAAGTATCTCAATTTTTTAAATTACAAAATGATACTAAGACTTACTAACTACGGAGTCTGCATAAAGTGATACATGCTCACGCAATTGAAGCTTAAAGAATTGCAGTCAGGGGGGACGTGCATTCATGTGATAAATGGGGATTTCATGCAAATTCAGTTTGGTGTGTAATTCCTATGGCTCGTTAGCGGATCCGGAATTCAGTATGTGTAACTCTCTCTGGAGGTGCTACAACCATGCTTCCCTCCTTAGCCCTTTTTTTTCTTTTGAGGTCAAGGGTCTAAATCAAAGGCCAACAGAACAGCCAACCCAACCATGTGTCTCTAGACGCTTCTCTTGAATTCCACCGGCGCACCCCTCAACTGCCACTGCCACCCTTACATTCGATTTTGGGATCACACGCAGGTTGAAATGTGTCTATCCCTGCATACCCTCTCGGTCAAAACGACGACATCAGATTTATACGACGAGGTCATCAATCCCATTGTACACAACACATCCCATAATGTCAACCTCACTAAATTACATTAATCCTTAAACAATATCACATTACAACACGTTCCCCCTAAAGGTGTTTAACTAGACATAATAAGGATTAGGGAAACGACCCAATCAGAATCCATACAAAGCATATTAGCTAAACAAACTCTCAATAGATAGAAATACAAAGATTAAATTGGGAGAAGAAATTTCATTCAACTCCCAAGTGCCATATTTCTTTCTTTGCTTCTCAGGACTGTTTCTCCCTTCCTCAAAAGCTTGCACAGCCTCTAGGGCAGGGAGGCGCCAAGTGTATTTATAACACTTATTTATAGGGAAGTGATCCGATACCAAGTGGGTCACACTCTTTTTGTGGTGCCAAGTCTTGGTACCGAGCATGGTGCCACATGATCCCGTGGTGTCGTGCTATGCTATCTTTTTGTGCCGTCAGTGCTCCTGCACTGAGTTCAGGTGCCGAGGCGATGAATAAGCAACAATCTGTGCTCCTGCATTGAGATCCGGCACCGAGGCTGTGGATAAAAGAGAATGAACACTCCTGCACAGAGATCGGGTGTCGATGTGCTGAACCAAGAAACATTTTTCAGATCTTAGTGCCCCTGCACTGATTTGGGTGCCCAGGTGGTTGACACTTTGCTTGCCGCAGACCTCGTGCTGAACCATGGGGAGTCAACCATTTTGCTTCTACAATAATACATGCCGTGGCATTTTCAAAGTGATCTTATGTGCCCTGCACTGATTTGGGTTTTCCTCATTTTGCATCTAAACCTACAAATAAATACCAAAAGTGAGTGAGAATTATCTCAACCCATTATATAATACAGTGGTTGACACTGAGAGGTTTGGAGATTTTGCTTTGAATCTTCTATACAATTGGGCATGTCCTAAGAATCTGTGAATGCCTGTCCCTGCAGTGGGTGGAGCTCGTATCTATGCTTTTGGTTGACACTATGTGGCCCAGAACTATGCCTTCTTGGACCATGAAGTGGCATTTTTCCAAATTTAATACAAGGTTTCGTTCCTTACATGTTTTGAGTACCTTCTCCAATGTGTGGAAGCATGCATCATATGAGTCCCCAAAGACTAGAAAAGTCAACTATAAACACCTCCTTGCCTTCTTCCAACATATCCGAGAACATTAATATCATACATTTTCTACAATGGTATTTTTAATAGATACTCGTGGTCCTCAGGATTTGGTTGTAACCTGAATAGCCATCTTGGCATCAAGCCTATCCCGATGAACGGGAGGGAAGTGATCCTTCCTAGCCATCTGGCACCTTGTAACTGTTCTCATGGGATGAGTTCATTATTGGAATTTGTTATGACTTTCATCCCCTTTTTGTGGTACCACCTAAATGGGCTAACCAAGAGCTGTCGAAAAGGGATAGATGGCCCCATGATTGGTTTGAGCCTCCTTTGATGCTCTATGGATATTTTATGTGCTCTCCATAAATATTTTAAAATGGGGTGTTTTAGCCCTAGAGAATGCATAAGTTGAGCTCCTTCCTTCTCCATCTCGGCGTTTTCCTCATTTTGGCATCTAAACCTACAAATAAATACCAAAAGTGAGTGAGAATTATCTCAACCCATTATATAATACAGTCTAAAAATGCAGCATATTTTGTCCTTACCAAATCCGTTCCGAATTTAAAGGCTGTCTTTTTCTTGTTGATAGTGAAGCTGCTAGGAGGTTTAGGTAACCTTGAGAACTCCGGAGCATTCATTTCAGGAAAGTTATTGACGCTTTCTTTGACAGAATGTCCTTCAACTTTCTATACAATTAGGCTAGGGATTCATTCTTCTCCCACTTGAGTTAAAGCCTGAACTCGATGGACTATGGAGGTGACAATGAATTGGCCCAGTTCTTTCCTCTTTGACCATCTACCTCTATGTGGCATTTTTCCAAATTAATCAAATTAAACAGGTTTGCGTTCCTTACATGTTTTGAGTACCTTCTCCAACTGGCTTCCCCAAAGACTTGAACATTAATATCATACATTTTCAAAAGTGGTTGGGGAATTGCATAACCCAATGGTATTTTACTGCATGCAAAAGTCCCACAGGGGAATGTGACGGTGGTCTTTTCGTGGTCCTCAGGTACTATGGCGATTTGGTTGTAACCTGAATAGCCATCTTGAAAGCATAAGAATTATTTTCCATCTAGCCTATCCAGAATTTGATCGATGAACGGGAGAGGGAAGTGATCCTTCCTAGTAGCTTTGTTGAGTTTCCTGTAATCCACGCAAACTCTCCACCTTGTAACTGTTCTCGATGGGATGAGTTCATTATTGGAATTTGTTATGACTTTCATCCCCCTTTTTTGTGGTACCACCTAAACTGGGCTTAACCAAGAGCTGTCAGAAAAGGGATAGATGATCCCTGCATCTAATCATATGATGATTTCCTTCTTTACAACCTCTTTTATGATTGGTTTGAGCCTCCTTTGATGCTCTATGGATATTTTATGTCGTTCATCCATAAATATTTTATTCATACACATCGAAGGGGTGATCCCCTTGGCTAGAGACCAACCAATAACCCTTGTGTACTTTCTTAGCACTTTCGCAAACTTCTCTTATTGTTCACTATGCCGATATAATTTCATTTTCCAATAGAGGGCATTCATCTATCGATGGATTCATGAAGGTTCTTTCTTCCTGCTTCAAGTCAAGAGCCTCCTACTGTTCCCTTCCTCTCATCACTGGGGCCATGCTTTTAACCTCTTCTTAGCTTCTTCATCATTTTCGTCATTTTCTTCCTCTTGACTGTGTGCTACGCATGCCTCCAGGGGGTCTATAGGGAAGGACTTGACAAACATGTCTTGACTGAACTTATCCTCTTCTTGAACTTCAAAACACTCCTTTTCATCATTTGGAAATTACATTGCTAGGAAGACATTAAATGTTACTGTTTGGTCATTGACTGTCATAGTCAATTCTCCTTTTTGTACATATATCACTGTTTTTCCTGTTTCCAGGAAGGGTCTTCCAAGAATAATGGGGATTTCTCAGTGTTCTTCCATGTCCAAGACAATGAAGTCGGCTCGAAGCATGAACTGATTCACTTTGACTAATACATCTTCTACTATACCCCTTGGATATGTATATGACCTATCCACTCATTGTAGAGTTATTGACGTGGGTTTTACCTCACCCAATCTTAGGGACTCAGAGATGGGTAGAGGCATTAAGTTCACACTTGCACCTAACTCAAAAAGTGCCTTACCTTGAATTGATTCCCTATTTCTCATGTGATAGTGAAGCTGCTAGGGTCCTTCATCTTGGGAGGTAACTTCCTTTGGAGAACTCCGGAGCATTCCTCTGTCAGGCCAACTGTCACAAATTCACCAAACTTACGTTTCTTTGACAGAATGTCCTTCAAGAATTTCTCGTAAGTTGGCATATTTTCAATTGTACATGCAAAGGGGATATAAATATGCAACCGTTTCAGAATATCGAGAAACCTCTTGAATTCTTTATCACCCTTTTGATCCTTAAGCCTTTGTGGGTAAGGTAGTGGAGGGTATGCCTGGTTTTTCTTCTCTTCCTTGTCTTGTGAATTTTCTGCTGCTTCTTCTCTTTTCGGGTCCTTTGTATTGCTGTTATCTTAATTTTCTTTAGGGATATCCCTTGGACCCCTTGTAATTCTCTCCCACTTCACAGAGTTAAAGCCTTGAAATCCTTTCCTTTCTTCATTTTTTACTCTCCTTCCATTATACCAAATATGGCATACTTAATCATGGTCTCTAACCTCTCATTTCGCTTCCTCATGGTGTCTTCAAAATTCCTGATTAAACAATCATGGTCTTGGATCTACTTGAAAAGCAGTTCCTCTACTTGGAAATTTGTTTGAGCTTCTATTTCTTCACCATGCCCCTGATTTGGGAAATTTTTCCACTTCGAACCTGGTTGGTGGAAATTATTCTGCATTTTTAGGCTAATATTTGATATAATTGTGTTGCAATTTCTCTAAATTTTAGTGTTGATTTTGTAAGAATATGATTCACATTCAATAAACACAAACGAAATGAGAAATTGGCAATTCAGATGTATTGGGCGTAAAAACACCCCAATTTGGATCAATACAGATGGCGGCGCCACATGGCGTCAGATGGGAAGCCATGGCCCAAAGTTGAGGAAGAGCAATGTACATAATGCCACAAGGCGCCAAAGCAGAAGCCACAACATCAGAATGACAAATGCAGAAGCAGAGTGGCTGACACCACATGACACCATGTTCGAAGCTACAACATCGCATGAGTAAAGGCTGTGAGCAGTGAATAAATGGCTATGTGTCAAATCCCTCGGCGCCCGACTCAGCACAGGAAAGCTAGAAGGATCAGAACGTTCTGGGTGCTGTGCCATCCAGCGCCTTGGCGACCGTAGCCAATGCTGAAGCACTAGACCTCGCATGTGCAGCACCACAGTGATTAAAGCCAATGCCGGAGTCCTGGCGACTTTATGGACAACATAACACGACGCCACCGAGCCGTATGGCGGCACGCTTGGAGGCAAGACCTAGTGCCATTGAGAGGAGATCTAAGCGGCGTGGTGCCACATCATTTGGGCAGTAAACAAAAGGGGAATATTTCATAATCCCCAATAAATAGGCGTAATAAATGCAATTGGGGCATCATGCCTCCAAGCCAGAGGGGAGTTAGCCCTTCCTTAGCAGAGATACATTGGGAGTTTAAGGAGGAAGGAGAAGTTCAAGAAGAGAAGGGAAGTCTTTTGCCTTTGTTTTACATTCCTTATCCCAACCTATCATGTATCTAATCTTAATAGACAGGGATTTTGCCTGATTCCAGAATATGTGTAGCTAAGCTTCATTAGGGGGTAAGTGCACACAACGTACCAAATAATATACTGGAAGTGTTCAGATCGATCCCATGAGGACTATACTACTTACTAACCAATGAATTCTTTACAACTATATATAACAACTGCAATCAAAGAGAATTGTCGTTGTACCCTAATAGAATATTGCAAAGAATACTAACTATCTAATTACAACAGACGTAAGTGCTGCATGTTCATGAACTAGAGACGAAGTAGATTACAAGTAGGGGGAAGTGGTTTCATGTGATTAAGGGTAGGATTCATGCAATTTAGCTAAGTGTAAAATTCTATGACTTGTTAGGAGGTCAGGAATTCCCTACATGTAACCCTCTCTCTTCACTCGAAGTCTACCGGTGCACCCCCTCCCTGCCCTTGAAGGTCTTGCCGTGATTTGGGGATCACACCCAGAGTGGTGGTATCCTTTCGTATTACTTCTCTTTCTCAATGAAACGTTGAGATGAACATGTGGAAGTCGTCAATCTCCTCATGTCAATAGATCACAAAATTCATTCATACCAAATTAAAGATTGAGTTCTCTGCAGTAACTAAAATAGCTGAAATTACATTAATCCAAACCTGAAATCATAAAACATGATTCATCCCCAAATGAAGCTTAGCTACACATATTCTGGAATTGGGAAAAATCCCTAACCATTAACCTTAAATACATGATAGGTCGGAATAAAGAACGTAAAACAAAGGCAAAAGACTTCCCTTTTGCTCTTGAACTTCTCTTTCTTCCTCCTTGAACTCCCAATGTGTCTCTGCTTCACAAATAAAGCTAACTCTGCCTCAATGGCATGGAGGTGCGAGGCCCAATGTGCGTTTCTAATGTATATTTTGCCCTAAGTAACGTGGCGCCATGCGGCCAGGGATGCCTCTGATGGTACCAGGTCCTGGAGCTGAGAGGCACCATATGATTCATTGTCATCGCATTGTGGAATCTTTCATATTACCGGTGCTCCAGCGTTGGCTTTGGTTGTCGAGGCTCTGCTCATGTGAGGTCGAGCACTCCATTGTTGGCTTCGGTCCCCGAGGCACTGAATGATCGAGTATGAGCGCTCCGGTGTTAGATCCTGATGCCAAGGCACTACATCTAGTAGAGTTCTGCTGCTTCCAACGCTCCTACACCGAGTCGGGTGCCGAAGCTTTCGACACTTAGTTGATTCTTCCCTGCTTGAAGCCCAATTTAAAGTGAGACCATAGCTTTGAACGTACTACCATGTGGCCCCAGCCATTTTTCTTCTGCATTTGTCATTCTAATGTTGTGGCTTCTACTCTTTCAGCTTGTGTTGTGACGCTCACTGCTCCACATCTACGTAGTGCCATGGCTTCCCATCTGATGCTATGTGGCAACACCCTCCGTATTCCTCCAAATTGGGGTGTTTCTAGACCAGATACGTCTGAATTGCCATTTTCTCCTTCCAGTTGGTGTCTAGTGAATATGAAGCACATTCCTACAGAATCAACACCAAAATTTAGTGAAATTGCAACACAATTCTATGAATAGTTGGCCTAAAAATGTAACATATAATTTCCCTAACCAAAGATACTGTCCAGAAAAATTTGATGCTGGAAACATTAAAACCAAATTCTCCCATGCTAGAAACTGAAGGAGGCCTTCTGAATTTATCAAGTAAATGGATGGTGAGTGATGACATTAAGCTTAAGCTACATGAAGCTTTCAAGAAGCTTCAAGTTGAAATTTCCTCCTGCGTAGAATCCGATAACTAAAAGTCAGATAAGTCAAATTGGAAGATGTGTAAAGAAGAAGAGTAAAGAATTTGGAGAGAGAGAGAGAGAGAGGTGCTACCCAATGGTAAAAGATCTTGGGATCTTTACCATACCATGCAACATTGGGACCCACATGATCGAGGACACTCTATGTGACTTGGGAGCTTTTGTGAATATTGTGCCATTTGGCATATTCAAGGTACTAGGCCTCAGCGAGCCACCCCCTACAAAAATGCAGATAATCCTGGTTGATGGTTCCATCAACTACCTTAGGGGAATTTGGGAAATGTATTAGTGATAGTAAATGGACTCTTTTTTCCAACTTATTTACTGGTGGTAGACGTGGAAGAAGACACAAAAATGCCTCTCATTTAAGAAAAGCCTTCCTTGCTACAACTCGAGCTATTATAGATGTAGAAGAGGGGAACATCACTATGAGATCAGCGAATGGCGAAGAAGTCAGCTTAGTTATGCCTCAAGCCATGAAGAAGAGAGGGAATGGATGTCCAAGGGTGAAGCACCGTGGAGAAGTGGCTAGAGAGGTCTCCAAAGGAAGAACACTCCCCATATGAAGATAAGAGGTTGTTAAAAATGGATGAGAGGTATAAAATCACTGGAAAGGTTGGTGCAAGCTCGGACCCCAACTTAGTTGTTCAATATGAGCTCAGAGTGGAGAAGTCAGGGGGCTGAGATGGATGGTGGAAGAGGAATTAAGTACCCCACCAAAAATAAAGAAAAAAGGGCCTTCACCTCCAAAGAATTTTGTAATCCTGTGGAAATTGTCAATGGGAAGAGCTTGAGCAAAAGGAAACAAGTTGTAAGCTACAATGTTGCTTCAAACTAAATTCTGGATCAAGGATAGGTTGTAAGAAATTCAGTAGTTAGTATGTGTTGAGTAATCACATGAAGTCTCCATGTTCTTGAAATTTGGATTTTAATGGACTACAGTGTCATGCATGGAGAATTGTGAAATTGCTTGAGTAGTTGTTAGTTTTGCCAATCTTTCTTGGAGATAGAATAAAGTTACCCTTGAGAAGAACAAGCCATGGAGTTACATCTCACTCCTCAAAATATTCTGCATGATCAAGTGGGTGGCACCGCGGCAGCAAATCTGGCGCCACATGGAGTTTACATTATGCCACGAGGAAGTTACTGGTGTCATACGGCGTTAGAGCGATGCCAAATGGGTTAACTGAAGTCGTACAGTATCGGTTATTGAAAACTAATTTTAAACGACCTGGCACCGTGCGAGAAGTAGCTCAATCCCACTTCACACAGAGTAACTTAAAGGAGAAGTATAAATAACTTAGCCATTAGTGCTACAAAGCGTCAACCCTAACCGAGAGCGCCACACGATAGCTTCCAAAACCCTAGTGCTCGAAATTGTAGAAAAATAGATTTCCCACCCAATTCCGAGGGTAAAACTCACGATTTTTCTTTCATCTCACAAGATTCAAGCTCATTCGCGTTCATGCAGTTTACCTCAGCAATATTTCCGTGCCTTGAAGAGATATTTTTGGAATATTGGGCTCGACCGAAGTCTATTTTAAGCTCGAGAACAATATTTGAGGTAGCAAAACCAAGGATCATTTTCTGTTTCCCTTCACTGATCACAGAATTGAGCATCAGGGCAGGAGTAAAGCTTCAGGAGTCTGAAGAAATCAACTATGCAGGGAGCATTATTTATGAAGGGTTCATACACCAAATGTGCTGGGAACCGAAGAACAGAGGCAAGACCAAACCATCAGCCTCCTCCAAGAAAGATGAAATACTGGACCAAATAGTCAAATGGCAGGATTAGCTTGGGAGATACACGAAGAAAATGTTTGACAGAGTAGCATTGACAATTAACCAAATAGCCCACATACAAGGGGTACCTCAAATGGAAATCTTGCCCTATCCAGCAAGGGAAGCTGGGCCAAGTGACCTATTTTAAGAAGAAGAGCCGATGGAAGAGAGTGAGAGTGAAAGGGAAAGAATTCAAAGGAGAGTCGTCAGTTTTGAATGAAATAAGTCTTTAGCATCTTGTAATGAAATTTATTTTTCTGTAATGATATGAACTTGTTTGATGTACTCTCTGTATATCTTTTAATGTATGAACTGGCTTTTTTTTTGTGATTCGGAATGAAACATTTCTATCTCCAAATTTTATTCAGTCATTATTTTCCTAATCAATTTTTATCTTTTCAATAAATGCTGTAAAGAACCATTTGATTTTGCATTTAAATTAAAATCTGAGAACCCCCTCAGTAGGTACATTCAGGGAATCCCTCACCATCCTCTCCTTTTCAATTTTAAATTTAAACATTTAGCACAATGTTTGATTTAAGTTTGGGGGAAGGGAATTGCATGCCTAAGCCTTAACTGATTATATTCATTCTTGAATGATCAAGTTCTATGTCAATGTGAAATGATGAAATAGCTTGTAACACTTTATCTTACATTATTTAAACTAAGCACTCATTGATAGGCATTGTTTTATAGTTGGTGTGAGGGAGTCTAGCAAACCTTAGAAAAATTTTCTTATTAAGCCACTCACTAATAATGGCTTTAATTATTTAATTGATTCTTGATTTGTGGCTTGATTGGTGGTTATGCACTTAGAATTTACTCTAAGAATGCTAGAACTAGTTTAAATAGAAACTCAAGGCGAAATAAAATACAGAATTGACTCCAAGAGAATGACATAAGCTATCTTTATTAAGCTATCCCATTTTAATTCCATAGTTGATCCAAACTTTGAGTCTATGCTTCACCAAATTTTCAAGAAAACCAACTTTCACCTCACCCATTTAGCCTACTTGTATTTATAACTTTTTTCTGATATGAACACCCATTCTAAATGCTTAAATAAATCAGATTGAGATTGACCAGGAGATCTATATGCAAAATCAAATGATGGAGGAAAGTTATTAAAAAAAAAATAGAACAACAGCTCTTCAATAGCTAGTGTAAATATTCAGTCACACATCAAAGAAATTACTGAACTACTGTAAAGAATTTATTAGTTCAAAATAAGGAGTGAGGTGAAAAGTGGTCTAACAATTGGCCAAAGTTTAAGTTTGGGGGAATAACTTTTGATCATGAGCAGATCTCAATTAATCGATTTGGTTCATTCTAGCTTGCTAAATGGTTTAAATATTTATGGTTAAATGTTTTTTAACCTACTCATGTCCCTAGTGCCATCAAAACCTAATAAAGTGCTAATGATCCGAAGATCACTTGTCTACGATTAATGGAGAGCGGATTTTCAAATTAGCATATGGGATTTTAGTAGTAAAATTCGAAGTTCATAGAATGTATATTGATGAAAGAGCACCTAATGAGAAATATTATATTAATAATTGAGTAGTGGGGGCAAGATAGAAAGTTTCTCTTAGGAAAGAAAACACTCTTTAAGAAGAATATAGGAGGAACGCACTATCAATCGTAATCTTAAATCTTTCTTTTGAAAATATTTGGTTAGTAGAAATTATGCTACATTTTTAGGCTAACATTTGATATAATTGTGTTGCAGTTTTACTAACGTTTGGTGTTGAGTTTTGTAGGAATGTGCTTCATATTCACTAAGCACCAACTGGAAGGAGAAATAGGCGATTCTGACATTTTGGGCCTATAAACACCCAAACATAGGGTAATACAGAGGGCAGAGCGACATGGTGTCACATGGGAAGGCACTATGCAGAAGACGAGCAATCCACGTAACGCGACATGGTGTCACATGGGAAGGCACTATGCAGAAGACGAGCAATCCACGTAACGCGACACGGCCCTAGAGCAATCCTCGCTCATCAAGAGCCTCAGCGGCCGAAGCCAATGCCAGAGTCCATGACCTTGCATGTGCAATGCCTCGGAGACCAAAGCCAGCACTGGAGTGCTGACAACACAACGGACAACATAACGCGACGCCCCAGAGTGATTTTGCTTTTGGATTCATGTAATTTCAGCTATTTTGGTTAATATAGTGCAATCAATCTTTTATTTAGGGTGAGTGGCCATTGGGGAGCCATTAACATAAGGAGATTGACGACCTCCACATGTTTAGCTTTTGTTTCGTTGAGACTGAGAGGTAATACGAAAGGATACCTCCACTGCATGTAATTCCCTCGGGGCAAGTAATGCAAGGGCAGGTGAGGGGCACGCCGGTAGAGTTCGAGAGAAGCGTCCGAACACATGTGATTTAGACCTATGACCTTGAGAGACAAATCAGGCTAAAAAAGGGGACACAGTCGTATCACCTCCAGAGAGGGTTACATGTAGGGAATTCCAGACCCACTAACGACTTGTAGAATTGAACACATAACTAAAATTTTTGTATCCTACCCATAATTACATGAAATCACTTCCCCCTACTCCCACTCTAATTCGTCTCTAGCATGTGAGCCTGTACCACTTAGGACCGCTGTAATTAGATAGTAAGTATTCTTTTGTAGTTTACATTAGCATACTGTGACATTTTTCTTTAATTGCAGTAGTTATAAGTAGCTGTAGATAATTCATTGGTAAGTAAGTAGTATATTACTTGGTTCAATGCGTACACTTGTGCATGGGCAGAATTTTATTGTGTCGTATTAGCCCAAGCAGAACCACATCCCAGAAATTGTCGGACATCCTACTTTTGTGAACAACTTATGTAATAAATGCTTTCTATCACAGATGCACATGCTTCACTTTCTTGCCCAAAACCACCACAATTATCACAATTTCAACGATTTTGAGAGTAATCCCAACGGCTAGATTTCCTACTTGCTAATTAAGAGCTTCTAATTCAACAAGAATCATTGTGGAAGACACTTCTTTTCAGACTCCTGTTGTCTTCGTTGAGCTTTGGAATTCATCTTATGTGCTCCTTCATCCTTCAGTATTCCACTTGTAGCTGTTGGCAGCCATGTTTTCCAATAGATCATATGCCTCATCAATGGATTTGTTCATCAGTGTTCAACCCATGGCTGCATCAATGATGGTTTAAATTTGGGTTGGCACCTAATTGTAGAAGGCATGCGCTTGTGACCATTTTGAAATGGAATGAAGAGGGAACTTCCTTAGAAAATACTTAAAACGATCCCAAGACTCATAAAGTGATTCTTGATATATTTGCATAAAGAGTTTGATATTATTTCTGTTTCAGATCTATCCACATGGTAATAGACCCTGAAGGCAGAGAATTCAACCAATGCTTTGCCTTATCCCTCATCGAGAATGGAAATAAAATCAACTGGATTGCATATTTGGGTACACCATTGTGCTTGAACGTAACACAAATTTCTAGGAAATCTGCTAGATGTAGATTTGGATCATCATTTGGAATTCCACATAATTCGACTGAGGCTTAGATCATTTGTATAATAGCCGGCTTGATCTCAAAGTTATTAGCCAAACTTTCTGGTTTTTGATACTAGAGTGAGTATATCCAGCTTGAGGTACTGCAAACTCTCTTGCACTTCTTGGCTGTTCTTCTGCCATATCTTCCTCTCATCTGGATAATCATTGCTACCTCAAATTAGCCCTTGCAGTCCTCTCAATTTCAGGATCATAGTGTTGCAAGGCAAGTTCTGTACTTTCTTCAATACAACTGAAGAGAGTGAAAATTCAGCTCAACAAACACATTTCCACAAACAAATAAAAATTTAACTAACAAACACACAAACACAAAAATCACACAGACAAAATTACACTAACTCACATAACTAGCTACACTAACACGCAAACCAGGTAAATTAAGTTAAACTAAGAATGCAACTATGTTAGTCTAACTAAAAGAATCTACTCCAAGCTAGATTACAGTTATAGAGCCTAGTGCTAATAGCAGTTAACTTGTCCCCGGCAACGACGCCTAAAAACATGGATGACCGCAAATGATTATATAGTAAATCGCCAGTACGCAAGCACATCTGTCGCTACATGTTATACATCAAAAAAGTCCAGATCGATCCCACAGGGACAATTACTACTTACCAACACTGATAGTTCTCTACAACTTATCTATCAACCAAAATTAACAAGAGTTGTCACAAATATGTATTTGTTTAAGTTCAAAAAGATACTAACTTGCTAACTACGGAATCTACCTGGAGAGATACACACACACACGATTAGAAAATCGAAGAATTGGAGTGGCAGGGACGTGTATCATGTGATAAATAGGGGATTCAAGCAAACTTCTGTTGGGTGTGTAATTCCTTCGCTGATTAGCGGCTCAGGAATTCAGTATGCAAAGCCCTCTCTTGAGGCGCTATGATTCTTTCTCCATCCTTAGCCATATTGTCTCTCGAGGTCAAGGATCTGAATCAAAGTCCCATCAGCACTGCCAACACGACCATATGTGTCCGGACAGTTTTCTAGAAGTCCACCAGAGCACCCTAACCCGTCACTGATAGAACACAATCGAATTGTGGGAGCACACACAGGTTTAATGGTTTATATCACAGTATACTCTCTCCAGCTCAATGAGGACATCGTATTTACACTAGGAGGTCGTCAATCTCCTTGTGGACAGAGCTTCCCATAATGTCAACCACACAAAATAAAAGATTGATTACACTAATATAAACTGAAATTTACATTAATCCGAAAAAAGTATCACATTTCAACTCAAAGCCCCCAAAGGGTACTTAGTTTGACATAGTAAGGATTAGGGAGAGATCCCATTTTAGCTAAGCAAACACTCAATAGATATATATACATAGATAAAATAGGGAGAAGAACTTTACTTGGACCCCCAATCCACTCTTTCCTTCCTTTCCTCTTCAGTTGTGTTTCTCCCTTCCTCCAAAGCTTTCCCAACCCTTATGGTGTGGAGGCACAATGCCCAAAGTGCAGTTATAACGCCCATTTAAAGGGGAGTCTGAATGATTTCCTTTTTTGTGCCTTAAGTGATCTCCGCCAAGTGGTGTCAGATTCACTCTGTGGCGCAATTTTGGTGTCGAACATGGCGCCGCGTGATCTTGTGGTGCCAGTGCTGCTGAACTTATGTGCAAAGATGAACGGCCCCGCATCGAGTTCGGGTGCTTAGGCGCTCAACCCATAAAAGATTGTCTGCTCCTAGCACCCCAACACAGAGTCAAATGCCAAGGTATTTGATACTTAGTTGATTTCCTCGCTCGTAGAACTTGATCAGGCGATGCCGAGGCTTCGATTCCAGAACCATGTGGCATCGTCCACTCTGCTTCTCCTATAGACATTCTGACATATGGTGTTTGCTTCTGTATTGCTCCAAAATGGGTGGGGGGCGTTTAGGCTGGAATTGCGTAGTTGAGCTCTTTCCTTTACTTGGTGTTTGCATAGTTTTGGGACCTGAACCTGCATATTAACACCAAAAGTAAGTGGGAATCACGTAAACTCGATATGAGATATGGCATGAGAGTGCTGCATATTTTTCACTAACCACGAAGGGATGAGTGTAAAATATGCTGCATTTTTAGGCCTGGTTTCTTAATGAGTTGAGACCATTATCACTTACTTTTGGTGTTTATTTGTAAATTCAGGTGTGAAAATGATTAAAAAACCAAGTGGAAGAGGAAGGAGTTCAACTATGGAATTTCGGAAAAAAAACACCCCCCATTTCAGAGCAAAACAGAAGCTGACACCACATGGCGCCAAGAAGGAGAGAACGGGACTGTGAGCTATGCCACATGGCACCAAGGTTGAGGCTACGACATCAAAAGTATCACTTCAGAATCATAGTGGCCGATATCACACGGTGCAAGCACAAGAGCCGTGGCGTCAGCCAAGCAAGGTCTCGCACCGAGGAAAAATGACTAAGTGTCGGGCATCTGGCACGCAGTTCAGTGCAGGGGTGCTGGGAGAAGAAAAGAGTTTCTGGGCTGAGCTCCCATACATCTATAATCAGCACAGGGGTGCCCATCTTCTCACTCGGATGCCACCTGAACATAGGCGCAACTCAGGGGCACTTGCAGCAATGAAGAAGCGCAAGCCACAGCCCCAAAGTATTGTGTGCCAAGACATGGGCCCATGGAACATGTCCGATGTCACACGGCGCTGGACTCTTTAAGGCTGCTTGGTTTATTTTGCTTTGTGCAGATTTGAATTGGTATTTATCCCTAATCCTTAGTTTAGCTAAGTACCCTTAGGGGGGTCATGATGTAATTTAATATTGTGAAGGGATTCTTGTATTTTCAGATCATTGGAGAGTAACTGATCTCTAATTTAGTGTGATTAACATTTGGGATATGTTGGTCATTGAGAGGTTGATGACTTCTTAATGTAAATCCATTATCCCTGTTGAGAGCAAGAGGGTATACTGGGATAGACTCCCATTAATCAGCATGTGATCCCCAAATCGACAGTAATGCTCTGTGGCAGGTGAGAAGTGCATAAGCAGACTTCAAGAGAAGCGTCCTTACACATGTGGTCACGGTGGCTTTGGCGAAGAACCTCCGTATTTTCATTCTTGACTTCGAGAGAAAATAGGACTAAGGAGGGGGTACAAATGTAGCGCCTCAAGAGAGCGCTACGTACAATATACCTCGATCTGCTAACGAGCTAGGAATTACCCAATCGATCCGAATTGCATGAATCCCCCACTTATTACGTGAATTCACTCGCCTAACTCCACTCTTCATGCTTCCATCATGTGTGCTTGTATCAATCTAAGAAAATTCAATTTTTAGTAGGATTCAGTATCTTTTTGGGTACTTAATGCAATTAGGTATTTGAGTCATTTCTTGCTAAATTCGGTAGTTTGATATAGTTGTAGAGAAGTTCAGTATTAGTACATAGTACAAGCCCCTGTGGAGAAGAACCGGTCTTATCAGAATATTACTTGAGGCGGCACATTGCTTATGTACAAACGATTTTTATATATAATTGGTTTGGCTCAATCATGTTATTGGCACTTTTATGGGGACTTGTATTCAGTACTATTGGTACTACCCGTGGATGCTGTAATCTAGCTTAGAGTAGGTTTTTATAGTTAGACAAACATAGTTGCTTGATTACTGTAGCTTAACTTAGCTAGATTTTTATGTTAGTGTTAGCTATTTTTATTAGTTAAGATAAGTTAGAAATTTTGTTTTTGTGTTTGTGTGTAGAATGCTTTTTAGTTAAATTTTTATCTGTTTGTGGAAGTTGTTTTTGACCTAAATTTTTACTCTCTGCTGTTGTATGCAAGAAAACAGAGGCTTGCCTTGTTAGCCTACGACCCTAAAATTGAGAGGACAGCAAGGGAAAATTTAAGGCAGTAAAGGTTATCAAGAAGAGAGGAAGATATGGTTGATGAAGAAACAAGAATTTTGGGAGAGTTCACAGTACCTCAAGTCGGAGGTACACTATTAAGTATAACAAGACCGGCTATTTTGGGTAATAACTTTGAGATCTAGCTGGCAACTATTCAGATGATCCAAATCATTGTTTCCATTTTCGCTCAAGGATAAGGCGGAGCATTTCTGCCTTCAGGGTTTATTACCACGTGGAGGGACCCTTCTTATCAATGTTCCCTCGGCCAAGACAGTAAATATACGAAACAACATGAATCTCTTTAAGCAAATGGAAAAAAATCACGTTATAAGGCTTGAGATTGGTTTAAAGAACTGCTAAGGAATTGCCCTCATCATGCCATTCAAAAATGGTTACAAGTGCACATCTTCTACAATGGGCTGTAAAACCAAACAAAGACTGTTATTGATGCAGCCGTTGGAGGAGTACTATTGAACAAATCCATTGATGAGGCATACGACCATTTTCAAAATATGGCTGCCAATAGCTACTAGTGGAATACTGAAAAACCAATGATCATACTTGAGCAGCTCTAGAAAGATGGTTGGAGTCTACGAAGTAGATACCAATACCACAATTAGAGCACAGTTGGATGCCTAGAAGAAGAAGATTGGTGCCTTGGATGTTAAACCTGCACAAAGTTCATTCGTATGCTGTGAGTTATGCGGTGGTGATGGACACAAGATCAAAGTCTGCACATCTATTATTGAAGAAACCATCCGAACTTCGGATGGATAAATGTCCAAGGGAGTGCACCGGCACCCAAACTAAATTTTGGACAACAAGGAAGATTCCAAATTCAGCCTCAAGCTGAAAAGGAAGTTCCACTCATGAGTTCTATTTCAAAATAGTTTAGAGCCACGATGCTTCCCTAAGGATCATTGAAAACTAAATGAGTCAGTTGGCAAAAGACATATGAGAAAGGATGAAAGGATCTGTCCTAATTTATACAATGGAGAATCCAAAGAATGAATTGAAATAAGAAGTGGAGGGCTGCATTGCGGTGTAATCAAGGGAAGCTCTATAACAAATAGAGATTGAAGAAGTGAATCAAGAGTTCACTCCAGAAGAAGAAAATTCCATCTATTTGGAGCTAAGCGAAGTTCCCCCTTCCCATGAATTAAACGCTGTAAATCATTCTAGGACATTTCCCTTTGAGTGGGTTGAGATCGAAGAGAATGAGTTGTATGGCGAAGAGAGTAAGGAGGAAGAGTTGGACCATGAATTCTAAACAACGCTTATATGGAGAATGGAAGAAGACCATAAATGTTTAAGTTTGAAAGAGCTAAATGAAATTCCTCCCGTTTCAGAATTGAAAGATGAATAATATCTGAATTTGTCATGTAAGGATGAATTAGGTACAAATAAGGTTAGGCCACCACCTACTAGTGAAGGAGAATTTGAATAGATAGAGGAATTTTAACCTCTTAAGCCACCTGAAGTTTTCAAGAAACTTAATGTAGGCATCCCTGTTTGTGAGTAGTTTAAAGACACATTTGGTCAAGCTTGATTCAAGGCGTCAAAAGAGCATGAGCTGGACAATTCTAAGTGGAAGATATATAGAGAGGAAGTACTAATTGGAGAGAGAGATGCTTGTCCAAGGTGAAAGATCGAGGGAGCTTTGCAATACATTGTGCCGTAGGGACCCATGTGATCAATGATTCCTTCTGTGATCTAGGGTCTAGTGTAAACATTATGTCCTTTAGAATATTTAAACCATTGGGTCTTAGTGAAACACCACCCATAGATGTAAAGATTTTGTTAGCTTATGGTTTAATCAGCTATCTGAGGGGAATTCTAAAGAATGCCATGGTCAAGGTGGAGTAGCTTCACTTGCAAGAAGATTTACTGGTAATAGACATCGAAGAGGGGACACAAATGCCTCTTATAATGGGTAGAGCTTTCATAGCAACTACACGAACAATCATTGATGTAGATGAAGGGAATATCACCTTGAGATCAACTAGTGTCTAAGAAATCACCTTCTATATGCATCAAGCCATGAAGAGAGACAAGAGGAAAGCCAAAGGGTGAAGCACCCTTTACAGTTGTCAAGGGAGGTCTTCAAAAGTAGACCTCCAGTAATTCCCTGTGTTGAAAAAAAGGAATTCCCTATATGAGAAAAAGAGGTGTTAAATATGGAAGAGTTGTGTGTAACCATTAAAGAAAGAGTTGGAATAAATACCTCAGATCCATATTTGGAAAGAGCATGAGAGATTTAGAAATTGAGAGGCTAGAAGAGAGTGGAAATTTGTAGAGGAGAGCTTAGGCGTTCTTCGCAATTCAATTACTCCAAGGAGAGGGCCTTCACCCTCTAGTGACCAGCTCATGCCTTTTGAGAGCTAAAATAAAAAGAACTTGAGCCAAATAGGACAATTTGTGAGTTACAATTTCCCTTCCAACTCTCAGTTAGATCCTGGTTGAGTCAAGTTATAAAACTCTTACGAAAGTCTAAAACATTGGTCCTACTGTGGAAACCGAAGCAGTGAACATACAATTTTGGAAAGAAAAGAGGTAGACTTTTTTTAAGTTAGATTCGGCTCAATTTTGGTTGATGCATACTTTGAATTCAGTTCTTAACTTATGTGAAGTATGTTTAGATAAATGTTGAGAGTTAGCAGGAATTGAAAAATAGCATGATTTCACCATGTATAGTAAATTTTTATTTTGTGTGTTCGAATGCATAGTTTGTGAGGTTGAGGTTGTTTGATTGAGTTTTAGTTTAGAAATTAATGTTGGATATGGAATTAATTTCAGCCTGAAAGGAGTAAGGAAGTTGTCAAAACTCACATCTCAGCAAAAATATGCTTCTCCAAAGAGGGCGACCCTGTGACGGCCAATTGGCGCCACATGGTGTCACTGCAACGCCATTGGAAAATTAGTGGCGCCATATGGTGTTAAGAGTAATTCTACACTATTAATAGTCTTCATATATATTTACTTGTTTTTAATTTGGAAATTACGAATTAGGAAAGTATTTAACTTTGGTCATGAGAGTAAATTCGTCCTAGGATTTTTTATAATAGATATGACTCATTATAAAGTAGTTTACTTCGGTTATGTGTGTATTTGTCAAGGAAGCTTTGTCATAGTTAGAGAGGAATTATTAGGAGGTGTTTAACACAAATTATAATTTTAATTCACGTTCTTTTATAAAGGAAGTTGCTGCTACTATTCTGGTAAAGCAGAATTAATCCAATTTCTTATTCTCTTTATTCCTCTGGCTTTTACTTCCCTCCTTCCCTCTCTTTATCTCTTTTATCTATTCATTCTAACCCAGCAACTTACCCAATTCATGCTAGGCAATTTCGCATCCGCTTGAACATGCAAATCTCTTGCAAGACTGCTGAAGCAACTCCTATCAAAGGCATCAGATCTGGTTCATCCTTGGACTGATTGGCCCACAAATATTTTTGCAGAAGTGTCAAGCATAGTCTCGGCTAAAGAAATTCGTGAGTTCAGCTAAGCCTCTCTATTCCTTTAAGCAACTAAATTATTGAGTTTCAGCACCTCGTGCAGTCCGTTTATTATTGTGGGACCTTGTTCAGGTCACACAGGAATTACACAGTGGCCGAAGATTAAATACCCCTACACCTCCATACACTCACCCTCCATCTGAAGAGGCACTCTCCCCATTGACTATTGCTGCCGGGTATTGGTGGGAGGAAATTATACTGCATTTTTAGGCCAACGTTTGATTTAATTGTGTTGCAATATAACAAATTTTTGGTGTTGTTTTTGTAGGAATATGGTTCATATTCACTAAACACCAACTGGAAGAAGAAAAATGCAATCCAGACATTTTTGCCCTAAAAACACCCCAATATGGATCAATACAGAGGCGGTGCCACATGGTGTCAGATCGGAAGTCATGGCGCTATTTAGGAGAGGAGCCGTGCATGTTACACCACAAGGCACTAGAGCAGGGGCCACATCATCAGAATGACAAATGCCGAAGTAGAGTGGCTGGCGCCACTTCGCGCCACGTTCAAAGCTACGGCATTACGTTAACAGGGTCTGCAATCTGTGAAGAAATAGTTGTGTCAAATGCCACAGCCCCTAACTCGTCGCAGAGCATTGGAAGCACCGGAACTCTTCAAAGTGCAGCGCCTTGGTTTCAGGATCCAACACCGGAGAGCTCATCCTCGCTCATCCAGCACCTTGGTGACCGAACCCAACGCCGGAGTGCTCGACCTTCATTGTTCAGCGCCTCAGTGACCAAAGCCAGCGCTGGAGCGGTGGTGACACAAAGGACAACATCACGTGATGCCACAAAAGCGTATGGTCCTGCAATTGGTGTCAAGACCTAGAACAATTGGAGGAGTCCCACGCCGCATGGGGCCAGGTCAGTTAGGGCACTAAAAAAAGGGGACTCTTCCACACTCCCCTATAAATATGTGTTATAAACGCACTTTCAACATCAGGCCTCCACACCGCTGAGGTGGAGTTACCTGTGGAAGTGAAGCAGAGACACAATGGCATTCAAGGAGGAAGGAGGA
Organism: Aristolochia contorta; assembly: GCA_022405105.1. Taxonomy (NCBI): domain Eukaryota; kingdom Viridiplantae; phylum Streptophyta; class Magnoliopsida; order Piperales; family Aristolochiaceae; genus Aristolochia; species Aristolochia contorta. Next base: position 19,490,602 of record CM039664.1, read on the forward strand.
GTTCAAGAGCAAAAGGGAAGTCTTTTACCTTTGTTTTACCTTCTTTATCCTAATCTATCATGTATCTAATGTTCATGGATAGGGGGTTTTTCCCTGTACTAGAAAATGTGTAGGTAAGCTTTATTAGGGGGTGAGTGATTTTATGTGATTTTGTGTTTATATGCATGTAATTTCAGCTATTTTAGTTAATAGAGTGCAATCAATCTTTAATTTAGTGTGAGTGGCCGACGGGGAGCTGTTAACATGAAGAGATTGACGACCTGCAAATATTTATCTTATCGTTTCATTGAGACTGAGAGGTAAGACGAATTGATACCAGCATTGTGTGTGCACTTGCTAACTAAGAAAATTTTTAGTTTCGTATTAGACCAACCAAGTTTTTTGCACTGTTGCCGAGTAGTACTGCTGTTAGCCTTGGGCACTATATCTGTAATCAAGATTAGAGTAGTTAGTGTAATCTCACTAACATAGTTGCATGCTTAGTGTAGAGTAATTTAATTAGATTTGCAATCTAGTATAGCTAATTGTGTTTCCTAGTATAAATTATTTTAGTAACATTCTGTGTTTGTTGTTTGTTTGAGTTTTTTGGTTGCATTTGTTGTTAAGGTTTTCAGTTTGTAAACTGTGATTTTTTGCTGAATTGTAATACTTGCTCTCTCTTGTGTCTGAGAAAAGGTAGAGGCCTTGCTCTGAAATTGTAATACTTGATTTCAAAATTGATTGCCATAAAGGTTTTCAAGAACAGAGGAAGAAATTCCTGAAGAAGAGCCAAGAAGTCTGAGAGAGTTTGTTGTGCCTCAAGCAGGAAATCAAGCCAAGAAGACCATCAATTTTGGCAATCAATTTTGGCAATCAATTTTGAAATCGAGTCGGAAATCATTCAACTGATTAAAGCTTTGGTGCAGTTTAGTGGATTGCCAAATGATGTTCCAAATTCACACCTAGCATAACGGTGTGTGAGAAGATGCAATAAGGCTGAGCTTGTTCCCATTTTCGCTGATGGATAAGGTGAAGTATAGGTTGAATTCTTCCCCTTCATATTCTATCACCACGCGGGTGGACCTTGAACAGAATTGTTTGGCTAAGTACTTCCCTCCAGCCAAAACAGTAAATCTGAGGAATGATATCAACTTGTTTACTCAATTGGAACAGGAATCCCTTTATGAAGCTTGGGATCGACTCAAGGACCTTTTAACGAAATTTCCTCATCATTCAATTCCTAAGTGGTCACAAGTGCATAGATTCTGCAATGGACAGCAAAATGAAATAAGGACAATCATTGATACAACAACAGGTGGTGTACTTATGAACAAGTCAATTGACGAGGCTTATCATTTTTTAAAAACTATGGCTGGAAATAGCTGTGTATGAAATAATAAAGATCTAAAAACTATATTTGAACAAAACAAGTATTCAAGAAAGAAAGAGGGAGTTCATTGAAATAGAATTCTCCTCGAAAGTCCATGGAAAATTGGAAGACCTCAACAATAAGTTGAAGGTTTTAGTTGTCTGCATCGCCCGGACCCCAACTAGAGACTATAGCACATGTGGGGGAATGGGACATGGAAGTAGAGAATGCCCCACAGTGATAGAAAGTATTCATTACATGGGAAAAGAGCAAAAATAGGATGCCCTAAAATCTCACAGACATAGATAAGTTGGGAGAGGGAAGCTGAATGGGGAAAGCAGAGAAGGATATGGAGCTGAAGAAAAGCTGCTACTCAAGTTGATCACAGATCATGATAACTCCATTCAGAGAATTGAGGGGATAATGAGAAACTTATATGAAAGGTTAGAGATCATGATCGGTGAATATATTTTTGATACACTGAAGAAGAATTCAAAAAAGAAAAAAGGGAGCGATTGCAAAACAGTAACACTAAGAAATGGGATGGAGTTACATGAACAATCAGAAGAAGTCCCTAAGGAAAAAAAAATGCATTAAAATGGATCCCCCAGTCGAGGTGAAAAAAATGCACCAATTGATGGGACCAGGCCAAAGTAAACATTCCCTCCACCACCGTACCCACAAAGACTTAAGGATCTAAAGGGAGATCAGAATTTTAAGAGATTCTTGAAATACAGAAACAACTGCATATCAATATCCATTTCGCAGATGCACACGAGAACATACCGACCTATGCGATGTTATTGATGGACATCCTGTCAAATAAAAGGAACTTAGGTGAATTTGAGACAGTTGCACTAACTGAAGAATGCAGTGCAGTTCTTCAAAAGAAGCTACCCGCCAAAATAAAAGATCCGGGCAGCTTTACTATTCCTGAAGGCTCTGTGTAATTTGCATGCAAGCATAAATTTTATGCATTTTTTCTATCTAAGAATCTTTGGAATTAGGTGAGGCAAAACCCCACATACATAACCCTCCAACTAGCTGATCAATCCTACACTTACCCAAAGGGTATAGTGGGAGATGTCCTAGTCAAGTTTGACCAGTTCACTGGTTAGTGGAAATTATATTGCATTTTTAGGCCATGTTTTGAAATGATTGTGTTGCAATATCACTAAATTTTGGTGTTTATTTTGTTGGAAAATTCTTTGTATTCGCCAAACACCATCAAGAAGGACAAAGAGGCAAACTTGATGATTTCAGCCTAAAAACACCCAATTTTGGAGCAATGCAGAGGGAGGCGCCACATGGCACCAGATGGGAAGCCATGACATCACATGAAGAGCAACAATGCATCTGACACCACATGGCACCATGCTAGAAGCTATGGTGTCACGTGAACTAGGAAAGCCAGAAGAGGTAAAACGGCTAAGTATCTGAGGCCTCGGTGTCAGGATCAACGCTGAAGCCAGACACTGCAGAAATTTCTGGGCACAACGTGTCGGCATCAGGATCTGACGCTGGAGCTCTGGCCTTCCCTATAACAGCGCTGCAGCATCAGAAACCAATGCCGGAGCTCTATTCCTCACTCAAGTGGCACCGCGGCGTCAGAATCCAGTGCCTGACCACTGGCAATGAGGAAGTAATGTAACACGACTTCGTATATTTGTGTGGTACCTCACTCGGTGCCAAGACTTGGCGCCATAAGAAAGGCTCCATTCCACGTGGTGCCACGTCACTTAGTGCACCAAAAAAAATGGGAATCTTCCAGACTCCCCTAAAAATACGTGCGATAGCCACACTTTGCTTATCGCTCTTCCACGCCGCTGAGGCGGAGTTCGACTAGGTGTGAAGCAGAGTTACTTTGGGCGACTGAAGGAGGAAGAAGGAGTTCACGGGAAAAAGGGCAGTCTTTTGCCTTTGTTTTATCTTTATTCTTCCTATCTATCATGTTTGTAATGCTAATGGATAAGGATTCTTCCCGATTCCGAACTGTGTAGCTAAACTTCCTTTTGGGTGAGTGATGTAATGTGATTTCGGGTTTGGATTAGTGTAATCTCAACTATTTTAGTTATTTATGTACAAACTACCTTTAATTTAGTGTGAGTGGTTGTTGGGGAGCTTTTAACATGAAGAGATTGATGACCTCTATCATGTTCATCTAATCGTTACGTTGAGACTGAAAGGTAATGCGAGAGGATACCTCCACTTTGCATGTTATCCCCGAATCCACTATCATCGTGCAGGGCAAATGAGGGCTGCACCGGTAGACTACTTAAGCTATCGGACATGTGTGGTCATTTAGGCTGATCACATTTCATTGGCCCATGATTTAGACCTGTGACATAGAAAGATAATCAAGCTAAAGAGGGGGGCACGGTCGTATCACCTCCAATGGGGTTACACATCGGGAATTCCAGACCCACCAACGTGCTGTGTATTTCACACTTAGTTGAATTGCATGAATCCTATCATTAATTGCATGAAATCACTCCCCCCTACTCCTAATCTGTTTAGCCTCTTGTGTGGTCGTGTCTCACTTAAGACTAATGTAATTAGATCGTTAGTATTCTTGTGTAGTTTTTACGTAGGGATATTGTGACATTCTCTTTAATTTTGGTATGTAGATATAGCTGTAGAGAATTCATTGGTTAGTACATAGTGTATTGCATGTGGGATGGATCTGGACTTATCCAGTATAGTACTTGGAATGATGTGTGCACTTGTGCATGGGGCCGAATTTTATAAGAGACAATTTAGATGCTTATGATGTGAACTAAGTTTGTTGCGCCGTTGCCGCGGACTAGAGGCTATTATCCTTGGGATCTATATCTGTAATCTAGCTTACAGTAGTTAGTGTAACTTGACAAACATAGTTTCATGTTTAGTATAGCTTAGATTAGCTAGTTTGCATGTAAGTTTTGTTAAAAAACAAGAATATGTATGTTGGAATTGGTTTGATTCTTGTGTCATGGATTGATTGCTTGTGTGTTTAATTGATGGATTCCTATTTTAATCATTCCAGGTATGATAATTATAATGATAATGTTTATGTTCATCAATGTCCATCTTCCAGCAACTCCCAAAAATGGGGTCTCTCAAGACCAAGGGAGTTTGCCTTGTCTTGATTGCACTCCCTCTGTAAAAGCCCCTTAGTCATATGGGGAGCAACTTGGCAGTCCCCCATATGAGCCAAATGAATTGTCTTGGGGTAGTGCACATTATTTTCCATGGGAGCCTAATTCTATGTACAGGTCTATGCCTGATCAAAATGGACATCTTTTCAATTCCATCTCTTATCAGACCCCACACCATCCACCCCAAGAACTCAATGGTGAATCCAGCGAGCAAATTCTCTTATGGTTACTAGAAGGTCAAAAATCATTTAGAGAGAAACAAGAGAGAATCATTAACCAAATAAATTACCTTTCCCAAACAGCAACCAATTTGACAGGATCACCATGAGAGGAGTTAGAACCTGTTGTGGATAGTGGTATGACTTTGGAAGGATTATTTTGGTCATACCCGTCTTGCATAAACCCAACACCACCATCGCTTTCCCAATTAACAACCTTTGAGACTTCACTGGAAGAGATTCTCACAGCTTCAAGGCAAGGGAGAGACCAATCTCTTAAAGATTTAGACTCTCAAGTAGATAGGTCGTGTAAATTTTGTAGTGACGAAAAAGTGAAAAACATCAAAGGTCAACTTACAGAAAGTCCTAGAGATGAAAATATTGATATTGGGCCTTCTCAGCCCAAGGAGTGCAATAGGAGTGAGAGCCACCTAGATGAGTTAGTGGAAACACCATTTGAGGACCCCAAGAGTTAGGGAGTGTGCTAATATGGTTTTTGGTGAAGTTGAAGAAATTCAACTTTATGACCCAATATATGATGCTGCCCCTCAATCACATCTTGAGAAACCCTTTAATGGTTCTACACATAGTGGCTATATAGAAGTTGGACCAGAGTTGAATTTTGATAAGGGAATGCAACAGGTTGAAATCCTTGAAGAGGGTGAGATGAAAAAGAATGCAAACGTGGTGGAAGTGATAGAGTGCAAGGATGATCTAAAGAACCATCCCTTTAAATCTGATTAGGCATTGAAGGCAATTCGATTCGAAGAGCTAATTTCTGAGAGAGGGAGGTGTTTGAATCTGGAAAACCTTGATGAATTCATCCTCCCAATTTATGAACCAACCTTAAGCACTACAATGGAAGCCTTGTTAAGAAAGGTTGGGAAAGAAGGTGGACATCTTGCTTATTTCCACAAAGTTAAAATTGAAGGGCAAGAAGTAACCTCCTGTTACCCTTGAGAGGGAGGGGAGCCACCTATGCAATATTGTAAAGGAAGAAATGTAATAAAGAAAAAGTAGGCTCAATTTTCCTTTTGATGCCGGAGGACTGTGATACCTCTTCTGTATTCTCTTGCTTACAATAAAACGATCGCATAATCTCTAGCTCTTAGGATATGTTTGTAACTTTTATTATGTAGTTAGCCCGAATTTCTGAAGTTGTTTTGTTTACTTTCATGCTCATTTTGTTAATTCACCACAGGCTTTCCCTATGAGAACTTCTCGAATTTCGATGGTGAATTTTAGTGTGGACTTTTGTTTTTGAATTGTTAATGCTTAGCATAACTTAGCAGAAGATTTTATAGTTTGCAAGAATTGAGCAATTGTATGCTTTTCACCATGTATTTTAAACTTCAAGTTTGACGAGTTTGAAAGCTTAATTGGTGAATTTAGAGATTGTTTGATTGATTTTAAGTTTTAATAGTACTTTTGGAGATAGAATAAAGTTCAGCTTGAAAGGATCAAGCCATAAAGTCAAGTCTTACTTCTCTGTATACAAGTCATTGTATGAATACTGCATTGTTCTATTCATATAATAGTGACTTGTTAGCTTGTGTCACTTGATTTTGTATTATGGAAAGCGTTTTCTTTGATGTAGTGGGTTAAAATATTACTTTCTCCAAATGTAATTTTCATTTGGAACTATTTGTCTTTATCTTTTGGATTAATGTTCTTAATGAACCTTTCAGTTTTGCATTACATTCACAATATGAGCACCCCGTGGAGCACCAAAGGAATCTCCATCTGTGAGCAAACCAGGGAGTGCCTCACCCGCTTTCACATAGTTTTCAAATTTGAACATTGAGGACAATGTTATATTTTAAGTTCGTGGATAGGGAATTACACGTTTTCAGCTTAAGCCTTAAGTGACTCTATTCTATCTTGTGTGGTCAAGTTCTATGTCAATGTGAAATGATGAAATATCTTGTAACACGTTCTCTTCAATTACTAAAACCCAAGAATTCTCTTTGATGAGCATTGTGTTATAGTTGGTATGAGAGAGTATAGCTAGCCTTAGAAATTGTTTCTCATCAAGCCACATACTTATCATGACTTTAATTATCTCATTGATTCTGAGTTTGTGGCTTGACTGGTGGTTATGCACTTATATTTTACTGTATGAAGACTAGAACTAGTTTCAAGGAAACACGAGGCTGAATAGTATTTCACACTCTTAGTCAGCCGAAACTTTGAGCCTATGAAGAACTAATTTTTTCAAAGAAAACAAACTAAAATTTTCAAACCCCATTCAAAGTGCTTAACAAAAATCAGATTTGGACTGAGAATCCCCAAAATCTACTATTGAAAGAAAAGGAGAAAAAAAAAAGATTTCTCGCAAAGCAAGACAAATGTAGATATTCATTCTCACATCTAAGGAAGACTTAACCATTGTACATAGTCATGAGATGGAAATAAGGAATGAGATGAAAAACGGTCTAACAATTAGCCAAAGTTGAAGTTTGGGGGAATAGCTTTAGATCATGAGGGTATCTCAGTTAATCAATCTGGTTAATTTTAGCATGATGAATGGCTTTAAACCTTGTTGATTAATCCTTTTTTCCTACCCATAGCCCTTGCTCCATGACAACCCAATGAATTCCAAAAGATCTGAGGATCACTTCTATACAATTACAGGAGAGGGGACTTCAAAGCTAGCTTATAGGCTTTTTGTAGTAAAATTCTAAGTGCATAGAATTTGGAGTCATAGAAACAGCACCTAATGAGAATCATTTCAGAAATGATTAAGAAGTGGGGCAAGATAGAAAATGACTCTTAGGCAAGCAAACCTCTTAAAGAAGACTATAGGAGGAATGCACCATTAATCGGAATCTTAATTGTTTCTTAATTAAATAAGTGTTTAATGATCTACTGATCACAATATGGTCAGCGAGATCAAATAATTGACTCTCTGTATTAAGGCCTTTGCCCTAGGACGAGCAAATATTTAAGTTTGGGGGTTTTTTGTTACAGGAAATTATGCTACGTTTTTAGGCCATGTTTTGATTTGATTGTATTGCAACTTCACTAAATTTTGGTGTTTATTCTGTAGGAAAATACTTTGTATTCACCAAACACTATCGAGATGGTGAAAGAGGCAAACTAGACAATTTCAGCCTAAAAACTTCCCATTTTGGACCAATGCAGAGTTGTGCAAAAGAAGATTTGACCATGACAGTTAATGACCAAAGAGTGACCTTCAATATGTTTCAAGCAATGAAATTTCCCTTTGAAGCAAAAGAGAAATTTGGAGTAGAAGAAGAGGATAGATTAAGTCAAGCAATGTTCGTAAAATCATGTCCTGAGGATCCCTTAGAGGCATGCATAATTCACAGCCAAGAAGAAGAATATGATGAAAATTATGAGGAAGTAAAGAGACTAAATGTCCTACCCTTTGTAATGAGAGGTAAAATTGAATATGAAGCTCTTGACTTGAAGCCTGAAGAAAGAAGTTTTACGAAGCCATCAGTGGAAGAAGCACTTGCCTTGGAATTTAAAGCATTACGAGGTCATCTGACATATTTCTACATTGGAAAAGTGTCAACTCTGCCAGTTATAATATCGGCACAACTATCCATTGAACAAGAAGCCATCTGAGAAATTTCTATCGGGTAGTCTATTGCAGATCTCTAGGGAATCAACCCTTCCATGTGCATGCATAAAATATTTAATTAGGAAGGGCATAATACTCACTTTCCACTCTCTTTCATTGATCAAATCCAAGAAAAATTAGCAGGAAAATAATTTTTTGTTTTCACGATGGCTATTTTTGTTATAACCAAATAGTTAGAGCACTCGAAGATCAGGGAAAGACCACAATCACCTGTCCCTATGGGACATTTGCCTTTCAGAGAATTCCTTTTGGATTATATAATGCTCCAGCCACTATCCAAAGATGCATGATGTCCATTATCTTAGCAATGTTGGAAGAAGGAATGGAAGCATTTATGGATGGTTTTTAGGTTTTTGGAAATTCCTATGATTCATGCCTGCACACATTGGAGAAGGTGCTCAAAAGATGTGAGGAAACAAAGCTTGTTATGAACTGAGAAAAATGTCATTTTATGGTGTAGAAAGGTGTAGTTCTTGGTCATAGAGTATCAAGTAAAGGCATAGAGGTTTGACAAAGCACAAATTGAGGTAATAGAAAAACTAGCTCTTCCAACCGAGAGAGGGATTAACAGTTTTCTATGACACGCTGGGTTCTATATAAGGTTTATTAAAGGCTTCTATAAAATCTCTAAACCTCTCAGCACTCTGTTAGAAAAGGAAAAAGATTTCGACTTCAATGCAGAAATGTCAAAAATCTTTTTGAGAGCTGAAAGAGAGGTTGGTTCAGGCGCCCATCATTGTGGCTCCAGGCTGGAATAAGTTGTTTGAGCTAATGTGTGATGCAAGCGACTATGCAGTAAGAGCAGTGTTGGGTCCAAGTAAAGACCAGGTCTTCAGATTAATCTACTATGCTAGTAAGACCCTTAATGAGGGCCAAATGAATTATACCACCACCGAAAAAGAGCTCGTGGGAGTGGTCTTCACCTTTGATAAATTCAGATCATATCTCATAGGGACGAAAGTCATTGTGTACACTGACCATGCAGCAATTAGATAACTTATCTCAAAGAAAGATGCTAAGCGCTGGCTTGTTAGGCGGTTTCTCCTACTGCAGGAATTCGACCTAGAAATAAGAGACAAAAAGGGGAAGGAGAATTTCCTGGCTGATCATCATTCCAGGCTGGAAAGTAGCGAGATACTGAAAGAGAAAAAAACTATTCATTAATGAAACATTTCCTGATGAGCAGCTGTTCTATGTTACTACATCGTGAGCAACTTTCTACCAAAGGGGCTGAACGGTCAGCAATGGAAAATATTCCATTATGACCTGAGATCCTTTGAATGGGACGAACCATATCTGTTCAAGAGGGGAGTGGATCAGATTTTGTGAAAATGCATTCCACAAGAAGAGATAGAAGCTACTATGAAGGCATGTCACAACTCACAATTTGGTGGCCAGAGAACAACCGCTTAAGTCCTCCAATATGGATTCTATTTGGCCTACCTTGTTTACAGATGCTAATACATATGTGGCATCTTGTGTTCAATGCCAAAGAACAGGTAATACATCTCAGTGACAGGAAATGCCCCAATCCAACATTCTTGAGGTGGAAAGTTTTTATGTTTGGGATATAGACTTCATGGGTCCATTTCCATCATCGTATGGAGATCAATATATCCTAGTAGCTCTTCAATATGTGTCAAAATAGGTTGAGGCCATCACTTCTCCTACAAATGACTCAAAGAGGTGATTAAGTTTCTACAAACGAACAGCTTTTCAAGATTCAACACATCTAAAGCATAAATCAGTGACAGAGGAAGCCATTTTTGCAACAAATATCATCATAAGATCCTACCCAAATATGGAGTTACCCATAAAACAGCTACAGACTATAATCCACAGTCAAATGGCCAAACAGAAGTATCAAATAATGAAAGAGTAATTCTAGGGTATGTTACTGTAGCTGTACAGTCGCGTACCGTCTGAAGTGGATGTCTTATATGGCATCCACGTCAGAAGCCACTTCAGCAAAGAAGAAGAAGAAGAAGAAGAAGAAGAAGAAGAAGAAGAAGAAGAAGAAGAAGAAGAAGAAGAAGAAGAAGAAGAAGAAGAAGAAGAAGAAGAAGAAGAAGAAGAAGAAGAAGAAGAGAAAGATGGAAGAGAGAGAGAGAGAGAGAGAGAGAGAGAGAGAGAGTGAACGTACCTCTTCGGAGATGGTACGTTCATCTTTGTACCATATTCTGGTTCAGGGTTTAGGGTTTAGGGTTGATGTCCTGTATGAGGAGAATGTTTATCTAGAATTTCTAAATAGTGGAAATAATTCTGGTGCTATGTATTCGAAAGAATACATTGAAGTAGTTGCTTTTCTTAACCCTGATAACAATACATCACCTACTATTGGTATTAGGGGCAACGGCACCAGGGGTGATGCCACCAGGGGCGGGGGTGAGGGCTGGGAGCCGACCGTGACGGGCGCCAGAGGTGGAGTCACCGGCGCCATGTCGCCGGCGGAGGGGCCCCTATGGTTGCGGCACGGCCGGCTTAGGAGGAGACGTCGGGGGGCAGTGACGGTAGGTGTGGTGGAGACAGTGGGAGATGGGGTGTAGACAGTGGGGGGAGTGCTGGAGACAGTGGGAGGAGTGGCGGACACAGTGGGAGGAGCGCCGGAGACAGTAGGAGGAGCAGTGGAGATGGTGGGAGGAACAGCGGGAGACGGTGGGGGAGCTGCACAGACAGTGGAGGCGAGGTGGCGACGGAGGCGGTGGTGGGACCGGCGATGGAGGCGGTGGAGGGACCGGCAATGGGTGTGTACGGAAATGCAGACGAGGAGGAGGACAACGACGGTGAAGCGACACCGGATGGCGATGGTGCATGAGGAGGACGACAGTACGTTCACTCTCTTTCGCTCTCATTTGCTCTCCCTCCTGCTCCAGCCTCCCTCTCCCTCCCACTCCGGCCTCCCTCTCCCTCCCGCTCCGGCCTCTCTTTCTCTCCTGCTCCAGCCTCCCTCTCCCTCCCGCTCCAGCCTCCCTTCCCGCTCGGGCCTCCCTCTCCCTCCTCCTCCTGCCTCCCTCTCCCTCCTGCTCGGGCCTCCCTCTCCCTCCCACTCCGGTCTCCCTCTCCCTCCCGCTCCGGCCTCCCTCTTTTGCCGAAGTGGCTGATGTGGATGCCACATAAGACATCCACGTCAGAGGGTACGTAACTTTACAGCTATAGTTATGTACCCCTAGCATTATTCAATAATGAATTCATGAGCATCCTGTAGAAAATAGTAGGATCAGGTAGGCGAGATAGGGCTTCAAGTCTTTATGAAGGATTATGGGCCTATCGAACGGCTTACCTCGTTGGAATGTCACCATTTAGAATTGTATGTGGTAAAGCATGCCATCTGTTAGAAGAATTGGAACTTCATGCTTACTGGGCACTCAAAAAGTTAAATATGGATTATAAGCAGGCAAATCAAAACACTTCTCCAAATTATAGAACTGGAAAAAATGCACTTGAGTTCATATGATAATGTGAAACTATTCATGGAAAAATAAAATAGTTGGCATGATAAAAAGATAAGGAGTCTTACCAATGACTTTAAAAATTGGTCCTTCTTGGGAGGTAACGCATGACAAATTTTATTTATTTTTCCATTATCTCCGTTGTTAGTTTTTATCATTTCAAATAAATGCTGTAAGGAAACTTTTGGTTTTGATCTGCATTCCCAATCTGAGAATCCTTTGGAGCACAAAATATGAGCCGTCAGCGGGCACACCAGGGAATCCACCAACACTCTCCACTTCAATTTTTTAAAATTTAAACATTGTGGGCAATGCTTTGTTTAAGTTTGGAGGTAGGGAATTGCATGCCTTGGCCTTAAGCGATCCTATTCTATCTTGCACGATCAAGTTCCATGTCAAAGTTAAATGCTGAAATAGCTTGAAACGGTTTCTCTTACATTGCTAAAATTAAGCATTCTATTTGATGTGCATTGTTTTATTGTTGGTATGAGGGAGTCTAGCAAGCCTTAAATAATTTTTCTTATCAATCCATGCACTGATTATGACTTAACTATCTCATTCTGGCCTGATTGGTGGTTATGCACTTAGATTTTACTCTACGAATGCAAGAACTAGTTTCAAAAGAAATTCAAGGAAAAATACAATAGAGAAATGAGTCCAAGGAAATGTCTTAGGCAATACTTTGACCGTGTGGCCGTTTGTTAAGCTATCCCATCAAATTCCTAGTTCACCCAAACTTTGAGCATGCTCAATAAATTGTTTTCAAGAAAACTGATGTTCAACTCTCCAATCTAGCCTATTTTAATTTTTAACTTTCATCTTATATGAAACCCCATTCAAACTGCTTACCTAAAACATATTGGGATTTAGAGGGCCAGAGATCTACGAGGAAAAGAAAATGAGGGAGAAAAAAATAGAAAGCTCTTCAAAAGCAAAACTAATGTAAATATTTCGTCTCACATCTATGAGATGACTGAACTACTGTATAGAAACTTCTAGTTGAAAATATGGAGTGAGGTGAAAAGTGATCTATCAATTGGTTAGATTTTATGTTTGGGAAGTAGCTCTATATCATGAGGGGATCTCAATCAATCAATCTGGTTAAGTCAAGCAAGCTGAATGGTTTTGACTTGATGATTAAAGTTTTGACCTATCCATGTCCCTTGCCCATTTAAAACCTAATGAACTCCTAAAGATCAAAGGACTCCTTCTCTACAATTAGTGGAGAGCGGACATTGAAATTAACCTATGGGACTTTAACAGTACAATTCAAAGTGCATAGAATTTGGATTGATGGAAAGAACACCTAATGAGCGACACTTTAGTTAAAATTGAGTAGTGGGGTAGGATAGAAAGTTTCTCCTAGGCAAGCAAACACTCCTAAAGAAGACTATAGGAGGAATGCATCATCAATCAGAATTTTAAAGTTTTCTTTTGAAAATAGGTGTTGCATTATATACTGATCACATTGTGATTAGTAAGATCGTATGCATGACTCTTTGTATAAAGGCCTTTTCTAGAGGACGAGCAAAAGTTTAAGTTTGGGGGTATTTGGTTGGTGGAAATTATGTTATGTTCTTAGGCCAACTTTTGACATAATTGTATTGCAATTTTACTAACTTTATATGTTGATTCTCTAAGAATATTCTTCGTATTCACTAAACACCAACTAGAAGGAGAAAAAGGCAATTCGGACGTATTTGGCTTAAAAATACCATAATTTTGAGCAATACAGAGGGCTGTGACAGTGGTGTCAGATGGGAAGCCATGGTGCTACATAGGAGAGGAGCAGTGCAGGTTACGCCACAAGGCGCTAGAGCAGAAGCCACAAAATCAGAATGACAAGTCCAAAAGCAGAGTAACTGGATCCACATGCACCACGTTCAAAGCTATAAAGTCGAGTTAACAGGGGCTGTGAGCTGTGAAGATATGGCTATGTGTTAAACACCTCGGCGCCCATCTCGTCACAGGAGAATTGGAAGCAGGAAAACTCTTCTGGGTGCACCGTCTCATCGTCAAACTCCAACGTCGGAGTTCCCACCCTTGATCATCCAGCCCCTCGTGACTGAAGCCAATGACGGTGTGTTTTCCTCGTATGTGATGTGCTTCGGAGACCGAAGTCAGTGCTGGAGTGCTGGCGACACAAAGGGCAACATAACGCAATGCCACGGAATCGTATGGCCCTGCACTCAACGCCAAGACCTAACGCCATCAGAGACGTCCCACGCCGCGTGGCGCCATGTTACCTAGGGCACTAAAAAGGGGGAATCTTCCAGACTCCCCAACTAAACACACTTTGGGCATCGTGCCTCCACCTCACTGAGGCGGAGTTAACTCTGGAAGTGAAGTAGAGACACATTGGGCGATCAAGGAGGAAGAAGGAGTTCAAGAGCAAAAGCGAAGTCTTTTGGCTTTGTTTTACCTTCTTTATCCCGACCTATCATGTATCTAATGTTAATGGATAGGGGTTTTTGTCAATTACAAAATATATAGCTAAGCTTTATTAGGGGGTGAGTGATGTATTTTGATTTTAAGTTTGGAGTCATGGAATTTTACCTATTTTAGTTAATATAGTGCAATCAATCTTTTATTTTGTGTGAGTGGTCATTTGAGAGCTATTAACATGAAGATATTGATGACCTCTACATGTTTATCTGATCATTTTGAAACTTAAAGGTAATACAAAAGGATAGCACCACTCTAGGTGTGATCCCCAAATCGAGGCAAGGCCAGCACGGGCAAGTGAGGAGTGCGCCGGTAGACTTCGAGAGAAGTGTCCAGAAATGTGTGGTCGCTTTAGGCTGAGCATATTTCAAGGGTCCTTGACTTATACCTGTGACCTTGAGAGAAAAATCAGGGTAACAAGGGAGGCACGGTCATAGCGCCTCGAGAGAAGGCTAGGCGTAGGGAATTCCAAACCCACTAACGAGCCTCAGAATTGTACTCTTAGCAAAATTACATGAATCCTGCTCTTAATCACATGAAATTACTTGCCCCTACTTCATTCTACTTCGTCTCTAGGGTGGGTTTGAGCGGTATCACTTAGGACTACTGTAATTATATAGTTAGTATACTTTTGTAGTTTTTACATTAGAATACTGGGACATTTCTCTTTTATTGCAGTAGTTAGATAGTCCTCGTGGAATCGATCTGGACGAGTCCAGTATAGTACTTGGTACAATGCGTGCACTTGCGTATGGACATAATTTTTAAGTGTTGTTTAAGCCCAACTAGGTAAACATTGACACCAATCTCTCCAACTACTACTCGCTCTTTTTAATGGAGGATTCTACTGGTACTTTAGCAAAGCAGCAGCAACGCTCCTCCAAGAGGAAAGGAATCTTACTTACACCCACAAACGAACCCATAGAATCTCTCTTGGACTCCTTAGATGTCAGCATGAATGAGCCTCGAAGAATAGTGAACGAGATGGCTGCAGCACAAAGAGCTTTCCTTCTCCAAGAATCTTCGCAAGATCATTTCCTGACTGCACCTAGACGTAATTCTACAGTTCCTGCTCCATATTTATTCGAATCATCCCCTCACAGCGCTGCCGCTCTCCATTAAGTGTGAATCTTCAGCTAAAGATTATGAGAATAGATTGACCCAGGTATGTTTATTATGAAGACCCAACCATGTGGATTACAATAATTGAGTAATTATTTGATTATCATAATGTACAAGAATACACAATCGTTTCAATAGCAAGGTATTATATCCATGGAGAACCATGGCAGTGGTATGCGAGTATACAAACTGATTTGGAGGATCACTCATAGGAGGATTTCACCAATCAATTCTGAGCTCGGTTTGGGCCAAAAATGAGTATGAAGACTTCCATGGAATCCTAGCAAAGCTAAAGCAAAAGGGCATTGTCAAAGTATACATAGCAGAATTTGAAAGACTTTCTAATAGAGTTAAAGGATGGACAATGGAGGCACACATTGGCTCTTTTATTAGTGGACTGAGAAAAGATATACGAGCTGAAGTGAAATCCTTTAGACCCTAGTTACTCTCAGAAACTAAATCTTTGGTAATGTTACATGAAGAAAAAATTACAAGCCGTGCGAACCACTTCTTGAGTAACAAGAAGACAAGGCATTTCAGCACCACCTGTAAGTTCAGCAGCCCACAACATTACTCTTCCTTCTTGATCACAATCCAGCTTACCCAACACAAGTGCAGCTTCAAAACCATTCCAAACTCTCACTCAAGAAAAAATGCACGATAGACCTCGTGGTCTTTGCTTTAATTGTGATGAACGGTTTACACCGGTACTTGCTGCAAAAATTTCCAAATCCATCTATTGGAGGAGAAGCCTACATATCCAATAGTATTAGCAGATACTTGAAATGAAGATGACTCGCTCAACTATTCCACATTCTCTCTACATGCTCCTGCAGATACAGTTCACGCTCCACAATCTATGAAACTCTCAGCTATGATTCATGGAACTCCAATTATTTTACTACTTGATGGTGGCAGAACACATTGAGTTGTTAATGCAAA
Source organism: Aristolochia contorta (assembly GCA_022405105.1). NCBI lineage: Eukaryota > Viridiplantae > Streptophyta > Magnoliopsida > Piperales > Aristolochiaceae > Aristolochia > Aristolochia contorta. The sequence continues at coordinate 19,506,873 of CM039664.1, forward strand.
ATTAGCTAACCACTTGGGTCTTCAACTATAAATACCAGCGGATTTCGAGTGATGGTTAGTAATAGTCAATTTTTCCACTGCTCTTCTTTCTGTAAACTTGTTCCGATCTCCAATCAAGGAACTACTGTTATTGTGGATTTATATATTTTACACATTGAGCGGAAGATGTTGTGTTGGGGATTCAATGGTTCTATGATTTGGGGCCCATTCAATAGAACTCCAACAAACCAACATTTATTTCGATCAGAAGGTTGCTCTTGTAACATGGAAGATTAGCATTGAACAGGCCCACACAGAGCAAGCTGCCCTTACTGTGTTCACTCCAGGAGGAGATACAGTTTTTCTCATGTGGCTAGAACCTATTTCCTCCAATTACCAAACTTCAGCACCAGTTCAAAAAGCACCAACACCTCTAATAGAGGAATTTGCATATCCTTCACAGGTTTCTAAGAAAGTGTTTCCTCCAGGGCGACATGATCATCATATTACATTATTACCAGAGAGTGAACCAATCCTTATCATTGTCCTCATGCCAAAAATTTGGTGATTAATAACCAGGTACAGGAGATGCTAAAATTTGATATTATCCAACCCACTATAACCGTATTTTCTTCTCCGGTATTGCTCATAAAGAAGAAAGATGGTTCATGGAGATTTTACGTTGATTATTGATCCCTAAATGCGATTATTATGAAAGACAAGTTTCCAATTCCAGTAATTGATGAATTTTTAGACGATCTCCATGGTGCCACAATCTTCTCAAAGCTTGATCTCGGGTCAGGATACCATTAAATATGCATGGCTAATAAGGATGTGCACAAGACAGCTTTCCGCACACATTATTTAAAGTGGAATGTGATGCTTCACCGACGGGGAGGTGCTATATTAGCTACAAGGACATTCGGTTGCTTTTTTTAGGAAGTCATTTGTAGGGGCGACAATCAGGTTTTTCTATGTATGAAAAGGATATGTTACTGCTGTTTTTGCAGTCCATCACTGGCAGCACTACCTTCAAGGTCGCTTGTTTACTATTCTTACCGATCATTGGTTGTTCAAATTTTTATCAGATCCGAGGTCGTTGACTCCAAAACAGCAAAAATGGCTAGTAAAACTCTTGGGGTTTGACTTTGACATCAAATACAAAAAGGGCTCAGATAATGGTGCTGATAATTCATTATCTCAATGACCACCTCACTACAGGCCTCCTTTATATTTGGAACATCTTCCCTATTGCTGGACAAGGTGCCCAAGGCAATGTTAACTGATGACACTGCTAAGAAAACTCTATTTTTGCATGAAAAAGAGCAGCTACAGACTCGCGCTATAAGGTAATTGACAACCTTTTTTTTTAAGAACAGACTGTTTATTCCAGATTCTTTGGGGTTGCATTATTCATAATTCTTGGAGCTTTGTAACTTACTAATGGAAGGGCATGAAGGTGCATTACGTACTTTCTGCAGAAAGCACAAAATTTTAAATGGCCCCCCCACCTGTATAAATATGTTAAACGTATTTTGGCAAGTTGTGTTATATGTCAGAGAGTTAAAGCAAATAATTCGGCTACAGGAGGTCTTCTACAACCCTTATGCGTGCCAGAATTTATAAGGCAAGATATCAACTGGAATTTATTGATGGATTACCATTATCAAGAGGTTTTTCTGTTATTTGGGTAATTGTTGATCGTCTCGGCAAGTATACCCATATTATTGCCCTTAAACATCCATATTCGGAAGCTTCTCTTGCAGAAATATATTTGAAGGAGATTTTTCGTCTACATGGCGTTCCAAGGACAATTATTTCTGACGGTCATACTGTATTCTTATCTACATTCTGGACATAGTTATTTCGATTGACACAAACTTCTTTATTAAAGAGTACAGCATATCATCACCACGTGGATGGTCACACAGATGTGTAAACAGAGAACTAGAAAAATATCTGAGGAGTTTTATGGGGCACCAACCACAACTCTGGACTTGCTTTCTGCCTTGGGCAGAGCGGTCTTATAGGATGACATTTCATTTGGCAATTCGTATGACTCATTTTGAGGCAATCTATGGTCGACCACCACTCTCGTTACCTCGGTATATTCATGGGACTACACAAGGTGTGGATTTGGAAAATCAATTACTTCATCGAGATGATTTATTGTGTTTCCTAAAGTGGCTGGACAATACCTGTAATAGGATGACAGACAAAGGGTCTGATGTTAAACTTCAACCATATAGGCACCAATCTGTTGTTGCTTGGCGAAACCAAAAACTGTCTTATCGTTACTTTGGCTCCTTTCCCAAAGTGGAGAGAATTGGGAAGGTTGCTTATAAGCTTGATCTTCCACCAACATCAAATATTCATCCTTTTTATCGTCTTTCCCAACTCAAACTTTGGATAGGTGATTCATTTACTGCTTCTCCTACACTACCTTCTTGGGATGTTATTGGAAGAGTTCAACATGAACCGGAGCTGGTTATTAATCACCAGAAGATCAGGTGAAGCGGATGCTACACATTCAGCTTTGGACTCAATGGTGGCACATGCTGGTTACACTATTAGGATTCTATCAAGAAAGCTTAGTCATAGTTAGATAGGAATTATTAGGAGATGTTTAACACCAATTATGATTGTAGTTCACGTGCTACTCTCTTGGTAGAGCAGAATTAATCCAATTTCTTATTCTCTTTCTCCCTCTCGCTTTTCTTTCACTCCTTCTTCCCTCACTTTCTCCCTTTCCTTTATTCTTTCTAAACCAACAACATACCCAATTCATGGTATGTGATTTCCCTTCGGCTTGAACATGCAAATCTCTTGTAAGGCTCATGATGCAACTCCTGTCGTACGGCATCAAGTCGATGCCACGAGAAGGATAGCAAAGCCACACAGCACCACATTAGAGAAACGAGTTTAAGTGGCTGGGCACCGTGCAAAAATGCTCCATACGACATGGGGCCGAGGGCATTTTGGGGAGAAGTATAAACCCGAGACCAATTCTACCCTACATAGTGTCGAGAGAGAAACCCTGTGATTCCAAAAGCTACGATTCAGAGCTTAAATGAAGCGGAATCCTCGTGATTTCAATTTTGGATTCATCATATTCAAGTTCCCGAAGGAATTTTTTATACTTTCCATCTTGTTTCTCTCTTTTTGGAAGGAAATTTGGTGAGAATCAGTTCGGCTGTAATCATTTTTGAGTTCGTGGGGCAAATTTTTTAGGTTAGTGTTGTTTTTCTTCTCCATTTTGCTATTTTAGAACTCAAAAGTAGTTAAGATGGTGAGGTAGAATAAATTGGCTCACAAGAACAAGGGCAAGAGCAAGGAAGGCCGTTATGAGAAAGATATGATTGCCAATAGAGTCATACAGATATATGTAAGAGATATCAGTAAAAATACTCTCATACCAGAAAGCAGAATAAAAATTATGCGTCACATGCAAATAACTGAAAGTAAGTGAGAATTCTTTTTCAGTCAACCTTCTAGAGGGTGCATTCAAATAGTGAGAAAATTCTCTGCCAACCTTAGTAAACCTCTACTCACCTTGGTTAAGGTTAGAGGCAAGCAACTTAGTTTTGCAAGGGGGCATTAAACAGGATATTATTCACTCCTACTATTGAAGTCGAAGAATTCTCTACATTTGAGAACACGGTTGAACCGGAAGAGGTATCCAATTTCTTGTGCCCCGAAGGAACAACGTGGAAAATGGTGGGAAATGAGTATAAGTCCTTTCCAATGGAGTTTAGCAAGGAAGCTATGATCAAGCTATATTTTGTATGTGAAAGACTCAATCCAACTATGCATTAATCCGTGGTCATAAAAGAAAGAGCATACATGATATATGCAATCATTAAAGGGAAAGGAATTGATAAGGGCCGAGAGATCGAGAAGAAAATATTTGAATCAGCAACAAATTCGAGGATTAGGTTTTTCTTCCTGTCTCTGATTTCGGAATTGTGTACCCAGGCAGGGGTGAAGTTTGATGAATCAGAAGAGATATCTTTGCATAAAGTCTCATCACTGAAGGATTTATGAACACGATTTAAAAAAACCGAAACCCAGCCCAAAATCAGATTTCCAACAACCAATGAGTACCCCAAATGGAAATCTTGCCATATCCAACAAGGGAGGCAGGGCCCAGCAATAGGGACCCAATTGGAGAGGAGCCGATGGAGGCAACTGAAAGTGAATAGTGTAATCTGTTGTATTGAGACATCAATTTTGAGACACTTAGTATAGAATTTGTTTAGTACAAGTGTATGAAAGTTCACATATTTTTCACCCAAAAGGTTCATGTGTATGATGATGTGATCTTACATAATGTACTCTGGAGAGATTTGTGTAAATGAATGAAAAGGGTAATTCCATCATGGCAATGTGATTTCAATGTTTCTACCTTGAAATGCATTTTCGTTAATTATCTTAGAATTATTATTCACCTTCTAAATATATGCTTTTACTGAACCTTTGAGTTTTGCATTGCAAACATCACACCGAGAGCTCCATGGAGAATAAACGAACTAAATGCAAAGCACAACCAGGGAGTCCCCTCAGACCCTTCATATTTCAATTCTTCCATTCAAACATCGGGGACAATGTTTAATTTATGTTTGGGGTGGGAATAGCATTCTTAGTCTTAAGTGATCCTATTGTATCTTGCATGCTTGAGCTTATGTCAATGCGAAATGACGATTTAAAACAGCAAATCTCTTTTACTTTGCCAAAATTAGCTATTCCACTTGATGCTCATAAGTTTACAAGTCACACACTATCTGCTAATATAGTTATTTCATTAGTGTTGGGTTTGTGGATTGAATGGTGGTAAGCACTAATTTGAATGAAGCTCAAGGCGAAATGGATAGAGAATTGAATCCAAAGAGATGAGTTAGGTCATGCTTGGACTGTTTGGGCCTTTTAAGCCAACCTATTTATATTCCTTAGTTACCCAAATTTTGAGCCTTAGCAAAGTAAAATTCTTTTAATCTAACCTTTTTTCAAACCACCTCATTAGCTTAATTATTTTATTTTCTCCTTGCATGACCCATCATTAAAGTTGCATAACTAGTTGGAGGTGTAACACCTAAGGATAAATGATTGTAAGCTATTTTTGGGTGTCAATAAATCAAAACAAAATAAAAATTGATGACTGATCCAATGTCATGAGGACATTAAATTCTCGAAATAAGGGGTGATGTAAAGAATTGGCTACCAATTGGCCAAAGCTTGAGTTTGGGGGAGTAGTTTTGTATCCGTAAAGGAGCTTCAAGAAACTCATTCTGGTAAAGTTGTGCATGCTGAATGATTAAACTTTCATTATTAACTTTTTTTACTTACCCTGGTCCCTATCCCCCATTACAACCAATAAATGTCCTAAGGATCTAAGGATCATCTCTAAGATTAGTGGAGAGTGGATTTTGAAATTGGGCTATGGGATCAAAGTAGTGAATTCGTAAGTGCATGGAAAGTAGACCGATGGAGAGGCATCTAATGAGAGAAACTATAGAAATAGTTCAGGTGTGGGAAATTTAAAATTTTTTAGGTGAGTAAACACTTCTAAGAAGACTATTGAATAAATGAACCATCAATTGAAATTTTAATTTTTCTTTCAAAAATTTAAATTGCATGAACTACTGATCACATTTTGATCAGAAAGATAGAGTGATTGGCTTTCTGTATTAAGGTTTTTGCTTGAGGACAAACAAATACTTTAGTGTGGGGTTATTTGATGAGTGTAAAATATGCTGTATTTTAGGCCATGTTTCAAAATGAGTTCAGTGGTTAGTGGATATTGTGCTCCCAATTTTATATTCTTTAGAGCTTATTTGAGTATATATATTTCCTCAATTTGACTTATTTTTGCTTTTATTATGAAAGGAAAGAATGCCAAATTTCAAAAAAAAGTCAACAGAACAAATCTTGCGCAAATCGGAGCTAAAATGAAGAATACAGCCCAAAAATGGCAAATTGAAGACACATGGCGCCAAACCTTGTAGCAGCGGCTCCAGGTGAGCGCCTCAGCGACCAGATCCAGCCATGGAGAACTCATCCTCACTCAACCAGCACCTCAACAACTGAACCCAGGGCCGGGGCACATGCGAGCTACAGTACTTATTTCGTGCTACTGTGCCAAGTCAGCTACAATCTTGATTTTGGGCTATAATACCGTTCCGGTACAGTTCCTGCATGTGCTACAGAACCTGCACCCACTACAATTCCGTGTGATCTACAGTCCCGCGTGCTACAGCTAGCGACGCAACAGAATCATGGTGACGCTGTTTGGCGCCAGACAACTTAATACACGCCTATGAAAGGCCTTGTTTAGGAAATTTTCGACCTAAGCCTTCTGGGAAGGGAAGGAAAAAGCACGAGGCGATTATAGGGATATTTTGGGCGAGACTAGGGCTCTAGAAGAGCTCCAAAGCATGGATTTGAAGACACCAAAGAGGAGATTCGATCCGGGAGGACGTTTGCCGCCAAAGGAGCTAACTATTATGAGTGTCTTTTATCCCTAGTTATCTTTCTCCATCATCTTGTGTAGGAATTTTTATCAGAACTCGTGCTTGAGTCTAGGTTTTTATTTATCTTGATGTTTGGCGATAGATTTCTCTCATGTTGTGTATGTTTCCATGCTGGGACTCGAATTTGAGTCTAGGGTTACATATATTTTGATGTTTTGTGAGAGAATTGCCCTTAGGAATTGTAGTGATTACACATTTCTCTTATATTAGTTGATTTTCATTTACTTGTGGAGATTTTAAATATTTTGATATGTCTATGAGTCTACGATGTTTCCGTTACAAGGAGATGGTTGCATAGTAGCCTAGTGTTAGGCATAGTCAAGCCCTAGTGTGAGTGATCGTTGGAAGGCTAAGTACACGAAGAGATTAAATATCCAAGTGCAAATCTTATGGTTTCGTTAAAATTGAGAGGGTACGCAAAAGGATACCATAACTCAGCATATGATCCCCAAATCCACTGCAAGCGTGCAGTGGCAAATGAGGAGTGTGCCGGTGGACTTCGTGAGAAGCTTCCAGACATGAATGGTCAGATTGGCTGCTGCTTATGGGCCTTGATGTATACCCTTAACCTCAAGAGAGAATACGGCTAAGGAGAGAGGCAGGGTCGTATCACCTCGAGAGAGGGGTACATTTAGCAATTTCCAGACCTGCTAAGTGTCCGATAAATACCCAAGTGAAGGACTTTAGCTAGTATACAGAGCAGGGTAGTTAATCACACCCCTAGTGCGTAATTGAGTTGCCCAAGGCCGACTAGCAGTAGAATTAGGATTAGTTTAGGTTAGTTTAGTATTTAGTTAGTTTTAATTCTAATTCTCCTTAGATTGCCTTGACTAGATAAAGTTAAACAGACACAATTATAGTGTTCAATCCCACTTCCCTATGGATTCAACCTGGACTCTCCAGTGTATTACTTCGTACGACGCATGCACTTGCACATACGTTGCTAAATCTACTTTGGTATGATTTAGGCCAACCAAGTTTTTGGTGCCGTTGTCGATGAAGTGTTTGTTTCACATTATTACCAATCCAAGTTAACTATAGTCTAGTCGTAGGTAGGTGTTTTTTCTTTGTTTGTTTTCTAGTTGGATTTTTATTTGTTTTCAAGAAATATAAAAAAGAGAGATTTTGATATTGGTTTGATTTCCTTCTTGTATGGATTCTTACTTTAATCACTCCATGTATGGAAATTATGAGGAGAATGATAATGCTTTTTCAGGTCCATATTCTAGCAGGTCCCAACCATGGGATATCTCTACACCAAGGTAGCTACAGGCCGCCCATATCGCTCTCCTTTTCGCAGTCCACCTTATGAGGCTTATGATTCGTGTTGGGGTAGCAATCGCCATACGTCATGGGAGTAGAATTCAATACATAGGTCTATGTTCGACCAACATAGACCACCTTACTCTCCCAATTTTTACACAACCCCACACACTCTACCCCAAAAGCTCAATGGTGAGTCAAGTGAGAAAATTCTAATATGGTTACTTGAAGGACAAGAGGAGTTTAAAAAGGAGCAAGAAAGAATTAGTGCCCTTCGCCAAGAAGTAGCCAATTCAATACGACCACAATGTGAGACTGAAAAAACTGTTATAAATGGTGGTCTTAGTTGGGAAGGACATAATTGGTCATACCCATCTTGTATAAATCCAACACCACTGCCCTCCTCCCAAGTAGCAACCTATGGACTTTCAATTGAAGAAACTTCCTCAGCTTCAATGCAAAGGAGAGACCAGTCTCTTAAAAATTTTGTGTCTCAAGTGGATAGCTTGTGCAAATTTGATAGTGTAGGAAAAGAGGAAAACATTAATGGTCAATCTATAGGAGGTCCTAGGAAGGAAAATATTGATAATGGGCTCTTTCTGCCCAAGAAGGTCTCCCCAGGAGTGAGAGCTACGTAGAAGACATAGTAGAACCACCATTAGAGGAACCAAGAGTAAATAAGTGTGAGAATATGATTTTTTGGAGTGATATTGAAAAATTCCTAGTCTATGACCCAACATTCAATGCCTCTTCCCAATCACATTTTGGGGAATCCATTAGTGGTTCGACATATAGTGGCACTATAATAAATGCCCTACACTTGAAAGAGAGTAACCCACTCTCTTCCTCACTTGTGCTGACTTTTGAAGAGGGGAAGCAACAGGATGAAAACCTTGAAGAGGTGGAAGAAGAATTGCAAGCAAGTTTGGGGGAAGGGATAGAGTATAATGATAATATTGGTAAGTATCCCTTTGAATCTTATTGAACTTGGAAGGCAAGTCAAATTGAAGAGCCAATTTCAATAGAGAGGAGATGGAAAAATCTGGATCATCTAGATGAGTTCATTCTCTCATCCCACACTCCAACCTTAACTTCAAGGTTTAAAATTGCATTAGGCAAGGTTGCAGGCTCATATACACCTTTCACAATCTCAGTTGTGCAAAATCTTTGAAGCAAGGTATCAATTTCTCCCATTCTCCTAGTGAGCCACTTGGGAGATATATGAGGAGAAGTGAGATCATCAAAGACAAGTGGCTCAACTTTCCTTTATATCCAGGAGGACTGGGATGAGATGTTCTTCTTTGTTTCTCTTGATTTGAATAAAAGGATCTCATGATCTCTAGTTCAGGCATGTTTTAAATTTACTTGAATGCTTGGTTTGACTTTAGTTAAGCATGAGAGTATTCTACACTCAATTTTAGCATTTCACCGTGTTTAAGTATACAGTTTGATTTCAATGAGATGGTGAATTTGAGTCTTTCTTTCTTTAAATAAAGTGATTGTGAGAAAGGAGATTTTTGAATTAATAATTTTGAAGATAATTACGATAAGAAGTTTCTGTTGCATGCCAATGTCAATACTTCAAGCTTGAGATCTTGATCTCGAGAGATAGAAGTTTCTTCATTGTGTTGAAATGCAATAGCTTGGTTTCAACTATTTTTCTTTCGCTAATCATATGTGTTTTACTTTAGTTTGCTTTGTATTTTTGGTTTTTTTTTCATGTTTTCTCTTGTTGATTTTCGACCTAAGCCTTCCTCGAATGGAACGAAAAAGTGTGAGGGCGATTTGGGGGAGATTTTGGGCGAGACTAGGAATCGAGAAGAGCTGATTTGAAGCCGCCGAAGGAGGAGATTCGTTCCAGGAGGACGTTTCCCACTAAAGGAGCTACATTTTCTGAGTTTCTTCTATCCCTATTTCTCTTTCTCCATAATCGTGTGTACGAATTTGTACTGAAACTTGTGTTTGAATCTAGGTTTTCATTTATCTTAATGTTTGGAAATAGGTCTCTCTCATCTTGTGTATGTTATCATTCTAGGACTCGAATTTGAGTCTAGGGTTACATATATTTTGATGTTTTGTGAGATATTTCCCCTTAGGGGTTGTATTGATTCCAAATTTCTCTTATATTAGTTGATTTTCATTTACATTTGGTGATTTACATATTTTTATATGCATATGAGTGTACGATGTTTCCGTTACAAAGCGATGGTGGCATAGTAGGCTAGTGTTAGGCATAATCAGGCCTTAGTGTAAGTGACCGTTGGGGGTCTAAGTACACAAAGAGATTAAATCTCCAAGTGCAAGTCTTATCATTTCATTAAAATCAAGAGGGCATTGGAAAGGAAACCATCACTCAGTTTGTGATCCCCAGATCCATTGCAAGCGTTCAGTGGCAAATGAGGGGTGTGCCAGTGGACATCGTGAGAAGCGTCCGGACACATGTGGTCAGATTGGCTACTGCTTATGGGCTTTGATTTAGACCCTTAACTTCAAGAGAGAATAGGGATAAGGAGAGAGGCACGGCCATATCACCTTGAGGGAGGGTTACATACTGCAATATCCAGACCTGCTAAGTGTTAAGACTTTAGCTAGTATACAGAGCAGTGTAGTTAATCACACCCCTGGTGCATAATTGAGTTCCACAATCCCGACTTGCAGTAGAATTAGGATTAGTTTAAGATAGTATAGCATTTAGTTAGTTTTATTCTAATTCTTCTTAGATTGCCTTGACTAGATGTAGTTAAACGGACAATTATAGTGTTCAATCCCACTTCCATGTGGATTCGACTTGGACTCACTAGTGTATTACTTGGTTCGACATATGCACTTACACATACGTTGCTAAATCTACTTAGGTATGATTTAGGTCATCCATTGAGACAATTCTCACATACTTTTGTAGTTTATTTGTAGGTTTATGTGTTAATATGATGAAAATACTAAGTGGAAGATGAAGGAGCTCCACTATACTATTTCATGTCAAAAACACCACATTCCAGAGCAAAACAGAAGCCAGTGCCACATGGCCTCAACGAGAAAGCCATGGTGCCAAGAAGGAGAGAACAACACAATGAGCAACGCCACATGTGGCCAGCGTCCAGGCCACGGTGTCACAAGTATCATTGTAGAAGCATAGTGGCCGTCGCTGGTTGGGCGCAAAAAACTCTATATAAAATCGCCTTTATACAAGCGCACTTGTCGCACCAAGTAAATACATTAGAAGAGTCCAGATCGATCCCACAGGGACTTACTACGTACAAGCATGGAATTCTAATATCTAACTACCCAAATTAACAAGAATTGTCACAAGTACCTAATTAACTACAAAAAGATACTAAAACTTACAACGAAGTCAGCCTAGAGTGTTACATGAACACGTGATGGAAGCTTGAAGAATGAAGTCAGGGGGAGTGGCTTCATGTGATAAGTGTGCGATTAATGCAAATTCAGTTGGGTGTGTAGTTCAATTGCTCGTTAGCCGATCGGGGAATCCAGTACACGCAACCCTCTCTTGAGGTGTTACGATCGTGCCTCCGTCCTTGGCCCTATTGTATCTTGAGGTGAAGGGTCTAAATCAAAGGCCCATCAGTGTTTCTTCGATCACCATGTCTGATTGGACGCTTTTCTCGAATTCCACCAGTGAACCCCAGACCTGCCACTAATAGAACACTATCAATTTATAGATCACACGCTGGTTTGTAGGACTCTGTCCCAGTATACCCTCTCGGCGTCAACGAAGACATCTAAATTACACTAAGAGGTCATCAATCTCTTCGTTTACAGTGCTTCCCAACAGTCAAGCACATAAAATTAAAGATTGATTATAGTAAATATGAATTGATATTGCATGAATCATTACAAAATATCACATTACATCATGAACCCCTAAGGGTACTTAGCTAGACCAAGAATAAGGGAAAAATCCCAATCTGAATACATGCAAGGCATAGTAGCTAATCAAACACACATAAAATGTAAAAAGAGAGAACAAAGGGAGAAGAAACTTCCCTTCAACTCTCAATCCACTCCTTCCATCCTTTGCTCATCATAAGTGTTTCTCCCTTCCTCCAAAACAAACAAAGCCTCTAAGGCGTGAAGGCATGATGCCTGAAGAGCATTTATAAAGCCTATTTATAGGGGAGTCCCAGGGATTCCCCTATTTTTTCTTCCCTAAGTAATCCGGCTCCAAGTGGTGTCGGTCGTGTTCCATGGTGCCAAGTGGCATTGGTCGTGTTCCGTTGTACCAAGTGGCGTTGGACATGTTCCGTGGCACCAAGTCTTGGCTCCGACAATGGTGTTGTGCAATACTGTAGTACAACACTTTGTACTCCTTAGTTGCCGCCAGCGCTCCTGCACTGGATATGGGTGGCGGGGTGCTCATGTGCGAAGATGGGCGCCCCTACACGGAGTTCGGGCGCCTGTGCGCTCAACCCAGAAAAGCATTTCTGCTCCCAGCAAGACTGCACTAAGGCGCTCTACTCTTAGCCATTTTCATTGCTCACATACCCCGTTCGTACGCGCCCTGCTTTAAACATCCAAAATTGAATTTTTAAGTTTATAGTGAAAACATAAAATTGCTCAATTCATGCGAACTCTTGAACTTTGACTCGAACATGCTTCTGACAGGTGAAGAACTAATTTTAAAGAATGTATCAACCAAAATTGAGACTCTCCTAAACTTAAGAAAACTTTAACTCTATGCGTTTCCAAAATTTTATGTACATTGCATGGGTTACCTCCCAAGAAGGACCAAATTTTAAAGTCCATTGTAAGAGTTTCCAAAACTTCACTCAACCTATCCTGGATCCAAAATGGAGTTGGAATGGACATTGTAACTGAGAACTTGTCCCCTCTTGCTAAGACTCTTCCCATTGACCTTTTCAACAGGGTTGAGAAGGTTCTTAGGAGATGAAAGCTCTTTCTTCTTCACTTTCATTTTCTGATTTGATGGAATGCCCAATCTCTCTTCCACTATGCTTTTAAGTATGGGTCTGAACTTCTTTAAACTTCTTCTTTAGTGGATTTGCACCACTCATCCATATTTAACCACCACTTTTCCTCATAGGGCAAATTTCCCTTTACAACACACGGATCTGAACCTTTATTTGGTTGTCTACTCTTGAGAGCCTCCCTATCCAACTCTAAAGTGTGCTTCATGCTTTGATTGGCCACTAGCTGACCTCATAGAGATGTTCCCTTCCTTTACATGGATGATTGTTCAATTAGTGGATACGAAGGGTCTACCAAGAATGAGAGGCATCTGTGTCTTCAACATCAATCACCAAAAAGTCAGCCGGAAAGAGAAGCCCATTCACCTTGAGCATAAAATTCTTCCCCTTAGGTAGCTGATTGATTTATAAGCTAACATGATCTTCACATCTGTGGGTGGAGTTTAATTGAGATACAAACTCTTTAATATACTAATGGGCATAATGTGAACTCTACCCCTAGATCACATAAGGTGTCATTGATTGAGTGGGTCCCTATGTTGCAAGGTATATCAAAACTCCCAGGATCTTTCACCTTGGGAGTGTACCTTTCTCTCCAATTGCTGCATCCTTCATCTTTATACTCTCTCCATTAAGAATATTTCAGCTCATGCTCTCTTGACTCCTTGAATCTAGCATAACCGAAGCTGTCCTCCAATTCCTTGTAAACAGGGATATCAATATGGAGCTTCTTGAAAGCATCAGATGGCTTTAGAAGTTTAGGTTCCTCTATCTGCTCAAACTTTACTTCATTGCTAGGTAGTGGACAAACCTTCTTCTCACCCAATTCCTCCTTACATGACCAATTATAATTATCTTCATCTTCCAATTCAATCCTAGGAGGAATCTGGTTTGGTTCATTCCGGCTCAAATTTTTATAGTGCTCTTTGTCCATTCTCCTTATCAGTGTTATTTGAGGCTTCACGTTCAACTCTTCCTCCTTACATTCCTCTTCATAAAAATCATTCTCTTTGATCTCAACCCACTCAATGGGAGATGACTGAGAATGATGAACTTCATTAAGTTCAAGGGTAGGGGTAACTTGGTTTTCCTCTAGATAGATGGAATCATATTCATATTCTTCTACTTGAGTGAACTCTCTATTTACTTTTTCCATGTCCATTGTTTTCTGGAGTTTCACTTGACAACACTGCATTGCAGCGCTCTACTTCTTCCCTCGCTTCTTTCTTCGGGCTCTCCACCATATCACATGGAAGATACCCTTTCATCCTTTATTCGATGGATTTTGCTAGCTGACCCATTTAGATATTTCATTGTTTCTAAGGGAAGCATAGTGGATCTGAACCATCTTTAGCAACATCTCATGGGTGGAATTCAATTTCTCAGCTTGAGGCTGATTCTGAAATATTCCTTGTTGACAAAAAGGTTTATAGTTCCCTTGAGTCGGTGCTGATGCACCCCTGACCATTTCTCCATTCGAAGTTTGGATGGTTCCTCCAACAGGGATTGTATGTGTTGAAGTACGGGTTGTTCCTATTTTGAGCATATTGCACATTGTCCAATGAGAATGTGCATACTTCAACTCTGTGTCCAGCACCACTGCATAACTCCCAACATACTAATGGACTCTGTGAAGGCTTAACTTCCAAAACTTCAATTTTCTTTTTCAAGGCCTCTAACTGAGCTCTTATAGCTGTGTTGGTGTGTACCTCGTAGACTGCAACTGTCTTCCTTGAACCTTGGTCTGATGGTTTCCTTTAATCCTAAACATGAAAAGTGCACCAACGAAGTAATTTCAATGAATTGTACTCACTTTTTGTAACCTTGGTGAAACGTTCCAAAGAGAAATATGAAGAACGAATGGAAGAGAAGAAGAGAAGAATAGACTTTAGGAGAAAATAGAGGGATGATAGTAAGAAGTAGAAGATAAGAGTGAAGGAAGGAGAATAAAAGGGAGAGAGACTTGGAGTGAATTGTGAAGAGATTGAAGAGAGCAAAGAAGAAAAGTGCAGAGAAAATAGAGAAGAGGGGGAAAGGGGTCGGATGAGGAAGGAGTGAAGAGGAATGAGCCTTTTTGGATGAATCTGGTCTGCCTCAAAAATTAAAAAATTACTTGTATGCCTTTAGTGCCCCTTGGGTAATATACTAATAAATTAATTAAAATAAGATACTTCCTTATAAGTGCAAACCAAATATAATAAAATAGTAACATATGAGACTCGTAGCACTTGGTCTTGTTGCGGCAAGCTTCTTGGTGTTTCTATGTATAATTCATAGTTGTTGGCTGCCTTATTTTTGAACAGGTAGTATGCTTCTTCAATAATTTTTTTCATCAATGCTCCTCCACAGCTGCATCAATGATAGTTCTTGTTTGATTCCGCAGTCCATTATGGAAGGCATGCACTTGGGACCATTTTGGGATAGAATGGCTAGGGCACTTCCTTAGCAATTCCTTAAAATGATCCCAAGACTCATGAAGTGATTCATGATCCATCTGCGTGAAATGATTGATGTTGTTCGGTATCTTTACCATCTTGGCTGGAGGGAGTCCTTTCCTAAACATTTCTGGTCAATGCCTATCAACATGGTAACAAGCTCTGAAGGCAGTGAATTCAACCAATGCTTGAACAATCTCAATCTGATCATATCTTGGGATACGCAATTGTGCTTGAACATATAACAAATTTCCAAGAAATCTGCTAGATGCACATTTGGATAATCATTTGGAACTCCACTGAATTGGACTGTGGTTTGGATCATCTGAACAATAGTCAGATTGATCTCAAAGCTATTAGCCAACATTGTTGGTCTTCTAATACTAGAGTGCATACCTCCAGTTTGAGGTACTGCAAACTCTCTCAAATTCTTTGGCTCTTCTTCAGCCATGTCTTCCTTTCTTTGTGAATACTCTTTCCTTCCTTAAATTGGCCACTGCGGTCCTCTCAATTTCCGTATCGTAGGGTAGTAAGGCAAACCCTCTACTTTCTTGCATACACCAGCTAGGAGTAGAAATTCAGCTCAACTAACACTTCATCAAACAAATACAAATTTCACACACAAATACAACACAAACAAACCCACAAAAACTCATACAAACACAATTCCATTAACTAACAGAAGGAGATAATACTAGAATGAAAAACTAGCTAAATAAAGATACACAAAGCTTGCAATTATGTCAGTCTAACTACAAGCACCTACTCTAAGCTAGATTCAGCTATAAAACTTAGAACTAACATCTGTTAAGAAAATCCCTGACAATGGCACCAAAAACATGGATGGCGCAAACAACTCTATATAAAATTGCCAAGCGCACGTGTCGTACCAAGTAATACACTGGAAGAGTCTAGAACAATCCCACAGATACTTTTACTACATACTAACATGAAAATTCTGTACAGCCATTTCTAACTATTAAATTTATCAAGAACTATCACAAGTACCTAATTGTATTAATTACAAAAATACACTAAAACTTACTAACTACGAAGTCAGCCTAGAGCGATACTCGCCCATGCGATGGAAGTTCGAAGAATGAAGTCGGGGGGAGTGACCTCATGTTATAAGTGGTAATTCATGCATATTCAATTGGGTGTATAATTCATTTACTCGTTAACGGAATCGGGGAATCCAGTTGACGCAATCCTCTCCTGAGCCGTTACAACCGATCCTCCCTTCTTAACCCTATTATCTCTGGAGATCAAGGGTCTAAATCAAAAGCCCAACAGTGTTTCCACCGAGATTGTGTCCAGACACTTCTCTCAAATTCCACCAACGTGCCCCTAACCCGCCACTGATAGAACACAATCATATCTTCCAATCTGAATTATTTGATTTATACTCATTGGATTCTACATGTAGTGGAATTTCAATTAGAAGCTTCTTGACAGCTTCAGATGGCTTATGCTTTACCTCATCTACCACCAAAATTTTTTTGCTTCCAAAGACTGGTATCTTCCTTTTGGGTGTCTACTTCGTAGACTCCATATGCCTTTCTTGAACTTTGACTCTGCACCGGCAAGCACCTTGGCCATTCAGTGTTCTATTGGTAGTTGTTGGCTTCCATGCTCTCCAACAGATCATATGCCTCATCAATCTATTTGTTCATAAGTGCACCACCTGTTGCCACATCAATAATTGTCCTTGTTCGATTTTGCAGCCCATTGTAGAATGTATGCACTTGTGACCACTTAGGAATTGAATAATGACGGCATTTTCTTAATAGCTCCTTGAAATGATCCCAAGCTTCATAAATGGATTCCTGATCCAATTGAGTAAAGAGGTTGATATCATTCCTCAGCTTTACTCTTTTTTGTTGGAGGGAAGTACTTAGCCAAATATTTCTGTTCAAGGTCCACCCACGTGGTGATCGAAACTGAAGGTAAAGAATTCAACCAGTACTTCGCCTTATCCCTTAGAGAAAATGGGAACAATCTCAGCCTTATTGCATCTTCTGACACACAATTATGGTTGAAAGAATTGAAAATTTCAAGTAAATCAGCTAGGTTTGAATTTGGATTATCATTTCGCTAAACTGACATGAACCTTCAATCATTTGAATGATTGCCGGCTTGATTTCAAAAACGCTTGCCAAAATTTCTGGTCTTCTTATACTAGAGTGTGTACCTCCATCTTGAGGCACAGAAAACTCTCTCAAACTCCATGGCTCTTCTTCAACCATTTCTTCTCTCTTCTTGATAACCTTTGCTGCCTAAGGTTGGCTCATGCAGTCCTCTCCATTTCAGGATCAAATGGGATCAATTAAAGGCCTCTACCTTTTTTCATACACAAGAGAGAAAAATTACAAAAATTAGACTGCCAATCACAATTCAAAAATAGAAAAAAAAAAAAAAAGCTTAACTACAAACACACCAAAAAACAAAGCAAACAACAAAAACATAATGCACACATAAACAAGCATACTAACTAATAGAACTAACTATACTAACAAGAAAATCTAGTTAAATTACACTACTCTAAGAATGAAGCTAAGTTGGTCAGATTACACTAACTACTCTAAGCATAATTACTGTTGTAGAGCCCAAGGCTAATAGCAGTATTAGTCCACAGCAACAGCACCAAAAACCTTGTTGGGCTTAAATGATATTTGTAAAATAATGCCCGTGCCCAAGTGCACGTGTCGTACCAAGTAATATACTCTAAAGTTTAATCTAACTACTACAAATAAGAGAAAGGTCACACTATCCTAATGTAAAAACTACAAAAGAATACTATCTAATTACAGCAGTCCTAAGTAAGACAAGCTCACACACAAGAGACGAAGTAGAATGGTAGAGGAAAGTGATTTCATGTGATTAAGAGCAGTATTCTTCCAATTTAGCTAAGTGTTCAATTCTACAACTTGTTAGTGGGTCTGAAATTCCTTACACGTAGCTCTCTCTTGAGGCACTACGACCGTGCTCCCCTCCTTAGCCTAATTTGTCTCGTGAGGTCACATGTCAAAATCAAGGGCGCTCAGCCTAAATCAACCACGTGTGTCCAGACGCTTCTCTCGAAACTTACTACTGCATCCCACACTTACCCTTGCTGGTCTTGCGCGATTTGGGGATCCCACGGAAAGTGGTGGTATCCTTTCATATTACCTCTCAGTCTCAACAAAACGATAAGTTAAACATGTAAAGCGTATCAATCTCTTTATGTTAATAGCTCCCCAATGGCCACTCACAGTAAATTAAAGATTGATTGCACTATATTAACTAAAATAGCTGAAATTACATGGATCCAAACTTGAATCACATTACTTCACTCACCCTCTAATAAAGCTTAGTTACACAAATTCTGAATCGGGAAAAACCCCTATCCATTAACATTAGATACATGATAGGTCGGGATAAAGAAGATAAAACAAAGGAAAAAGACTTCCCTTTCGCTCTTGAACTCCACCTTCTTCCTTCTTAAATGCCCAATGTGTCTCTGCTTCACTTCCATAGCTAACTCCACCTTCGCGGTGTGGAGGCGTAATGCCCAAAGCGCGTTTATAACCCATATTTAAAAGGAGTCTGGAAGATTCCCCTTTTTTTAGGGCCCTAAGAGACGTCACACCACGCGGCGTGGGACTCCTCTGATAGCGATAGGTCTTGGTGCCGAGTGTGGCGCCATGCGCTTCCTTGGCATCGTGTTATGTTTTCCTTCACGTTGCCAGCGCACATATGCTGGCTTTGGTCATTGAGGTGGTGTTCATGCAAGGTCGAGCTCACCGGTGTTGGCTTCGGTTACCAAGGCATGGGATGAGCAAGGATAATCGCTTCTGCTCTGGTGCATTGTGGCATGATGTGCACTGATTCACTCCTACGTAATGCCATGGCTTCCATCGGATGCCATGTGGTGCCGCCCTCTGTATTGCTCCAAATTGGGGTGTTTTTGGGCCCAAATTATCCAAATTGCCTTTTTCTCCATTTAGTTGGTGTTTAGTGAATATGAAGCATATTCCTACAAAATCAACACCAAAACTAAGATAAATTTCAACACAATTATATCAAAAGTTTGCCTAAAATGTAGCATAATTTCCACCAACCAGAGACTGAAAAGTAATACGAAAGGATATCACCACTCTGCATGTGATCGCCAAATTGCTTCAGGTTCAGCAAGGGCAGGTGAGGGGCGGCCGGTAGACTTCGAGAGAAGCATTAGGACACATATTGTTGCTTTATGCTGAGCATTCATGGGCCCTTGATTTAGACTTGTGACCTCAAGAGACAAATCAGTCTAAGGAGGGGGCACGTTCATATCACCTCAAGAGAGGGTTACATGTAGGGAATTCCAAATCCACTAATGAGTCATAAATTGCACACTTAGCTAAATTGTATGAATCCTACCCCTAATTACATCAAATCTCCCCCAACTCCTAATCTACTTAGTATGTAGCGTGTGAGCGTGTATCACTTAGGACTACTATAATTAGATATTTAGTATCATTTTGTAGTTTTATATTAAGAAGTTATGACAATTCTCTTTAATTGCAGTAGTTAGATATAGTTGTAGATAATTCATTGGTTAGTCAGTAGTATAGTCCTCGTGAGATCGATCTGGACTCGTCCAGTATATTACTTGGTGCGACCCGTGCACTTGGGCACAAGCAGAATTTTATAGTGTCGTATTAGCCCAACCAGACTTCACAATGTGTCGGTGAATGATCACCATCCTAATGTTATAAAGGAACTACTCTCAATCTCGACAGGGTAGAGGGTAGTAGACAGGCATTAGCTAGTGTGAGTTCACCTATTCTTAATTCCGGGAAAGGTGATGTGTTAGTATCGGTATAGAGAGTTACTACTTGCGTGGTCCATAAGGGTGTGTGCAATGGTCGGGCATCGTAACACTAAGAGCATTGTATCAAACTTGGAATAAGAAAGATGGCACAAATGTAATGCTAGCGACAGCCGGTTTCACACAAATTTACCCCATGATCAATCAGTGATCAGAACGCGCTTGATATAAAAATTGGATTACAGATGCATAATACATAGATCCACAACCTTCTTTGCTTTGGGATAGTGTACTCCTAGCTTCTCTCTCTCTCTCTCTCTCTCTCTCTCTCTCTCTCTCTCTCTCTCTCTCTCTCCATTCTCCCAACTACAGCTGAGTAGACCTGACAACTCAAGCCTTGTTTTCATTTGCTAACTTGTAACTACTACTATTAGTTTTTTTTTATTGCTTTCTAGCTAGTGTAGTTAGTTAGGAGTTTGTGATCTAAGATCCCCAGCTCCAAGAGCAGTTTATTCAAGAATAGAGATGATTACCATTGCTTCCCCTAAACCCATAGATTGAAAGAACATTCAAGCGTTTGTGCAAGCAAAGAAGGCTATCTTCTATTCCTCTTCCTGTTGACAAGGCAGATGAGATGGAAACAAGAATGTTAGTGGGTTTTGAAGTTCCTCAAGTTGAGGGACTCCATTCCAGCATCTGGAAGCCAGACATTCAGGCTAAAACACTTGAAATTAAGCCCTCCATTATACAAAATATTCACAGTTTAGTACAATTCAGTGGCCTTTCAAATGAGGATCCAAATTCACATATCTCTGATTTCTTGGAAATCTGTGACACTTTCAAACGCAATAGATTGTCAGAGGATGCTATTAGAAAAAAGTTATTCTCATTTTCTCTTGATGATAAGGAAAAGCACTGGTTGCAGTCTTTACCTTCAGGTTATATAGTTACATGGAGTGATCTGCCCAAGAAATTCTTGGCCAAGTATTTTCTCCTTGCGCAGACTGCCAGTATTTTCCCCTTGCGATAGACTGCTAAGTTAAGAAATGATATTGTTGCGTTCACACAACAGGAGAGTGAAACCCTCTATCAGGTATGGGATCAGGTCCCGAGTCGGATTCATTGAACCATTCTCATGAGCGTCAATCGCGTGCCCACTTCGGCCGTGGAACCCAGACTAGAAAACCCATATTGGAGACCCCCGGCTAGGTGCCCTAGAGGGAGATCGGATAGAGTAACCCAGATCATTTAGCCAAGAACTTGGTCCGCCAAATAATTAAACCCACTTCTCAAAGCCTATTTCCTTGGCAAATATCTTGGATTTATGATCTATAAGCCCTAAGAAAAGTCCATATCATTGCAGCTTAATTTTAAAGTTCGATTGCATCACGAAGATGCTCACAATCATTCACTCGCAGGTATCTCCTTCCAAAAAAACCCAAGTATTAAAGCCCAAACAAGTGTTCTATCAAACAACATCCACTCATAGATACCTCCGTAAACTCTTCTTTGAGCACCGGCCGATTGCATCAGGGAAACGCTCGATTGCTGTATGAGGCTATGAGCTTTCTTCTTGAATTCCTTTTAAGAAGTGACCTTTGTAATTGGCACTGTCGATATTATTATTAAAGAGAGGATCGGCAGAGTGGTTTGCTGCACGCGATCATGGAAGATTACGAGGTGGGTTTCCTTTTTCATCCATTTTGAACCTTTTTCCGCGCTGCACTGTCTATGTGCACCCAAACAAAATACTATATTTACATTTTGGATTGGTTGGCGTCGCTATTAAAATTTTGTATTCTTTTGTTCTCTTCTCCCCGCCTTCTGCTAGGACGAAACAAAATGCGAAGATTTTCCCCTTTGATTAGACGGAAGAATCTTTTGGTCACGAATAATTTTAATCTTTTTTGAATGTTGCAATTATCATATCATGGAACTCCGGGTGGTTTTTGCTTTGGCTTAGTCTTGAAATGGTTCATTACAAGTGTCTGAAGGCTGGCTACGAACTCGATGGAGTTTCGTTTGCTGCAATTTATATCTAGTGATTTATGTAACGGAAAGACTCATCACTTTTTGATAAACTAGAAATAGTAGCTACTTCATGATTAATTTGAATCTATGGAGTAGATCTTAGTAGCAATCTGAAGATTGGTTGCTGACCATTTATTATCTTTAACTATCATTTGACCCTAGAAAGATGTAATCAAATTGCAGATTGAAGAGAAAAAGCAAGCTGCTGCAGACGTTTTATTCCATTATTCACAGTTTGTCATGGTTTGCATTGGGGAGGGTGTTCGTCCATGTGACTTGAGGTTGCATCTAATGAAGGTAGTTATTCTTTTGCCTGAGTCAGAGTTTTGTTTATTTTCTTTATTTCTTGGTTCGTTTACTTCTGTAACACATAGTAAACATTGATTCAGGCCACACAGCTACTGCCAGTCAACTCACCTTTATTAATTGTTAGTTTGGATAGATTCAGATATCGTCTGGACACCAAATTTAACTAAGTGAAATCAACTCGGGAATTGGATAACAAGCTGACTAAGGGTTATGACTGTTGGATTTTTGGAAGCTAACTAAGTTCATAAAAATTGCTGGAACTCTTAGCAGTGGATAAACCTTTCAAAACTGCATCAGTGCTGAGCTTTATCTTGGCACTAATTTTTTTTTTCTTTTTTTTTATGCAAGAGGTGTTTGTTTATCAGAGATACATTGATAAGGTTCCTCTTAAGCCAAGAACAAATGGGCATAGTTGCCGTTATGTGAAAAAAACATACAGGCAAGTTGTCATTTGAGGAGCATAGTGGTCATTCTCCTACACTGAAAAGAAAATGACATTTATGTACCTAATTGGCTGCAAGAGAGACTTGGAACAGGGAGAGGAATGACTTGAACTGTGCATAATTTTCTTTTTGAAAATCGTGTTTTCATTTCATTATCAGAAAAATACATGAGTGTCCCAAAACAGGATCAAGACAAATTACTAAGCTTGGGGAACCCAAACAACAAGGTGTTGCTCATGCACCCCTTGCTTAGCAAGAAGATCTGCCTTGCCATTGGCACTCCTAAGGATATGAGACCAACTCGATACAATGTATGACGAATCAGAAATTTCATTGAGAGTAAATAAATGCCTCCAAGATGGTTTTGACTTCCCTTGACACTAGGATATAATAACTTGAGAGTTGCCTTAAAAAAATAAAGGCCCTGAGAGGTGCAAATTTCTTTAGCACTTCAGTCCTTACAGCAAGCTGAGCGCTTCAGCAGTGGTGGAATCATTGTAGCCTATCGGTCCAGCATAAGTGAGGATGACTTCTCCTTTTGAATCCCTATTGAGGCCCCCATTGCCAGCTGGCCCTGGATTTCCTAGGGAAGAGCCATTGAAATTTAACTTGTATGCTTGATCTAGAGGGGTAATCCATACTTGAACATGGTCAGCCCAAGACATCCAAATAGTGCCAGCCTCCACACCCTGAAAAGGATTATGTACAATGCATGATTGGAGTGGCGGCAACTAAAAAATTCTATAGCTGTGAAATAGAGGATGTTGTCTGTTGGTGTATTAGATTTTTCTGGAAAAATTGTTCGAAAAAACTAGAAGAAAACTTTAAAAACCTACCTAAAATACCTTAATTGCCTTTTATGGGGCCTTTTAAACTGAGAAAATATTAAATTGAGAATTTTTTTTTTCAAAAGATAAGAGTATCCATGAGAAAACAGAATTTAGAACTTCATTCAATTCAAAATTTTTCTAACTGTTGGCTTTAATATGGGGCCTTTTACAAGCATAGATGTCAATAAAATTATAAATTGTTCTTCGCCCCATCAAGAACATTGAATCTGGTCAGAAATTCTTGAACTTGCTTAAGTACTGGAAAAGAAATTCAAAACAGGAAATAACTCCTATATATCCTGGCTTGGAAACATGACTCATACTTCAAATCGGTAACCAAGACTCATACTTCGTTTATGAAACTAGTAGTGCAAGTAAAACAAGAAACCACTTCAAAGAATATGTCTAGAAAAAGTTAAATTCATATTTTAATAAGCAGGAAATTGGAAAGTGCTATATTCATGTACTACTTGTTTAGGAAATTACCTAATATAGAACTATGTATTTTTAAATCTTATCTTAGAATAAGAAATTCTTATCTTTATCATTGAAATTGTTTCTTCTCTCCTTCCATAAATAGATGTTACTTTGGTGTTATCTCTTGTCTGTCAATATATATATTTTTTGAAACAGTGAAATTGTACTTTTATTGCCTTCCAAAGCATGATACAAATACTGATAGAATTACGTCAGCAATTACATTTTTTCAAATAGACTTTGCAAAGTTACAACAAGAGAAACATACTAGAAGAGTGGTAATGTGTGCCCACTGCCAGTGTATGCTTACTTGCACCCTCTTTTGCTAGTTGATCAGCCTGGGAGTTTGTTGAACGAGGAACTACCTTCCAAATGATGTTCCAATTTTTGACTATCTCTGTAATCTTGTCGAAAATCTGTTTGAGCTTCCATGGAATGGAAATAGATTGTCACACACAACTTATGGTTGAGTCTTCTTCAATTATGGTAGGTGTTCTTCCTAGAGTTGCTGCAATTTTAATCCCTTAAAGTAAACCAGCTGCATCCACCTCATTAGAGGTTGCAATGCCATGTGGCCCTGAATACACATATATGATCTGCCCATCATCTGACCTTATTACTCCTCCTAAACTACTTGGCCCTGGATTGCCTTTAGAGGACCCATCAAATTTTAATTTCATCCACCCCACTGGGGGAGGGGATCATGGTATCATGATCGGTGGTTTGTGTTGTTTAAAATAGATGGTCTTTTGCCAATGTTTGCTCGTGACTGCAATAGGGAGAGGTGACATGCCTTTAGCGGTAGAGGCCCATAGAAAAATATTTTGTATAGCTCTTACAATGAGTCCTCCCAAGTTGTTTGATTTGTTATTGACAGTTCTTTCATTTCTTTCTTCCCATATAATCTAAGGTATGACAACAATGGAGGCCTTCCATAGAGTCTTTCTAATCTTGGGGAAGAAACGGATTGTAGTCGTTTGGAGGAGGTTTGCATAGGCTCTTGGCATGCTATAAGAGACCCCAAACTTATAAAGAATTGTATCCAAATCTTCCTAGTAAATACACAATGTAGCAAAATATGACTACTTGATTCTTCCTTTTAACCACAAAACATGCACAAGGAATTGATGGTAATCTGTCCCTTTAGTCAATTCATCACATGTAAGAATTCTTCCGTGAGCTGCTGTCCATGAGAATTACCTGATATTATGCTATTACATAAAGCAAACGAGAATGGGATGGGCTCTAAACTATCTCATCCTCCTGTTAAGTCCCCAATTCATTTTACTTATACCCGACGTAACAGGAAGCAGGGTAAGATAGTCTTTTGCTAAGTTCAGAGGGGATTAGTAGTTTTTATGTCGCAGGTTCCAGCTAGGCACTGGTATAAGTAGGGGGAAGAGAGGAGAGAAACGCATGTAGATAATTTTGGGGAAAAGTTGCAAGGGGAGAGATCAGCAAGCCTCTCGAATAGCTTGCTTTGCATTTCTGTTCCTTGCTCAATTTTGCAGCAGATTCAATACAAAGTTCGGCTAATCTTGTCTTTCAATCTTCCATCACTAGACTGGTTGTCTCTTCTTTGGTTCAGATTGAAAAATGTGACGTATCAAGTTGGTATCCAGAGCCAAGGTTTCAGATCTTCGATGGCGGCAAAGAAGGTGGATGAACGATTGGGTCTAATGGAAGGACAAATTGGACTGGTACGAAATGAATTTGCTCAATTTAGAGGTGAGTTACAGTAGCTTCCAGCGTTGCCGAAGAACATGACGGACATGATGGCTAAATTAGAGACGATGATGAAGGTGCAAGGGAAGATGCCAATTGATTCTCAGATGTCGGGATCTGGTGTGGATGGTCAATCGGCGACAGCTACGACAGGTGGCCGGCGGGACGCAGCAGAGAAATCCCCTTCGTCTTCAGCTCCGGCGATGGATTCTGGGACAGACTTTTCGGCAACACACAGAGGCAGCGAGTGGCGATTGGAGAATCAATCGGGCGCGTCGGCTGGAGATGCCTGTTTTCGAGGGGGAAAATCCAGATGGATGGGTATTCCGAGCTGAGCGTTTTTTCAGATGAATCGACTCAATGAGTCGGAGAAGCTGGACATGACCATCATCAGCCTCGACGGGGACGCGCTGGCGTGGTTCCAATGGGTAGATGGTCGCCCTCCCATTTGTACATGGACGGTGATGAAGGCATACCATCCATAGACCGACAGCCAATCAGAAGTTGTGAATTGATGTATCGAGGCATACCTCCACTGTTTCGTCTATGCCCCACCAGTGGGACAAGTGGTTGGCATGGGCTGAGTGTTGGTACAACATCTCATTCCTCACAACAGCTCAGACAACCCCATTCCGCATCCTCTACCCGCCTCCGCTGATTCGCTATGGTACCACTACCACTGCGGTGTCTGCAGTGGAGTAGCTTCTAGCTGCCCGTGATGCAGCTTTGGATGAGCTAAAACAGCACCTGACACGAGCTCAAGAAAAGATGAAGAGTAGTGCTGATGGCAAATGTCGCAACATCCAATTTGAAGTGGGTGATATGGTGTACCTCAAGCTTCACCCTTACGGTCAGAAAACCTTGGCAAAACGCAGGAATGAGAAGCTGGCCCCTCGATATTATGGGCCCTTTGAAATTGAAGCTTGAGTTGGGGCTGTGGCTTATAAGTTATGGCTTCCTGCATCCACTAATGTGCATCCGGTGTTCCATGTCTCTCAGCTACGCAAATCAGTGGGGATAGGCCACTTTTCTCCTCAGATTCCACCACAGCTCCAAGAAGACTTGGTTTTGGCAGTAAACCCAATTGATGTATTGGGTGTTTGTCCAGCAACTCATGGTCCCCCGGGAGCCCATGTCCTTATCCAGTGGGCAGACTCTCCACCTTTCGAAAGTTGTTGGGAATTCTTCACCACAGTTGAGCAGCAATTCCTGAATTTTCCCCTTGAGGACAAGGTGAAACTTTGGGCCGCGGGTAATGTTAAGTCTCCAATTCATTTTACTTATGCCTGACGTAACAGGAAGCAGGGGTAAGATAGTCTTTTGCTAAGTTGAGAGGGGATTAGTAGTTTGTTATGTCACAGGTTCCATCTAGGCATGGGTATAAGTAGGGGGAAGAGAGGAGAGAGGCATGTAGATAATTTTGGGGAAAAGTTGTACAGGAGAGATCAGCAAGCCTCTCGAATAGCTTGCTTTGTATTTCTGTTCCTTGCTCAATTTTGCAGCAGATTCAATAGAAAGTTCGGCTAATATTTTCTTTCAATCTTCCATTACTAGACTGGTTGTCTCTTCTCTGGTTCAGATTACAACAGGGACGTATCACCTCCCCATACTCCGAAATGTATATTGATCTCAACTAATTCAATAATGAAGTGAGTTCAAAAGTTTGTGTGCTCAATATCCTTCCAGTGACCTTTAAATTCCACTCATTGTAATTCTCTTTTAATTGATTTATCATTGCACTCTTGTTCCTTGCTATCAAATATATACCAGGATATGCCTCTTTGAGGGCCTGAGAGCCCAACCAACAATCTTCTTAAAAGAGAACTTTTGATCCACTTCTGATGTGGAATCTTAAGTGCCTCTCAAAAACTGGTTTCTTTCTAAGGATAGCTCTTCACCATGGTGAGGTTTTTTGTGTGGGATCCTTGGGGAGCCATGCAAGGGGGTTGATGCAATATTTAATCTCAATGAGTTTCTTCCACAAGGCCTTCTTTTCAGTGGCATATCTCAACCCACTCTGACTCGGAATATAACCCTTGGCAGTCCCACTAATTAGTAAGGAGTACCTAGCTGATGATATGCACCAGGCTATCCATTTCCTCCATTGTGCTGGGAACTTCATTTCCTTCATTAACTTGTCTAGGAAATTCCAGTTGACCTTACCAAATGTTTTTTCAAAGTCTAATTTCAGCATCAAACCTTTTAGCCCTATATATTTGTAGAGATGGGTCAGTTCATGGACCATTAAGGACGAATCAAAGATTTGATGACCTTCGAGAAAAGCTAATTGATTGCCACTTGGCACCTCTCAAGCCTATTGGCCAGGGCTTTTGCAATTAATTTATAATGACTTGAGACAAGGCTTATTGACCTTAATTGACAAGCCTCATTTGCGCCCTCTTTTTTTTGCAATTAGGGCTATGAAGGTTGAGCCAGTACTATAGGCAGTTAGACCGTACTCATAGAATTCCTCAAACATACAGAAGATATCATCTGTCATAACTGTCCGGACCTGGGGCCTTATTTGAGGGTAACTAACTCTTGCCATAGATTGATGATGGTAACTAACTCTTGCCAAAATTCAGATCTCAATGCATTGTCTGTTGGTCCATAAACAGGCAGAGGTGCCCAGGTACTTCCATCTTTTCTACTTCGAAATTGTTCAGCCAAACAGAAAACACCTTCTCTGAATTGATTAATTCGTAGTGTTTATCATCCCAAAAAATCAATATGCCCCTAGAGGATCCGATAGCTTCCACCTCAATCCACTTTGGCTTATTGCAGGACCATGTGTCTCTGGCTAATCTGGTATCAATTGAACAGAGTTGAGTTTCCTGTAGAAAACCAATTGTTGCTTTGTATTGTTTCAATGTTTCCTGTCTTGTTGCTTTTTTCTGGTCGAGCCCAAACCTCTTACATTCCAGGATATAATATTCGTTGATCATTTTCTGTTGCAATGTTTGCATTCGAATCTGCTACATTGTCCTTTTTTTTTCTTTGTCAGCCAAAAGGTTTTCAAGATTTAGATTTATCATCTGCCCATATTCTCACAATCTTTGTTCTATAGCATCTTCAATTATCTTATTTATATCATCAAACTGGTTTTGTCTTTTGTGTTGTCTTCTAGAATAGGTGAATCTTAGGGTGCAGGGGTGTCGTTTCGTCGGCCTTTGATCGCTTTCGAGAGAAGGAGAAAGGTTTTTTGGGGTGTACCTGGTAGGAGATATGTCGGGTGAAGACGACGATCCATCCAGCTCCCAGAAGAGAAGGAGAAAGAATTTACGAAGCCTACTTGGTAGGAGATTCGTTGGGCGAAGGAGAAGGGTTTTTTGGGGTGTACCTGGTAGGAGATTCGTCGGGCGAAGACGACGATCCATCCAGCTCCTCGTCGCACGGCCTTTGGTTGGTGGAAGAGAAGGAGAAAGGTTTTTTGCAGCGTATCTGGAAAGAGATTCATCGGGCGAAGATGACAATCCATCCTGCTCCTCGTCGCAAGTTGTTATGGCGTGCATTGAGTTAATTCGGTCAAGTTGGGGTGGTCAGCAACTTGGCCTGGTTGTAAAGAGTACAACTCGGTCTGAGTCAGCGCTGCTTCACGACTTGCCTCGATTCTCCCCTTTGCAACATTTGGCTTCTAACGGATTTTCCACATTAGGGCAAACCGCAGCCCTCTGAAACGAAGAGTCTCTTCCATTCTCCATTTTGGGAAGTATCGGGAGACTCCCTGTCTTCGTCGTCCTCGACTCCGATAGGATTCTGGCGAGGCCCTGAGGGTGATTCCGTCCTCCAAATCATCTTCCTCCTACTTCCTTTTTTTGAAAAGATGAAACTTTCTATTATTAGTAATACAATGGTGTTACAATAATATTGTTACATAGGCCTGGCCCCTTTCTTTGTGTAGTACACCTAATTTCTTTGTGTACTATACCTAATTTTTTGTGTAATACTCCTAACTGTGCCTACGCTAATTCGGTCAAAGAGACCTATTGCTAGTACATCTCTACTGATTCCAGCTTTTGCTGATCTGTCTGCAGTGGAGTTGGCAGAATGAGGTACGGCTTGCCTTGCTATTCTCCAATCTTTGGTTAGATTTGCCAGTTCGTTGAAAGTACTTTTCAATGCCCAAGGCACTGATCCTCTCTCTTAACCCATTCGATAACTAGCTGAGAATCCCCTTCCACCTCCACAGGATTTCTAAAATATTTGCTTATGATCTTGATTCCTGTTAGTAATGCCCTCGCCTCAGCAGCATTCGACCCACAGAAGCCAGCATGATCTGAATACACAAGGAGAATCTCTCCTTCATGGTTTCTTATCACTCCCCCTAATTCTGCCTGACCCGGATTCCCCTTTGCCCACCCATCAAAGTTTATCTTATGCTGGGAGGTCTAGGAGGATGTCGTTCTACCATTTTAGGAGGTTTGGGGTTCGTTAGGAAAATTTTCCTATTCCAGTATTTGGAGTGGAGAAGGTCCTTTAGGCTGTGCGCCCATTTGAGTGTGCTGCGAATAGCTATTTTCATAACTTTACCCATAAAATTCTCCTTATTATCGAAAACTTTGTTGTTCCTCTCTAACCACAAGCTCCAAAGGATTGCCGGAATAGTTGCTTTCTAAAATACTTTTCCCCAATGTGGTAGGGGACAATGAGACCACTGTTCAATAAGCTGATTCAGCTTCCTTGGCATGCAAAGACTTATACTGAATTTTCCTAGAATTCTTGCACAGAGTTGCCCGCTGAACTTGCAGTGTAGTAGAATATGATTGCATGATTCCTCGTCTTCACTGCAGAACCTGTCCCCTTTTAGCCAGCTCTTGACATGTTAATATCTTCTCATGTGCAGCAGTCCAATCGAATTGCTTCTCTTTTGTTGTAGCTATCAGCTTCCATGCTTTTTTGATTCCTTCGTTAATAGGAGGTTTATCCTTTTGAGATAACTTGTAAAAAGTGGAAACTGTAAATTTACCATCTTCATTGGGAGCCCAGATAATTTCATCCTCACCTTGATTTGCCCTGTAGCATTCATCTAGCAATTTTTAGAAGGGATGAAATTTTCTCAATTTCTTCCTCTTGCAGCCTTCTTCTGAGCTAAAAGTTTCCCTCACCACTCGGAATGCTTCCCAAAACTTGTTCCACTGTGACTTCCTTGTTCATGACCAGCTGAAAAAGATTAGAATAGGCCTCTGATAGTTGCTGTTCCTTCATCCGAATATCTTTTCAAAACCTAACTTTGGAGCCATTTCTCACATGAAATCTCAGAAACCTGCTTACCTCAGACTCTACCTTAAAATTTCTTTCCATATATTTGATGTTTTTGTCACCGAAACTTTCCTAGGTAGCCAAGTCTATTATCACTGCCATGTTTTCCATCAATAACCTTCCTCCACAAAGCCTTTTTTCTGTAGCATACCTCCAGATCCATTTGGCAAGCAAGGCTTTATTTGTTTCTCTGATATGCCTGATCACAAGCCCTTCTTCCTCCTTGGGTCTGCAAATTGTTTCCCACTTCACCAGCGGGTTCTTAAATTGATCCAATGTTACACACCACAGAAACTTTCTTTCTACCACTTCAATTCTAAATGCAACACTTCCAGGACACTTCATAAAGGAGAGGAAAATATGCATTAAGCATATGTTAAATTTATATGCGTTGGGAAGCTTATTGAGTCAGCTTTCCAACGGTATATGACATGCCCATATGTGGCACAATGTGGGTCCCGCCTAGGCCCACCGAACAGTTTGGGGTCGGAACCCAATCTCCCGACTTAGTCGGATTTGGCCATGCACACGGGCGGCTCTTGCGGCCCGGGCGCGTATGCGCGTGATTCATGTCGGGCGGGCGCGCATGTTGGTGCCGCGCGCAATGCGCGTATGCAACCCCGGACAGAAATCCGTCCGGGGGCGTTTTCTCACAACCCCACGAAGGGCCATTCCTGCGCGCATATGCGCGTTGCGCTGGTGCTTCTACCTTTGTGCGCGCGCAGAGGCACTTCTTTGGTGTGTGCGTTGGGCCATTTTGGCCAGTGTCTCGGCTGATGCCAGCAGGTTCTCTAGTGCTTTTTGATGCACAATTGGCCCCATATTTGGGCCTCCTAACATTCTCCCCTACCCATAACGTCGACATCCTCGTCGACTTGTGCGGGCTGCATGGTGTTAGGGATCTTGTTCTCTTCACGCAGATTTCTTCTCTGCTCATCTCCACTCGCTTTCTCTTTACTCCGTTTCGTTTAGCTTTCGGCTTTCGAAAGCTATGGGGTCTCCCTCTTGTTCGAGGACTACTCCTATGGCAAAGTTAGAGGCATCTGTGTGGACTTCGAATGGTTTGTTGAAGTCTGCCAGTTTCAAAACTGGCTCTTCTCGGATGGCCTGTTTGAACCCATCGAAGGCTTTTTGGTGTGTGTCCTCCCATTTCCATGTCCGATCCTTTTTCAGTAGGTCGGTAAGGAGGGCTGCTTTGGCTGAGTAAGCCTTGATGAACCTTCGGTAGTAATTAACTAGGGCAAGGAAACTGCGGAGGTCCTTTACCTTTGTTGGTGTTTCCCAATCTGCCACGGCCTCGACTTTCTTCCTATCCATCCAAATTTTCCCTCCAATCCAGTGGCCTAGGAAGGAGACTTCCTTTAGGGCAAATGAGCACTTTTCTCTCTTGACATACATAGAGTTTTCTCGTAGGGTATAGAAGACCTGTTCTAGGTGTTCCTTGTGCTCTTGGAGGCTCTAGCTGTGGATGACTATGTCATCCAGGTATACTACTACGAATTTGCACTTTTCACACCTTGCATGGTTTTTCTGTTGCCACCTGGTCATAATTGAGCTCTTCGTCTTCCGACTGATCTTTTGGAGTAAGATGCGGGTTCGGATACTTATCCGAAACTGATACACCAATCGATTCTGAATTTGGCCCGTTTGTTGGTTTTCAAGTCTCTTTAAATTCACCATCCTGTCCCTTGTTATCTAGATCTGTGACTTTCCCCTGATATTCAGGTGAGTTAGCTATTAACTCGCCCACATCCTGATTCCACTCATCTCCCAACTTGTCATTCAACTCAACTCATCTTGATTGTTAGAAGATTCTGGATCGTCCTGCCTTTTAAGTTGGCTTTCAAGATTTGCATCAAAAAGACCTTCCTCTGCCTGTTGGAATTCAGCTGTCCTCGAGCTTTCTTCACCAAATTCCTGTCCACCTCTGAACCTCCTTCTGCCTGCTGATTAAGATCCGCATCCAGGGGCTGGACCATTGCTGCTTTCCGATCTTCTTTTTGGGCTCCAGTGACCCGTCTGGCGATCTTCTTCTTTCCTTCTCCTTTCCTTCTCTTCTTTTTCTCTTTTTCTCTTTTATTGGCTTAACCTTCATTACAATATGAAAAATTTCCCTCCTCTCTTTTACATGCACAATTTTGTGCCCCAGCACTGCCCCCTGCCCTGATTTTTGTACAGAAACAGTGATTCTTTCTGCAGTAAGCACCTTGTCTTCAACAGTATCCAGTACCCTGACAGTATCAATTATAGGTAAATATATCTCTGGATCCCAGAGATGAGGAGGCATGTTATGAATCTCTATTTCCATCTCTTGCTCTCTTGTGAGCTCCCATTGCATAATTCTCGGAAAAGTGTCTTCCTATAAATCTTCTTCCAGAGCCAAAATACGTTTCTTTGCTAATTTTGCTTCTAGTACAACTCTCTCATATGGTACTAGAAACATTGTGTTACCTCAATGGTCACCAAAGACTTTCACCTAGTTGTGCTTGGATTAGTTCTCCCCTTTGAAATTTAACTTTAATTCGCCTTCTGATGAGGAGACTTCCGTGGAATCAATGAGATATTTACTGAAGAAGAATGGGCTGCCCTATCTTTCCAGCGCTCCATTAGAACCACAAAATACTTATTCTAAACAGTAAACAATGTGTAATGCCCTTTTATTCTATAAGCAGGTCTAGTTTCATCTAAAAAACAAATGCTGTTTTTTTCTTCCTATAGAGGCGAAATGACTGCTCCTAGCAACCTGCATCTCTCTTGGCCCTTATTTTAATACACTGAATATTCAAATGGGAAAAGAGTGGGAAACAAAGTTGGAGGAATTTTATATAGCTTGATATCTCAAACAGAATAACAAAAGGGCCATGAAAAAAAATATTTTGACTTGTTGGAATTATTGTAAAGTTGACAAGCAACGTTTTGGTTCACCTGACCTCCATGAATTAACTGGTCTACTAAACAGAGAGCGCTACACCTTTGGAACTGTTAAGCTGCTCTCTGCCCTTAAATTTTCAACCAAATTAAGTTGAACATGAGCAGTAGCTCAGGGTCACATAGGGGAGTTGTAAAGGGTGGTATTGGGTTCAAATCTCCTTAGGGACATTGGGGTCTTCTTTTTTTTTTTTTTTTTTGAAAATGTACTTTCCTAATGAAGGGTTTGTATGTGCACAAATTGTTTGGAGGTAAATTTATAGAAACCATTAAATATAATTAGTAGCTTATACCGATCTATGTGCAATAGAGTCTTCCTGAATAAAACCATCACTCGGACCGATCTATGTCAGCATATCACTTAACAGATTGTCTGTTGGCTCAAAGTGCAGAAAGAATTTAGAGGTGTTAATTGTAGTGCAATTTGGAATTCTTGGAGTGTATATGCTAGGGAGGGAGTTGGGAAGCAGGCCAGAATCATTACTTGGCTTCCTCCACAAGTACTTTCCTATAAATTGAACTTTGATGGTTCATCTTTTGGGAATCCCAGACAGGCTGGTGTTGGAAGTTAATTAGAAACTCCAATAGGGATACTCTACTCACATATTCAGTTATTGAAGCCAAAAGTTTACTATATGGGCTAAAAATACTTTTTTAACTCACATTTTGTTAGACCACTGCATGTTGAAGGTGACTCTCAAGTGTTGATTCAATGGTGCAAGAATGACATCAAGCCTCGGAGATTTCGCTCCATTCTTGATGAGATTAGAGATTTTGCTTGTATTCTCTCTAGTTAGAATCATATATTAAGAAGTATTAATGGTAGGGCAGATGAATTGGCAAAGCAAGGAGCCAATGAGCTATTGTTGTTTAGATCTTTAGCTGAATATAATTTTTTTATGCGCTTTGTTCACCCACTGGGCTGCAATCAATAAAATTACAACTTTCAAAAAAAAAACAAAAAAAAACATTTCTGTAGTTACTTGTCTAAGTTTCATATATATTTTCTTAAAGTTGATTAAGCTGTGTTTTGTGTAGGAGCTTTCTGGCATGCCCACTTCTTTGAAGAAAGATTCAGCTCAAACTGCAGCTTCTGAGTCAGTGGCTGAAGGATCTAGCACGGGCTCCTTGAGAAGAGATAAGACAGAGAGTTCTCAGGCACTTTGAGACGAAACCATGCTATAGAATTGCAGCGAGGATGATCCCCACATCAGGGGGTTTCATACTGTTCACTCTAATGGTTGTCCACATTTTGGCTTCTCCTTACCCTCTTTGATATGCGTTCAAGTGAAACTTCGTGAGAAATGCGTTATATAAGACTTAATGTTCTGTATATATTTTTGACAGGCTCTAAGTATAGCGACCATTGGACACTACATTAAATACCTTTTCCAGGTATTATAATAGGTGAAATTAAGTTCTAATCTTGAAAGTCGTTAATTGCCATTGGTACATGCTTAGCTAAGGATATTCAAGTTGCCATCCGTGAGAAATGTCTTTGTTCATTTTTCGTTCAAGCATCCTTCTTTACTTTGGATGCCTACCCGGATAAACTCTTAAGACTGGTTGAGCGCTGTGATTTTGGCATTTTCACCCGACGTATTAAATTCATGTAGTACAAAAAAAAACACAAAAAAAAGGCCGCTAGTCTTTCTTGTTTCGAGAATTCATTTCTAGAGTAGTCCTTCCCAAGTCCACGTTATCAAGCCGAGTCCATACTAAACCTGGTCTCCTTATCTTGTAAACTAGTAAAATGTGTCTTTAAAGGAAAACGGCTGGCCTGATTGGTTAGTGAGCTAAACACAATACAGCAAACGAGGGGCTCTCTCCTCATCTCTATTGAGCAGTGTGCCTATCTGCATAAGCTCATTGTATGATCGATTTGCCACTTTTCTTGGTGATTGTACTTACTCCACTTGGCACAATTTGCATGCTAATATTAGTTCCTTCAAAGTACTTTTGCTGCTTGAGAATTTTTTTTGTGGTGATAATGTTCGTTGTGTGGGGCCCACTTAACTCCACTTATTTTTGTTTTCTGTATATATTCGAAATTAGATTGTTGGCCATCCGTTGGTCTTATGGCTCATTTTATGGCTATAATGGAGGAAAAGATTAAAATAAAAAATGAGCGTCATTTTTTAATTACTTTTACAAAGTTTAATAGAGATAATTATCATTACATTCATTAAAACATTTGGGTGCTCAAATACAAGGAAAATACATAAAGTGAAGATCCACTTGAGACCTTGATAAAAAAAAACGGACAGCCGAAGACTTCCAGGCTTAAACATGGCTGACCAATGGCACGGAAAAATAGCTCACTAAAGAAGCGATGATTTGCGAAGAAAGTATCCATGGATTACTTTCCGTTTATGTTTTCTCGGGAATCAGAAGTTACTAAAACTTTCGAGAATATCTTCACGATCTCTGAGTTGTGACAGATAATTTATTCATTGCATTTAAGTCTATGTTTCAAGAGATCAACGTCCACTACCATCCTTTGATGTCTTAGTTATAGGTCAGCCGATTTCTTAAATAGTTGGACCCTCAGTTAGGTTTTATTAATGATTATGTTTCTAAGGGAAGAGACCACTTGAACATCTATAGATGATTTTAGTGATGTTATTTAGGTCCATAGGAGACATCAGAAATATTTATATATTTTCAAGATTTTATTTAAAAAATTCAACATTTCATTTAGAAGAAAACCCAGTTTGTTTCTTTTATATGAGTGTTGTATTTTGATAATGGTCTAGAAGTTTTTAATAAACGTTTTTCTAGCTTCTAACTTCTAGCTTCTACACTAGAGTTCTTCATTAGAGTGGTATTGATAAATAGAAAAATTAATATCTATTGTAAGCTACGTGCATTATAATGCTTCAAATGTATGTCCAACAGATATTCTGGGGAGATGCAATGATAGCCAACAGGATGTCGTCATTTGTTCTTAAAAGTGCATCCAATTACAAGTGCTACCACCACAATGAGTAATATTCAAAGGTTCGGATCTGCTTTGTTTATAGTATGTCAGTCCTCAAGGCTTGTGGCTATAGCATGCATTTTTCCTGAGCTACAACAAACTCAAAAGGAATATAAATTCCACGGTCCACGCTTCAAAAGTGTGTATTTAATAGGATTTTATCTTTCTGAGCACCTGCCACTCTACCAATCCGTGAGATCTACATTTAATTCTTGCACATTTTATGGTCCTTCAGTTCCAGTTCTAATGATGAATGTTCTCGGGGATCTTGCAATATTCCAAGCCAATATTCCTCTTCTACTTGTTTAACGAACCCCACCTGTACAATATGCTTGTCCATTGGAGTATCATTAATGTCGCTAACCTAGAGAATCCTCTTCAAGATAAAGACTCCTTAGGATATCCAATCCTCTGTGCCAATCTAATTCTCTTCTGACCCTTCTAATCCATCCTTTTTAGGTATTCTTCTGTCAATTGCATTTTTTGCTTCTTTGGCTCCTCAATATTGCGATTTTCCCATTTCCTTGTGAAATGTTACTATACACACTCATGCACAAGATGCGCTTTTCGCTTTTGAATGGAAAATATAAGAGATGAAAGACTTGAAGTTTTATTTTGTGGATTCCTAAACAATGTCTCGTTAGCAAATTTATTGTGCGTCCCAGCTTAGAACACTATTTCACCAATTTGTACTTGCAAATTTTGATTACACTTTTGATGGCTTAGCAGCATTGAGAGGTGGATGTCTTCTTCTTGACATTGTGTCTTGAAGTTTTGTGCGTGAAATTAGACCGGGTCATTGAGGTGAGAATTTGTGCAATTCACTTATACCTTGCCCAGCAAAGAGGTGTTGGGTATAAGACCATGCACAAATTTGGATGTCTCATTACCAAACAATATTGTGTCACATACATAGGTCGGTGAGCACTTAATTTTGTTAATGGGCCTTGAGATGTAACCAATCTCCTCTAATTTTACTTCCTTGATTTGAGGTATTGGCCCGACTATTGTGTGAGATGTGTAATTCTTTTGGAGTGGATAACATAAACATTGTGTTTGATGCATTCGACCTAAGTAGAATTCACATTCTATAGGGTTTGGAAATTTAATTCCAAGCGAAACTCATCTTGGGGCAAAATTGTAAATTTGAGAATGTTGATAAACACAGAAAATTATTAATTTTTCACAAGTTACAGATAAATTGATTTCCATAATTTATTTTCAACTACTAAGTCAATAGATGTAATCATATGTACACCTGTGTTTTAAAAATCACAATGTGGAGCATGATTTTTCAAAAATCGAATTCGGTGGTTCAACCAATAAAGTTGTACTTCATTAAAAAAATTTATAATAAGATTTTTATATACAAAAAAATAAGTTTAAAAATACAAAGCTATTAAAAGTGCCAAAAATAGTAACTAGTTCAATCGGTACGTTCCGTTTTATGATTCAGAGGTTGAACCATTAAAACCGGTCAATCAACCGTTTGACTTTTTCTGGGTTTTAAAGCAAACTGAACCATTTGAAGCCCCGATTCCGGTTGAACCAGGTCGAAATAATCGGGTTGGTTCGGTTTTTAAAACACTAACGTACACAAGTTTAAGTTGACTTATAAATGTATAATTTCATAGTACTAGGTTAAGAGATGAACTTAACACTGGGAGTCTTTTTTATTGTCCAAGAGTGTTGCATGATTACTATCATCACCTTAAATTACTTCTTATGTCACATTTAAAAGTAAAATCCCAAAGAATTGTGCTTTTGATTACGCTGATAAGAGTTATAAAGATATTTAACAACTCATTATTATTCCCAATTTAGTGTGAACCCCTAAATATAAACACTTTATTTAAGACTAATTCATGTGATTTTGTGAAGTTATTACTACAGCCAAGTAATAGTTAACGGAAAGACCACGACTGGCTTGATCATAGGGATGCATAGTGTGATAGCCTTTTGCCTCTGCGTAGAAGAAACCGTGATTGATGGACCAAACAAAACCATTAACACTTAACAGTTTATGGATGCGTTCCAACTCTCACTAGAAATGCAATGCGGAACGTCATTTTCTAACCACATTAGGTCTTTTTAGTGTTTGAAAAAAAAAAAAATTCTATTAGAGTTGCTTTCCTATCAAAGAGAGACAAGTGCCCTATATGTTCCTTTCGCGAGATTGTTATTAGGTCTTAAAGAGTCTCTTTATGAGCAATTCGGTCCATTAAATAATCTTAGACAATGAGAAG
This sequence comes from Aristolochia contorta, assembly GCA_022405105.1. Classification (NCBI taxonomy): domain Eukaryota; kingdom Viridiplantae; phylum Streptophyta; class Magnoliopsida; order Piperales; family Aristolochiaceae; genus Aristolochia; species Aristolochia contorta. The sequence goes on from CM039664.1 coordinate 19,546,046, forward strand.
AAAGTTATTAGCACAAGAAAAAGGGAATATTATGTCTTCAAGTAAGGTAGAGATCTCATTAAATCAAACTGGTGAAGATCAGTTGAAATACATATGAGAAACGGAAAAGATTATCTTTATTTTCTTCTAACAGATTACTCAGTAGGTTAATCTCCAATCTAGAGTGGCTTGTTAATATAAGATCTTAAGATTGGGACAAGTCACATGCAACCTAGCTAGTACATAGCACTCGTGCTATTTTTCTCCCTCCTGTAAATGACATACAAGAATAACATGCTATTATTATATTTTCCTACTTAAAATTTGCAAACTTAAGATTTTAGTTTCCATATTATAGATTTCTCCCAATATATGCTTAAAAAGAATGTTGGGTGGTTACATTTAAGGAATGTTTCTGAATGGACTTGATCACTGAAACGAATAAGATAAATATGTTTCATGCCTTGATACTATAACTTGTCGTTTTGATGGTATGTGCTAATAATTAGCTATTTTACTTTATACAGCTACCTAAATGATTAGTTCTAGTTAGGTATATCTTAATTCATATTTTTAGAAGGGTAAATTAGACTCATCAGATACTTGAGGAACTAGGATAATATACTAGACTCCTTACGTTATCCTCACATTAGTCAAGGATTACTCTATCTAAGAATGATATATAGCATGATTTAAACGATCATGACTTTCTTCATTATCTAATGTTCTTCTTTGATTGAAATGGTAACTCATATGACTGAAAACAGACTCAATAATTTTATTATTTTATTTTATTTTTTTTTTGTGGAGACAGTGGATGCTACTTGCAACTTTAGGAACAAATTTAATGGAAAATTTTAGCTGCACTTATGCACAGTACTTATCTCACATACATGTTAATCTAAACCATTGATGTTTAGGGTTTATCCATTAGAATATAGGATTTTATAAAATAAAAAGTATTTTTTATATTATTAAGGGCTTAGATTAGCATGCATGCGGGATAGGTACAACACATAGGTGCAGCTAGCATTACTCTAATTTAATTAATTAGAGTAATGCTAGCTGCACCTAGTGAACACACCTATCTGAGGTACATGCTGATGTGGCTGCCAACTGGCATCCACGTTGGCCGTTAGGGAAATAAAAAAGGGCATGACTCGTGATAATAGGAAATAAAACAAAATCCCTTCCACCCCGACCCTGACGGATGGAGGAAGCGCTCGGTGGCTAGATACCTAATGGGATACGATGGAGATTCCGATGGACGGGGAAGTGCTCGGGAAGCCGGAGACCCAATTCCTCCAAAATCCAAAAAAGAAGCTTGGATTTCCTGTGCGAAACTCTTCCGTTCTTCAATCCTCCGAATAAGATGACAAGGAGCTCCAGAAAAATCATTTTATGGTTTGTTGATGCTCTTCCACTGTTCCCTGTGGATTGTTTGAGGTAATTTTTACCATTTTATATTCTTTGCATCTAGTTCTCCTGAAAAATTCCATCTATGTTTACAATTAGGTTTTTATTTTTTTGGGTAAGCTTATGGTTTCGTTTTGTTAAATGTTAGTCTTTGGCATGAAATGTTCAATAATAATTCAGGAGGGCGATTTACAGAAAAATTCTGTTAATTTCTTCTCTTCCCCATTGTATTGGCACCTGAATATTTGAAAATCTCTTCATTTCTTTTTCAGGTATTCTTTCACTGCTTCAAAAGTTACTTTCTATTAGGTACTGGTTATTTATTCCGGTATAAATAGTGCCACTTATTTTCTTTATTTTGTTTTAGACGAGATTGCAAGCACAAGCAGCTGGTGTTTTTCATTCACATCCGGAGCATCATATAAGTGAGCGCAAGGCAACTATTGGTCCAAACAGGGTATGCTGATTTGCCTTTATTCCAATTTCATGCTTCTATGCGAATCTAGTGTTTGAAAGCTATGTAGGACAGAATAAGTAAGGGCACATTGGAACTGTTTTGAGGAACTTTAGGTTCTCTGGTTTTGCCCAATTGGGTTGTAATTCATTTAAGAGATGAATAAATGAAATACCAATTTTCAAACAAAAAAAAATTACCTTAGCTTTTTAGCAATGAAATCATCCAATTTAAGTGACCCTAGGGCTGGTGAATAACTCCCTCCAACCTGTATAATAAACTAAACTTCACTTAAGTTCATTCAAAATACATAGAAATCCCAACTACAAAATTTGATGCATGCAATCGCAGTACTTGTATTAACGTAGATGACATAATTGTTCTAACATGCAAGATAACAAACAAGATCTATAAACTTTAAAAACACACTTAGACCTTTTTTTTTTCTTCTAGAAGTTGTTGCACAGGTCTATAAGCTGCAGCAATGCAAAGGACTTGAACTGAATTTATAATTCTGAGAAGTCACAGAGTGAGTGGTCATTGTGGTAGAGGTTCTTTTAGAATGAATAATATCTATGCGGCTTCTTTTTTTGGCGATTATTCTCTTGACTTTATGGGTACTCTTTATATGATATAATGCTTGATTTAATTACCTTTTAGTGTTTTAATGATTCAGATGTTTCCAAAATACAGATGTTCTCCATCATGTACAAGAGGTGGAATTCTTGGTACCGAAACCTTTTGTCCCCCTTATGTCTTCTATGAAAGTGTTACTTAGGTTGTTTGTGATTTCTTTTATTTGCAGCTTTTGAAGCTTCTTGGTATGATGAATATTCAGAAACTTTAAGATGTTTAGAAAAACATGTACCTTTAGCTGCACTCTGAAATTATTAGGTAACTTTATTAAGCAATTTACCATTGGTACTTCAAATATTTGTTTTTTCAAATATTTGTTTTTTGTCAACACAAAAATGTCAACGTTTGAACTGGTAATGTGGTCTTATTTTTTATTCGTTAGATGGACTGACAATTTCATAGTCATTATGGTTAGAGATCCTAGTAATACTCACCTCACCTAGGTTTGAACATCTGAGACTACCAGAGGGCCTAATTAAGTTAACGTTGACATAGAAACAGCTGACATGAAATAATGGCCACTGTGACTAAGTATCAGACTGACGAGTTAGTTATGGTTTTTGAGAATTTTCTGACCATTCATCTGATGGATCACTTCTTTACAGGAATGATTTTCTAGATTGTGGTGAGGGAGCAATGCAGGATAAGCATTAGCTGTACCAACCGTAAGTACTTGTTTTCCCTTTCATTTGGCTTATCTGATGTAAACTTGGTCCACCAATCTGGAACAATTGAGAAATGTTGTATATGTGATTGTCTGCTGAACCCACTTATTTGTAAAGGTTAGACAAATATGTTCTAACTTTGTTAAGCAGTGACAAGTTCCTAATTCAGTTCTCTAAGGGAAAAATAGAGTTACAAATATCTCTCTTCACTTGTGTTGCCTTCTGCAAACAGTTTAGAACTTGATTCCCTTTATTTTGTGATACTTTAGGGTTTATAGTGACCAATTATGTAGCATATGTCTCAATAACATGTAATTGTGGAAGAGGCATGTGAAAACAAAGTAGTCTGTCTTATACATTAGTGATTAATGAGCTTAAGATCCCAATGATCTAATAAAGCAGTTTTTTATAGTGATTTCTTAATATGGTATGTGTAGTGATGTGTGTCATGCAGATATTAATAGAAAAATGTATGTTATGATTATTGTATAATTTAAGACTATTTAAAAGCCTGAAGTTCATATCTTCCTAAAGATTTTGTTGTGCCATATAAGGCTCAATGGGCCATTTCAAGATTTTAACATAACAGTCGGTTAAAATAAGTGGCAAAAATCTTGGCAACAGTTTCAAACAACAAAAGAGAAAACTAACAAGGTTACTTTCGTTTCAGTAGCTTTCTCTCTTTCTTTCGGTTATTTACATTTTGGTATGTAATTACCTTTGCCTCCATTATAGGTGGGTTTTTTTCACTAGTTGAAAGCAAGAAAGAATCTTCAAGTCACCAGATGATGCCAAGGGGAAGGTTGGTGTCACCCGCAGTGGTAAGGGTTTGACAGAATTTCAGAAGAGAGAAAAATATTTGCACCATAAATGAGGTGGTGCTGTGACAAACTTTCTTTTGGGGGGTTTTTTATTTACTGTTCTTGGTCTATTTAAATTACAAGAAATTATTGCTCTTGTAAAGCCATCTGTAGAAAAGTCCAATTTTTACACTTCCTTGTAGTCCATATCTCCAAGTTTCATCGCCTCATTTAAACACAAGATTGTATATCAAATTTCTGAGTAATAAAGATAATTTTTACACTTCCACTTTGTATTAAACTAAGCATGCAGAGGGAAAAAATAAATGCCCTTCCCACCTAGTTGTATTTTTCTATCTAATATAGGGTGTAGCCAGAATGCCATTCTATAAGTTGATATAATTGGCGTGGTTTACAAAATCGTTTTGTTATTTTGAAACACTGACATTTCAACGAAGCTACAAGTGATAATGGTTCTCTTCAGATGAGCAATGGTGTTATCCAAATCCTATTGGGTTTGTCCTTCATGGAGAAGGAAATATTGGTAGCTTCATTGCTTTCTCCTACCTCAAACAAATATAAAATAATACAAGATATATAAGAAGTATTTCTTACTTACTATGAGATATTTACACAGATCATTAACCAGCAAATGATGCTACCAAGAATACAATGACTTCTTATTCGTCCTTCCTCAATCAAAGATTTTTTTTAATAATTTCATTAAAATTTTTTTAAAGAACACTTATGTTCCTTTCCAAATCAGTTCAGAAACAATGAGTTACACATTTCATTATTAAGTACTTGGCAACAAATTGAGATAATCAAAAAACACTGAAGAGAACATAAGAGTATAAGCACCAAAATAGTGTGTTGGAGCCCTTCCTTAATGGCGATATTATTCAGACGTTCTGATTTTCTTCTGGAAACCGATCAGATTTGAAGAAAGGCATAAAAGGTTTTGCAAATGTGTGTTTTAACTAAAAACTAGATGAATAATTATGCAAGAGAAGAGCTGAATTTCAGCATGACAAGATAGCATCATTGCTACTGATATACAAAGAACCACTGAATAACCAATTTTAATGTCAATTAAATTGGTCCAATGATTAAGAGACTTTGAGTTTCTCGAAGTTACAAAAAGCACACTCCTCTGGCAGCAAGTTCAATGATGAAAAATTAATAATCCCCAAATACAAGTAAAATATATTGATCTTTGTTTGACCCTTGGCAAAAACAAGAGTACTATTGAGTAAGAGAACTTAAGCCAAGCATCATGGTTTTATACACAAATTGACCCCCGTTATTCCTTTTTGTCAAATGATATTGTAGCTGCCTAAAGCAAAAAAGAAAAGGAAAAAAAACACGACTACAACTATGGGCGCACATCATCCCTTTCTCAAAAATGCCTTTGGCATACATGATCCCTTTCTCACTAAGATGAAGCTCTTTTCTCATCTGCTCTATATGTTGGTTGTCTCCTTGCACACCAATCCCTGAGAAGCTTCCATCATCATCCACCATCATTCTCACTTTAATCTGTTCTCCTCAGTTGGCTCAGCAACTGAAATGAAGGAAATCGAGGCAGGATAGTTGGGTGAAACCTGATTCATGTTATACACAAGGGAAGAATGTGTAGATTCAGATGAACTAAAAAAACTAGATTGCTTCAACTACCAGGAAATATCTCAGCAAACAAAATATTCCACTCTAAAGTCAAAAAATCAAACATTAACACTGACAAAAATGAGATGCAGCTAAAAATGCACCCTTCAATAAGAAATGCTCTCTTCCATTGTTTCAAGATACACCCTTCATTCTTAGTACTGATCCAGTTTTTTCTTTTTTCTTTTTTACTTAAGGTACTAATGAGCTATAAAAAAGGTATGTTAGAAAGTGTAGTCATATGAATTATGAATTTGTGTTTCAGATAATGCTGCATACAGATATGGAGCTTTGCTACTAATCTTAAAAAAAAAAAACAAATTAGACATATCAACTAACTCAAAGTGGATCTGTCTAAAAGGGAAAAAAAATAAAACACTGAGCATATTTTAGAACTTCTAAATAGACTAAGAATCAATTAAAATGAACAAGCATAGTGACCATGAATGATTTCTAGTTTTTAGTGCCAATTTTCAAAGGATGTATGTAATTCAACATGGTTACAATTGACCTATATAAGATATCAAAATAAAAATAAAAATATTAGCGAAACTTTAAAAAAACAATCCTAAACTTTAAAAAAAACTTGCTTACAAACCTGAAAGAATAGTGAAATCTGTATCAACGGTCAAATCAATATTTATTTGGGTCCCTGTAGGAGTGTCATCTTTGTCCACATCATTATAGTCACTTGTTTGTTTTTTTCTTTGAGAAACCTGTTGATACAACATTCAAGGTCATAACTAAATGTACATAGGCATTAAAGTTAAGTAATGATAGAATTCAAAATATAATCAACGTAAAGTACCTTTCTCTTCTGTGTAGTGCATATTTTCTCCACCATTGCATTGGCTGTTTTTGCTTAGAAGGTGGTCTACCTTTCCTGCTTTGGGCTGGATTAAGAATCTTCGAAGATATAATTTTGTTCTCTTCTATTTGATCACTTTCAAGTTTTATTCTACCTGCAACATCACCTAAGCCACCTAGAGTTGTGGCAAGATTATGATTTTCTTGGCTACTTGTACAAGCAATCTTCTCTTCCAAAAGTTTTTTCTTAAAATCCTTTATTGACTGTGGAACAATGTGATATCTATCACTAGATACCAATGGTATGTCTACAAGTTCTAGGCAATGCATGTGTATGGTTTCGTATTGTTCCATTGAATTATCAACCACCGAAGAAGTAAAAGCCAGTGCATGCAAACGCTTAAAAATCTTTCCTCCAACAGGCCAAAATATAGTGGGATGAAATTTTAAACACCCAGAAAAAAATTAGCACAGATAGAGCATGTCTAAAATAATCCCTCTAAATTCAAATGAATGGAATTTGCACCAAACTTTATGTTCTTTTTTATCATAAGTGACTTCATATTTTATTTGGTCCACACTATTTCCATCTTTCCTCATCACATCTTCTAGAACCTCAAGTGTGAAAAGAAATCCATCCTTTTTCACTAAAGAAGTACAACAAAATAATAAGGCCTTTATCTCATCTTAAAACTTTTTAAAAATTTTGAATGTGTAAATCGCACTCATTTGCTTCTCCATTTGATATTTGGATACCAATGACAGACTCTTATTGAATGAGTGAAAATCTGTTAATGCTTCTTTCTCATATTTGTTTTGCAATGCAAATTCATAATGTTCAACTAACTGCTTTAAGGAAGTCTTTGAATGAATATGCCTATAAAAAACATTCATACTTTCATTACCGCCCAAAAAATGTCTTTGATGTACACAGGAACCCAATGGCTTCGGATTTCATATAGAGACTGCAGCCACTTATTTTCTTCAAGTTGATACTCCTCTATTTGTTTCAACCTATTTTGTTTAAACTCTTCAACTCTCAATGATTGATTTCCTATCGACTTTAACATCTTCTTAATGCATTTGTAATCTTTTAGACTGCCCAATTTTGAGGAATTGTTTTCATTATATGCCACAAACAAAGATGATGACGAGCTTCTAGAAATACACTACCAATGGCTGCTTGTATGGTTTTGCATTGATCAAAGATTATTTCTTTAGGGGGAATCCCAGACATAAACACTAAGCATGTTTGAAATAACCAAGTATAAGTCTCAATACTTTCATCTGCAAGTAATGTACAACCTAATAATACTGATTGACCATGATGATTAACACCAACGAATAGAGCAAATGACATATCATATTTATTCATCAATTACGTAGTATTGAAAGATATTACATCTCCAAAATATTGATATGTACTTCTTGATTTAGAATCAGCCCAAAAAACATTCTACAATCGGCCCTCATAGTCTGAATCACTCCCATAAAAAAACGTACGACACTTGCTTTGCATCCGAACAAAATACTTATGAATGGTTTCGGCATCACCCTCACCAAGCTCTTCTCTTCTCATTTTGTCCACATCATTTCTACATTCTTTTTTTTTTTTGTAAAACTTAGTTTGTCATACCTTTTCATTCTCTTTACCTATATTTGAACAGACTTGTTTGTGTGCACCCCTGCATCATCATTGAATTCAAGATGTTTTTTTTATATAATCAGACACCTCTATTCGATTTGTAAAATCGTGACTTTGATGGACTAACGGCATGGTTATACTCAAGATGATCACGGTTCAAACGATACGACCAATCTTCATTCAACCTTGCAATAATATGGGCCTTGCAATTTGTCTTTGTTGATGGTCTTGAACATAAAGTATTCGTGGTTTCCCTTCTTTGTGACAAGTAAGTTTAACGCATCACATGTTCCATCTTCTCTTTGAGAAGAACTCCTATTAATTATACCAAATCCAACACGTTGAGCATATAACCAATAGAATTTCTTACGTCTTCAATGGTATTGAAGACCAACCCTACTCGAGGGGTTCCATCTTCTCTGTTAAATACGTTTTGATGATGAGATACTTCCTCGCAATTTCTTTCATGAATGATCAGTTCATCAACAATCTTTAATTCTTTTTTGTCATAAAAAACACATTCCTTTAGATAAACACTAGCCATTCCCTAAAGTAGAACACACAAAATTTGCAACAAAAGAATGAAAAAGAGTACGTAAATCAATACTCAATCATTTATCATAATAAATAAAATGCAAAAAAATAATCTTCAAACAGGAACCACATGCTAAAATTACTCGAGAAAGTACTGATTTTGTTTTTGGGAATTTTTGTTTGATTAAGCATTTTGATGGTTTATGTAACAAGATTAGGCCGTAATCTCACCTGAAAAAATTATAGGTTTGCTCTAGGGGAATGTGTAGACATATATAGGTTTACTCTTCAGTCCCTCATAAAAAATATGCCTGCCATTAATGCTCTGATATTTGAACAATTTGGTTTTTGTTTTATCAGGTTTACAGTGTTTTTGGTGCTCGAGGTGGTGCTTTGGAGCATGAGGCAACTAGAAGAATAAGAAATGAATTCATGGCTGGTTGGGATGGGCCGAGGACCAAAGATAGCCAAAGAAATTCTGATGCTTGGAGCCACCAATCGACCCTTTGACCTAGATGATGTTGTTATACGCCGCTTGCCAAGAAGGTGACATTCAGTTTCAGTTTGCTCTTTTTTCCTTTAATTTCTTCTACGAATGCTTGAAGTTTTTATTGTCCAATCTCGAAGTTGAGAAATTGTTGTATATTGCTGTAGGTTTTTCTAAAAGCTCATCATGGATTATTCATGTAGAATTTTAGGTTAATTTTCTTTTTACTCTCTTCTTACAGTTAGCATTTGTAATATTCTAAGTGCAGGATATATGATGACCTCTCAGATGCTGAAAATCGGAGAAAATTTTGAAAATATCTCTAGCTCAAGAAAACCTAGATAAAAAATTTTAGATATGACACACTTACTATTGCAATAGAAGGCTACTCTAGAAGCGACTTGAAGGCAAATTAACAATGACGTTATTTAGTAGCAAAGAATATTTTCTTAGCTGTTATGTAGATTTTTTAATTCTTTTCTACTTGTGCAGAACCTTTGTATTGCTGCTACTTCTAGAAGAAGAAAAAAAGGTATCAGTGTGTTTTTAAAGTTTATAGATCCTGTTTGCTATCTTGCATGTCAGAACAATTATGTCATCTACGTTAATAAAGTACTGCGATTGCATGCATCAAAACTTGTAGTTGGGATTTCTATATATTTTGAATGAACTTAAGTGAAGTGTAGTTTATTATACAGGTTAGTGGGCGTTATTCACCAGTCCTACGGTCACTTAAATTGGATAATTTCATTGCTGCAAAAGCTAAGGTAAATTTGTTTTTGTTTGAAAATTGGTATTTCATTTATTCATCTCAGAAATGGAGTACAACCCAATTGGGCAAAACCAGAGAACTTAAAATTCCTCAAAACAGTTCCAATGTGCCCTTACTTATTCTGCCCTAGATAGCTTTCAAACACTAGATTCGCATAGAAGCATAAAATTGGAATAAAGACAAATCAGCATACCCTGTTTGGACCAATAGCTGCTATGTGCTCACTGATATGATGCTCCGGATGTGAATGAAAAACTCTAGCTGCCTGTGCTTGCAATCTCGTATGAAGAAATAAAAGAAACTGATTGGCACTATTTATAGCGGAATAACTAACCAGTGCCTAATTAAAAGTAACTTTTGAAGCAGCGAAAGAAGACCGAAACAAGAAACAAAGAGATTTCCAAAGATTCAAGTGCCAATACAATGGGGAAGAGAAGAAATTAGCTGAATTTTTCAGTTAATCGCCCTCCTGAATTATTATTGAACATTTCATGCTAGAGACTAACATTTAACAAAACAAAACAATAAGCTTACCCAAAAAAAAAAAAAACTAAATGCTAACATAGATGGAATTGATTCAGGAGAGCAGGACGGCAAAGAACAAAATAGTAAAAATTACCTCGAACAATCCACAGGGAACCACAAAAGAACTTCAATAAATCGTAGAATGATTTTTCTAGAGGTCCTTGTCGTTTTCTCCAAAGTGAAGAACGGAAGAGTTTAATGTGGGAAATCCGAGTTTTGTTTTTGGATTTTGGATGAGTTGGGTCTCCGGCGTCGTGTCGAGTTGGGTGTCCGGTGTCGTGTCGGACTGGGTGTCCAACTTCCCAAGCGCTTCCCCGTCCATCGGAGTCTCTGTCGTATCCCATCAGGTCTCTGGCAACCGAGTGCTTCCCCCATCTGTCAGGGTCATGGTTGGGGTCGACGGGATTTTGTTTTATTTCCTATTATCCCAAGCCATGCCCTTTTTTATTTTCCTAACAGCCAATGTGCGTCCGCTAGGTGCAACTAGCATTACTCATTTAATTAAGGCAAAAGTTATGGAGGAAGTGGATTTTTTTTAACAAATCCTATGGCATGACTTGCAAATGGTTTGACCATTCTCTCAAAGTATTTGAGAGTGAGTGCACATGGATGAAAAATTTGGTGTCGCAAAAGAAATTCGGCAAAGGAAATCCAGCTGGTAATTTCTTAGAGATAAGCTCCATAGTGATGATCGATTAATCCTTAAGAGATTTAGTGTCAAGTGTGTTTCTTGAGCATTTGATTCGGATGGACCTCCTTGAAGATTATTAGCAATTTTGATGCATTCGGCTACCCTAGAGAATTCACATTTTCTACTTAGTTATTAGGTCTAATTCCAAGAGGAACTCATCCTAAGGGGAAAATAATAATTGTAAAAAAGTCAATAAGTCCAGAAATTATAGATTTTACTCAAATTGTTGATTGGTTCTATAAAGAAAAAAGTTAAGTGTTGCACAGTAGCTATCTGATGTACCAGCTAATCCGGAACACAATTACCTAAAGTTTATCTATAAAATTTAGGATTTTTTTTTTTTTTACTTTTTACATTTTCCTATTGGCTGGTACTATTTTACATTACTCTTTTAAAAATAACTATATCTAAATTATTTTTGTAAAAATTGATTTTCAAATAATTTGATTTCAAATGTTATGGGAGGTGGGCCAATGTTGACCCCATCTATTGGGTATCCCATTTGGGCCAGACTTGATTTTTAGGGGACGCCTCAATCAGCCGAAGTTTGACTTTGAGTAAAAGGTACTTATGGAATGAGCAAATCGTGATGTTGGCCCATTTGGTAATGGATCAGGCTATCTAGCTTTTGGTTGTTGAGCCCAGCCAATAGCCAATTAGAGTATTTGGCTTAACATTTTCTCAAATTTCACCTTTTCGTGGTCACCACCCTGAGAGTTGTGTACTAGAGTTTGGAAACGAAAGCTCATTTGAACATGCAAACACCGCCACAAACATTTGTCCCAGATAGAATATTATAAATAACCGGATAGGTAAGTAGAACAGGTTATCTAGTTAAAATTGCAACCCAACAACGAACCAACGCACTAGTGAGACCCAGCTACCACACATCATCTTTAATGCCACTTCATATTTGATGTTATCGCAACTCTTTAATAGACTAATCTTCCATATTAATTTGCTTAACATTTTATTACATTTTAACCGAAGCGCCTTCATATATTCTTTACTTCACTATAAAGTTATTTCTTTGATTTTTAACACTCAAAAAAACTTCAGCTCTCTCATCTTACATCAACGTCTGACTGTAGGGATTGGCCTGTACACTGAATTGTCACAAACAAAAACTAAGTCGCTCGTTAGTCCATGCCACTTATACTGGCATTCATCCACTTATCAGTTTAAGCAAAATTCGTACAAAGGCACAATGAATTACCTTTTTTAGTAAAGAGAGGAACTAACTATGCATTAGTACAAAAAGGAAACAAGACCATCTATAAAATAGAGAACAAAGTTTCAACGTTCGCAGTAAACAAAGCTTAAGTACTCAAATAATATAATCTGACCACTCAGATATGAAGGAGGTATGATCCATAGACTCGCCAGGCACATCCTCATGCCTGGCTGGCTTCTCCTTTCCTCCCACCAACCTTGCTGGATTTCCCACGGCAGTTGTCCTCCGTGGCACATCAATCATTACCACAGATCCTGCCCCAATCTTTGCCCCTTCTCCAATTTTCACATTTCCCAAAATTGTTGCTCCTGCCCCGATCGACACTCCGTCTCCAATCTTAGGATGCCTATCTCCTCCTATTTTTCCAGTACCACCAAGGGTGACATGATGGAGAATTGAGACATTGTTACCGATAACGGCTGTCTCCCCAACAACAACACCAGTAGCATGATCAAAGAGGATGCCCTTCCCAATCCTCGCGGCAGGGTGAATGTCTACAGCAAAAACATCAGCAATACGAGAATGTAATGCCAAAGCAAGAGGCCTACGGTTATGGAGCCAAAGGTTGTGAGCAATATGGTGGGCTTGACATGCTAGGAAGCCCTTGTAGTTGAGGAGACAGTGAGCAAATGAGACACAAGCAGGGTCCCTAAGACGGGCTGCACGAAGGTCAGCTACAGCAGCAGCGCAAAGGGAAGGGTCAAAAGCAAAGGAGTGCAAGAAAAGGTCATAGAGAAGAGTGGAAAGGAGTGTAGAAGAGCAGAGCTTGTTGCCAAGGTGGAAAGAAAGTGAGCGCTCCAAGGAGGAGTGCGACAGTATGGTAGAGTAGAGATAGCTCGCTAGTGCTGGTTCCGCTTCTGCATCCCGCCTTGCTTCTGCCTTTATTTGATCCCACAGCCAGGCACAATCTTCAGTTTCAATGGTTGAGGAGAATGCCGGTGTCGTATAAGAAATTTCACTTGCCGGCATCGCTGACCTGCAGTCTACTGAGATCCAATCAATAGTTAGAAAAATGCATATGGACCATGAAGAACAAAAAGGGCAGAATAAAAATAAAAGGTTAGAATCTCTCAGCCTACATAAATAATGCATATGGACCATGAAGAAAGGGCAATAATTTGGCAAGGAAGAATATGGGAAAAGGAAATGATGAAGTTTTCCTTTGTCACAATTGAAAGAAAAATTATCTCAAGCACAAAGATAGGCTGAAATTCTGGCCACCTGTAGTAGAAGGCATATGGGCTGCAGAAATCTAAATATGCCACTGCATAGAATTTTTCAACCAATATAATGTCCCCGAAATAACCATGGACATAAAACTCTCCTAACTCTTATAGAAATGTTTAAGACGTCAGGCTTGAGCCCTTGGCAATACTTCTAGGGCATTGAGATCCACATATTTAGCTTGTTCAACATACATGCACTCTGGAGCTTCTTCTTCAAGGGAGACTATCCAACAGTAAGCTAGTCTCAATCTCTTGCCCATTAACTAAAATGCATCATATTAGTTAGATTCACTCTTAAACTTGGTGGAAAACTATCAAACTCTAGAACCTGCTTAGAACATTTGACATTGGATCCCCGACCACTTTTCATCTACCAAATATGTAAATTTATTCATTCTCATTAATTGAAGCGCTTGGAAATCTTGAAGCTGCTTCATGCTATGTGATAAAACCAAATTAATATTGGATTATTCTACATGGTTGTGATTGTTCATCTATCAATTATGTCAGTCTTTAGATATTTTGATACTGATTGGACACGTTCTTGAAACGACACACTTCGAAAGAGGATATGTATATAAATTTTAGATTTTATCATTTCATAAATGACCATAAACAGTTTCACAATCAGCTTTCATTCTTGGGTGCAGTAACTCAATCTTTCCTAACTGCCATTATGAAAGTGTCTTGGCTTGGATGGTAATCTTATCTATTCAAAATAGGATTGGATCAAAACACAGCGTTATTGATAACCACTCCACTCCTCACTCCTCACTTTTCCCTTTTTTCTCTTCTGCATATCCCTCCCTCCTCTTCCCCCTTTCCCCCAAGCTTTATAGCAGCCATCAAGAATCCAACTAGCCAACATATCAAAAGACATGCTCTTGGCAACGATGAGGAGTACAGCTAGTCAAATACAATTAATAAGAATATCTTTCATACATAAAAAAGATATACAACTCATACTAAAAGGTATAACATGTAATCCCCCCCAAGACCAACCTTGCCCTCAAGGTTGGAAGACTGGAAAAATGGCTCGCCAAGGCATCCTCAGTCTCCTTGGTAGCACCGCATCAGACATGTGCTGCCAATTAGCAAGCACTTCAGTATGAAGACGGGACATAAGACAGATGTGCCCGTGCTCGTCCTCTTTGATACACAATCTGACTAACACCATCCTAAGATAGCATGGAAGAAGAGCAGGAAACCTTATGCCTACATAACGCTCAAGTTGAGAGACATGTAAGACAGGACGAATATTTCTAGTGGTCTTGTGGAATAAATAACCTACCATTGCAAAATAAAAAGTTTTATTAACTCAATAATAGAATGGGCAATGACCGGATCGTGAGCGATGTCCCAAGTGCGAGCGGCCAGGACAGAAGACTGGTGCGTCCAGTGCAGCGAAGAAATCCTTCCGTCGTTGAAGAAGGTGGTGGTAGAGGGACGGAAGCAATGGAAACGAGCGTCGTGATGAGGTTTGGAGAACAGTAGAAAAGAAAAGGAAGTTTTGGAGGGAGATTGAGGACTTTGGGATCCTGCCGATTTGGTGAATCGATCTTCAAGGTGGAGCACGACTCTGTTAGACGTGTCATTCACATCGAGGTGGAAACTGGAGAAAAAGGGTCTTCCTACGCATTCCTCATGAAGCTGGCGAGCTATTTTTGGAACAACTGAGCACTGTTCTGGAATTGAACCAGACCAGATCCAAGGAGGTCTAGTGGGAGGATTCCCAGTTCGTTATATTAAGCTTCAAGAGGTGAACTTGGAAAAGCAAGCTTATACATTTTAGGGGAAGGAAGATTTTGGCAGGATCTATCTTTTGGAAATGGGGGAGGATGAAACTTCACCATGGTCATGCCTTATTGACTCTTTCAAAAAACTTTTCTTGCGGGCCCAGGAGGTGCAAGCTAATCGAAAATCTTGGAGTGAGGTGTCAAGCCAGAAAGGAAACCAGCCAAAGACCCCGTTGGATGGGGAGGACAACGGGGAGCAATCTCGACAACGATTAAAGGAGAGATGGGTGCTGAGAAAATCGACTTTACTTAACAGCATCATTGTAAAGATTGATTGGGATATTCAAAGGCTAGAAGAGCTAGAAAGCTGGATTAAAAGACGTTGGGATCTCACCCTTGCACCAAAAGCTTTCTTTTTGGGTGGAGGGGAATGGCTTATTGTGGCCCAAGATATGGAAAGTTGCCGTAACCTTCTCCAATGGAATCACACAGATTCTATTCCATGTTGGGAAGTTTGAAGATGGGAACAAGCTGCGGAAACAGGTCCCCTCTCAGTTTGGATCCAAATATGGGGTGTTCCACCAGAACTTTGGGAGAAAGAAAATTTGGAGTTGCTGGCGACTGCCTTCGGCACGGTCTAGAGCTCAAAGAAGAATCGTTGACTGGGCGAAATATGTCCTACGCAAGAGTTAAGGTTTGTCCTAGGAAATGGCTCATTGAGGAGCAGTGGACGGAGCTCGAAGTCAAAGGAAAAATCATTGCTGTGCTTCTGAAGCCTGAAGATTTTGTTCCACCATTCAGAATTATTTGTACCAGACGGGAGGTAGAAGATGACGAACCTGTTCGTGACTCGGCAACTCGGAACTCGATGATGGAGTAAGTCGACTCGGTAACTTGGCCAGGAATTGACCAAGTTAAACCTGTATCACTCGGCCCATGCAACAATGATGAGCAACCAATCCAGGAGCCTCTCAATATACAAAATGTAACAATGTTATAGTTAAAGATCTTGTTCCTTTCCGGCACCCCAAATGGCAAGCTCTTAATGCTTTTGGTACTGCAAGTGGTATCTTGGTGGTATGGGATTCTAATTTTGTCACTATACATAATGTAACAATGGGAGTTTATTGCATCTGCATGGAGGTGACAGACTTATCTAATGGAAAATCATGGTTTTTTGGGGCTGTTTATGGACCTAGTACTTATGTACATAGAGCTGAGTTTTGGGAGGAGCTCTCATATATGATCAGTCAATAGACTAGTTTGTGGCCTTTGGGGGTGACTTTAATGCTATTAAGGCTAGATCAGAGAAGTTTCCACCTGCAAGATCTCAAGAAGCCACAATGAGGAATTTTACTGACTTCCTTGGGGCAATGAAACTAATTGATTTGCCATCTTCTAGCAAAGCTTTTACATGGAGCAATGGAATAAGTAGTCCAATTCTATCTAGATTGGACAGGTTTTTGTGCAACACTGAGTGGTTGGAAATCTATCCAAATGCGTGTGTTGTAAGGTGATGGGGAAGACTGTTTCTGTAAGAGGAGGAGGAGGAGGAGGAGGGGGGGGGGGGGGGAAGTCCCTTTCAAATTTGGTTGAAGGACGCGGACTTTGTTTCTAGAATTGGAAACTGGTGGGCAGAAATTGATGATGATGGACCAAGGGGGTGCAAACTTTTCAGAAAACTTAGACTGCTAAAGAAAAAGTTTCAATCATGGGTGAAGACCACCAAGATTACCCAAATGGCTAGAAAGAATGAATTGAGCAACCGAATTGAAATTTTGGACCAAGTGGAGGAAATGGGAGGTTTAAATGATACTAAGAGAGTTGAACGTCTTTCAGCAATGGTGGAATTTAATGGCTTACTCCGTAAAGAAGTCATCCTCTGGAAGCAAAAGTCAAGATAAAATGGTTGTTAGAGGGTGATGGGAGGCATCTCACAAGAGGAGAATTAACAAAATTTGCTCTCTCACAGTCAATGGGGAGATCACATCCGACAAGGATGCTATAATTAATAATGTTATCACCCCTCTTCTTTGTATGTAGAAGACTCGTCCAGTCGGCCCCCATCAAACCGTGCTGCTGATCTTGAAAGACCCTTCACTCTTGAGGAGATCGATGTTGCGGGTCAAGGTTTACCTAAAGGCAAAGCATCGGGACCGGACGGGTTCAATGGTGAATTTTTTTATGCTTGCTTGGACTATCATTAGAAATGACATGATTTAACAATTTCAGCACTTCCCCCTCAATGGTCTCACTAGCACAGCACTGGGGGCCACTTTTATCGCTCTGATACCCAAGAGACTGGGCAGAGTGTGTCACCGACTTCAGGCCCATTAGCCTAGCAAGTAGTACTTACAAAATAATTGCGAGAATACTGGCTTCAAGACTTTAGATGATTATAGAGTTTATTATCAGCTCTTAACAACATGCATTCATGCATTCATCAATGATGCAGCAATGAATGTCCAGCTAAGGCCAAGGGTTATTCTGAAATAGACTTTGAAAAAGCATTTGACAAGGTCTCTTGGAGTTACCTCAATTCTATAATGTCACAGATGGGCTTTGGTAGTCGTTGGTGTAAAGTGGATAATGTCATGCATCTCATCAGCAAGGTACTCCATTTTGATTAATGGTGGAGCTCATGGGTTCATTACGCCTCCAACGGGTCTGCGACAAGGAGATCATTTGTCCCCCATGTTATTTAACATTGCAGGAGAAGGGTCAAGATATATGCTAAATATGGCCATAGATGAGGGTTGGATTGATCCCATTATGGATAGAAACTGCCTCCGAGCCCACTCGTCCAATTTGTTGATGATACCATTCTTTTTTGCAAAGGTACAATTGACCAGGTGAGAAAAATTAAGTGCATTTTGCTTCTAATCGAGTTGGCCTCTGGTCTAAAGATCAACCGGTCAATCTGCGGCTTTTCCATTGAGCATAATGTGATGAATGATATGGCTGCAATGCTTGGATGCAAAATTGGCTCTCTCCCATCTATGTACCTTGGATTGCCCTTATTCACTGGTAGAGCAACTATAAATCTATGGGACTTTGTCATTGAAAAACTGAATCATAGGTTGGGTTCATGGCATGGAAGATTACTCACAAAAGCTGGCAAGCTAACCTTGATCAAGGCTTGCTTATTTGGAATCCCAACCTACTACGTATCCTTTTTCCATTGCCCCACCTCTATAGCAAATCAAATTGAAAGACTCATAAGGAATTTCCTGTGGTCGGGGACTTCTGAAAAATCGAAGCTCCATCTTATTAAATGGGATGATATATGCCAGGCTAAAGAAGATGGTGGTCTGGAAATTAGAAAAATCAAAGACATGAATGAGGCCCTATCAATTAAATGGCTCTGGAAACTGAATGAGAAGGACATGGTAAGTTGGAAGAAGTTGGTGACAATGAAAATGGACAGCAGGCTGAGGGAATGGCTCTTCCAAGCTTCAAGACCGTGGAAACTCTCTCCCATTTGGTAGAAAATCTGTAAGTTGTTCCCTAGCTTTGCTTAGCATACTTTTATCCAACCGGGTAAAGGAGATAGGACCCAATTCTGGTATGATAAATGGGTTGGGGAAGTTGCTCTTGCCGAAAGATATCCAACGCAATTTTTACTACCTAGAAATCAGGACTGCATTATTAGTGATACTGCCCCTAGGGGACAGCTGTGTGATGTTCACTGGATACCCGTGTTCAGAAGAAACTTAATTGATGATGAGGCTATTGAAATTTGAAATTTTCTTGAGGATTTAAACAAAATTTACTTGCAAAGAGATAAGGAGGATAAGCTGGTTGGAGACCACATTCTAAGGTTAGCTCGACTTACTCTTGCCTACTAACTGAGGTCAGCACCCTCACCATGCTGAGGTGGCTTGGTCTCTCTCATTCCCTAAAAAACAAGTTTTCTTTGGTTGGTGTTGCTTGTGAGAGAGGTTGCCCACTAGAGACTCTCTATCAAGAAGAGGGATTTAGATTCAGGATGCTACTTGTCTTTTGTGTTATTCAGTGAATGAGTCTCTCAATCACCTCCTAATCTATTGCTCCTACAGTTGGAAGGTTTGGACTTTTTTTTCTGAGTAGATTTGGGATTATTTGCCCCATGCCTCGTGACATGTGCAGTGTTTTTGCTCATGCTGGCTCCCTTGGTCTCGGAAGTAAAGGACGCCTTACGTTTTAATGTTATCTGGGATACATACCATGGTTGATTTGGAAGTGTAAAGATTCTGGATGGGCCCGTTGGGCCCACATCTCCACATTGTAATGATATTGTCCGCTTTGGGCCCAAGCCCGCACGGTTTTGCTAATGGGTTTTACCCCAAAAGGCCTCATTACAATGGAGATGTGGATTCCTGATTTTATGCCCATGATTCTTCTCATTCATTTTCAATGTGGGACTAATACTTCTAACAGGAAGGAAAAAAACTCAAGATTTTTTTAGAATAAATCCACTTGGTCTGATTTATGTCATCGAATTTCTCATCAGATTATCAATTGGCTCAAGACCCAAAAGAGTTTCAAGAATATTGACAGTGGTGCATTGTAGACCTCTTGGAATGTACATGCCAGAGGGGATGATGGGAAACCGGTTGCAAATATTGCTTGGATTTCCCCACCTGTGCATTCCTATAAGTTGAATTTGAACGGATCATCCTTTGGAAACCTCGGACCGGCTGGAGTGGGTGGCTTGATTAGGAATTCCTGTGGGGACATTCTACTCACATACTCAGGAACCATTGGCATCACAGATTCTACAACAGCTGAAGTCATGAGCCTACTTCAAGGGCTGAAGTGTTTCCTTAAATTTCATTTTGTTGGACTGCTCCATGTTGAGGGTGATTCTCATATGCTGATCCAATGGTGCAAAAAGGAGGAGCTTAAGCCACCTTTGAGGCTTCGTAATTATATTGATGAAATTAGAGACCTAGCTTGTATTGTTTCTAACTGGAATCATGTATTAAGTGCTAATCGGTAGAGCAGATGAGTTGGCAAAGCAAAGGGTTCATTAGCAACATTTGGTCGTTTGGACCCCTAAGCTATTTGTAATCTTCTATGTACTTTGGTTTTTAGCCATTGGGCTGCAATAAATAAAACTACAACCTTCAAAAAAAAATAATAGAATGGGCACCCATCATTCTGTCCACCTGCATAAGATGCTTTTAAGCATCTAATTCCCAGTTAAAAGTGAGCTGGACCTGGTCACTAGTGTTAAGGATAGGTTATTGGAGATGGAAATCATTGAAATGCGAGAGCTCGTTAGAAGGTCCGTTATCAGCCCCTTGTGCAGTTAAAACTCAACAAGGCAACAACAATTCAAAGTATGATATTTATTAGATAGTGAAGGAACAAAACTCTAAAAGAAAAAATAAAAAAAACCGAATTTTTACAATCTAACCTCTACAACGAATGCTAGAGGAAGAATTATCCCATTATATCTATAAGTGACGAGTTTAAAATTAGGTTTAGGGTCGTAAAGCATGTTCTCCTTCCTTTCATTCATAATATGTTCTTAAATAGGCAAAAACTAACATGATGTAGCCAATAAGAATTTCTAGAGATACTTTATAAAAACCCGTAATTGCCCCTAAATCTCCATGCCATAAGCGAGACTAATGCCACCCATGCAAGGATTTCTAGGACATCCAATCAAATTACAAAAAGTACCCTTGAAGTAGAACAAATTACAAAAACACCCCATAAGTCTCTTCCAAGACAAACCTCCCTATCCAAGTAGTAACCAGAAAAATAAATTTTCTGGTGGTCAATTTGCCACAATAGTCGGAAAAGTGATAACTTTGGTAAGCTGTTAGGCCTCTCAAGGCATACATTAGACGCAGGAAGGCTGGCGTAGGGGCAGTTCAGTCAATTTTGTTAATTTCGGGATTAATTAATAGAGTAAGGGTAAATTAGTCTTTTTATGATGTTTTATTCATTGTGGATAATTAGGTTAACTTAAGTGAGAGCGTGGGGGTCAGAAAGAGGGTGCAGAATTTGTGACTTTGTTTTACAGTAGAATAGAAACTGGGAGAGTCAATCGATCTCTTGAATCATCGATCAGTTATCTTCTGAATTTGCTGTACTTTTCGGGGTGAATCAATGGAGGTAAGTACTTTCTCTTGTTCTCACCTTTGGATCATATCATAAACTACATTGTTGAGTTCTCATAATTTGTAAAGCGAAGTTACGCATTTCCCATCATTTATTATAACTATAAATCTATAACATTATTGTAATCCTAGGTGAGGAAGATCTATTATTAGTTGGCTGTTGTGATCAATTAAGTGGTGTCTCGTAGTATGAGAAACAATGTAACTAGCCTTACATGTAATTTGCAATTAGATAACCCCTAACCAAATGAACTAACTCCAAGGTAAAAACCACCTCGGGAATGGATTAGCAACCTTTGAAAGAATTGTGAACCACTTCAAACTTTGTGTGTGTATTTTTGTGTTTGCTTCCGTTGTACTTATATCTGTTGTGCTTGCATTAAAATTTTGAACAGTGCTAGCACAAAAATTTTTAAAGTGCAATACAATGATAGGATTTAATAATGCAAACAGAGTTCAAATTTTGTCAGCAAAACCTGATAAGCTTACTCCTCCACTGTATACCTGATCCTCATTGTACCTAAGACTGTGGGGCATACTCAAGTGTTTTAAACCAAGATTTAGATGTATTACCAATTTTGCGACATTTGTTTACTCAAGCACCTCGGTTATTTTAACAAAAGGAAAGGTCAGTAGTATCAGACGAGACACCAGAACCATGGGCTAAGAAATAGACAATAAAAACATGAAATAGGGATTAGTTGAGCAATTTACTATGGTTGATGAGCAAAAAGAAATTTGAATTCTTCTGAACTGCAAGAACCTCGATCCTGTAATCTCCTATCCCCAGAACTCAGGTATATACATTGTCACGGATCCTATCGCAAATGAGTAAGAAATTTTTTTACAAAAAAGAGAGAATGAAAGGCAAGAAAGATTAAAAGAAGATCAACGCCCACCACATAGGAGATGACAGTACTAAGACAGTCACTACTGCATCAAAAGTATGGCAAGGGAATGCATGAAGAAGAGGAAGAAAGGTTGAAATCAAGAATAGATTTTCTCCTATTTTTAAGTTTAAGACGTGGGAGGTTTCAAAATACCACCTCGTCCAATGGGAATTGTTTTCAGGAGGTCTTGGGAAGTCTTACAAGTCACAAAGGTTGGGCGGGAGTATGCATGCTCACACTCAAAACAAAAGGGTGGGAAAGACTTTGATGCTTCAGCCACATAGCGGCAGTAAAAGGAGAATTGAAATCAGCAAAGACATAAATGTCTCATCATTTGCCCCACTAAAAATATGAACAAAACCGGATAGACCCAATACATGCTTAGCAAAAGAACATTTACTATGGATAACAGCAATGACTTCATGGAATGATTCAACCCTTACACAACAAGCAAATAAAAGGAGCCAAGCTTAGAAAAGCAGCAGCAACACCAAAACCAATTAAGTCGGTGTCTTTTCTTTATTAGTTAATGGATATAATCTCCGAGGAGCTGACATTTAGAGTCCCACTTAATTGAAAGGGAAGAAAGCAAGATAAGCAAAAACGCAAAAAAAAAAAAAAGATAAAAGAAGCAGAATGATACCTCTTAAAAAGAAGCGAAGAGGAGCGAGCAGAATGATCGTCTAACAAGGAAAGTTCGTCTTCCTCAATATTCAGTATCTTTCATGTAAAATGGCTCTGGTTAATTGACTGGATGAGGAAAATGAACTACGGTCCACAAGAGAGGGGTAACTGGTGTGTGGCGAATCTTGAATCTTGACCTATGACTCCACTGGCCTATCTGGCGTGTGGTTCTCAATTGGATCTTCCATCCCATGGCGATTTTGCGGGGACACCAGGTTGTACGAGAGTAACAATGGAACTTGCTAGGCTGTTAGTCCGGTTAAGTTTGATCTGCCTAAAAGTAAAAGCCTAAAACTAAAAATTGCCTATTATTCAAGTAGAAAAAAGGAACCTGCAAGCTAAATCTTTAGTCCGGATAAGTTTGATTTTTCTTAAATTTTTACTTTTACTTTTTTACGACAAAAATTGTGTTAATAAGTAATATTTCATCATATTGATTTATTGGTGTGGATTAATACAAATTTTATTTTAAAGAATTTTTATTCTGATAATTTTTTTATTAAAAATTTAGATAATGATACTATATATAAATGATAATTTATAAATTTATTAATTTTTAAAATGAAGAAAAGTTTAGTTGAACACAACCTTGGTTAGACTTGAAAGCGGCCTCCTTATCCCCCTTCGACCTTTAAATTGAGAATAATTTTAGAAAAAGTATTTCTATTGAATAAAGCCACTTATACGTGGTGATTTTGCATGTAGTAAATTCTAAATATGACCAATAATACAATTTTGTATACATAAATAACACATTGTTAAGACTTTTTTAAATTATTTAAAAGTAATATATTTATTTTATAACAAAATATAAATGGCAGATTTTTAGATAAAATAAATAAAAATAGTTCAGACATTTAATTTAATTTTTTTTAAAATCAATATAACTAATTTAAAACAAAATAATAAAACCAATTGATCTAAAAATAATTCCAGTACAAAATGGAGTGGTCCCTTACCGTCCTCAACAAGACTAGATGTTGGCACAGGTGGCATATCACGAGTGGCAGTGAATTAAAATTTTATCAAATTTAATCTTAAATTAGTGTACTTGATTTTTTCTTGAGGAAGTTGATTTTGTATTAATTCATAGAATGCCATAGTAGCAATACAACACTTCGCTCTTGTATTACATTTGCTCCCTCACCATGAGTTGAGATAGGAAGATGCTTTATTGAGGAAGAATGAGTGGTAATCAAAGACGCTTTATTTGGGCTACAGGACAAGGAAGAAAAGGGATAAGGTAAAGGAGTGAAGCACCCTTTAGAATTGGTTAGGGAGGTCTTTAAAAATAGACCTCCAGAAAATTGTCTGCATCCCTGCATTTTGAAAGGCAATTCGCCTTATGAGGAAGAAAGGTGGTTGGATAAGGATGAGTGATCTCAAACCACTAAAAGAGGAGTTGATCTGAGTAGCTCAAATCAGTAATTAGAAGCCTAGCCAAAACTATGGAGAGGGAGGCTACAAAAGTCAAGAAATTAGTGGAGGAGAGCTTAGGCATTCCACCAATTTAGAATGCTCCAAGGAGAGAACCTTCACCCCCATTTGAGAGCTACAACAAGAAGCACTTGAGCCAAAAGAGGTCAAGTGGTGAGTTACGATGTTCCTTCCAACTCTTTGTTAGATCTAGGTTGAAGGAACTTTTGAGAAGTCTTACCAAAAACTAAAAACATTAGTCTTTCTTGGGAGGTGACCCATGAGTTGTGAATAAATTTGTGAATAGGCATAGAGTAGAGTTTCTTAAGTTAGAGTAGCATTAAATTTTGTTTGTTTTCCATGTTGATTTTGAAGTTTAAATGCATGTCAGTAGGTAATAGTAGAATTTTATGTTTTAATGAAACAATTGCATGTTTGTTCACCATACAGGTTGAATTTAAATTTTTGAAATTTTGAATGATTAAAAGGTGAATTGTGCAAGTGGTGTATTGTTTTGAGTGTAGTTAGTCGTTCTTGGAGATAGAATAAATTTTAGCATGATAAGAGTTAGCCAAAAATTTCAAAAACACACTTTTCATGAGAAATCTAATTTTGTAGGGTGGCATTACGGTAGTAGTCTGGCGCCACACCATCAAATGACACTGTTGCAAATTGTTGAAGCCGCATCGCGCCGTGCATCAAGGAGGAATTTTAAGTGGCGCAACGGTGCGTGAAAGGCTCGATGCTGTGGCGCTGAAGGGTTTTAGGCAAAAAATATATGCCCATGGTTTCCATTTGAGGCCGCACGACGACAAATTGAACCTTGGCATCGAGAGTGAGTTCTGTAAAGAGTCATCAGTTTTGTATTATCTAGGATAGCTGATTGTATTTTTATGTATGCCGAGGTGAATACAAATCGTTGGTTTTATAGAGTCACTATTGTCTTTGAGATATGATGTGTATGATGTACTCTCTAAGCTTTTGAATGAATGAAAGTTGGTGTTCTATTTGTGCGGCATTTGTTTTCTATCTCCAATCAATTTTTGTATTAGATTGTAATTAGTCTATCCTTTAAATTAATGTTTTATTGAATCTTGCATGTGCATTACAAGAATCACATTGGACACTAAAAGGAGAGCACAAAGAAGAGCCATATACCAAAGCACACCAGGGAGTCCCCTTACCTTCTCTATATTTAATTTTCAATTCAAACATTGGGGACAATGTGTAATTTAAGTTTGGGGGTGGGAATAGCATGTTAAAAACTTAAGTGATTAAATTCTATCTTGCATGATTGAGCTTATTTCAATGTGAAGTGACAAATTTAATAAATCCATTCTCCTTTACATTGCTAAAATTAAGTATTCCAATTGATGGTTATTCATTTTATGGTTGTATGAAAGAGTCTAGGTAACCTGAAAAATTATGAATAAGCCACAAGTTATTATGCCAATATAGCTTTCTCATTAGTGCTTGGTATGTGGATTGAATGGTTGTTATGCACTTAGTTTTTACTCTAGGATGCTAGAACTAATTTTGAAAGAAGCTCAACATCAAATAGATAGAGAATTGAATCGGAAGAGATGAATTAGGCCATATTTGGACCATTTGAACCTTTGAAGCCACCCTGTTTATAGCCCTTAATCACCCAATTTTTGAGCTTATGAAAACCAAATTTTTTCAATTATGCTTTTTTCAACTCACCTCATATTATCATATTTTGTGTTTAAGTTTTTTTCTTGCATCACCCATCATTCAAATTGCATGACTAAATCAGGTGGAGTTGAAACTCCTAAGGAGCATAGAGTTGAAGCAATTGAGTGGTGGCAAGCAATTTAAAAAAAAAACCTCACTTGCAAAGCAACAATAATTCATAAATTTAGTCAACACAAAAAGATGACTAATCCAATGTCATATAAGACATTGAATATTCAAAATAAGAGGAAGTGTGAAGAATGGCTAAAAATGGACAAAACTTAAGTTTTGGGGACTAGTCAGGTATTCGTCGAGGAGCTTCAGTTCAATTCAATCTCGTTAAGTTTTGCATGCTGAATGAATAACCCTTCATGTTTAACTTTTTTTACTGACCCTGGTCCCTAGGCCCATTACAACAGATAAAAGTTGTAAGAATCTTTGAATCATCTGTCAACGATTAGTGGAGAGTGAATTTTAAAATTAGCTTATGGAATCTTAGTAGTGAATTCTTAAGTGTATAGAAAGTGGAATGATGGAGAGAGCATCAAATGAGAGAAACAGCTGAAGTAGTTGAATTGTGGTATTAAAAGTTTTTAGGTGAGTAAACACTCTAAAGAAGACCATAGATGAAGCATCAGTTGGAAATTAAAATTTTCTTTTGTAGTTTAATTGCATTATTCCTGATCACATTTTTATCAGCAAGATGCGTGGATGGCTTTCTGCATTAAGGCCTTTGCTGGAGGAGGAGCAAATACTTAAGTTTGGAGGTATTTGGTTGGTGTAAAATATTCATAGATTTTAGCCCATGTTTTATTATAATTTGAGTTAATTTTCATTTGTTTTTGGTGTTTATTTGTAGGTTGAGATGCTAAAATAAGTAAAACACCAATCAGAGGTCAATTTAGCTCAACTATGCAAAAATGGGCCAAAATACCCCCAAAAAAGGAGCAAAAGCAGAAGCCGACACCTCAAAGTGCCCACACTAAAGTGGTTGTGTCAAGTGATTAGAGCAAGGCACAAAAGGTTACGCTGCATGGCGTCAACGCTGGAGCCATGATGTCACGTTATAAAGGAATCATAGAGGGCGACCCACACAACATCAGCATAGTGCTTCTGCGTCGACCTATCATTAATTTTTAACACAGAAAAAGGCTAAGTGCCTAGCGCCACAGTGCTCAAGTCAGTGCAAGAGCCCGACGCCTTACGATGCCAGGCCATGTAGGTCACAAAAGATTAGGGGATTCCGGAACTTCCCCAATAAATAGGCATTGAGAATCCTTTCTCGAGGATCGCACCTCCACGCCTTGGAGGTTGCACAAGGAGTGGAGTAAGGGCAAAGCATCATTGGAACTCAAAGGAAGGGAGTAGGAACACATCGGGGGTTAAAGGGAAGCTTTCTATTCTTTTTTCTAGTATGTATCTCTTTATCTTGCAGTATTTTAGCTTGAGATGCACTTGATTGTAATGGATTGGAATTTAATTCCAATCATAAGCATGTTTGGCTAGGTTTCCCCTTTGGGGTGGAGGGAGTAAATTAATGTAAGAATTCATGTAATGTCATTCTATTTGAGGGTAATCAATCTGAATCTTAGTGTGATTATTGTGGGGCTCTGATTAGACCTTTGAGGTCGAAAGAAGATAGAGCTAATCGAAATGGGTACAGTTGTAGCGCCCCATAAGGGCATTCACGTACTGGAATTCTCCAATCCGATAACTGTTCATAGAATTACCGAATAGGTTAGATTTGCATGAAGTCTTCATTAATTGCATGAATCACACCCCCCTACTCCCACCTTGTCCGTCCCCATCATGTGTGAGCGTGTTTTCTACAGCATTCTTAGCACTTGATAGGATTTATAGTGCTCTTTGTATTTGTGAATTTTGGGTATTTGCAATGTTTACTATTAATTGCGTTAGTTAGATAAAGACATTGATTGTTAATATTAGTACATAATTCTAAAGTTATTATGGAGAGGAACTGAATTCACCGGAATTTATTACTTTTGGTGACACATGCGCTTGCGTACAGGTAATCTTTTAGAAGATCGGTCGATCCCACAAGGAATTGAATGAACTATCATGCTTACGCTTAATTCCAATATCTAGAACCCAAATAGTCTGAGATAGAGTTGTCAATTCCTTTCAAACTATCTTCAAAGGTGGGAGAAAAGAGAGAGACTAAAGTTAGGAGTATTATTTTCCGGAAGCAAGAGGGGTGAGTATCTATGTGCTATTCATCTATACTTTGATTTCTGTTCAAGAGCGTTTCGATCACCAGTGGATCCTGAGGTAAATGTATGTATAACAGGCTCTCGATCGCATTACAATCGTGCCTTTTTTCTTCATCTCAGGTGGCATACAATGCTCTGAGAGTTAGGATGCCAAACCCATTGCACACAGTCCTACGGACCACGTAAGGTAGTAACTCACAAAATGATACCGACTCATCTCCTTTTCTGCTGTTAGGATAAGGTGAACTTACTTTAGCTAATGTCTGTGTACTACTCTCTACTCTATCGAGATCGAGAGTCGTTCCTTGATAACACTCAAATGGTGATCAGTGACTCATGTGTTGTGAAGCCCAAAACTAACTGCATATACAATGACATAATAATGTTTGAATAGGGAACGATTGAACTAACAATCCATAAACCTACAAGATCCACACCCCTTCAAAGGGTTTAGCTAGACATTGAGACAAAAAGGGGTAAATCCCACAATACAATTTACAGATCCTTGTCTACAGCGAAACATAAACAAGATGTACATAATAAAAAAAGTGAAGAGAAATAGCTTCCCCAAGGTAAGACCAAGAAATGTCACGATCTCTCCTTCCCTTGGAAGGCGCTGATGACTCTTCTCCCTCGGCTTCTAATAACACGATCCAGAGTATTCTCCGATCTAGATAGTTCCCTCGGACTCTTCACACCAGCCATTGGAGATACTCAGACTCCTCACACCACCCTCGGAGATACTCAACTCCTCACACCAGCCCTCAGAGATAGACTCTTCTCACTAGCCCTGTCTCTCCTTCCTGAAATCTCTCCAGACTGTCTAAACCACTCTACCGCTCTAACTCCTAAGCTGTACTCGACTCTCCGAACTCTTTGCAAGTTCCTCATCACCTTTTATATATAAGTAGCAGGGGTGAATATTGACTATTTGACCCTTTTTGAACGTGGCGCCACAGGCGTCAAGCTGTGGCGCTAGGCTTTTTCCCCCATCCATGTGGCATGTACGGACCAGCAAGACTTTATGTTCCAGGGGCCTCACGCTAGTGCAGGGGCTTCAAGGAATGTGTGGCCAGGGCCTCAGAAGCGTTGAGACATGGGCCTCACATTTATGCAGGAGTGCTAGCCTCTTTCATAAATTCTGATGCTTGTGCGCTTTTCCTGTCGATATGTGGTGCAAACCAGCTGTGTTGTGGCGTGGGTTGATTGGCGTATATTGTTCACTCGTATCCATAATCTCTTTGGCCAATTTTATTGGTTAATTAACCCCACTTGACTTAGTTTTGTTTGTCTTATGTAGGGAAAACATGAAAAATGCCATAAGGAAGCCTACGAAATAAATCACGTTCAAATTGGAGCTGAAATGAATTAAATAGCCCAAAAATGGATAAGTGCAGAATTTCACGTCGTATGGCACCAAAGCGGGGTCACGACATCATAATGCCGAGAAGAAAAAGAAGATTTGAGCCCAGCACCCTGGAAAGCGCTGGGCATCGTGGCGCCACTTTCTCGGCGACGTGGCACAATCTAGCAGAAAGACTAGGAACCAGCGTAGTGGCGCTGGCCCAGGCGCTGGGATGCAAACTCCAGTGCCTCTGAGCTTGATTTTTGTGCCGTGGAGCTCAACCCAGCAGTGGCCTTGCTCTGAGATGAGTGCCGCTTTGCTTGGAAGGAAAGAAGTAACTTCGACTCCATGGAGAACATTCGACGTTGCAAAGCCGACGTTGCACATTGTGGTACATTGAATGGCTCATCACCATGTGAAGAACTTGGCACAATGGCGCCGGGCAACTTACTACATGGGTCTACTGACTAATTAGGGCATTTTCGACAGGGAGCCTTTCGGACTGGAAGGTAAACGCATGAAGACGATTTGAGGGCAATTTTGGGCGAGACTAGGGCACTGGAAAAACTCAAGAGCGTGGGTTTAGAGCCACTGAAGGAGGATATTTGATCAGGGAGGACATTTCCTATCGTAGGAGCTATCTTTTATGAGTTTTCCTATCCATATTTCTATTTATCCATCATTTTGTTAATGTATTTACGCTAGAACTCATGTATGAGTCCAGGGGTGCATAAGTTTTGATGTATTTGAGATATTAGCTCTTAGGGGATTGTAATGACTGTACCTTGTTTAGTATAAAAGTTAATTTTCCTTATCTGAGGTAGTCGTTCATGTTGATGTGTCTAGGTGTGTGTGCTGCTGGATTAATTGTATGACAAATGATTAATCAAAATTTAGCAACCCTTCATGAGTGATGGAAGTAAGCGTTGACTCCTGCTAGGCGCTATCACATCTAGTATGATTAAAGTGTGGTGTTGTATGACTAATTGATTGAAGACCAATTGGCCATCTATCTGGTGTCCCAATTGATCTTGGAAAAGTATTAGGATTGACACATGTTAGATCAATGTGTAATTTCCTAGCTGACAGGGATTAGTCATTAAAAGTGCAAGTTGACTTAGGAATAAGCATATGATGCACGTGGTTATGGAAGTTAAGTGCAAGGGATTCTCTCAAATTGGAAGATAATAGAGTCTGATCAAGGGAATATGTTTGCAATATGATGAGTATACTTTTGACAATTTTTGTAACTATTTGATCCCATTTGACTTAGTTTTGTTGATCTTATGGTGGGAAAATATGAAAAATGCTAAAAGGAAGCCAATGGAAGAAATCTCACACAAATCGGAGTTAAAATAAAGAAAAAGTGCCAAAAAATGGCTAAGTGCAGAAGCTAGGGACACAACGCACCTACACTGTAGCTACGACACCAAGAGCCAAAAGTCATTTCTGGGTTGAGCTCCCCGGCGTCCAGAACCAGAGCAGGGGCACCAAAATTTGTACTCAGGTGCCCTAGGAAGACAGGTCCCAATGTGTTAGGAGGCACAAACATGAGGTCAACAATGCCTCACAGCACAACAAAAAGCTTATAGACACCGACAGAGGCCACTGCCAACATGGCCAAACAAGCGCATCAAGGCTCCAGTACACATGCACAAACGAGCAGGAGTGCTGCAACGATACGCATGTGCAAGACCCTTCATGGGTTGCGAAGGAATGCCCCTAGTTTAAAATCAATCCGGGGTTCCCGATGCTAGACAAGCATGCACACAGTTGGACATGCTCGCACACCCATAAAGTGACAAGCGCCCATGCGCATAGACAAGTAGGAGGAGGTGCTGGTTAGTGGAAATTGTGTTGCAATTTCAATAACTTTTGGTTTTGATTTTGTTGGAAAGTGATTCATTTTCACCAGACACAAACTGGAAGGAGAAAGAGGCAACTTAGATGTTTTCGGCCTAAAAACTCCCCATTTTGGAGCAATGCAGAGGGCGGCACCACATGGTGTCAGATGGAAAGTCATGGCGCTACGTTGAAGAGAAGCAGTGCATGTGATGCCTCATGGGGTCATGTTCGAAGCTGAAACGCCTCGTGAACGAGGGCTGAGAGCAGTGGAAAAATGACTAAGTGTTCAATGCCTCAGCGATAGACTCAGCACAGGAGCGTTGGACGCAGCAGAACATTTCTGGGCACAATGCTTTGGTGTCAGGATCCAAAGCTGGAGCACTGGCCCCTGCACGTCCAGCGCTGCAGCGACTGAAGACAACGTTGGAGTGCTGATCCTCGCACTTGCAGCGCCGCATCGACAGAAGCCAGCACCGGAGTGCTGGCTATGCAGAGAACAACATGACATGACAATGTATAATCGCGAAGTGCCGCACTTGGTGCCAAGACCCTAGCGCCATCAGAGGAGCTCCACGGCGTGTGGCGCCACGCCATTTAGGTCATGTAGAGAAGGGGAATCTTCCTGACTCCTCTATAAATATGCGCTATAACCTCACTTTGGGTATCGCGCCTCCATGCCGGTGAGACAGAGTTTGCTTTGGGAGTGAAGCTGATCTACTTTGGGTGTCGAAGGAGGAAGAAAGAGAAGCTCAGGGGCAAAAGGGAAGTCTTTTGCCACTATTTTATCTTCATTCTTCATATCTATCATGTATTTAATGTCAATGGATAGGGATTCGTCCCAATTCCAATTTATGTGTAGGTAAACTGATTTTTGGGGTGAGTGATGAAATATGATTTCGGGTTTTGGATTCATGTAATCTTAGCTATTTTAGTTTATTTAAGTGCAATGTATCTTTCATTTAGTGTGAGTGGCCGTTGGGGAGCTTTAACATGAAGAGATTGATGACCTCTATCATGTTCATCTTATTGTTTCGTTGAGACTGAAATGTAATATGAAATGATACCACCACTCTGCGTGAGATCCCCAAACCGTGGCAAGACCAGCGAGGGAAGGAAAGGGGTGTGCCGGTAGACTACGAGAGCTTCCGGACATGCATGGTCGTTCAGGCTGAGCATAATTCTTGGGCCCTTGATTTTGACCTGTGACATCCAAAGACAAATAAGGCTAAGGAGGGGGGAACGGTAGTAGCGCCTCACATGAGGGTTACGCATAGGGAATTCCAGACCCACTAACAAGTTGTTAATTGCACACTGCTAAATTGCATGAATCATACCCTTAATCGCATGAAATCACTCCCCCTACTCGTAATCTACTTTGCCTCCATCGTGGGGTGTATCACTTAGGACTACTATAATTAGATAGTAAATATTCTTTTGTAATTTTTACATTAGGATACTGTGACAATTCTCTTTAATTTCTGTAGTTAGATATAGCTGCAGAGAATTCATTGGCTAGTACATAGTTAGTCCTCGTGGGATCGATTTGGATTCGTCTGGTATATTTCTTGGTACGATGCATGCACTAGCGCATGAGCATAATTTTATAAGTGTCATTTTAGCCCAACCAAACGTGCACGCCTACTTGTCCAGCAGTAGGCGAGGCCAGTGCGTGTACGTACAGCACAGAGAGCAAGGTAGCAGGCGGCAGCCTCTGCACGCACTCAGGTTTTGCGTGTGCAGCACAGCCATGCACGCGTGCCCGTGCGCATGATGCCGGTCCTTTGTCCGAAGTGCAGATCCTGAATATTTTATACCATTTAAATCTGACTTAATAAGCTACGTTGGTTTATGATTTAGCCTGTGGTTAGTACATAATTTTTTAGGTCTGCCATGAGGTAGAGAACTTGGGTGCCAAACAGAGCTCATTAAGGAAAGTCCAAGATTGGAGACTCTCAGTTCGTGATCTCAGAGATATCGTTGTGGGAAAAGATCACTAAGAAGTCATGATACATACTCCCCCTGATTATGGAAGTTGTGTTGGTGTACAAATGCTCGTCTGGATATGGAATCTCCAGATATGGCGACTCCATTATGGGATGGACTCCCCTACAAGTCTGGAGTATCCTAGGAGGCAGCTGGCACAAGCTAGAAGACCTGCCTAACTGGGCAAGGCGTATCCTAGATCCTCTAAGATTCATTTAGTGTTTTTTATGTACACTAGGTATCAATAAATAGGATATAAGAGGAACAATTGTAACTTAGTCTTCGATTAGTGTTTGTCTGGGGGCTTAGAACATGTAAGGAGTTAGCTCTTGCAGGAGAGAGCTAATCTTCGTGTGAAAGACTTACTGGAGTTGGGTCTTAAGGTCGTGGAAGCATAATTTCCCTTGTAATATTCTTTAGAAGTAATGAAGTACTTTTTCCGTAATTGTTAGTGTGTGTAGTTCCCTTCTCTTCTACTTTGTGCATCCCTTGCTTCAATTTTATTCCGTTGCATGTTATTTTGAGTTACTCTCACTTATGCCAAACCACAAGATCACTGGACCGTCCTATGACTTGGATGGATTAGGCTTATTTATTCTCTACTTTCCAAGAACGATGCTGCATGGGTGTAGGCTGAAGACATCCCCTGACAGCTGGTATTAGAGCAGGTCGTGCTCTAAGTTGGAATTCTCGCCGAAGCACTAGTTTATCTATCATGGATTCTAAAGAAATAGAGGAACCAGATCCCTCGATGACAAGTACGTTAGGGAGGATCGAATAAACTCAGTGGCTGCCTCTAGAGGTTCTAGCAACTTGAGATGAAAACCTCGAAGATTGGAGGAAGGATACATAAGATACCATACATACGACCATAATCTGGGTCCTAAAAGATGTACCTTGGACTTTAGAAGCCCAGGGGGTCAAGCTGAAGTTCCTCGATCCAGAGTCCTATGATGGAATTCGAGATCCCAAATCCATAGACAATTTCCTGTGGATGGTAGAACAATATCTCCACACGTCCACATTATGGGTGAAGCTCAGAGGAGTGGGATCAGTACTGCATTCCTGGTTGATGATGCTGTGCTATGGTGGAGAAGAAGATCAGAGGACAGAGAAGATGGGACCGATCCCATGCTTACTTGGGAAGAATTAAAAGCAGAATTGTGTAAAGAACTGCAATCCCTAAGTCAAATAGGTAAAATTCGTGACTACATTTCAAAATTCACTTCCCTGATGCTCTGTATTTCCTACATGACCGACCAGGATTGGATATTTGATTTCCTGACTGGGCTAAAGCTGGGAATAAATCAAGCACTCCAACACCGGGAGGCGAAGAAGTTGGCCAGTGCCATGTCCACCACATAATGGCTAATGGAATACAAACCTACCATAGGAAATCCCTACAGCCCCAAGGGGAAGGGACCTATGGTCAATCCCAGGAAAGACAAAGGGGCCGAGGAACAACCATACCCCTTGATGGCAAGGAATCCCTGATGCTTCAGCTGCAACAAAGAACACGATGTAAGGGACTGCCAAAAGAGGGAGAAGTTACTCTCCTCCCCTGGAGTCCAAATCTCCAAAGGACAGGTTGGGACTGAGCCAGCCCACTATGGAGGGGGAGGAAACTAAGGAAAGGAAAATGTCCATCAAATCTGAGATGTTGTTACAACCAGGGAGGACTCTAGCAAGAACTCCCTATGGTGGACAAAAGAGACCACAACAAACTCCCTTCACCAAAAGAATTACTCTATGTAAACGTTAGAGTAGGAAAAGGAATGCCCAGAGCTATGGTCGATACGGATACGGGAGCCACTCACAATTTCTTGGCCATCGACGAGGCCTAGAAGCTAAAACTGACGTGAGTCCGGGACAACTGTAAAATTAGAGCTGTTAACTTGGAGGCCAAGGCAATGTGTGGGCTAGCCAAAGGAGTGCCCACAACTCTGGGAGGCTGGCTGGAAAGGATGTACTACATAATAGTCCATATGGATGACTTCAAAGCCATATTAGGCATGGATTTCATATGCTCCAGCAAAGCCTTTGTTATGGCCTACCTAAGATTGGTAGGAATCATGGACGAAAAAGGACCCTGCCAAGTCAACGAAGACAGAATTATCAAACACTGGGGAAACCATTATCTGCAATGCAACTTGAAAATGGACTCCGCCACGGAAAGCAAACTTACCTTGCCACTCTGATTAATGACCCAGACGAAAGTCAGGGGCCGTTAGGAAAACATTCCAAGGGGAATAGAGGATGTCATGACAGAACAACTCCCCCAAAATTACCCCCAAGGAGGGAAGCCTATCATGCTATAGAACTTGAATGGGGCACGAAAGCTCAAGCCAAAATACCCTACCAGAGGGCCCCTAAGGAACTTGAGGAACTATTCATGCAAACCGACGAGTTGTTGGAGGCTGGATTCATAAAGTCCTCGAATGCCCCCTACAGCCCCGGTGCTCTTGTAAAAGAAGAAGGGTGGTAGTCTACGATTGTATAGACTTCCACACTCTAAACAAAATGACCGTCAAGAACTAATGTCCCATACCACTCTTTGCTGACCTTATTCGATCAACTTAAAGATGTCAGGTACTTCTAAAAGCTGGATCTTCCATCGTGAAGAGTATCCTGTTCTACAGCTAGCTGATTTCAACAAGCCCTTTGAGGTCCACACAAATGCCTCAAATTTTGCAATAGGAGCGGTTCTTGAACAAGACGGGCACCTAATCGTCTTTGAGAGCAGGAAGCTTAATGACACCGGACAGAGGTACACTGTTCAAGAGAAAGAGATGACGGCCGTAGTTCACTGCCTTAGAACGTGGTGACACTACCTGTAAGGCTCAAAGTTTACCATGAAGACAGACAATGTAGCCTCAAGCTACATTCCTTACCCAAAAAAACACTCTCCTCCAAACAAGAAAGGTGGCAAGATTTCCTGGCAGAATTTGACTTCGAAATGGAGTATAAGTTGGGAAAAAGAATTGTTGTGGTTGATGCACTAAGCTGCAAAATGGAGGACGACCCTAACCCGG
This sequence comes from Aristolochia contorta, assembly GCA_022405105.1. Classification (NCBI taxonomy): domain Eukaryota; kingdom Viridiplantae; phylum Streptophyta; class Magnoliopsida; order Piperales; family Aristolochiaceae; genus Aristolochia; species Aristolochia contorta. The sequence continues at coordinate 19,582,552 of CM039664.1, forward strand.
AGGTTATAAAAACCTAGGGCACTAAAACGACACCCCCGGAAGTCGATGTGGACGTCCAAGGAGGGGCAGTGGGGACGATGTTAGGAGGCCCAAATATGAGGTCAATAATGCCACAAAGCGTAAGAAAAGGCTTACCGGCACCGGAAGATGCCACAACGAACATGGCCAAACAAGTGCACCGAAGGCACCTGTACACGCGCGCAGATGGGCAGGAGTGACTGCAGCGTAACATGCACATACTCATGTGCAGGACCCTTCATGGGGTTACGAAGGAATGCCCCCCGGTTGAAAATCAATCCGGGGTTCCCATTGTGCAATACGCGCATCCAATAAGCTCGCAAATGGACATGAGCCTGCACCCGCACAGGAACAAGAGCCCACGTGCGCACTCAGGTAGCAGGAGGCGCCCGCTCACGCGGAGCAGGAAGATGCGTGCACAGCCTTCAAGCCCAGCAGTGGGCGAGGCCAGTGCGCACGCCGCGCAGAGCGCAAGGCTGCAGGCGGCAGCTGGTGCATGCTCGGTTTAGCGCGCACGTGATGTCCACCCTTTGGCCCAAGTTCGAATCTTGGACCTCGACCTATTTGGTGGGGCCCATTGGGATCCACAGTGTATTGGACCCAGGCATATTAGATATGGTTGGAAATCTGACTTAATAAGCTACACGTTGGTATATGATTAATACATTATTTTTTGATTTCTCCCACAAAGTGGAAAAACTTGGGCCCCATGCAGATCTCATTAAGGAAAGTCCAAGATTGAAGAGACTCAGTTCGTGATCTCAGGGATCTCTTTGCGGGAGAAGATCACCAAGAAGTCAGGATATAGACTCTTACTGATTATGGGAGTTGTGTTGGAAAACAGAAGCTTGTCTAGATAAGGAATCTCCAGATATGGCGACTCCTTTATGTGATGGACTCCCCTACAAGGCAGGAGTATCAAATCGGATCAGCACAATCCAGGAGGCAGCTGGCACGAGCTAGAAGACCTGCCTACCTGGGCAAGGAGTATCCTTGATCCTCTAGGATTCGTTTAAGGTTTTTTATGTATACTGGTTAGCTATAAATAGGACATAAGAGGAATGGTTGTAACTTAGTCTTCGATTAGTGTACGTATGGGGGTTCAGAACCTGTAAGGAGTTAGCTATTGCTGGAGAGAGCTAATCTTTGTGTGAAGACTCATGTTGGAGTCGGGTCTGAAGTCTGCAGAAGCATAATTCCCCTTGTAATCTTCATTAGAGGTAATGAAGTACTTTTTCCCAAATTGTTAGTGTGTACTTCCCTTCTCTTCTCCTTTGCACATCCCTTGCTTTAATTTTAGAGTTACTCTCACTTATGCCAAAGCACTAGATTGGAGGACCATCCTATGACTTGGCAGGATTCAGCTTATTCGTTCTCTACTTTTCGAGATTGAAACCACATGGGTGTAGCCAGAGGACAGCCCCCTGACACAGCGCCAGGGCAATGGCAGCCATGAAGAGCACAAGACCTGGCGCCGCAAAAGGTGTGTGGCGCCACGTGGTGACAATGTACATTTCTTTGGCACATTAAGTGACCAGGCGCCGGGTGAAGGACTCTGCACCATGTGGCCCCACAAAATTTCCTACACTGCCTATAAAAGGCCATTTTAGGGCATTTTTAAGACAAGCCTTATGGGATCGGAAGCATGGTTAGTGGATATTTTGCTTCCAATTCCATATACCTTAGAGCCTATTTGAGTATATATTTGTCCTTATTTAACTAATTTTGCTGTTCTTATGAAAGGAAAACATAACAAATCTCACGCAAATAGGAACTAAAATGAAGAAAATAGCCCACAAATGGCTAAATTCAAAAGTTGAAGCCACATGGTGCCAAACATTATATCTGCGGTGCCAGGTGAGCTCCTTGGGACCGAATCCAGAGCCGGAGCACTCATCCTTGCTTGCCTATCACCTCGGCAACTGGACCAAGCGCCAAAGTGCTCATCCTCACTCACCTAGTGCATCGACGACCGGACTCAGCCCCAGAGCGCTCATCCTCGCTCCCCAATGCCTCGGCAATTGAAGCCAGCGTAGGAGTGCTGGCTGCGAGAAAAAGCCGTAAAAGTGATGCCACGAGGGGTATCTGGCACCCAATGCAGCTACAGTTTTCGCACGCAATACAGTTCCCGTGGGCACTACGGAGCCTGTGTGCTACAGAGCTGTGTGCTACAGTGCCCACACACTTCTGTTCCCGTGCATGGCAGTGCCCATGCACTACAGTCCTGGGCACACTTGCACGCCTATAAAAGGCCTTTTTAGGTCATTTTCGACCGTAGCCTTTTGGGAACGGAAGCAAAAAGTGTGAGGGCGATTTTGGGTGAGACTAGGGTATCATAAGAGCTCCAAAACACGGATTTGAAGCTGCCGAAGGACGAGATTCGATCCAAGAGGATGTTTCCTGCGAAATGAGCTGTCTTTTATGAGTTTCTTCTATCCCTCTTTCTCTTTTCCATCATCTTGTGCATGTATTTCTTACAAGAACTTGAATTGGATTCTAGATTTATGTTTTTCTTGATGTTTGGAGAATATTTCTGTCATCTTGTACATGTTTTCATGCTAGAACTCGAATTTGAGTCTAGGGTTATATATATTTTGAAGTTTTGAGATTTTAGCTCTTAAGGGTTGTTGGGATTGTACTTTGTGTAATGTATTAGTTGATTTTCATCCTCTTGTGGCGATTTTACATATTTTAATATACCTGTGAGTGTACGATACTTCCATTACAAGGTGATGGTACCTTAGATGGCTAGTGTTAGGCATAGTCAAGCCTTAGAGTGAGTGACTGTTAGAAGGCTAAGTACACGAGGAGATTGAGTCTCCGAGTGTTTATTTTATCATTTTGTTAAAACCGAAAGGGTACACAAAAGGATACCATCACTCAGAATGAGATCCCCAAATCTACTGTAAGTGTGCAGTGGCAAATGAGGGGTGCACCGGTGGACTTTGAGAGAAGCGTCTGGACATGCATGGTCAAGTTGGCTGCAGCATATTGGCCCATGATTTAGACCCTTGTCGTCAACTGAGACTATGGCTAGGAGAGAAGCACAATCGTATCGCCTCAAGAGAGGGATATGCGTACTGAATTCCAGATTTGCTAAGTGTTGGTAAAATATCCAGGTGAAGGACTTTAGCTTGTATATAGAGCAAAGTAGTTAGTAATCACTTCACCCAGTGCTTAATGAAATCCCCCAAATCCAAATCGCAGTAGGATTAGGACAATTTTAAAGTTAGTTTATCATTTAATTTTTTTAATTCAAATTCTCTTTAGATTGCCTTGGCTATATATAGTTAAACAGATACAATTATAGTGTTCAATCCCTCTTCCCAGTGGATTCGACCTGGACTCTCTAGTGTATTACTTGGTACGACGAGTGCACTTGGACATACGTTACTAAATCGATTTTGGTACGATTTAGACCAACCAATGTTTTGGCACCGTTGCCGGGAAGTGTTTGGTTGACATTATTACCAATCCAAGTTAAATATAGTCTAGTTGTAGTTTAGGACTATTAAATATATGTTTCAATCAGTTTTCTCTGTTCACGCATCTAAGTAGAGGAATTATATTAGTGCCTCTAATCTAGAAACAGAGAGAATCATAAGAGAAGATTTGAAATAGTGGTGAAGAGATAAGATCAAGTGCAGAATGGATTGTGAAAATGAGAATAGGATGTTTGAGTATTTTTCTGTCCCACAGGTGGAACATTTACAATTCAGCATTTGTAGACCAGTCATTCAAACAAACTTCCTTTGAGATTAAGCCGGATTTCATTTAGATGCTACATAGAGATGCACAATTTGGAGGTTTACCAAATGATGATCCTTATTCCCACATTTCAAGATTTTGAGAAATATGTGATACATTTGGGCTGAATGGGGCGCTGGATGATGCTATTAGACTCAAATTATTTCCATTCTCTTTGAGGGACAATGCAAACCATTGGTTGAACTGACTGCCAGATAATTCCATCAGCACTTGGACTCCCCAAATGAGAAAGGTCATATTCTCATTCATGTAGGGGATTCAGAATCATTGTTTGAAGCTTGGGACAGATTTAAGGAGTTGTTGAAAAAATGTCCACACCATGGACTCCCCAAGTGGAAGCTAATTCAAACCTTCAACCATGGTTTACTAAACCCAACAAGAACCATTGTTGATACGGTAACCGATGGAGCCCTCATGAGTAAAACTATGAATGAATCTTACACTTTGTTGGAAGAGATGGCCACTAATAATGAGTAGTGGCAATCTGAGAGGGCAGGTGATAGGAAAGGAGTAGAAGTATGTGAAGAAAATGTCACCACCACTGTCATAACATAATTGAAAGCTTTGTCTAAGAAGATGGATTCTTTGAATTTAAATGTAATGCAAAGCTCATTGGTGACTTGTGAAGTTTGTGAAGGTGGTGGTCACGTCAGTGGAATTTGTCCATGATCAACGGAGGTAGTAAATTATTTGGGCAACACTGAAATGGAAAACAACTTCTTCTCTGGCACTTACACTTCGGGGTTGATTGATCCATCAAATCTTGGATGCTCAATCAACCAAGGGGTTTCATGCCTTGTGGAACCAAACAAGAAAACAGAATCTCCACCTCAAGATAAGTCCTACCCCTCTCTCAAAAAACATCTCTAGAGGATGTTGTACAAGAGTCGAAAGAACATGTTGCTTCTTTGAAAAACTAGTGGACTCAAATGGACCAACTAGCTAGAATACTTAATTATTTCCCACAAGGAACTCCTTAGCCAGTTTGAAACAAATTCGAAGGAAGACAGATTTGATGATTGCGATGCAACTAGGTTGAGTAGTGGACGAGAAACAAGAGGAAAAGAGGAGGAAATGAGTACAGCTAGTGAGACCGCACTCCAAGAGGAAACCCATGAAGAAGAGCAGGTTGAAGAAATCTCCATCTCACATGAGCAAATGCATATCTCCTCCATGGAAGCCAATACAAGAAGAACAAATTGGCCATTGACGTGAAGAGAATGTGGAGGTAAGCAAATAATTTTATCCTCCCCCACTATTCCCAAAGAGATTGGAAGAGTTTGAAGAGGATGAAGTGTTTGTGAAGTTCGTTGAAGAATTCGTGCATCTTCATATCAATATCCCCTTCATTGAAGCATTGGAGATCAAACATAGCTATGTTAAATTAATAGTAGAGGCCGAATCAAAGAAGCATAAGCGTAAAAAATCATAAATGGTGAAGCTCACAGAAGAGTGCAGTGCTATTCTGATGAAAAACTTCCACTCAAATTACAAGAAAAGCAAAGTTCTACTATTACTTGCACTATTGGGAACCTAAGAATTGGGCATGCATTGTGTGAATTTAGAACATGTTTCAATATCTTGCCCTACTCACTTTATGAGAAATTGGATTTAAGTGAGGTTCCAACCTCTCCAGTGAAGCTTATGCTAGCTGATGGGTTCATGGCCAATCAAGGGGCGTGGTAGAAAATGTGCTAATAAAGGCGAAAAAGCATATTTTCCCTGCTGAAATTGTTATTGTGGACACTGAAGAAGATATGGAAGTACACCTTACCATGGCTCACCATTTTTGGCAATCACAAGGACTCTCATTGATGTCGCAAAGGGTAAGCTCACCATGAGATCAACAGAAAATGATTGCTTCGATTTTAATCTCTTACATATGAAGAAGAAGAAAAGGGAGAGAGAGGAAAAGTCTCTAATGTGAAGATGGAGAAAAAGGAATCCCAAAGAGTTCAATCAGATGAACCTCAAATTCCTTATTGTAATCTTGAAGGGAGTTTACCAAACCGTGATGAAAGAAGGTGGTTGACTAGAGAAGAATGGTTGGCTAGGAGGTGATCAACCACTAACATGATAGAGGCTGAAACTAGTAATGAACAGATCAAATTGGGTCATTTCCAACATCGTATGGATGAGGCAAACACAAGGAAGAAGATTGAGGAAGTAAAATTCTTACAATCATTTAAAGCATCTCCTAAGACAACACCTAAACTTTCTAGATTCCCCTATCAATCGTTCGAGAGCTACACAAGAAAATATTGGAAACAAAGAGTTGGTTATCCCTCCAACTGTTTGCTCGAACCCTGGATGAGGTGATCAAATAAAGTCCAGCTAAGGACTATAAAATTGTGCTTCTATGGAGGCAACCCTAGTAGGGAGAAAACATTAGCTGTAGGAAGAGTAGGAAGTCCATTGCTGATCTTCAAATTTGAGAGGAAAATTAATCAATTTTGTTGCTCTAAGGTTTGTAGGCATGTTTAAAATTTGCTTGTGTAGTTGTCTTACATTTTTGTTTAGCATGAGAGTGTTCTACACTCAATTTTTTACACTCTATACTTGTAGTTTTTCTTGTTTTAAATAAAAACAAAGCTTCCCATGAGTCTCACTTCTATTGGCATGACTTGAACCATTTTGAAGAGTTTGCTTTATGTGCAGATATCCAAGGAGGATCATCACTATGAAAGAAAAATGCTTCATTTAGAGTATGTAATGTCTCCAGGGTTTTCTCTACTCTATCTACATTTCTATTAATTTCATTATCTACATTATGGACAATGCATATTTCAAGTTTTTTTTTTTTTTGGGGCTGGGGGATTGGGAGGGTTGCAATTTGCATGTTTCATTTTGCATATAGATGTCCATCGTTGCAAATTGCGTATAAGTTTAATCCATCTTGCATTCATGTAATTTTTTTTCCAAATGTTTAATCATGATTTGAAGCCTATACATATATATTTTATTCATAAATTGCATATTGATGTGATGAATTGCATGCATTCCTTTGGAAGAATGAATTTTATTGGCGTTGGCCTTTTTTTCTTTAAGAGTTGGATGAGGAGATAAATTCTTTTAGATGGAAAGAATTCATTTACAATTCATTTCGAATGAATTCTTTTTGATGGAAAGATGCTAAACTCACCATTGTGAGGTTTGTGGATTGATGGTTGTTGGGTACTTGAGATTGATTTTGTGAGCGAGTATTCTAGAACTAGTTTCAAACAAAACTCAAGGAGAAAAGATGAGGCATTTTTGGAGTGGAATTAGGCATTTTTTGGACCATTTGGGCCTTTCTAGCATCCTTGTATCATAGTCAACCCAACTTGAGCCTACATAGACTTCAATTTTTCTGAAAGCAATATAAGTTTTAGCCACTAGCCTTTTCTAATTATCTTTTCTTTTTACCTAACTATCTCATCTTTTGCTTGATTGAGCCAAATTGGCTTTTGAGACTTAGAAGTTCAATTGCAAAAGGAGAGATAAGTAAGAAAGCCAAAACTGGAAAACAGAAAAGAAAAGAAGAAGAGAAGAGCTTGCAAAGAACTCAAAAGAAAAAGATAATGCTTGAAAACATCAAAGTAGCTAGAAAGTTGTGAAAACTTAGTGGTTCAATGCGAAATGTTGGCAAATAAAGGGCAAAATCTCAAGATTGGGGGAACGTCCAGTGAAAGCCCAACTTTTGAGGAGGTTAGATCAGGTAATAGAAAGAGAAGTACCTACATTCATACCTTTCTATCCTACCCGTGTGTAGAGCCCCATTACAACCTAAGGAAAGACCTAATGATCTAAGAGGTAGGTCCTCACAATTAGTGGAGAGTGGAGTGAGAAATTAGCTTATCGGATTGTAGAGGAAAATTCTCAAGTTCTTGGTTTGTCAATTGTTGGAAAGAACAGTGGTTGTGGGAGACCACAGAATAATTGAAAAGTGTGGGGCCATTGAAGTTTGAGAGAATGAATCTCCTAAGAAGACTATTGAGTTGAATAGCTAATCACCATATGATTTTCATTTCTCCTTGTGAATTGCATGATATTTCATCACCTGAATGTAAGATAAGTTATTTGAACTCTGCGTGTGGGGTTCCTTGTTGAGGACAAACAAGAATTTAAGATTGGGGTAATGTGGTTAGTGGATATTGTGATCCCAATTTCATATACTTTAGAGCCTACTTGAGTTTATATTTGTCCCTATTTAACTTATTTTTTCAGTTCTTGTTCAAGAAAAACATGCAAAATGCCAAAAGGAAGCCACAAAACAAATCTCACACAAACAAATCTCATGAGGAAGCCAAATCCAGCTGTGGAGCACTCATCCAGTGTGGAGCACTCATCCTTGTTTACCCAGTGCCTCGGCAACTAGACCTAGCCCCGGAGAGCTCATCCTTGCTTACCGAACGCCTCGGCGACTGAACCCAATGCTGGAGCGTTGGCTGTGCAAAAAAGCCGTAAAAGTGACGCCACAGGGGGATTGCGGTGCCACATGGTGACACTGTAGTACAGCTACAGTCCCTGTGTTTGCTTCAGTTTTCTTGTGTGGTTCAGTTCAAATCCGCTACAGTTGCGATGCCACAGAATTGTGGCGACGCTGCGTGGCGCCGGACAACTTACTACAAAAGTAGCTACCTAAAAAGGGCCTTTTTAGGTCATTTTCGATTAAAGGTTTCTGGGAACAGGAGCAAAAACCGTGAAGGCGATTTGGTGGCCATTTTTGGCGAGACTAGGTCTCTAGAAGAGTTCCAAATCACGAATTTGAGGCTGCCGAAGGAGGAGATTGGATCCGGGAGGACACTTCCCGCAAAAGTAGCTATCTTTTATGAATTTCTTGTATCCCTATTTCTCTTTTCCATCATCTTGTGCGTGTATTTTGTTTTAGAACTCGTACTAGAGTCTAGATTTATGTTTTTCTTGATGTTTTGTGAATATTTCTCTCATCTTGTATATGTTTTCTTGCTATAAGGGTTGTTGTGATGCACTTTCTTTAATGTATTATTTGAATTTCATTCACTTGTGGTGATTTTACATATTTTGATATGCATGTAAGTGTACGTTGCTTCCGTTAGAAGGTGATGGTAGCTTAGTAGGCTAGTGTTAGGCATAGTCAAGCCTTAGTGTGAGTGACTGTTGGAGGGATAATTACACGAGGACATTGAATCTCTGAGTGTAAATTTTATCGTTTCGTTAAAACCGAAAGGGTACGTGAAAGGATACCATCACGCAACGTGTCATCCCCAACTCCACTGAAAGCACGCAATGGAAAATGCAGGGTGGGCCAGTGGACTTCAGGAGAAGCGTCCGGACTCGCGTGGTCAAGTTGGCTGCAACATATGGGCCCTAGATTTAAACCCTTACCCTCAAGAGAGAATAGGGCTAAGAGAGAGGCATGGTAGTATTGCCTCAAGAGAGGGATACATATACTGAATTCCAAATCCAGTAAGTGTTAGATATAATTCCCTTGTGAAGGACTTTAGCTATTATATAGAGCAAAGTATTTAGTAATCACCTCATCTAGTGCTTAATGAAGTTCACCAAATCCAACTCGCAGTAGGATTGGGACTAGTTTAAGTTAGTTTAACATTTACTTTTAATTCTAATTCTCCTTAGATTGCCTTGGCTGCATATAGTTAAACAGCCACAATTATAGTGTTCAATCTACTTACCAGTGGATTCGAACTGGACTCTCCAGTGTATTACTTGGTACAACATGTGCACTTGTGCATACGTTGCTAAATTTACTTAGGTATGATTTAGGCCGACTAAAGCAAAAGGTGTGAGGACGATTTGGGGGCCATTTTGGGCGACACCAGGGATTTAGAAGAGCTGAAAAACACAGATTTGATGCCACCAAAGGAGGAGATTCGATCCGAGAGGATGATTACTGCCATAGGAGATATCTTTTATGAGTTTATTCAGTCCCTATATCTATTTATCTATCTTTGTATTCATGTATTTTTGCTAGAACTCGTTTTTGAATATAGGGTATTGTACATTTTGATGCATTTGATGATATTAGCCCTTAGGAGGTTGTAGTGATTTTATGTTGTTTTTTTATTAGTTAATTTATCTTTACTTGTGGTGATAATATATATATTGATATGTCTATGAGTGCGTGACACTTCCGTTATATGGCGAGGGTAGTGTAGTGAGCTAGTGTTAGGCATAATCAAGCCTTATTTTGATTAATGTGGAGCTTAAGATGTTTGTTGATTGATTACCAACTAACATCAATCTTGATTTCCCCATTGAGACCGAGTTGGTATTCTGGAATAGACACCCATTAGTCAGCGTGTGATCCCGAAATCGACTGTACTATGCTCTGTGGCAGGTGAGGGGTATGCAAGTAGACTTTGTGAGAAGTGTCTTGATTCACGCGGTCATGGTGTCTGTGGTGATGGGTCTCCAAATTAGGGCCTTGACTTTGAGAGACTATAGGGCTATGGAGGTGGTATGGTTGCAGTGCCTTGAGAGAGGGCTATGCATACTAGTGTTCGATAAAATAACAACGTGAAGGATTTTGGCTAGTATATGGAGCAAAGTAGTAGGTAATCACATCGCCTAGTTCTTAATTAAGTCCCTCAAGTCTGACTCGTAGTAGGTTAGTTTAGGTTAGTTTTGCATTTAGATTAGTTTTAATTGCCACTCCATTAGATTGCCTTGGCTAGATATAGTTAAATGGATACAATTATAGTATTCAATTCACGCTTTATTGTGGATTGACTTGGACTCTCGTGTTTATTAATTAATACGATGCGTGCACTACCGTATTTGATACTAAACCTACTTATGTATGGTTTAGACGCAATCAAGTATTGGCGCTATTCCCGGGAAAGTGTTATTTGGCACTTATTACCAATCCGAGCCAACTGTAGTCCAGTCGTAGTTCGGTGCTTTTGCTTTGTTTGTTTCATAGTTATAATCTTAATTTATATATAAAAAGACGGAGATTTTGAAATGTGTTTGCTTTCTTTCTTCCATGAATCATTGTATGTGTGTTTGATTGATTGATCCCTATTTTAATCACTCCATGTATGAGAATGATGATGATAATGAGTCTGCCCATCCAAGTACATATACTCGTCCCCAATTAAGGGGATTTTCAAGACCTTGGAAGTTCCCTACATCTATTTCAAATTGTTCTCCTGTCCAGCATGTAATATCATCTTGTGGAGAGCAATTTTACGATTTAAGGGGTGAACAAATCTTTGTTGGGGTAGTAGCCAACATGTACTTTCAACCCTACAACCTCCACCACAAAAGCTCAAAAATGATTGCAGTAAGGAAATGTGGCAACAGTTAATTGCTGAAGAAGAGGAAATTAGTACAGAGCAAGAGAGCTTGTGCCATTTGGAAGCAATTAGCCAATGGAAAAGGCAAGCAAGAGAGCAGGAAGAACCTGGTTCTTCCCAACTATAACATGTATGAATCGAACACCGCTACCTTCCCCCCCAAGTGGCGACCTATGAGCCTTAACATGTAGACTCTGTCACAAATTTATTGCAAAAGAGACACCAGTATTTTAAAAATATAGAGTCTGATATAGATGGATTGCTTAATCTTCTCAGTGAGTAAAAATAGTACTACATTAATGGTCAATCTATAGGAAGTCCTAGGTAGAAAAATGTTGACATTGGGCCCTCTCAGCCCATTGCAGGCACCTAGGATTGAGAGCAACCTAGAGGAAATAGTAGAACCAGAATTTGAGGACCCAAGATTGATGGACTGTGAGAGCAAGATTTTGAGTGTGGTTGAAGAATTCCAGGTCTATGACCCCACATTTGATGCCTCTTACCAATCACATTTTTGATAATCCTTTAGTGGTTCATCATATAGTGTCGGTGTAGGAGCTGACCTACACTTGAAAGAGAGTAACAAACACTCTTCCTCACTAGTGCTGAATATTAAAGAGGGGAAGCGACTAGATGAAAATCTTGAAGAGGTGGAAGTAGAATCGAACTCAAGTTTGGGGGAAGGGAGAGAATGGAAGGAACAGTTAGAAAAATCACTTTGAGCCTATAGAGTGTTTGATGGGAACTAATTTCAAAGATCCAATTTCAAAAGAAGAGAGATGGGCAATTCTAGATGATCTAGATGTGTTCATACTCCCACCCCATACACCAACTTTAGTTTCAAGGTTGAGATCTTTTTGTGAGAAGGTTGGTGGGGTTCATGAACACCTTGCACAATTTCAATTGTGAAAATATTTGAGGCAAGGTGTAAATTTCTCTGATTTTCTTCTTAAGCCACTTGGGAGATATATGAGGAGAAGTGAATTGATAAAAAAACAAGTGGCTCCACTTTCCTTTTTATCCAAGAGGAACGGGATAGGATATCTCTCTTTTTTTTTCTCCTACTTTGAATAGAAAGATCCTATGATCTCTAGGTTAAGAATGTTTTGAATTTGTTTGTATACCTTTTGTGATTTGTTTTTAGCATGAGAGTGTTCTACACTCACTTTTTGCATTTCACCATATTTGAGCATGTATTAAGTTTGAATAAAATACAAAACTACCCATGACTCTCATTTCCATTGGCATTGCTTGAGTCATTTTGCAAAGTTTATCATAAGCGCAGATCTCCCTGGATGATCATCACAATGGAGGAGAAACGTTTCTGTGATGTTGTTTTCACCAGGGAGTTTTCTCTACACCTTTAGTTATTTTCATTATATGATCTACATTGAGGACAGTGTAGAATTTAAGTTTGGGGGTGAAGTAGAAATTTGCATGCATTCATCAATGTATTTATTCATTCATGCAAATTGCATCTATCTTGTATGACTTTGCATTGGATAAAGATTTTGCATGGTTAGGAATGCTTGTGATGATGATTGTGCTTTTGGAATGAGAATGGAATTATGTGGGGCTCGGTAATTAGTTGAATAGGTAGACCAAGGAGATTTAGCTTGTTTCAAATGAAAGAAGCCATTCAAGAGTCAAATTGTTTTGTGGCTAATTCACTATTGTTTGGTATGTGGTGTAAACGATATATGTGCTTGTCTCTTTGTCCTATGTTCTAGAACTAGTTTTAATTAAAATTAGTGGCAAAATGGATGAAAGTTGCATCCAAATAAATGATTGAGGCAATGTTTGGACCAGTTGAGCGTTTCTAGCCACCCTATGCATATGTGCTAGTCAACCAAATTTTGGGCCTTCATTTTCCCTTACTTTTTTTATTGTTAAATTTTATTTAACCATCTCTTTTTTGTATTTATCTTTCCATTATATATCCTATCTTTCAAATTGCATGTTTGAATTGAAATGGAGTTGAGCTCCAAATGTGTACTGAAATGAAGCAATTGGAGAGATGAGGAGAAGTATGAAAATGAAAAGATAAAAGAAAGAGAAAGAGAAGTGCTTGAAAAGAAAAAAAGGAAATCAAAAGATTATTCAAATCAAAAGTTGACTAAACTAAATGAAGAGAAATCAAGAAAAATGTTTAAAGGAATAAAAGGAAGAACTTGTTTAAAAAGGGAAAAAACTAATGTTTGGGGGAAGTTTATGGTGGGAGCTCACTCTAATTAGGTTCAATCATGTAATTAGAGAGAATGAACCCTTCACGAATGACTTTTTATCCTACCTTGATCCCTAGCCCCATTATAACCTAAAGAAACACCAAATGATCTTAGGAGCAACTTTTTGCAATTAGTTGAGAGTGGATTGAGAAAATTGCTAACGATTGTTTAAGATCAATTTCTCTATTGCATGGCAAGTGCTTTGATGGAGAGAGGGGTTGAGGGGGGCGGGGGTGGGTGGCGAAGGTTGAGGAGGAGGCGGAGATAAACATTTTAGAAGTAGTAGGGTAAGTATATTTTAGTGAGTGAGTCTCCAAAGAATAGTTATAAGAGCACTTAGCGAAGCAACATTGTTTTATATATCTCTAAATCAATTTCATTATTTCTCATCACCAGCATGTTATATAGATCATTTGAAATCTTTGTGAGAGTCTTCTTGGTTGAGGAGAGGCAATAATTTAAGTTTGTGGGTGTGATGAATGTATATTGTACACTAATTTGTATGTACTTTTGCGCATGTTTTTGTAACTATTTCACCCCATTTGACATATCGTTGTTTCTATTATGCTGTGAAAACATGCAAAATGCTAAAATAATGCCAATGGAACAAGTCTCGTGCAAATCAGAGCTAAAATGTATTCATGTATTTGTGCTTGAACTTGTGTTGGGTCTAGGGTTTTATACATTTTGAAGCATTTGATGATATTATCCCTTAGGGGGTTGTAGTGATTGCATTCTGTTTTTGTTTTAGTTAATTTATCTTTACTTGCGGTGATTTTACATATATTGATATGTCTATGAGTGTGTGACACTTTTGTTACACGATGAGGGTAGTGCAGTGAGCTAGTGTTAGGCATAATCAAGCCTTAGTGTGATTAATGTGGAACTTAAGATGTTGGTTGAGTGATGACCAACTATCATCAATCTTGCCGTTGAGACTGAGAGAGTACATTGGGACAGGCACACATTAGTCCGCTTGTGATCCCCAAATCGAGTGTGCTATGCACAGTGGCAGGTGAGGGGTGCACAAGTAGACTTCTAGAGAAGCATCTTGACACACACAGTCAGGATGGCTGTGGTGATGAACCCTCGAATTAGTACCTTGACCTCGATAGACAGTAGGGCTAAGGAGGGGGAACTGTCATAGTACCTCGAGAGAGGGCTACATGTATTGGCTTCCCTGATTTGCTAAGTGTTCGATAAAACCAAGTAAAGGATTTTAGCTAGAATATAGAGCAAAGTAGTAGGTAATCATATCCCCTAGTGCTTAATCAAGTCCCACAAATACGACTCGCAATAGGAATTTTTAAGGTTAGTTTTTCACATAGATTAGTTTTAATTCTCATTCTATTAGATTGCTTTTTCTAGTTAGAGTTAAATGGACACAATTATAGTGTTAAGTTCCCACTTCCATGTGGAATCGATATGGACTCTGCTGTGTATTACTTAAGACGACGTGTGCACTTGTGCACTAAGTACTAAACCTACTTCGGTACTGTTTGGATGCAATCACAACATCCTCGGAAGGGACTGTACATACATAATTCTCTGACCCACTAGGTGTTCGATAAAATGCCTAAGTGAATGACTTTGACAAATATATAGAACAAGGGAGCATGTAATTGCATTGGTTGTTATGGTTATAACAGAAACAATTTTAGTGTTCATTATCATACTTCCCTGTGGGATCAACCTGAGTGTATTCCTTGGTACGATGCCTGCACTTGCGCACTCAGTCCTAAACCTACTTAGACACTGTTTGGACGCAACACTGGTCATCCTTTCTGCCTGTCAGAATGCTATGTGTGGCACTAAGACTTTGCTCTGTGAAGTCATGTGGCACCAGCTCTGTTGTATTGATTGGTACTAAGGGTAAAATCGTTCAGTTTTAGGCTCTTTTAGCCTGATTTTCTTCATCTTCGCTCCTTGGGCATGCTTGGTGAATATCCTGCATATAAAAGTTAAAATGGGTTCGAACTATCAATATTTTTTTGAAAATCAGTAAAACAATATGGGTTTAAACGTCATAAAGTTGCAAATGAAATCACCCCAAAACTTAAATCCTTGCTTGCCTCAAGCAAGAACCTCTATTCAAATGCAAGCATGAGTCATGTTACTTAACTGTGATTCAAGTAGCTGCTTATAATAAGGATAAATAATAAATTAAAGTTACCTATCCATTAACTTTGTAGTTTAATTAGGGGATCTCTTTTCTCTTACTTCCATAGCCACCTAATTGTTGATCAGTTTATGGTTCCCCCGGTTACTATGTCATCCAACAATCCATTCCCAAACAGTTGAGAGATTTAGTCCAGGGCTCCATAAGCTGATCCTCAACTCTTTTCTCAACTAATTGTGTGAAATTACCCCTTGAAGGTTTAGGTTTTTTCTTAAGTTGTAATGAGGCAAGTGACTTAAGTAGGAGATCTAGATAAAGATGTAGGCTCATCTCTTTTGTAAAAGCCTGATTTCTCCTTCTTAGGATTTGGATATTTCTAGAATTCCCACTCAAACTTGAATTTTGAACTCCTCTTCGATTCGGTACAACACCTCTTCTTCAAGTCTTTGGTTTGTCTTTTTGCTTTCTGTCATCGAGCTGTTTTCCTGTTTTTGAGCTAGTGTTTGTTCCCTTGCGAATTTTTGGTATTGTTTTGTCCCAGATATTTTTTTGACTCCTTTTTCTCTTTTTATTCTTTTTCTCTTCTTTTTATTCGCCTATCTATTGGAAGGAGGGCAGCAGCAAGTGCCTCCTTCCAATTCAGATACATTAAAGAAGTTGCAAAAGATAGGTGAATAAATGAACATGTTAAAATTATATAGGTTTCTCTGCTAAATACTGTGGTTTTGTGAAGAACTCAGAGATTAATGCAGGCTCAAAATTTGGTTAACTTTGGAATGCACATGGGTGTCTAGAAAGGCTCAATCGGTCCAAAGATCACCTAAGTCACTTCCTTGGTGGAGTCTCTCCTCTATTTCACCTTGAGTTTTGCCAAGGATCTGTTCTTAGAATCATGGAATAATAAAATTTGGGTGCACCTCCCTTCTTACCACATTGCCTCAGTAACGAGTGAATCCATGAAAAATAACAAACTCATGGTTGGTTTCTTTCTTGTAAGATTGGATTCTTCCCTTTAAGTAGCATGCTTCATCTTATGCATTGAAAATTGTCCTCAGGATGATGCATCAATATAGCTCATGCATTCAACAAGAATCTTGATAAGTAAGAAAATGCAAAGCTACCCCCAAACTTAAATATATACATTGTCCTCAATGTTGCTTGAGTGGACAAGAGTTGGGAATTATAACCCCTGATGATGCCAATTGAACTATGTTGTGCAAATATGATGGATGTAATCGACATTGTGCATCAAATGATTAAAAAACGCCTAACATGCCTATAAAAAAACATGAAGTGGAGAAAGCATTTTACTATGCATAAGCCGAGAATTATTCCTATCCTATAAAGATGAAAAAAAAAAAATGAAAAATATAGTTTTGTTGGCGCTTGATTAGTTAAATTTATGTCAGTTTGTACCCATATGTTTTTACTGCTTTTCGACTGAATTTGGCTAGTTTGAACCAATTTTACCTGTCATATGCAGGATATCCAATAAACATTCCCAAGGAGCAAAGATGAAGAAAATCAGACTAAAGGAGACCGAAACCAAATGATTTTGCCAAATTTCCAACCATAATAGCGGAGCCAGTGCCACACCACTTCATACAGCACAGCTGTGGTGCCACACGTAGAATTTCGATAGGGGGAAAGTAGGAACCATGCCACAAAATAGCTGGTTCTTGCCACATAGTGTCAGGCAAAGGGCACAAGCAGCAAAATTTATGAAAGTGGCTAGCGCTCCTACCTCAATCTGAGCCCCTACCTCATCCATCGAAAGTCCCAGCCTCAATCTGAGGCCCCGGCCTCGGATAGCTTGAAGCCATTGCACTAGTGTGAGGCCCCTACTTCTTTAAGTCGGTGCAGGTCCGTTCATCCCACACGGACAATAAAAATAGCCTAGCCTCTTGGCTGGGATTCCGACACTAGTGGCTCCGCACTCCAGAATGGTGAAACAATCAATGTTCACCCCTGCTGCTTATAAATAAAAGGTGATAAGGAGCTTGAAAAGAGAGTTTGGAGAATGGATTAAAGCTTAGGAGTTAGAGCAGAAGAACGTTTTAGACTGTCTAGAGAAGTTTCAGGAAGGAGAGACCGAGCTGCTGTGAGTAGTTTGAGTATCTCTGAGTGCTGGTATGAATACTACGGGGAACTCTCTATGTCGGAGGATACTCTGGGTCATCTCCTTAGAAGCTGAGTGAGAAGTTTCATCAAGCCTTGCAAGGGAAGGAGGGATCGTGACATTTCTGGGTCTCACCTTTGGGAAGCTATTTCTCTTCACTATTTTTTGTATTTACATCTTGTTTATTTTTTGTTATAGACATGGATCTGTTAATCATATTGTGGCATTTATCCCTTTTTATCTCAATGTCTAGCTTAACCCCTTGAGGGGGTGGGGATGTACTAGTGTTTTTGTCATCTGTAGTTCGATCATTCCCTGTTAAAAGGTTATTATAAAATTGTATATGTAGTTAGTGTTGGGCTTAACAACACATGAGTGACTGATCCACTAGCTGTGAGTTATCAAGGAACTACTCTCAATCTCGACAGAGTAGAGATTAGTAGATAGACAGTAGCTAGTGTAAGTTCACCTTATCCTAGTGGCGGGAAAGGAGATTAGTCATAATCGTTTTGAGAGTTACTACCTTTCGTGGTCCGTAGGGCTGCGGCAATGGACCAGGCATCCTAACTCTCAGGGCATTGTATGACACCTGATATAAGAGAGAAGATACGACTGTAATGCGAGCGACAGCCGGTTACACGTACATTTACCCCAGGATCCACTGGTCTCAGAAGTCTTAGAAGTTATTGTGTTCGTACCCGAGAGAGAGGTAATGTAGTACTAGGAGTCTCATTACAAGCCTGTTCTGAAGAAAGAAAAATACCAAATTTCTGACCAATATCGTAAAAGACATTATCAAAGAATGTGACATTAGATGTAACAAACCATTTTATGGAAGTAGGTTATAACAACGATATCCCTTTGAACATTTAGAATACCCCAAGAAAATACATCTAATTGATCGAGTAGACAACTTGGTACGAGAAGCAGATGAATCAAACACATAACATACACACCCAAAAACATGAAAAGACACTTTATTATGTAACACACTAGAGGGCATACGATTAATAAGAGTAGGTGCTGTAGAGACAGCTTCAGCCCAATAAAATTGAGCAACATTATGCTAAAACATCTAAGTACGAGTAGCATGAAGCACATGTCCATTCTTCCTCTCAGACACACCATTTTGCTGAGGAAAATAAGGAAAAGGAAAATGATGATCAATTCCATTAGAGAAACAAAATTAATTAAGGTATGCTTTAATGTATTCACCACCATTGACACTATGCAAAGTTTTAATCGAGCAACCACACTGATTTTTTATTTCATTGACAAACTGTTTGAAGATAGACAAAGCCTCAGACTTGTTCTTCAAAGGCTAATGCCAAACAAACGACTAAAATCATCAATTAAGGTAACAAGGTATGAATATCCCAAAAGAATCGTAATAGGACATGGCTCCGACACATCAGAATGAATCAAATCAAAATATAACCAATCCGGCTGATATAGATGGAACTAACAGGTGAAGCATAGTCATATTATGACCAAACCGAGTAAGCCATTCCAATGGAGACTGTGATAGACTAGTGGATGGACAGACTTGTTGCTCAAAATAGAACATACCGACTCTTTCACGGCCTGAACCAATCATCTTCCGGGTCTTGAGATCCTGTATAACACAACCTAGAGATGAAAAACTGGTAGACCAATTCAAAGATTTAGTTAGTTGAATAACAGATAATAAATTAATCGGAAATTTTGGGACAAGCAAGACCTTATCAAGTGTCAATGAAACTAAAATGTTTAAGCGACCAAATCCTGTTACTAGAGATGTGAACCCATCATCCAAAGCAACACTAACCAAATTAGAGGAGAATGTTATTGAATAAAAATGGGAAGAATTATCTAACATGTGAACATTAGCTTCAGAGTTAATCACCCATGGCCTAGGAGCTAGAGACATAGAATACTGAATTTTCTGTTTGAACAAAGAACGTAAAAGATGCTGACTCTGATATCAGAAAAAACTTGTGAATCGTGAGATTTGCTAGAGACATAGAATACTGAATTTTCTCAACTGCTTCTTCAACTTTATGATTCTTCTTTGCACCAGAAATATCTCCAACCACTTCCTTTTCCTTTTCATACTCATTAAAGGCAGTGACATTTATACCAGCCATATAAGGTTCATAGCACAACAAGCAGCTAGAATACCAATTACGTGTCGCCACAAGTAATAATTCTACTGTGTTTGGTTAATCTCCACAGGATTTTGGTAAAATACCTATTAAAATTAGCACTCGATATCTATATCTAACTAATGCCAATGTGAGAAAATCTCTCAAATGCCCGAATGGACATGAATGCAATTGAACATGATGAAAGCTACTGAATGCTAAGAATGATGTAGAATGCCTAATACCCTCACCCGTGATGGAAGAATGGAGTTGGCGAGAGGAGCAGGGGGGGGGGGGTTGATTCTTGTTATTAATGAAGACTTCATGCAAATATACTCTATATTATGCACACTTAGTAGATCGGAGAAATTTGTACACGCAGTCCCTTCTGAGAATGTTACAGTTGTACCCCCTTGGTTAGCTCTATTATCTCTCGATCTCTAGATGCTAATTAGAGAGTCCCTTGCGCTTGGCTCCCATGACGACCTGCATCAAGATGCTTCTCTTGAAGTCCATTTGCACATCCCTCACCTGCCACCGAGCGGATCCCAGCCTATTCGCGAATTACACGTTGGTTAATGTGTGTTTATCCTAACATATCTACTTGGTCTCAATTAGGACATAATATAGAAGCTACTTGGTCGTCATACAATTAAACATGAAAATCCCCACATTAATCACACTAAGATAAGATTGATTACTCAAATAAAGTGTCTTTACATGAATTCTTACACTAATTTACATTACAATCATACCCCCTAAGGGGAAACTTAGCTACACATGCTAAGGATTGGTATCAAATTCCAATCCATTACAATCAGATGCATCTTAAGCTAAATAATATAAGATAAAGAGAAACAGAACCAAAATAAGAGTAGAAGACTTCCCTGTTTACTCCCAAACTTCTCCTAATATCTTGGTTTGAGCTCCAAATATGCTTTGCCCTTGCTCCCCTTATTTATTGGGGAATCTTGTAATCCCTTTATTTTTTGGTACCTTAAGTGACTCGGCTCTCTAAGTTGTTAGACGCCTTCCATGGCACCGAAATGATGCCACACTGTCTGAAGGAGTCACAATTGTCTTGCAAATTTGTTGTGCCACCGCGTCTGATACTTGGGTGATTTTTCAACCACTCCTGCTCTGGGGCATGATCTCCCTGGGCGCTGAAGTGCAAACTTCAGCACCTCTGCATTGATGTTGGGCGCCGCGGTGCGCAACCCAGAAACTACAAAGCCCTCCAGACTTTTTCTTCTGCTGTTGCCAATGACTTTGCTACACCATGGCTCCAGCATTGGCGCTGGGTGGCATCATCTCCAATGACTCTGCTTACTTCTTGGGGCCATGACGCCAGTGTTGGCACCGTGTGGCGTCGGCTTCTGTAATTGCACCTTTTTTAGGGTGATTTGGTCCATTTTCGAATGGTCGAGCCCAAATCACTTCTGATTGGTGTATAATACCTTTTAGCACTTTAACCTACAATAAAACACCAAAATAAGATGAGAATCAACTCAAATTTAAATGAGTTATA
Source organism: Aristolochia contorta (assembly GCA_022405105.1). Classification (NCBI taxonomy): domain Eukaryota; kingdom Viridiplantae; phylum Streptophyta; class Magnoliopsida; order Piperales; family Aristolochiaceae; genus Aristolochia; species Aristolochia contorta. Next base: position 19,603,732 of record CM039664.1, read on the forward strand.
AGGTCAAAATATGAACATTTTACACCAATCAAATACCTCCATGCTTAAGTATTTTCTCATCCTAGAGCAAAGACCTTAATGCATAAAGCCAATCATTCATCTTGCAGATAAAAAATGTGATATGTAATCCATGTAATTCAACTTTACAAATGTTTTTTTTAGCATAGATGACTTAACGAGATTGAATTGAAGCTCCTTTTACTAACACATGACAACTCCCCCAAACTTAAGCTTTGGCCACTTTGTTAGCCACTCTTCACACTTCCTATTTATTTTGATAATTCAATGTCTTTTATGATATTGGATCAGTCATCTTTTGAATTATGACTGAATTTATGAATTCTACTGCCTTTGCAAGTGTTTTGTTTGATTGCTTGTTTGTTTGTTTGTTTCTTTTTTGATTGCTTGCCATCACCCAATTTCTTTTACTGATTGCTTCTTAAGAGTTTCAACTCCAACCTGATTTAGTCATGCAATTAGAATATTGAGTTATGCAAAAAGAAGGTTAAACACAAAAAAAATTAAACTGATGAGGTAAGTTAAAAATTAGCAAGTTGAAAGAAATTTCAGTTTTCATAGGCTCAAAATTTGTATGATTAGGGGCCATAAACAGGGTGGTTTTAAAGGCCCAAACGGTCCAAACATGGCCCAATTCATCTCTTTGGATTAAATTCTCTATCTATTTAGCCTTGATCTTCATTCAAAATTAGTTATGGCATCCTAGAGCAAAAACTAAGTGCATACCACAATTTAATTCACATTTTAAGAATTGATGAGATATCTATATTAGCAGAATAGAATGTGGCTTACTTATCATTTTCAGGGTAACTATACCCTTCCATATAACTATAAAACAATTGACAATCAATTGGACTACTTAAATTTATCAATGTAAAAGAGAGTTGTCTTTTTATTCTTCACTTCACAATGTATTAAGCTCAACCATGAAAGATAGAAATGAATCACTTAAGTTGTAAACATGCTATTCCCACCCCAAACTTTCATTAAACATTGTCCTCAATGTTTGAATAAAAATGAAATACAGAGGGGGTAAAGGGAATCCCTTACCTATTTCCACTTAAGTTCTATCAACAATTTCTCTCTCATGGACATTCATTCCTGCACTTTCTCTTTCCTTTTCCCTCTCCGGTATAATGGTCTTATTTTTAATGTCTCTTAAGTAATGCTTATAGGCTTCTTCGGAGGCAAATCTTTTCTGATCCCATGATTTTTTGCACTTATCTTTCGACAAATTTGGAGCCATTGTACTGCTTGCACTTACCGTCATTTTCGAACTGAAATATTTGAAGAGAAATAATCAAAAGTTAGGTACTCACCTGTAAAGTTATGCTCACAAGCTCCGAATGGTGTCAATTAGAGTTTAGCAGAATCAGATGGTTATTAAGACAATGGATGTGACTTAAGGGTGTTAAAACTTGAAGAATATTGACATCTTGATGAGATCTCTCTTTGTAAGGAAGGGAATCTGTGAGGAATTGAGGGTAAACACCTTCACAAAGATCAGAAATGTGATCCGACCTTCAAATTACAAGGAAATCTCCTCAGTCAAGCTTGCCACCTGATTTCGCAAGATTTGGGGGCATGGATTCTCAAGAACTCGCTCTTGACGCCTTTGTGGGATTTGATACTGTGCAGCGTCGAATTGGAATTGAGGGCTATTATTTTTCGTCCTAATCTGTTTGGTGACACGGCCCCATGCTTAGAGCGCAGCGTCACACCACTTAAACCAACTTCCACAGTAAGTGGCCATGCGGCTTCGATCTTTTGGAGGTCTATTTTTAAAGACCTATGTAACTACTCCCTCTGATTGATCCCTCACTATTCAACATTCCCCTTTCCCTTTCCACTTAGAATTGGTCATATTGAAGATGATTCCTTAACTACTTGCTGACCTCTATGTGATTTCTCCTTTCTCTACATCGATGTGGATCCTAATGGTTGTTAGGAAGGGTCTAAGGCATTTGCCCACCCTCTTCTATGTATATCACTAAGAAATCATCTGGGAAGATGAACTCCCTTACCTTGACTAAGATGTTCTCCACAATACCCCTTGGATAGCTGATTGATCCATCAGCTAGCATGATCTTTAAATCAATGGGTGAATGCTCACTCAGACCCATTTGCTTGTACAATTCATAGGCAATAATGTTAACACTTTCCCCTAAATTGCACAGGGCTTCCTCAATCATTGGGGTCCCTATAGGTATAATGAAACTACCTGTGTCATTCACCTTAGGAGAGCATCTCTCTCTAAATCTGATATCATCTTCATCTATTAGAGTTGTCCATTCAGACTTCTAGACCATGCTTCTTGGATAAGACTTCTTCCTTGGCTCTAGCGTGGCTAGGCCTACCATCCAGTTGCGCTAAAAAGGGAATGTCAATATGAAATTTCATTAACAATTCAGGAGACTTTTGGGATTCTAAATCCTCTTTCTGATTTTCAAAATCACCTTGAAGTAGAGGTGGTGGCTACACCTTATTCGCTCCCAAGTCCTCCTTACTGATCCAACTCATATGCTCTTCATCTTTACACTTCAAAATAGGAGGAGCTTGGGATGGCCCTACAAGAATTGAGTTTTTCTGGAGCATCTCTTCTATTCTCAATTGGGGTGTTGACTGAAACAGATTGTCCACTTCTTCTACTTTACTCTCTTCATTATATTAATCAGTCTTCTCTACCTCACCCCACTCAAAGAGAGGTATTCCAGTCTGATTCTCTTCAATCTTCTCAAGGTAAGGTGGGACTTGGCTCTGTTCTAATGAGATAGACTCAACCTCATATGGCTCTTCTACTTGAGTGAACTCTTCATTCAATTTTTCCTACTTGAGTGTACTTCAATGTTCTGGAGGGAAGATTCATGGCTCTGAACCATTTAGAGCAACAATTCCAGTGTAGGAGTTATCCTCTTGAGACCGAGGTTAAGACTTTTTTGCTGCCCAATGTTATGGAAATTGTTCTGCTTAGGAGCCGATGCTACCCCTTGGTCATTTCTCCATCCGAAATTTGGATGGTTTCACCAGCTTGGGTTATTGGTGTAGGAGTACTGATTATTTTGCCCATTTTTGTTTCCAGCATAATTGACATTCTCAACTGTAGATGTACAAACATCACTCCCAAGACCAACACCGCCACATAGATCACAGCATATGAATGGGTTCTGAATTGCACTCGCGTTCAAAGAGTCCACTTTCTTCTTTAAGACCTCTATTTTAGCTAGGCAGTCAGTGGACAAATCTACTTCTTAAACCCCCAACTGTCTTTGTAGTGATTGGACCTTGGTCATGTGTGACTCTTGCCCTTCAGACTACCATTGGTAGCTGTTAGCGGCCATGTTTTCCACAACTTGTACACCTCGTCAATTGGCTTGTTCATCAGAGCTCCTCCTGTGGCTGCATCTATAATCGTTTTAGTCAGATTTTTGCAAGCCTTTATAGAAGGTATGCACCGGAGATCACTTCAGTATCGAATGATGAGCGCACTTCCTCAATAGCTCTTTGATGTTGTTGCTTAACTAGGCAGTTTTGGTCGGAGGGAAATCCTTGGCCAAAACATTCTGCTCTAGGTTGTCTATGTACTGATAGACCCTGCAGGCAGAGAATTCAACAAGTGCTTAGCCTTATCCCTCAGCGAATATGGAAACAACCGCAAGCTGATCACATCATTTGACACCTCATTATGCTTGAATGTATTGCAGATTTCCAAAAACTCGGCCAGATGAGAATTTGGATCATCGTTTGTCAATCCTCCAAATTGCACGAAAGCATGCATCAACTGAATTATAGCAGGCTTGATTTCGAAATTATTAGCCTGAATGGCAGGCCTCCTTATGCTCGAATGGATACCTCATGCTTGAGGTACTGCAAATTCCCTTAAACTTCTCAGCTCTCCTTCTTCAGCCACGTTTCTGTCTCTTCTAGATAAATGCTGCTGTCTCAAATTGGCTCTTACAGTCCTTTTATCTCAGGATCTTAAGGCAACAAGGCAAGCCCTCTTGCTGATTGCATAAACTACAAGAGAGAGAATTGATCAGTTCAATCAATCTACTTCTACCAGGAAAAATTAATTGAACTAACACATGCAATTTTCACAAACACACAATGCACAAATGCACACACTTCAATTATCACCAATGCTAAAACACTAATGCAACGTAGCTAAGCAAAGTTACAACTAAGCATGCAATTATGTAAAAAAAACCTACAAAAACCTACTCTATAGCTAGAATACAGTTATCGAGCTTGGTATTAATAGTAATTTAAGTAAAATCACCGACAACTGTGGGAAAAAAATTTGTTTGGTGTAAACCGACCTTATAAGGATCACCCGTATGCAAGTGTACGGGTGCCCTGCACTGAGGTTGGGAGTTGTGGCTCTCAACTCAGAAACTACAAAGTCCTCTTGGCGCTCCTGCACTAATCCGGGCACTGTGGTGCACAACACTTTGCCTTTTTCTTCTACTGTTGCCCATGACTATGTGACATGGTGCGGCTTTGGCCTCAGTTGATAATTTGACATCTTTTACTTCTTGGCATCGTGACTCCAGTGTTGACGCCGTGACTCTAGTGTTGGCACCGTGTGGCATCGGCTTCTGCAATTGCTCCTATTTGAGGGTGTTTTGGTCCATTTTTGCACTGTTGAGCCCAAATCACTTACGATTGGTGCATTCCACGTTTTAGCACTTTAACCTAAAATCAGATGAGAATCGAATCAAATTTAAATGAATTATAGGCTCCAAGTTGTGAATGTTTGACACCAATCACACAACTCGCAGCAGTCAACCATCCAACAACTTGCAGTCCAGCAGTATGATCAAACTAAGCAACAACTTATATATAAAAAAATTAAACATAAGCGGCCAACTTATCAAATAAAAACTATAGTCATCACTTTACAGACATACCAACTAATTCTCTTAAATTCATACAAAAAATAATCCTCTTAATAATTCAGAATCAAGTAAATCAACCACCAATCAACCGAGAGTGAAGACAAGAACTTATCTCAAATCTTAGGAAATTTGATAGGACTATAATATGCCAATTTTAAAGCTTACAACATGCAAATGGCAGAGGCTAGATGAAGCATAAAAAGTAGAGTCCCAATTGGACTACGAGAGGTCAGTCCAGTAAATAAGAGGATTTCAAAAACTCACAATTAACCCTACGACAATCTCATGCAACTTCAATTTACAAAGAGATAAATGGGTTATAGAAGATATCACCAAATTTTTAGTACTATCGGTACTTTCAATGAACAATGCAACCATTAAAATTCAATCTCTAACATTTAGAATCTATAATTGGGTGCCTCACACATGATCACAAAATATCAGCATAATCGGACCAAGGATGACCCTCCAATTGCTATGAAATGTGAGACTGGTCGGTGCAGAATTTGCAGGTGAAAACTTTCTAGTGTGAATGGATATAACTCCTTCTACAGATCTCTAAACACGATCTCCACCATTCAGAATTACAAAATAGAGGTTTAGAACATTAATTAATGTTTAAGCACGATCCAACGGCTAAAGAATCCGAAAATATAATACTCTGAATCTGGTACGCACAAAAATGTGAAGAACAAAATCCTTATCATTTTTTCGTCTTTTCTCGAAACATTCTCTCTCTTCTTAGTTGAATTAAACCCCAAGAATTTCTTCTTATTGAACCTAATCAGATTCCATGAAGATTTTCATGAAGATCAAGTGTAAGGATGTAAGGAGGAGAAGAAGAAAGAAGACTTACAAGTTGTTGTTCCACACAACTAGGATCTTGGTTAACCCTAATCCAAGTGAGTGCTCCCTATAAATAGGACAGTACTCTTCTTACATTAATAATAAATTAATTATATAATTATAATTATGCCCTTATAGGGATAAAATACTAAATTACATCATATGCCCCTGTATACACGGATACTAAGTATCTCTAACAAATACTCTTAGCTTTAGTCTCTCTTTGTTCTCCCAACTGTAGCAGATAGTTCGATAGTTCATTCAAATTCCTCGTAAGATCAACCTGGACTCTCTTGACTTTATTACACGACGATGTGAGTACTTGTGCAAGCTAGGGCAATGCTGATCTTGTATTTCTGATGTTTTTTGACATTGATATAGCAGCATATTTCTGAACTTAATTTCTGCATCGCACATCGTAGTCAAGTTTTGTGGTGCCATTGCAGGGGAATTTTGAATGATATTGATAACTATCCTTAATCATGTAGTCTAGGCATATCTAGGATTTAATTCTTTTTTGAGAATTTGTAATTTTTGATTAATTGGTATGCTAACATAGTTCCTTAGACTAACTTTTTTTTTTGGTAGTTTGGTGCACGAGCTGTTTGACCTTATGCCCCAAGAGACTAAAAACTATAGGTAAGGTAGAGTTAATTCATGTAGGCTAAAAGTAAATATAGCTTCTTAAATGTTATTAAAAAAAGAAGAAAAAGGGAAAGAAGAGGCTAGTGGAATTGTTGGAGTTGATTTTGAATTCTTGCATGAGCAGCAACAACATTAGATAATGATGTCAAGAAGGACTTGACCCATGCATGATGAAGATTATGAGGTCAATGAATATGCTTACTCAAGTTCACTCAATCCCAGCCATTCACCCAATGTGAAATTTTATTCATGGGAATGTGCTGCTGCAGTAACGACAAATTACTCTTGTTGTTTGAACTTTATATGATATCTGATGCATTCCGATGTGTAGAGGACACGGGAAGAATGCAGTCCAATGCAGATTTGTGCACAACTTTAGAGGATGAGGAACTGGACCATTCCTGGTTTAAGACTTTTGCAGCCAAATTCTCCTCGTTTTCCCCAACCTTTCAAGACTCCTTCATTCAGTATTAAATAGATAATCAAATTTTTCTTCGAAAGATTCTAAGCTCAAATAAATGAAATGATGGCTGCATTGGAAGAAGCTACTAGACAGAATGGAAAGGCCAAAAACATAAAGCTGGTGGAAACTCCTGTGAGGAACTAAATAGACCTGCATCGGTACCAATGGAAAGTGGTGGAAGGCAACAAGAAGGGAATCTGCATGAAGAGGCAGAAAATCAGGAACAGGCAAAGAGTAATATCCTTAAATCCACACGGTGAAGTAGTGAGTATACAAACCCAAGAATCAATTCCAGAAAAACAGTAGTGGAAAACCTTAGAACATGTAGATTTGTTACCACGTCAGCCTCCCAACCCAGAAGGTGAATTAAGAAGACTATTAGGAATAGTTGAGAGAAAGGTAGAACATTTGATTCGTACATCAAGAATGTATGTGTCCAAATCAAATGTTCACCTAATACGTTTCCATCGAAGGCAACCTGGGAGACAAGTAAACAACGGGAAAATGCTAGACCAGAAGTGGCTCAATTTCCCTTTGAGTAATGATACAGGCACAGCGGCTGTGCCCGAGTCGGGCACAGCCGCTGACTGCTGGCATCCACGTGAGAAGATGAGTCAAAAAATAAAATTATTTTCCTAAGTCTATTCTTCAATCGCGAACCGGGTTATGCAGGGGGGAAAGCTAAACGGGGACGCGGGAATGTTTTCTTACCCTTTCGAGCTTCCTCTCCATGGTTCTTCTTCTCCAGTTCAGTCCAGAAAAACGAAGCTCGCTTCGGACGACTGACGCATTCACGGCTTGACAGCAAATCCTTCCAAATCGCATTGGAAGTCTGAAGCCCTAAAGGGAAAAAACGATTTTTGGCTGCCGATGTTCGTTCTTCCTCTCTCGTCCATGCCCTCACGAACTCTCCGGTCCAGAAAATTTTAAAATCGTTGTTTCTTTGTTCGTTCTTCCTCTCCAGTCCAGAAAATCGGCATCCACCTGCAAATTTTTCGGGATTAAAGTGCTTCAGTTGTTTTTTGTTAATTATTCGAGGTAAGGTTCTTAAATTCCAATATCTGTATTTTTCCTTGTTGATTGTTCCGTAATTCTTTGTTGGGAAGCATAAGAAGAAGTTGGAAGAAGTATAGATTGATTTCATCTTCTTAATCAGATGATATTGTATTGGAATCAAAGGGTAGTTTGAAAGATTTGATTAGAAGCCGTTATTACCGTGCTGTTACTTAGTAGTAGCTTTAAACTTTGGTAAAAATTTAAAAATTGAAATGATATCAATATTCATACATCATGATAAATATTAAACTTCTTCAAAATAAATTTATTAATGTCTATTTGTACTGATTTATGTACTCTTTTTATTATTTTCTTGCAAATTTTGTGTGTTCAACTTTTGGGAATGGCTAGTGGCAGTCTAAACGAAGGTATTTTGGATGATTATAAAGAAGTAGTGATTCTTGATGAATCTGTTTTTGATGAAAAAAGTTGCGAGGAAGTACCTCAAGTGATTCTGGATGAACCGATTTTTGACGAAAAAAATTGTGAGGAAGTACCTCATCATCGACCCTTAATTGAGGGAGAAGATGGAACCCCTCGAGTAGGGTTGGTTTTTAGTACCTGTGAAGAAGTAATAAAATTCTATAGTCTATATGCTCAACGAGTTGGATTTGGCATAATGAAAAGGAGTTCTAATCATGGAAAAGATGGAACATGCGACACATTTAGATTAGCATGTTTGAAAGAAGGGAAACCAAGATATAGAATTGAAACTTCTTACCATTCAAGACCATCAGCAAAAACAAATTGCAAGGCCCACTTTGTTACAAAGTTGCATAAAGATGGATTGTATCATCTAACCATAGTTGATCTCGATCATAACCATGCAATTAGCCCATCAAAGTCTTGATTTTACAAATCGCATAGAAAGTTGCCCAGTCATGTAAAGAAGAATCTTGAATTTAATGATGACGCAGGGGTGCGTTTAAACAAATCTGTTCAAGTATGGGCAAAGAGAATGGGAGGGTTCGACAAGCTAAGTTTTTCAGAAAGAGAGTGTAGAAATTATGTTGACAAAATTAGAAAACTAAAGCTTGGGGAAGGAGATGCTGAAGCCATTCATCAGTATTTTGTTCATATGCAAAGCAAGTATCGTAGTTTTTTTTATGCGATTGATTTAGACTGTAAGGGTCGATTGAAAAATGTTTTTTCAGTTGATTCTAGATCAAGAAGTTCATATCAGTATTTTGGGGATGTAATATCTTTTGATACTACATATTTGACAAATAGGTATGACATGCCATTTGCTCCATTCATTGGTGTTAACCATCATGGTCAGTCAATACTATTAGGTTGTGCATTACTGGCAAATGAAAGTATTGAGACATATATTTGGGTGTTTCGAACATGGCTAATTTGTATGTCTGGAATTCCGCCTAAAGCGATAATTACTGATCAATGTAAGGCTATAAAAGGAGCCATTGCTAGTGTATTTCCAGAGGCTCATCATCGTTTGTGTTTATGGCATATTATGAAAAACATTCCTCAAAAGTTGGGCAATCTCAATGATTACAAATCCATTAAGAAGAAGTTAAAATTGGTAGTGTATCAAGCTTTGAGAATTGAGGAGTTTGAGCAAAATTGGTTGAAATTGATTGAGGAGTACAAACTTGAAGAAAATGAATGGTTGCGATCTCTTTATGAAATCCGAAGTCATTGGATTCCTATTTATGTGAAAGGTACTTTTTGGGTAGGTATGTCTACAACTCAACGTAGTGAAAGTATGAATGCCTTTTTTGATGGGTATATACATTCAAAGACATCTTTAAAGCAGTTTGTTGAAAAATATGAGTTTGCATTGCAAAGCAAATATGAGAAAGAAGCACATGCAGATTTTTACTCATTCAATATGAGACCACCATTGATATCCAAATATCATATGGAGAAGCAAATGAGTGAGATTTACACATTTGAAATCTTTAAGAAGTTTCAAGAAGAGATAAAAGCCTTAATATATTGTCATACTTCTTTAGTGAAAAAAGATGGATTTGTTTCCACACTAGAAGTTTTAGAACATGTTATGAGAAAAGATGGAAAGAGTGTGGAGCGAATGAAGTATGAAGTTAGTTATGATGAAAAAGAACAAAAACTTTGGTGCATATGTCGTTCTTTTGAATCTAGAGGGATTCTTTGTAGACATGCTTTATCTGTGTTAAGTTTTTTCGAGGTGTTTGAAATTCCATCTTACTATATTTTGGCCCGTTGGAGGAAGGATTTTAAGCGTTTACATGCGTTGGCTTCTACTACTTCGGTAATTGATACTTCTGTGAAACGGTCTGAAGCCATAAACATACATTGCCAGGAGCTTGCAGACATAGCTATGGAATTTGGTGATCGACAAGACATTGCTTTGAAGTTACTCAATGAATTCAAAGAAAAACTTTTGCAGGAAAGTATCACTTGTAGAAGTACTCGAGAAAATTATACTCATGACACAACTCTTGGTGGCTTTGGTGACATGGCATGTGGAGTAAAACTTGAGAAAGATCAGATTGGAGAGAACGGAAATATATCTGGGAAGATTCTTAATCCAATCTCAGTAAGAAGGAAAGGTAGACCACCTTCTAGGAGGAAACAGTCAATAGTGGAGAAAGTATGTACTTCACGGAAAAGAAAGGTACTTTACATTGATAAAATTTTAAACCCTCTTATTACTTAATTTTTTGTATATTTTTATTTAGTTAAGATGTTGAACTTTGTATTAACAGGTTTCTCCAAGAAAAAATAAAATAAGTGGTGATAAGAATGGAGAAAAACGTGATACTCCTATAGGGACACATGTGTTTGTTGAGGGAATTTCTAATACAAATTTAATTGATCTTTCAGGTATGCATGCTTGCTTTCTTTTTTTAAGTTCAAATTTTAATAGTTTCATTAATCTTTGTTTTTTTATTTTGATATCTTACATAGGTAATACTTGAAAGCTTATTTTTTGCTACAAGGTGAGTATGGTCATACTTGAAAGCTTATTTCAAGTCTTATTAAGTTTTGTCAATTAGAATATTGTTATGTAAATATTTGTTGCTGTTAATGTATTCCTCAATTTACTAATTATGCCACAAACTTCTTTATAGGGACTTTTTGATTTGCTGAAGGAGAGAGTAGTGGTGATCAAAGTGATGAAATGGAATACTTTACTTGCTACTTAGATGTGTGATGGATATCCAAGTCTCCTACTTAGTGAATGTCATTGACTAGCAAAAGAGGAATATTTATTCAATGTAAAAGAAGAAATAGTGCAATCGATATGTTAAATGTTTTGTTTCTTTTAGTATTGCACAGTGATATATTGAGCCTTTTGCTCTTATGTAACTCTTTAACTTTTACTCTCAATGGTAACTTTCTCCCTTTGTGGAAGTACATGAAATTGATGCAAGTAAGTTTCATCTTTAGTTCTATCTTGTTTGATCGTTGTTCTAGCTTGAATCATTGCAGGCATTCGGTTCTTTCTGGCATAAACGTATTCATTTGACTCTAGACACATGCTGGAAATAGATTCAAGATGGATCTTGGTGGATTCGAACCACCATCCCCTCAAAGATATTTTGAGTGCTCTTTCCATTTTGAGCATAAAGATCCACTAAAAGAATATTCACAAAGAAAGGAATATAATCATTACAAAGGTAATAGAAATTTAATTCAAACTAGTTTTTATCCTCAATTATGTAAGTAATGAAGACCTGTTTGATAAGAACAATGATACTCAGTGACACAACAATAATATCAATTGGAATATAGCTTGTGATGCTTAGATGATTGTTCTACCCTTATAAACATGGAGAACAATGATACCCAGTGAAGGCCTAACAACAAATGCGTTAAACATTTCAGAAACAGAATTGGGACCATTTGTACCTTTATCTACATCAGGTTCGGTTGCTCCAGGAAGCGCAGCATTTCCTTGCTACTAAAGCAAGGCTCAGTGGCCCTTTCTTCGAAAAAATACGATTTTGAATTTGAAGAGAATCGGCCATGTCCACGCCCAGAGAAGATTTGAAATATAAAGAACTCATTCTTTTATATGGCTACTGGTGTGTGCCACCTTTCTTGCTAAAATAGAATAGAGTAATGATACAGGCACAGCGGCTGTCACGTCAGCGGCTGTCACATCAGCGGCTGTGCCCGAGTCGGGCACAGCCGCTGTGCCTGTATCATTACCCTTTTCCTTTTGACCAAGAAGGACATAAAAGTCATAGAGATTCCTTTCCGAGAAAAAGGATTTCTTGGTTTACATCTGCCTAATATTTCATCATAGGCCAGGAAAAGAATAAAAGAAATAAAATGAACCAATGACAGAGTTTATGACAATCAGCCTCACCCTTAGGGCAATTAGGCGTCCTTTGGCATTTGTCGAGGATAAGTAAAGAGAGCTTCTGTAAACTGTGAACTCATTCAAGCTCACTCAGGGCGACTCAGTTACAACTTAAAAGTCTTAAATAGAACCCCACAACCGTAAGAACCCCATTTTCATCTGAAAAGCTGAAGAAGTGACAGAGTGGGGGGAGCTCCCGAAAGCGGTTCAAGCATGCGCACCTGAGTAGAATACTCAAATATTCTGAGAGGTAAGTTCTTTTTCTGCGATCAATGCTCTAGAAACTAGTTGAGAATACCCTGTAAAAGTTTAGAAGGGCAAAATAGCATCTTTGTGAACAAAACTTAAGGAAGGGAGCAGCACTAAGGATTACAATGTTCCAAAAATCTGGGATTAACAGAAAATGGTGAGTAATTGTTGGGCAACAATGTATAAGCGCATGAAAAAAGAGAGGTTCCTGGGGAGTCTTGAAAAGATATTTATATTTGAAAGGTCAAGAAAAACTTGGATGAAGGAGAAGTTGAAAAAGGTTTTTAAAGAAACGAGGATCGAGCTACCACTGTCAGACAAAGATTTTTTGCCACTTATAAGGAACCGAGGGTGGGACAAATTTTGTGTGCAGCAAAGACAAGCCATTGTCCCTCTATTACATGAATTCTATGCTAACAATGAGGAAACTCGTCGGCTTGACCCTAAAATCCACCATGAAATTGACTTTTCCTGTAACTCCTTCCCACTTCTTAGTGTTATTTCTTTGAAATCATTCCCTCTTTTATCTTTAGATTCTTCTTTCAGTATATCAAAGATAGCTTCACTGATCATGATCTCTAATCTCGCATTTAACTTTCTCATTATCCCTTTATGCTTCGAATAGAGTTATTATGATCCTTGATCAGCTTGAGTAGCAGAATTTCGTCATGGAGTGTCTCTTCAGATTCCGACTCTTCGCTGCTCCCAACTTGACTATATCTGGAAGGTTGTATGGCATTCTGTTTTTGCTCATTACCTATGCAATGAATGCTTTCTATCACTGTTAGGCATGCTCCATTTCCTTGTCCCGTTCCTCTACTAGTGCAACAATCCTTTGCCGGTCTCTGAGCAATGCAAACAGCTAAAGCCTCTACCTTATTATTCATGACTTCAAATTCACCAAGGATTCTCGAGGAAAATTCCATTTCACAAGCTCCCATTGTCTTTCTCAACTCTTTTCCCTGATAGCTATTGGTAGCCATATATTCTTATAAATCATATGCCTCACCAATTGATTTGATCATAAGTGCACCTCTCGCTATTGCATCAATAATTGTCCTTGTTTGATTTTGCAGCCCGTTGAAGAATGTATACACTTGTGACCACTTAGGAATTGAATGATGAGGGATTCGAATCTTCATAAAGAGATTCATGATCCATTTCAGTAAACAAATTGATATTATTTCTCAGCTTTACAGCTTTGGCCGAAGGGGATTACTTACCCAAACACTTCTGTTCAAGATCCATGCACGTGGTGAAACAATCCCTCAGTGAAATTAGGAACAATTTCAACCTTATCACATCTTTTGACACACTATTATACTTGAAAGTATCAAAGATTTCCAGGAAATCTGCTAGATGCGAATTCTGATCATCATTTGGTAATCCAATAAACTGCACATAAGCTTGAATCATTTGAAATATTGCCACCTTGATTTCCAAACTATTTGTCAAAATTACCGTTCTTCTTATACTAGAGTGTATACCTCCAGCTTGAGGCACAACTAACTCTCTCAGACTTCTTAGCTCTTCTTCAGCCATTTCTTCCCCTCTTCTTGATAACATATACTGCCTTAGGTTGGCTCTTGCTGTCCTCTCAATATCAGGATCAAAAGGAATCAGAGCAAGCCCTCTACCTTCTTGCAAACACAAGAAAGAGCAAGTATAGCAATTTGGCTCACAAACACACTTTACAAATAGAAAAAGTAAACTACAAACACACCAAAAACACTCAAACAAACAACAAAAAAAGAATTTATACTAAAGTAACTTATACTAACTAACATAGTTAGCGATACCAACATGCCAAACTAATTAAATTACACTACTATAAGCATGCAATTATGTTAGTCAGATTACACTAACTACTCTAATGTGTATTACAGCTAGGCTAATAGTAGTACTAGTCCCCGAAAATTGTGCCAAAAACTTGGTTGGACTAATACGACACTATAAAATTCTGCCTGTGCGCAAGTGCACGTGTTACATAGTAATATACTAGACAAGTCCAGATTGATAGCTCGAGGATTATACTACTTACTAACCAATGAATTCTCTACAGCTATATCTGATTACTGCAATTAAGGAGAATCGTAACAATATCTTAATGTAAAACTACAAAAAGATACTAACTATCTAATTACAGGAGTCCTAAATGATACACGCTCATCCGCTAGAGACTAAGTAGATTAGGAGTAGGGCGAGTGATTTCATGTAATTAAGGGTAGGATTAATGCAATTTAAGTAAGTGTGGAATTCTATGATTCGTTAGTGGGTCTGGAATTCCCTACGCTTAAGCCTCTCTCGAGGCGATACGACAGTGCCCCCTCCTTAGCCTGATTTGTCTCTCGAGGTGATAGGTCCAAATAATGGGCCCATGAATGCTCAACCTTAAGCGACCACGTGTGTTTGGACGCCTCTCTCGAAGTCTACGGGCACACTCCTCACTTGTCTTCGCTGTACGTGCCACGATTTAGAGATCACACGCAAAGTAGTGGTATCCTTTCGTATTACCTCTCAGAGTCAATACAACAATAATATGAACATGTGGAGGTCGTCAATCTCCTCATGTTAATAGCTCCCCAATCTCCTCATGAATGCCCAATGTGTCTCTGCTTCACTCCTAATGCTAACTCCGCCTCTACGACATGGAGGCACGACACCAAAAGTGTGTTTATAATGCCTATTTATAGGGGAGTTGAAAATATTCAACTTTTTGTAGTACCCTAAGGGAGGAGACGCCACGCGGCGTGAGTCTTCTCCAATGGCACTAGGTCTTGGCGCTGATTGTGGTACCATACAACTTTGTGACGTCACCTTATGTTTTCCCTTGTGTCGCCAGTGCTTCAGTACTGGCATTGGTTGCCGAGGTGCTGCACATGCAAGGTCAAGAGCTCGGTGTTGGATTTGGCTTCCTCCAATCCTTCATTGAAAAGTGCTGCAATGTATTAATTTCAAAGAATTGTACTTACTTTTGGTCGCCTTGTAGAGAAGTTCCAAAGAGAAATATGAATAATGAATGGAAAGAAGAATAGACTTTATGATAAATGAGAGCGAAGAGACTCAGAAGTAGAAGATAAGAGGGAAGGAAAGAGAAGAAAAGGGAGAGAGACATGGAGAGAATTGAGAAGAGATTGAAGAGAGAAAAGAAGAAAAGTGCAGAGAGAATAGCTAAGAGGGGGGAAAGGGGTCGGATGAGGAAGGAGTGAAGAGGCACAACCCTTTTTGGATGAATCTGGTCTGCCTTAAAATTCGATGAAACAACCCTTTTATTACTGAATTACAAATTACTGATGTGTGTCGCTTGGGAAAGTTACAATTAAATAAATAAAAATAAGATACTTATAAGTGCAAAACATAATAATAAAACAATAACATATGAGACTCATACTAATTCACCCATCTTGGAGAAATCTTGTCCTCAAGGTTTAAAAGAAAGGAAATGATATCTGATTCATCCTCCCAAGTAGCATCAATATCGGGCAAATGACACCACTTGATCAAGAGTTGAGTACATAGTCTGTCCTTCACTCAAAATTTTTGACGAGCAATGATTTTCTCCGGTTCATACCCGAATGCAGCATAGGAGAAACACAATCAGAATCACCCACCTTTCAGGAGAGGCTTCTGGTTAGTGGAAATTATGCTGCATATTTAGTCTAGCTTTTGATATAATCATATAACAATTTTACTAACTTTTGGTGTTGATTTTGTAGGATTGTGTTCCATATTGAAAAACACACCAATTGGAAGGAGAAAGAGGCAACTTGCACGTTTTGGGCCTCAAAATACCCCATTTCGGAGCAATACCAAGGCCAGCACGACATGGTGTCAGATTGGAAGCCGTGGCACTAAGCAAAGGAGCAGCGATGCAGGTAACGCCGCATGGCTGCAGGATTGAAGCTGCGGTATTGTGTGAACAAGGGCTGCGATCATGGAAAAATGGCTAATTGTTGAGTGCCTCAGCACCCGATTCAGCGCTGGGGCGCTGGAAGCAGCAGAACATTTCTAGGTGCAGCGCCTCAGAATCAGGATCCAACGCTGGAGCACTTATTCTAGCTCATCCAGCGCCTTGGTGTCCAAACTCAGGGCTGGAACACTGGCAACACAAAGAATCACAAAGCACGGCACCATGAAGACTTATGGCGCCACACTCGGCACCAAGATTTTGCACCATTGGAGGAGACCTATGCCATGTGGCGGCACATCACTTTAGACACTAAAAATGGGAATCTTTCAGACTCTCCTATAATTAGAGGTTATAAATGCACTATGGGCATCACGCCTCCATGCCTGAGAGGAGGAGCTAGCATTAGGAACAGAATCAGAGATAGACTTGGAGCTTCAAGGAGGAAGAAGAAGGAGACCAAGAGCAAGAAGGGAAGTCTTTTGCCCTTGGTCTATCTTTTATCTTCAATTAGTTGTGTGTACCCCAACTATGTGTAGCTAAGTTTCATTTTGGGGTAAGTGATGTAATGTGATTTCGGGTTTGAATTCATGTGATTTTAGTTATTTAAGTTAATCAAGTGCAATAATCTTTAATTTAGTATGAGTGGCCTTTTGTGAGCTAAGAACATGAGGAGATTGACGACCTCTACATGTTCATCTCATCATTTCGTTGAGACTGAGAGGTAATACGAAAGGATACCACCACTGCACGTCTGATCCCGAATCGACTGTGTTAAATCAGTGGCAGGTGAGAGGTGCATTTGTGGACGTTGAGAGAAGCATCCGGATACACGTGGTCATTTTAGGCTGTGCTACATGGGCCCTTTATTTAGACCTGTACCTCAAGAGACAAATCAGACTAAGAAGAGGGCATGGTCGTATTGCCTCAAATGAGGGTTACATGAAGGGCATCCGAGACCCACTAACGAGCCATAGATTGTACACTTAACTAAATTACATGAATCCAACCTCTAGTCTGAGCGTGTATCATGTAAGGAACTGCCGTAATTAATTAGTTAGTATATTTTTGTGCTTTTTACATTAGGATACTTATGACAATTCTCTTTGATTGCAGTAGTTAGATACAATTATAGGGAATGCAGTAATTAGTAAGTAGTAATAGTCCTCGTGGGATCGATTTGGGCTCGTCCAGTATTTTACTTGGTGTAATGCGTGTATTTGCGCATGGGTAGAAATAAATTTTATAGTGTCGTTTGTGCCTAACCAGCATTACATTCCACAGTGAATTATTTATAGAAATCTGTTAGTGTCAAAACTGGAGCGGCTAGGAGCACCTTTTTGAGGTAGTCAAAAGAGTTTCGTGTTGCAGTCAGCGAGGCAAAGGAGTTGTTCTTGAAAATATTCCAAGGTGGATTTGCAATGACATCATTGTTTTCTATAAAGCATCTGTAATAGCTTGTTTGATCGAAGAATCCTCTGAATTATCTTGTTGTTAGTGGAGATGGCCAAGTAGATACTACAGCTAATTTCCTAGGGTCACAGACAGCCTGTTTGCGTTGATAATATGTCCCAATTAACCAATGGAACTGGCACAAAAAATACACTTCGTTAATTTAAGGACCAGGAAGTTAGAGCTGAGTACCTCCAATGCATTCCTCAAGTGTTTATAGTATTTATGCATTCCCCGTCTGTGTATCTGAATATCATAAAAACATACCAAAATAAACCGCCAAAAGAAAGACTGAAATAAATCATTTTTAAGGGTCTGGGATGTTGCTAGAGCATTTGTCAACAGAAAAGGCATGATGAGAAACTCATAGTGGCCATCATTGGTGTGAAACGTTGTCTTCTAGTTATCTTCATTTGCTATTCGAATTGGATAGTATCCAGACTTGAGGTCGAGTTAAGAAATAAACTGTAGCATCATGGAGCTCATCCAATAATTCATCAATGGGTGGTAAGGAAAACATGTCTTTCAATGTTATAGATTGACAGACCTATAATCCACACAAAATCTCCATTACCCATCCTTTTTCTTCACTAGAAATACTGGGGATGAAAATGCTCTAGTACTTGGTTAAATTACACCAGAGTCAAGCATCTCCCGCACTTGGCGTTCAATTTCTGATTTTTGTGCATCAGGATAGCGATAAGGTCTTACATTGGTGGGTTAGCTTTCTGGTAAGAGTGGTGACTGATGATCATGTCGCCTTAGTGGAGGAAGACTTTGGGTACCTAAAAAAGTTTAACAAATTCTTCCAAAAGAGGAATTAGTACAGTTGGCCTAGTTGCAGGAGTAGAGACAACCAAGGGAATGGGTGCCAGTCACAGAAGTAAGGAGGTATCTCCTCCATAAGGATAGAACACCTTCAGTTCAGCGGACTCCATTTGAAAGTGGTTAATCCCGATCTTCCATGTCACAGCAGTGCCATTGTGGGTAATAGAAAAAGTCGAGTTGCTGAAACTCCACTCAATTGTCCCCAAACCTTGGAACCATTGTACACCCAAAACAACATCTTCCGCCTCAATCAGTAAAACATACAAATCCATAGTAATAGTTATGCCTTGAACAGAAATGGGAAAATATTTTGTACAATGAAGAACAATGTAAATTCTTGCCATTGCCACCCATAACTTGAAATCCACTAGTGTTGATCATGGGATAGCCGAGATGGTTGGTTAATTTTGTACACAAAAATTTATGTGTGATGCCACTATCAAGCAGTAAAATGATTGCAGTCCAATGTCTCATACCCAAGATATTCATAGTGAGTGGAGCCGAAGCTGTAATGGAAGAGGCATGTAAATAAACAATGGAATAATTTACTGTCCTCTTCTTTTTTCATATCTGAAAGCATTGTTGATGCCGCTGGCTTCTCTTCAAATAGATGAATTTGAAATTTCTTGCAGTAGTGGCCCGAAACAAATCATTCATCACAATAAAAGCATAAGCCATGATCTCTCCTTCTGTCCATTTCCTCCTGGGTAAGAGTTCTAAGTGGTTTTTCTGACTAACTTGGTTTTGAGCCGCTGGATAGAAATTGAGAAGTATGTGTAGTGCTGTTCTCTATGGAATTCTCAAGGTGGTAAGCAATAACTGGTCTTCTTGCTGTCTAGCAAGTAGTGCACATAACATATAGTTCTTCTTGTAGAACAGCTAGAGACTGAGCTTTTGAGAGAAGCCTAGGTGTAAATGAGTTGACTTAAGCTTGGACGTCTTTTTCAACCCACTGATAAAACATCCAATTTGTGCCTCCAGTGGCCATACTCATACACGATAGGAAAGTCGCTCAAATTCTGCTATATACTCTTTCACGGTACCCTTCTGTCTTACTTTTGCGAGTGCACTATGGAAGTCTTCATACTCACTTGGCCCAAATCTAGTTCAAAATTGGTCTGCAAATCATCCCATGAAAGATCACTTAAAACGACGCGGATGCTAGTAAACCACTGCCATACTTCATCGTCCAAATAATAACTTAGCTAGGATAATTTTTTGTAAGCTTTTATATTGTGGTATGCAAAAAATTGTTCATCTTTAGTAATCCACATTCGACATACGGGACAGCGGCAACGCTGTGTAAGGGTCATCTCAAACATATCTAGGTCCTGTGTTGGAGGACGTCTTCGTGGCCCTATTGGGAAATTTTCAACGAAATCTGGCACATGCAAAGAAGCCTAGCGTAGAAAATCACTTTGGGCAGTAGCCATCTCACTCATTGTCCTTCTCATCTCATTCAAATTGATTTTCAAGATATCAAAACGAGACTTTACAGGTTCTTTTTCTAGTGTAAGTATGATGCCCTTCTCTCTGGATGGAACTTGTTGGTGCTTAGAAAGGCTACTATATTCATCCTTAGAGGATCCAATATATTGCTTTGAAGTGCTCCTGTTGTACTCCAATAGTAGAGGAAGAAAACCCGCGGGAGAGATTGGATTGAATAAAATCTTGTTGCAAGATTAAGTGGGGAACTACGTTCTACTATTTCAATCTGATTGGGAGGGTGTGGTGTATAATCTGCCCCCAACCGAGTTCCAGTGTGACTAAAATGTTGCAGTAACACTGAAACCTTAAATATGGCCTAGAACCGAAAACCGGATGGACTAACCAGGATTGTGTACTAGCAACCCTCTGATGTTCCCCAGAACTATTTGTCCCATAGGAAAGAAAAACCTGGACTTCTAATCCCAGGAAAGAGATGCTCTGATCCCACTAGATCCGATTTCCTCCAATCCTTCACATTAAAAGTGCAGCAGCGTAATAATTTTAATGATTTGTGCTTACTTTTTGGTGGCCGTGTAGAAAAATACCTAAGAAAAATATGAAGAAAAAATGGTAGAGAAGGAAAGAAGAATAGAATTTAGGAGAAAAGTGAGGGAAGAAAGTCTGAAGTAGAATATAAGAGGTAAGAAGGAGAACAAAAGGGAGAGACTTGGAGAGAATTGAGAAGAGATTGAAGAGAGAAAAGAAGAAAAGTGGAAAGAGAATAGAGAAGAGGAGGAAAAGGGGTCGAATGATGGAGTGAAGAGGCATGCGCTCTGATCTGCCACAAAAGAAGAAGTTGCAGCCCTATATTCCTGTCAAAATTAAAAATTACTGATGTGCCCTTAGAATCCCTTGGGAAAGTTACAATTAAATAAAGAAAAATAAGATAGTTCCTTATAATTGCAAACAGAATATAATAAAACAGTAACATATGAGACTTGTAAACAAGATGTAAGTTGCATCCAAAGAAAGGATTTATGAAATGTTTGGACCGGTTGAGCCTTTCTAGCCACCCTATGCGTATCCAGTAATCAACCAAAGTTTGAGCATAGACTGTGTTTTGCATTGCCAAATAATTTTTAGCCATCTCCTTTTTGAATTTATCTCTTTTCTATGTCCTATTACTCAAATTGTATGGTTGAATAGAAAAGGAATTTGAGCTCCAATTTTGTGGTGAAATGAAGCAATTGGAGAGATAAGTAAAAGAAAAAGAAAAGAAAGAGAAAAAAAAAGTCCTTGAAAAGCAAGATAAGTGAAAAGGCAAGTCAAATCAAAATTTGACAAATTTAAATGAAGAAAAGTATAGCAAAGTGCTTAATGGAAGAAAAAGGAAGAAATGGTTAAAAGGGAAAAAAACTCTAGTTTGGGGGATGTTTCTGGTGGGAGCTCACTCTGAGTAGGTTAAATCATGTGATTAGAAAGAATGAACCTTTCATGATTGAATTTTTATCCTACCTTGGACCCTATCGCCATTACAAGCTAAGGAAAGTCCAAATGATTTTAGGAGCAACTTTTCACAATTCGTGGAGAGTGAATTGAGAGACTAGCTTATGGAAGTCTAGGATCAATTTAGCTCAAGTGCATGGCATGTGGTTTGATGGTGAAAGCAATAGTGTGGGGGCCATATAATTTGATAAGTAGAGGGCAAGTAGATTGTAATTCAGTAAGTCTCTATAGAATACCTAAGTTAGTTGGCCGAGCAATATCAATTTTCATCACTTGAATTTAATTGCATGATTTTTCATCACATGCATATAAGATAGTGAGAAAAACCAAGAAGGTCATACGTGAAGGACCTATGGAGAAGAAGAAGACAGCAAGAATGCAAGGTTGTTGTTCCACACTTCTAGGGTAGTTGTTAAGCCTAAACCATGCATGTGCTCCCTTTAAATAGGGCATCACTCTTCTTACATAAAGAATATAAGTGTACATAATTACAAGAATACCCTTATGGGAGTGAATGACCATAACTACAAGATATACCCCATATACGTGTACATGTATCTCTAACACTCCCCTCAACCTTGTCACATAAGTGTTAATGTCTTGATCTACCCAATGCCATTGTAAATATATCTGCTCTTTGCCCTTCTGTGCGTACATAAAGTGTACAAATATCACCATTCAATACCTGCTCTCACAAGAAGTAACAGTCCACTTCTACATGTTTAGTACGCTCATGGAAAACTAGATTATTGGCAAGAAAGATAGTTGCCTCATTATCACAGTCTATAGGCATTGGGTTGTTGCTCTGATCGTTAACTCTTCTAACATAGAACGAACCCATATCATCTCACAAGATGCATGTGCCATCGATCTATACTCTACCTCAGCACCAGATTGTGCAACAACTATCTACTTCATACATCTCCTGGTGATGAGATTGCTGTAACACAATACCCACTGGTGCATTTCCTGTCATTTAGAGACCCTGCATAATCTGCATCTGAATCACCAACCTGTTCACTTTTTATATACCTCAAGATATGGTAAATGGCATCATATGAGCTTGCCTAGGAGCCTCCATAAACCTGCTCACCAACCCAACAACATAAAAAATATTCGTTCGAGTAACAGTACCATAAATCAACTTACCAACCAGCTTGCGGTAATAATTATGTCATCAACATAGAGAACTAATATTACCATACCTGTCTGTCGGCTTATCACAAACACCGAGTGATCAGACATACACCTCTTAAACCCAAATTTAGTAACCACACAATGAAATTTATCAAACCATGCTCTTGAACTATGTTTCAAACCATAGAGAAATTTCCATAGTTTACACATCTTTTTCTTTGTACCCTAGGCAACAAATCTGGGTTGTTGCTCCATCTATACCTCCTCAGCTGGGTCACCATACAGAAAAACGTTTTAACATCAAGTTGATGCAAGATTCAACCCCTGTTCATTGTAACAGACAAAGTAATACGAATGGAATTCATACGAGCAAATGGAGAGAACGTCTCACCGTAGTCAACCCCAAGAGTTTGCGTATAGCCTTTTGCAGCAAGGCAAGCTTTATATCGGACCACTTCACCTGTCTCCATGTATATAATCATATACACCCATCGACACCCAACTACCTTTGCTCCATGTGGAGCCTCACAGAGATCCCAAGTGTTATGACTCTCTAGTGGTGCCATCTTTTCAAGCATTGCTTGAGGCCAAACAGGAATGGATAGAGCCTCAGAAACAAACTTAGGAACTAACTCAGTTGAAATGACTATGACAAACAATCTGTAAGAATTAGACAACTTCCCAAAAGAAACAAAACTTGGAATAGGGTGTTGAGTACAAGAACGAATACCTTTCCAAACAACAATGGCAAGATATAAATCAGGAAATACAAAAGAGGACTGATCTGATCTCGAAGTCTCAGAAGTGAGTGGTTGTACTGGAGAGAGAGGCAAGGTAGCATTGGGAGTCTCATGACAAACCTGTTGCGAGGGAAGAAAAATACCAGAATTCTGACTACTGTAGTAAGAGACATTATCAAAAAATGTAACATGAGTTGTAACAAACCATTTTTTCATAGTGGCGTTATAGCAACGATATCTTGGAACATTTAGTGTACGCCAGGAAGATACTCCTAATAGATCGGGCAGACAACTTGGTACGAGAAGGAGACGAATCAAGCACATAGGAAACACACCCGAAACAAGCAATGGAAGATGAAACTAGTCTTAGTTGGTTCGAGGACCGTATATGGAATTTTATTGTGTAACACACTGGATGGCATGCCGTTAGTATTGCTTCTGCCAATAAAATTAAGGAACATTATGCAGAAACATTAGAGCACGTGCAACATCAAGTAAATGTCTATTCTTCCTCTCAGCAACGCCATTTTGGTGAGGAGAATAGGGACACAAAAGCTGATGTATAATACCGTCAGAGGAACAAAACGAAGTAAACTCTAAACTAGTGTACTCACAACTATACTGATTTATTTACTTCACTAACAAATTTTTTAAAAACGGAAAAAACATCAAACTAATGCTTTAAAAGATAAAGCCAACAACATCTACTAAAATCATCAATGAAAGTGACAAATATGAGTAACCCAAAATACTCCTAACAGGGCAAGACCCCCACACATCAGAATAAATCAACTCAAATCAAGTAGAACTAGATGGACTGCCTCGTGTCTGAAATGACACTCTATGTTGTTCGCACGTTGACAAGCTTCCCACTCTAAAGTTGAGTCAGCTTGGAATAGTTGTAACTAAGATTTTAAGCTTATGCAAATTGGGATGTCCAAGATGAGTGTGCCACTCCAACAGAGACAGGGAAGGGAACGTAGACAAATGAACTGGTTGATCGATCTAGAACTCGTCCTTTCTCTCACAGCCCGAACCAATCATCTTTTGGGTCTTGAGATACTTTATAACACAGCCAAGAGATGAAAAAGTGTCACAACAATTTAATGTCTTAGTCAGTTGACTATTAGCAAATTAATGGGAAACTTGGAGACAAACAAAACTCTATCAAGAGTTAAAAAATCAGAAAGCTATAAGTGATTAACCCCAATTACGGGACACGTGGACCCATCAGCCAATGTAACACAACCCAACTCATAAGAATGAGTCTCTGAATCAAACAAAGACATATTACCTGACGTGTGAACATTGGCTTCAGAATCAAACAAAGACATATTACCTGTTTGTGCCAATGACGCAAAGGGTGCACACTCAAAGGGCTGAGACAAACCTGATAGTTATGAGAGTCTCTGAAGCATCAAATTCTGATTCTTAATAAAGGTCTGGAATTCATCTATCAGAAAGGATCCTTTAGAAGATTGTTTATTGCTGCCAATAACATTATTTGCCCATGCAGGTTTGCCATATATGTCCCAACACTTTTCCGGCATATGAGAAGTTTTACCACAGTGAGTATATAGCAACCTCTCACCTCTGCCTTTGTCTTGTCCTCCTTTGCCTCCTTGGCCTCTGCCCCTCTATGTAGAACCACCTGTTTCCCTACCATTTTTGCCACAAAGGCGGAAGAGTCTGCTTTCTCTTCCTTGGTCACGGTATTAGCTTTGGGTGAAGGAACAGCAGGTGCAACCCTCATGAGAGCACCAAAAACATCCTCAGAAGTCAGTTTTAATCAGTTATGGCCAGTTGTTGTTGTCTGAGAGCCTCATATTCAGGTCACAGCGAATGGAGAAACCAGGTGTTTTTGAGCTCTTCAAGTTGCTGAAAAGATTCCTCTAGGTCACTATTAAATGGCTGCATTTTCTATATATCTTGCCATACTCCTTCAAACCTTCCCCCATTCTGAGTTAAGTCTTGTTCCTCAGATTTCAAGGCAAATAAATTGGTATACAAATCATAAATATGTGAGAGATTTTTTCCATGAGAATACTTGGAACGAAGAGTCTGTCACATGTGCTAAGCTGAGTCACAATGAATGACAACAAGTGTGATGTGTGTCTCAATACTAGATAAAATCCATGACATAACCAAGCTATTATTTGAAATCCACACTTCTGTACTATTTTTATGTGCTTCATCATAAATAAACTTTCCCTTCTTTTATGTAGTAATGTGAATTTCTGCAGCTCTAGACCATAACAGGTAGTTTTTACCATTCATCTTTCTACCAGAAATTCTACCACCACCAACTTGCTCATCTTTTTCTTTCTCATTAACAGCATTAACTGTCATCCTAGCCATATCTCCAGCGCAAATTTAACTGCCACGGCACCACCCTTTTGGATGTGCAGTTTTAAATAGGAAGTGAGAAGTGTCTCCATGGCTTGTTCTTTTCATGCTGAGCTTTATTCCATGTATTTATTCATGTCCATCAGAAAGTACATCAGAAACTTCATGCAATTACTCAACTCACACTAGCTATTGATTTTCAACTCACACATGTTTCTTAGAAGTTGGTATTTACAATTGAAGCATGCAATTACCAAAATTTCGTCTCCTCTAACTTAACACCATCAAAATTTTTACTTTCGAAAATTTGTATTCACAAAACATGGGTAACCTCCCAAGAAGGACAAATTTTTGAATTCTTCGGCAAGACTTTCCAAAATGTTTTCAAACCTATCCTGGATCTAAAATTGAATTTGAAGAGACATTGTAACTTACAACTTGCGCACTTGAACTAAAGTTCTTCCAATTAACATTTGCCACAGGCTTACATAATGTCTTTGGGGGTGAAGACCCCTTCATTTTTGGTGGGGTACTTAATTCATCTATCACCAGCCTTCTCAACCCCATGGGATTTTCCACCCTGAGCTCGTAATGCTCAACTATGTATGGGTGCGAACTTGCTTCAGCTTCTCCAGTGGCTTTACACCACTCATCCATTTTAAAGTACCTCTTATGTTCATATGGGGAGCTGCCCTTAACCAAGTAAGGGTCTAGTCCTCTAGATGAGGGTCATACTTTCAACCCATCTCTAAGCTACTTCTAAAGGGTACTTCACCCTTTGGTTTCCATTCCCTCTCTTCTTCCTGGCTTGAGGCATAATGAAGCTGAGTTCTTCACCATTTGCTGATCTCGTGGTGATATTCTCCTCTTCAACATTGATGATTGCTCAAGTTGTAGCAAAGAAGGGTCTTCCTAGGATAAGAGGCATTTTTGTGTCTGCCTCCACGTCTATTAACAGAAAATCAGCTGGAAAGTGAAGTCCATTCACATTCACCATTACATATTCCAGAATTCCCCTTGGGCAGCTGATGGAACCATCAGCCAGCATTATCTACGTTTTTGTAAGGGGTGGCTTGCAGAGACCCAGCTCCTTAAATATGCCAAAGTTCCCAAGTCACACAGAGTGTCCTTGATGTGTGGGTCCCAATGGTGCATGGTATGGCAAAGTTCCCAGGATCTTTTACCTTTGGGGCGCACCTCTCTCTCCAATTTTTGTACTCTCCTTCTTTACACTTCTCCCAATCCAAATTATCTGATTTATACTCATTGTTTTCTACAGCGGGTGGAATTTCAGTTTGAAGCTTCTTGAAAGCTTCTGGTGGCTTATGCTTGACCTACCTCCCAAATTTCTTTTCTGTTATTATAGGGTGGTGGCCAAACCTTCTTTTCTCCCCTCTCAATTTTATTTGACCAACTTAGACGGCCTTCTTCTTCAGCTTGCAATAAGGGAGAATTTGTGTTTGGCTCGTCCAGCTTCAAATGATTCTTGAGCTCATCTTCAAGACTCCAATTTGGTGTTGGTTAGGACTCACAACCCATCTCTTCCTCCTTTTCTTCTACTTCATCCAAGTCAATCACATCAATCTCAACCCACTTAAAGGGAGATATATGAGACTGCTCTGCTTCATTCATAAATTGGTAGAAAGAGTTTAATCGTACTAATGCTCTTCTTCTGGAGTGAACTCTTGATTCACTTCTTCCTTCTCCATTTGAGTTAGAGTTTCCCTAGCCAACACTGCATTGCAGCGCTCAACTTCTTCCTTTTCTTCTTGCTTCGGATTCTGCACCATGTCACTGGGGAGAGATACTTTCGTCCTTTCATTAATGGCCTTAACCAACAATCCCATTTGTACTTCGAAATTTCTCAAGGATGCATCATGGCTTTACACTAACTTAAGCAGAAGTTAATGATTAGAATTTCGCTTCTCAGCTTGATGATGATTTGGGAACCTTGCCTGCTATCCAGAATTTTGATCTTTTCCTTGAATTGGTGCTGATCCATTCCCTTGATCATTTCTCCATCCAAAATTTGGATAGTTTCTCCAACCGGGATTGTAAATATTGGAGTACGGGTTGTTTATGTTTCGGAGGATATTCCACATTTTCCACTGTGGATGTGCATACCTCAACTCCATGTCCAGCACCACCCCATAACTCACAACATATGAATGGACTCTGTGCAGGTTTTGATTCCAAGGCTGCTATCTTCTTTTTCAAGGCATCCATCTGAATTTGGATGGCTGTTTGGGTATCAACTTCATAGTCTCCAACAGCCTTTCTTGAACTTTGACTCTGCTCAAGCAATCTCCTTGGTCTTTCAGTGTTCCATTAGTAGCTGTTGGATATCATGTTTTCCAACAAACCATATGCCTCAACAATCAATTTGTTCACGAGTGCACCACCTGCTTCATCAATAATTGTCCTTATTTGATTTTGTTGCCCATTGTAGAATGTATGCACTTGTGACCACTTAGGAATTGAATGATGAGGGCATTTACTTAATAGTTCCTAGAAACGATCCCAAGCTTCATAATGCGGTTCTTGATCCAATTGAGTAAACAGGTTGATTTTATTCCTCTGCTTTACTGTTTAGGTTGTAGGGAAGTACTTAGCCAAAAAATTCTGTTCGTGGTCCACCCATGTGGAGATAGAACCTGAAGGCAAAGAATTCAACCAGCGTTTTGCCTTATCCCTCAGCAAAAATGGGAACAATCTCTGCCTTATTGCATCTTCTGATACACCATTATGCTTGAAAGTATGATTGATTTCCAGAAAATCAGCTAGGTGTGAAGTTGGTTCATCATTTCGCAATCCGCTAAACTACACCGAAGCTTAAATCATTTGAAGGATTTCCGGCTAGATTTCAAAATTGTTTGCCAAAATTGCCGGTCTTCTTATACTAGAGTATTTACATCCTGCATAAGGAGCATCAAACTCTCTCAATCTCCTTCGCTCTTCTTCAGCCATTTCTTCCTCTCTTCTTGATAACATTTGCTGCTTAAGGTTGGCTGTTTCTGTCCTCTCAATTTGAGGATCAAATGGGATCTGAGCAAGGCCTCTACCTTTTTGCATATACAAGAGATAACAAGTACAACGATAACATAAACAATTGCACTTAACTACTGCAATTAAAGAGAATTGTCATAGTATCCTAATGTTAAAACTACAAAAGAATACTAACTTTTAAATTACAGCAGACCGAAGTGATGCACACTTACACGCCATAGACGAATTAGGATATAAGTAGGGGGGAGTGATTTCACGTGATTAAGAGCAGGATTCATCCAATTTAGCTAAGTGCAAAATTCTAAGGCTCATTAGTGTGTCTAGAATTCCCTACATGTAGCCCTTTCTCAAGGCGCTATGACCATGCCCCCTCCTTAGCCTACTTTTTCTATCGAGGTCACAGGTCTAAATCAAGGGCCCATGAAAGATGCAGTATATAACCTAATTACTTAAATCCAATTCGAAATCATATTACATAACTCACCCTCTTATGAAGCTTTGATATATATATATTCTGGAATTGGAAAAAAAAACCCTTATCTTTTAATATTTGATACATGATAGGTCATGATAAAGAAGGTAAAACAAAGGCAAAAAACTTCCCTTTTGCTCTTTAACTCATTCCTCCTTGAACACCCAATGTGTCTCTGCTTCACATCCAGAGCTAACTCCACCTCAGCGGCGTTGAGGTGTGATGCCCAAAGTGGATATATAGCGCATATTTATAGGGGATTCTGGAACATTATCCTTTTTTTAGTGGTCTAAGTGACGCAGTGTGGGACTCCTCCGATGGCGCTAGGTCTTGGTGCCAAGTGCAGCTTCATACGATTCCATGGCGTCGCATTATGTTGTCCTTCACGTTGTCTGTGCTACAGAATTGGCTTTGGTCACTGTAGCGCTGGATGAGTGAGGATGAGCAGTCCAGCGTTGGTTCCTGAGGATGAGGTGTTGCACCTAAAAGAGTTCTGCTGTTTCCAACACTCATGCAACGAGTTGGGGGCATAGCCGTTCAACACTTGGCCATTTCTTCAGAGATCACAGCCCCTGTTATCGCAACGCCATAGCTTCGAATGTGGCGCCAGCCACTCTGCTACAGAATTTGCCATTGTGATGGTGTGGCTTCTGCTCAGGTGCCCTGTGGTGCGATGTGCACTTCTCCTCGCCGATGTAGTGCCATCGCCTCCCATCTGACGCCATGTGCTGCCACCCTTTGTATGTCTCCAAATTCGGGTGTTTTTAGGCCAAATATGTCCGAATTTCTTTTTTCTCTTTCCAGTTGGTGTTTACTGAATATGAAGCACATTCCTACAAAATCAACACGAAAAGTTATTGAAATTTTAACACAATTATATCAAAATTTGGCCAAAAACACAGCATAATTTCCACCAACCAGAATTCAGTACGTGTTGCCCTCTCTTGATGCGCTATGACTTTACCTCCTCCTTAGCCCTATTGTCACTCATGGTCAGGGATCTAAATCCAAGGTCCATCAGTGCTGCCAACTCAACCAGATGTGTCCGAACAGTTCTCTCGAAGTCCACCAGCGCACCCGTCACCCATCACAGATAGAACACAGTTGATTTGGGGATCACTCACAGGTTGAAGGGTTTCTATCCTAGTATACCCTCTCGGTCTTAACGGGGACATGGGATTTACACTAGGAGGTCTTCAATCTCCTTCTGCAGAAAACTTTCCATAAAGTTAACCACACTAAATTAAAGATAGATTACACAAATATAAACTGAGACTGAAATTTACATGAATCCAAACCAAATATCACATTACAACACGGACCCGCCTAAGGGTATTTATCTAGACATAGTAAGGATTACGAAAAGATCCCACCCCAATATCATACAAGGCATAGTTGCTAAGTAAACAAATTATAGATAGAAAAATAGAGATAAAAAAGGGAGAAGAACTTTCCTTGGACTCCCATGCCACTCCTTCTTCCTTCGTTTGCTTCTCAGATGTGTTTCCCCTTTCCTCCTAAGCTTGCACAGCCACTGGGGCATGGAGGCGCGATGCCAAAAGTGCATTTATAACTCCTATTTTTAGGGGAGTCAGAAAGATTCCCCTAATTGTTTTTCCCTAATTGATCTGGCGCCAAGTGGCTTCGGATGCTTTCCTTGGTGCCATTCTAAGCGCTGAGCATGGCACTGAACAAACCTGTGGTGTTGTGCTTTTTGCTCTTTATGTGGTGCCAGCGTTCCTGCACTGAGTCTGCGCTGATGTGTGAAGACGAGAGCCCAATTGCTTAGTTCGAGCGCCCAGGCGCTCAACACAGAGATGATTTCCTCGCTTGCAGACCCAATTAAGGCGACGCCACGGCTTCGAATTGGGCGCCATGTGGACTCAGCCACTCTGCTTCTGCTATAGGCATTCTGACATCATGGCCTCGACTTTGGTACCATGTGGCATCCAGAACATAGTATCTCTTCTTCTTGGCGCTGGCTTCTGTACTGATCTAAAATGGGGTAGGTTTAGCCTAGAATTACA
Organism: Aristolochia contorta; assembly: GCA_022405105.1. Taxonomy (NCBI): domain Eukaryota; kingdom Viridiplantae; phylum Streptophyta; class Magnoliopsida; order Piperales; family Aristolochiaceae; genus Aristolochia; species Aristolochia contorta. The sequence goes on from CM039664.1 coordinate 19,635,065, forward strand.
TAGTTGAGCACTTTCATCCTCAACTTGGTGTTTGCATCGTTTTGGGACCTGAACCTACATATAAACACCAAAAGTAAGTGAGAATCATTTAAATCGATATGAATTATGGCATAAAAATGCAGCATTTATTCCACTAACCACTCTTCCTCCATTCTCCATATCAGTGCTGATTGGGACTTCTCGTCCAACTCTTCCTATTTACATTCCTCTTCATACAACTCATTCTCTTCAATCTCAACCCATTAAAAGGGAGACTACTTAGAATAATCTACCTCATTCAATTCGTAGAAAGAGAGAACTTGGATTTGCTCTAGATAGACGGAATCATATTCATTATCTTCTTCTCTAGTGAACTCTCGATTCACTTTTTTTATCTCTATTTGTTCTAGAGTTTACCTTAACATCAATGTGTTGCAGCACTCTACTTCTTCACTCTCTCCTTTTTCCAGTTCTCCACTGTATCACTTGGACGATACCCTTTCATTCTTTCTTTGAAGGCTTTTGCAAGCTGACCCATTTGGATTTCAATGTTCCAAAGGGAAGCATCCTGGCTCTGAACCATCTTAAGAAACAACTCATGGCTGGAATTAGATTTCTCAGCTTGAGGCTGATTCTGAAATCTTCCTTGTTGCCTAAAATTTTGATAATTCTCTAAGTCGGAGCTGATGCACCCCCTTGATTATTTCTCCATCCAAAGTTCGGATGGCTACTCCAGCCGGGATTGTACGTGTTGGAGTACAGGTTGTTCCTATTTTAAACATATTGCACATTCTCATTAGTAGATGTGCCTACTTCTGCCCCGAGTCCTTCACCACCACATACCTCCCAGCATACAAATGGACTCTGTGAAGGCTTCACTTCCAAGGCAGTAATTGTTTTTTCAAGGCCTCTGTCTGGTCTCTAATAACAGTATTGGCATCTACCTCATAGACTCCAACTATCTTCCTTGAACTTTGGCCTTGTTCCGTCATGCTCCTTGGTCTTTCCATGTTCCATTCATAGCTGTTGGCCACCATGTTTTCTAAAAGGTCATATGCCTCATCAATACTTTTGTTCACTAGTCCTCCTCCTGCATCTGCATCAATTATAATCCTTGTTTGATTCTATAGACCATTATAGAAGGTATGCACCTGTGACCATTTTGGGATAGAATGGTGAGGGTACTTCCTAAGTCTCGTATAGTTATTCTTTATCCATTTTCGTGAAGAGATTGATCTCGTTCCATAGCTTTACTATCTTAGCTGGGGGGAAGTACTTCACCAAAAAATCTATTCACGGTCCATCACCACTGTAACAGACCCTAAAGGCTGTGAATTCAACCAATGGTTCGCCTTATCCTTCATTGCATATATGAACAATCTCAATCTGAAAGCATCTTCGGATACGACTTTGTGCTTGATAGTATCACAAATTTCCAGAAAATTTGCTAGAAGCGCATTTGGATCATCGTTTGGAAGTCCACTAAATTGGACTGAGGTTTGGATCATCTGAATAATTTCCGGATTGATCTTAAAATTGTTAGTCAAAATTGTCAGTCTTCTAATACTAGAGTGTGTACGTCTACCTTGAGGTAGCGTGAACTGTCTAAAACTCCTTCGCTCTTCTTCAGCCATATCATTCTCTCTTCTTGAAGACCTTTGCTTCTTTAAACTGGTCCTTGTGGTTCTCTCAATATCAGGGTCATAGGGTAGTAAGGCAAACCCTCTACTTTATTGCACACACAAACACACAATAAACAAACACACAGACACACAAATACAACTTATTTTAACTACAACTAGTTAACACTAACAAGGAAATGAGCTAAATTAAGCTACACTAAGAAACCAACTATGTTAATCTAACTATAAGCACCTACACTAATCTGGATTACAGATATAGAGCCTAGCACTAATAGAAGTTAAACATATCCGCGACAACAGCGCCAAAAAACTTTGTTGGGCACAAACTACTCTACATAATTATATCACCCATATGCAAGCGCACGTGTCACACCAAGTAATACACTGGAAGAGTCCAGGTCGATCCCAAAGGAACTTGTACTACTTAGTAGCACTGCAATTCTCTACAGCTATATCTAACTACCGAAATTAATAAAAACTGTCAAAAGTACCTTATTATAGTAACTACAAAAAGATGCTAAAAATTACTAACTACGAAGTCAACTGCTTCGGCTTTTAACTTGATAGTATTAAAATTCTGCCCATGCGCAAATGCATGAATCGTTCCAAGTAATATATTGGATAAGTCCAGATCGATCCCATGAGAACTGAGCTTCGTACTAATGAATAAATTCTCTACAGCTATATCTAAATACCGCAGGGTGGAGGTATCCTTTCGCATTACCTTTTAGTGTCAATGAAATGATAAGTTGTACATGATAGAGGTCATCAATCTCTTCACGTTGAAAGTTCCATTCACACTAAATTAAAGATAGATTGCACTTAAATAACTAACATAGTTGAAATTACATGAATCCAAACACGAAATCACATTACATAACTCACCTCCAAAAGAAGTTTAGCTATACATAGTCTGGAATCAGGAAAAATCCCTATCCATTAGCATAATAAACATTATAGATACGAATAATAAATATAACAAAAGCAAAAGACTTCCCTCTTGCTCGTGAACACCTTCCTCATTCATCCACCCAAAGTAGCTCTGCTTCACTCCTAGTCGAACTCCGCCTCAGCAGCATGGAAGCGCGATACCCAAAGTGTGGGTTTAGGGCTTATTTATAAGGGAGTCTGGAAGATTCCCCTTTTTATGGTGCCCTAAGTGACGGGGCGCCACTTTATGGCACCAGGTCTTGGCACTGTGCAATTATACAATGTCGGGTAACGTCATTCCCCCACATTGCCTGCACTCAGCCGCTGGTTTCTGACACTGCACAGTTTGAGCGAACACCAACGCTACGGCACTAGTTCCAGACTCTGCGGCAGTATTATAGCGAGGGCCAGCACTTCGGCCTTGGATCCTGACACCGAAGCGCTGTGCCCAGAAACTTCTACTATGCCCAATGCTCCAACATTGATCCTTGTGTCGAGGCATCAGACATTTAGCCGTTTTTCCTCTTCTCGCTTTCCTCATTCATGTGTCAACATAGTTTCTACCATGGCACCAAATGGCGACAGGTGGATTCTCTTCTTCACGTGGCGCTGAGGCTTCCCATCTGGCACCATGTGGTGCCGTCCTCTACTTTGATCCAAAATGGGGTGTTCTTCTAGTTTGCCTCTTTCTCCCTCCTGATGGTGTTTAGCGAATATGAAACACTTTCCTCCAGAATAAATAGCAAAAGTTAGTGAAATTGGAACTCAATCATATCAAAACATGGCCTAAAAATGCAGCACAATTTCCCAGAACTTGGTTCCACTAACTCCTCTAGGTGGCTCTCACTCCTGGGGGACTCCTTGGGCTGAGAGAGCCCAGTTTCAATATTTTCTTCTCAAGGACTTTCTGCATGTTGACCTTCGATGTTTTTCTCTTTTTCCTCACTAAGAAATTTACACAACCTATCTACTTGAGACTCTTAAATCTTCAAGAGACTGGTCTCTGCATTGCCTTGAAGCTGTGAGAATCTCTTCCAATGAAGGCTCAAAAGGTTGTTACTAGGGAAAGGGATTTTGGTTTTGGGTTTATGCAAGATGGGATGACCAAACATGTCAGACCACTATCTACAATAAGTTCTAACTCCTCACATGGTGATCCTATCAAATTGGTTGTTGTTTGGCAAAAATAATTTATTTGCTCAATGATTCTCTTTGTTCCTCTCTAAATGTCTTTTGACCTTCTAGTAACCGTAAGAGAATTTGCTCGCTAGATTCACCATTGAGCACTTTGGATGGATGGTGTGGGCTCTGATAAGAGATGGGATTGAAAGGTTGTCTATATTGATCAGGCATAGACATGTACATATAATTAGGCTCCCATAAACAATTAGGTGCATTACCCCAACACAATTCATTTAGCCCATATGAGGGACTGCCAAGTTGCTCTCCATATGATGATGCGGCTTGTGCAGAGGGAGAGCAATCAGGGCGGTTTGAGGCAAACTCCCTTGGTCTTGAGAGATCCCATTGGTGGGATTCGCTAGAAGATGGACATTGATGAAAATTAACATTATCATCATAATGCTAATACATGGACTGATTAAAATAGGAAAACATTAATTAAACACACGAGCAATAAATCCCTGACACCAGAATCAAACCAATTTCAACATACACATTTTTTTATTAACAAAACAACCTACACTAACATGCAACTACATTAGTCAGATTACACTACCTACTCGAAGTAAGGTTACAGCTATAGAGTCCAAGGCTAATAGCAGTCTAATCCCCGCCAACAGCGCCAAAAACTTGGTCCGGCATTTAACTTGACACTTATAAATTCTGCCCATGCGCAAGTGCACGCATCAGTCCAAGTAATATACTGGATAAGCCAGACCGATCCCAAGAGGACTGAGCAATGTACTAACCTATGAATTCTCTACAGCTATATCTAATTACCAAAATTAAAGGGAATGTTATAATATCCCTATGTAAAAACTAAACAAGAATACTAACTATCTAATTACAGTAGTCCTATGTGATACACGGCCTCGCGAGAGGGTAAAGCCGATTAGGAGTAGGGGGGAGTGATTTCATGCAATTAAGGGTAGGATTCATGCAATTCAGCTAAGTGTGCAATACACAGCATGGTAGTGGGTCTGGAATTCCCTCTGTGTAACCCCCTTTTGAGGCAAGACGACCAAGTCTCCCTCCTTAGCCTAATTTTCTTTTGAGATCACAGGTCTAAATCAAGGGCCCATGAAATGTTCTCACCCTAAACGACCACGCTTGTTCGATATCTCACATAGTCTACCGGCGCACCCCTCATTTCCCTTGCACCATAACAGGGGATTCGGGGATCACACGCAAAGAGGAGGTATCCTTTCTTGTTACCTTTCAGTCTCAACGAAACGATAAAATGAACATGATAGAGGTCGTCAATCTTTTCATTCTCCCCAATGGCCACTCACACTAAATTAAAAATAGATTGCACTTAAACAACTAATACAGTTGAAATTACTTGAATCCCAACCCGAAATCACATTTCATAACTCACCTCCAAAAGAGGTTTAGCTACACTATCTGGAATCGGGAAAAATCCCTATCCATTAGTATTACAAACATGATAGATAAGAAAAATAATGATAAAACAAATGAAAAAAGGCTTCCCTTTTGCCCATGAACTCCTTCCTCCTTCAGTCGCCCAAAGTAGCTATGCTTCACTCCTATTCTAACTCTGCCTCAGCGGCGTTGAAGCGCAATAGCAAATGTGTGGCTTCAGCTCTTATTTATAGGTGAATCTGGAAGATTTCCCTTTTTTAAGGTGCCCTAAGTGGCGTGGAGGCCTTCTAATGGTGCCGAGCATGCCACCGTCTCATTATACGGCGTCACATTACATTGCTCCTCTGCATCACCAGTGCTCAGGCACTTGTTTCTGGTGCCACTCTGGTGCTCCGGCGCTGGTTTCCGACACTGCGGTGCTGTTATAGTGAGGATCAGCGCCCTGGCATTGGATTCTGACACTGAGGCGCTGTGCCCAGAAACTTCAATTGAGTCCAACACTCTAGTGTTGATCCTGGGGCCGAGGCATTGGACTCTTATCCATTTTTCCTCTTCTCACTTTCCTCATTCGTATGGCGCCATAGCTTCTTCTGTGGCGCCATATGGCATCGCGCCATATGGCGTCAGGCCATATGGCATCACGTGCATTGTTGCTCTTCATGTGGTGCCGTGGCTTCCCATCTGGCGCCATGTGGTGCCGCCCTCTCTATTGTTCCCCAATGGGATATTTTTAGCAGAAATCGTCTACTTTCCCACAGAATAAACACCAAAAGTTAGTGAAATTGCAACACAATCATATTAAAACTTGGCCTTAAAATGCAGCATAATTTCCACTAACCTTCAACCTAGAGTGATACATGCGCACACGATTGAAGCCTGAAAATGGAGTCGGGCAGAGATTTGATGTGACTAGTAGGCGATTCATGCAATTTCAGTTGACTGCATAATTCTATTTCTCGGTAGCGGATTGGAGAATCCATTGCGTGCATCCCTCTCTTGAGGCATTACGACCATGCCTGCCATCTTATCCCTATTGTCTCCTGAGGTCAAGGATCTAAATCAAAGGTTTATCAGCATTGCCACCGTGACCATGCGTGCAGATGCTTTCTCTCGATGTCAACTGGTGCACCCCTCACCCGATTGTAGAATCACATGCCGATTGATAGGTGTCTATCCTAGTATACCCATTTGGTATCAATGGGAACTTCGAAATTAACCTAAGAAGCCGTCAATCTCCACGTGTACAATGCTTCCCAATAGTCCATCACACTAAATAACAGATTTATTACACTAAATATAAACGGAAATTACCAGAATCCTTACCAAATATCACATTACATCATGAACCCCCTAAAGCTGGTCTTAGGTAGACATAGTCAGGATTAGGAAAAAAACCCAATCCCAATCCATACAAAGCATAGTCCCTAATCAAAACACATAAAATGGAAATAAAGAGATCAAATAAGGAGAAGAAACTTCCCTTCAACTCCCAATCCACTCCTTTCTTCCTTTGCTCCTCAGAAGTGTCTCTCCATTACTACAAATTTTGCACAAACTCTATAGCGTGGAAGCACGTTGCCTGAAAAGTATTTATAACGCCTACTTATAGGGGACTCCTGAAGATTTCCCTAATTTTTTGTGCCCTAAGTGATACAGCACTAGATGGTGTTAGACTTGTTCTGTTGTGCCAACTCCTGGCGCCACGCATGGCATCACGCAATGCCGTAGTGTCGTGTTTTGCGCTCTTTTATTACCGCAAGAGCTCCCACGCTGGACCTAGGCATCAGGACTCTCATATGCGAAGATGGGCGCCCCTACGCTGAGTTTAGACGCTGGGGCTCTCAACCTAGAAACATATTTCTTTCCCCAGCACCTTGGTGCTGAGCTGGTCGACGAACACGACACTTAGCCATTTTCATCTCAGCCGAAGACTCTGTCTAGTTGACGGGATTCGAACCCAGTGCCATCTGGCTTCAGCCACTCAGCTTCTGTTGTAATCATTTTAATATTGTGGCCTTGACCCTGGCACCATGTGAAATCACACATCGTGTTGTTCTCCTCGTCTTTGCGCCATGGCTTCCTTCTTGGCGTCATGTGGCCCCAACTATGTATTGCTCTAAAATGGGCTGTTGCATAGTAGAGCTCCTTCTTCCTCCACTTGGTATTTTAATCATTTTCACCTTAAAACCTACAAATTAAAACCAAAAGTCAGTGAAAATGGTCTCTATGTATTATGAAATATGACCTAAAAAATGCAGCACATTTTACACTTATCAATGCTGCCTTAGGAGGAGAACTTATAAACAAGTCCTTTGAATAGGCGAACAATCTTTTGGAAAATATGACTGGCAAAAGCTACCGTGGAATTTTCAAAGACTAAGGCATACCTGAACAAGGCCAACGTTCGAGACAAACGGTTGGAATCTATGAAGTGTGCAATATGCTCAGAATAAACAAGGGTAGAATAACCCGTAGTCTAATACCTACAATCCCAGCTGGAGAAACCATACGAACTTCGGATGGAGAAATGACCAAGGGGGTGCACCGACTCCTAATCAAGGTAATTATAAATATTTTGGACACCATGGAAGATTCCAAAATCAGCATCAAGCTGAATGGTAAGTTGAAATGATGCTGCATTTTAGGCCAAGTTTTGATAAGATTGTGTTGCAATTTCACTAACTTTTGGTGTTTATTCACTAGGAAAGTGCTTCGGATTCGCCAAACACCATCTGGAAGGAGAAAGAGGCAAACTAAACGATATCAGCCTAAAACACCCCATTTTGGAGCAATGCAAACGGCGGTGCTACATGGCACCAGATGGGAAGCCATGGAGCTGTGTGAAGAGTTGAAATACACGTGCCACCACATGGCGCCACACTGGAAACTATGGTGCCATGTGAACGAGGAACGCGAGAAGAGGAAAAACGGTTAAATGTCTGACGCCTCAGCGCCAGGATCAATGCTGGAGCGTTGGACACAATGCCGAAGCATTGGCCTTCGCTTCAACAAGTGAACCAGCATCAGAAGCCAACGCCGGAGGGCAGGTCCTCCCTCAAGCAGCGCAGTGGCTGAGCGCTGGCGATGCGGGGGGAGCAACATAACGCGATGTCATATAATCACGAGGCGCCACACTCAGTGCCATGACCTGGCGCCATCATAAGGGTTCCACGCCACTTAGGGCATTGTGAAGAAAAGGGGAATCTTCAAGACTCCCCTATAAATATGTACAATAGCCACACTTTGGGTATTGCGCTTCCACGCCGCTAAGGCGGAGTCAGACTTGGAGTGAAGCAGAGCTACTTTAGACAACTGAAGGAGGAAGAAGGAGTTCTCGGGTAAAAGGGAAATCTTTTGCCTTTCTTTTATCTTTATTCTTCGTATCTATCATATTTGTAATGCTAAACTTCATTTGGGGGTGAGTGATGTAATGTGATTTCAGGTTTGGATTCATGTAATTTCAGCAATTTTAGTTACTTAAGTGCAATCTATCTTTAACTTAGAGTGAGTGGCCGTTGGGGAGCTTTTAATAAGAAGAGACTATGTGTAGCTAAACTTGTCTTACTTGGTACGACGCGTGTACTTGCGCATGGGCGGAATTTTATAAGTGTTATTTTAGCCGCAACCAAGTTTTTGGCGTCGTTGTCGACGACTAGACTGCTATTAGCCTTGGATATATAGCTGAAATCATCCTAGTATAGTGTAATCTGATTAGTTTTGCACATTAGATTATTTGATTGTGTTAGTTAGAATAATTGATTTTGTAAGAATTCTAGTTTTTATGAGTTTGTTAGTAAAAGTTTTGTATTTTTGTGAAGTGTGATTGTTGAGCCGAATTGTTCTACTTTCTCTCTCTTGTATACGCAAGAAGGAAGAGGCCTTGCTCTGATCCCATTCGACCATGAAATTGAAATGACAGCAAGAGCTAACCTTATGCGTCAATGGTTATCAAGAAGAGAGGAAGAAATGGCTGAAGAAGAGCCTAGAAGTCCGAGAGAGTTTGTTGTGCCTCAAGCTGGAGGTACACACCCTAGTATCCGAAAACCAGCTATACTTGCAAACAATTTTGAAATCAAGCCAGCAATTCTACAGATGATACAGGCTTCAGTACAATTCAGTGGATTGCCAAATGATGATCCAAATTTGCACTTGGCAGATTTCCTAGAAATTTGACATACTTTCAATCACAATGGTGTATTGGAAGATGCGATAAGTTTGAGATTGTTCCCATTTTCACAGAGGGATAAGGCAAAGCTTTGGTTGAATTCTCTGCCTTCAGGTCACCACGTGGATGGACCTTGAGAAGAAAGTTTTGGCTAAGTGCTTCCCTCCAGCCAAAACAATAAAGCTAAGGAATGATATCAACCTGTTCACCCAATTGGATCAGGAATCCCTATACAAAGCTTGGGATAAATTTATTGGAGAATATGGCAGCCAACAGCTACCATTGGAACACTGAAATACCAAGGAGCTTGCCCGAGAAGAATCAAAGCTCAAGAAAGGCAATTTGAGTGTACAAAGTAGACACCCAAACAGCCATCTGAATTCGATGGATGCCTTGAAAAAGAAGATAGCAGCCTTGGAAGCAAAGACTACATAGAATCCATTTGTATATTGTGAAATGTGTGGTTGGACACGGACTTGATGTTTACACCTCCACTGTGGAAAGTGTGCAATATGCCCAAAATTGATATAACCCATACTACAATACCTTTGATCCTGGCTGGACAAAGCACTCAAATTTTGGATGGAGAAATGATTAAGGGAATGCTTCTGCACCAACACAAGAAAATCAGAATGCTGGACAGCAAGGAAGGTTTCCATGTCAGCATCAAGCTGAGAAACCCAATTCCAATAATAAATTGCTGCTAAAGTTGGTTCAGAGTCATGATGCATCCTTAAGAAATATTGAAATCCAAACGGAACGGATGGCTAAGGCCATTAGTGAAGGTTCAAAGGATCTCTACCCACTGATACGGTAGAGAATCTGAAGAATGAAGAAAAGGAAGATATTCAGTGCTGCAATGCAGTGTTGGTTAAGGAAACTCAAGCCCAATTGGAGATGGAAGAAGTGAATCGCGAGTTCACTCCAGAAGAAGAACATGAATATGATTCTCTCTCCATAAAACAAAATCTTGAGGATAGTCAGCCTCACATATCTCCCTTTGAATGGGTCAAAATTGATGAGAATGACTTGTATGAGGAATTAAATGAGAAAGACCAAGGTTCTAGATTTCAGCCAACACAAATCTGGAAATTTGAAGAGAAGAGTCAGAACCAAATGAAATTAGAAGAGTCAAACACTGATTTGTTTTTGTTGAGGACACGGAGGAGGATAGGGAAGTACCTCTTATCTTGGCCCACCATTTGTGGAAATCACAAGGACCCTCATTGATGTCGCAAAGGTGGTTGGGCTTAAACGACTCTGAAAAAATTATGCCCATGTGCAAGTGCACGAGTCGTATCATGTAATATGCTGGACGAGTCCCGATCAATCCCACGAAGACTATAGTATTTACTAATCAACAAATTCTCTACAGCTATATCTAACCATTGCAATTAAAAAGAATTATCACTGTATCCTAATGTACAAACTACAAAAGAATACTAATTATCTAATTACAGCTGTCCAAAGTGATACACGCACACACGATGGAGAGGAAGTAGAATAGAAGTATGGGGAAGTGATTTCATGTGATTAGGAACAGGATTCATCCAATTTAGCTACGTGTACAATTCTTAGGCTCATTAGTGGGCCTAGAGTTCCCTACGAGTAGTGCACTCTCGAGGAGCTCCGACCGTGCCCTCCCTCTTGAGTCTGATTTGTCTCTCGCGGTCACAGGTCTAAATCAAGGGTCCATACAAGATGCTCAGCCTAAAGCGACTTCGCCTTTCCGGACGCTTCTCTTCAGTCTACTAGAGTATCCCTTACCTGCTATTGCTGGTCTTGCCGCGATTTGGGGATCACACACATAGTGGTGGTATCCTTTCATATTATCTATCAATCTCAACAAAATGATAAGATAAACATGTAGAGGTCTTCAATCTCTTCATGTTAATACCTCCCCAGTGGCCACTCAAATTACCTCAATCACCCTCTAATGAATCTTAGCTACACTTATTCTGGAACTGGGGAAAACCCCTATTCATTACATTAGATACATGACAGGACGGGATAAAGAAGGTAAAACAAAGGTAAAAAATTTCCTTTTGCTCTTGAATTCCTCCTTCTTCCTCCTTGAACACAAATGTGTCTCTGTTTCACATCCAAAGCTAACTCCACCTCAGTAGTGTGGAGGTGTGACGCCCATAATACGTTTGGAACACATATTTATAGGGGATTCTGGAAGATTCTACTTTTTTTAGTGCCTTAAGTGATGTGGTGCCACATAGCGTGGGACTCCTTTGTGGGTGCAAGGTCTTCGCACTGAGTGCGGCACCATACGATTATGTGCTGTTACGTTAAGTTGTCCTTCGCATCACCAGGGCTCCAGCGGTGGCTTGGGTTGCTGAGGCTCTGCTCATGCAAGCTCGAGCGGTCCGGCATTGGCTTCGGTTGCTGAGGTGCTGGATGAGCGAGGGTGAGCGCTCTGGTGTTGGATCCTAACACCGAGACGCAGCACCTAGAAGAACAGTTCATATGCTTGCAGCGCTCCTGTGACCAGTCGAGCACCAAGGCATTTGACTCTTAGCCATTTCTTCACAGCTCGCAGCCCCTGTTAATGCGATGTCATAGCTTCGAACGTGACGTGCACTGTCAATCTGGTGCTGTGGCGTTTGCTCTGGCACCTTCTAATGTGGTGTGCATTGCTCCTCTCCTACGTAATGCCATGGCTTCCCATCTGACGCCATGTGGTGCCGCCCTCTGTATTGTTGCAAATTGGGGTGTTTTTAGGCCAAAAACGTGTGAATTACCTTTTTCACCTTCTAGTTGGTGTTTAGTGAATATGAAGCATATTCCTACAAAATCAACACTAAAAGTTAGTGAAATTGCAACACAATTATATCAAAATTTGGCCTTAAAATGCAGTATAATTTCCACCAACCAAAAGGGTAAACTCACTATGAGATCAATAGAAAATGATTGTTTCACTTCTGATATCTTATATGTGAAGAAAGAAAAAGGCGAGAAAGGAAAAATATCTAAGGTGAAGATGGAGGGAAAGGAACCCCAAAGAGTTCAATCCAATGAACTTCAAATTCCTTTTGGAGATCCTTGTACTCCTAGAGGGATTTTGCCAAACCAAGATGAAAAGTGTTGGTTAGCTATGGAGGAATGGCTCTTAGCCACTAACATGATGGAAGCCCAAGCTAGTAATGAACCAAACAATTTGGGACAATCCCAAAATCATGTGCAAGGGGCAAAAGACACCATAGAGAAAATTATTGAGGAAGTGAAATTCCTTTAATCATCTGAGGAATCTTCTAGGCTAGCACATAAATGCCAAAAACACCCCTATTAATCGTTCGAGAGCAAAGGAGAACATATATGACACAGACGGGTCGGGTAGTGAGCCATGGTTCTCCCTCTAACCTTGTGTTAGACCCTGGTTGAGGTGATCAAATAAATTCCAGCTAAGGACTATAAAATAGGTGCTTCTTGGGAGGCAACTCAAGTAAGGATTAGTTATGTGTTTTACTTTTATTTCATAGTGCGTATTTTCTTGTTTAGTTGTTTTGATACCTGTTTAGCATGAGAGTGTTCTACACTTAATTTTGCATTTCACAGTGTTTGAGCATATATTGAGTTTGATTTCAATGAGATGGTGAAGTCTAGGTTTTCAAGCTTTAAATAAAAAGATTGGGTGATATTGTTGAATCAAAAATTTTAAAGACAATTGCAAGGAGAAGTTACTATGGCACACCCATGTGATGACCTCAATCTTGAGATCTTGATCTCAAGAGACAGAAATTTCTGCTTTCTGTGGAAATGTAATAGTTGGGTCAATTCTCTCCCTTTCACAGATCATATCCTTTTAGTTAGTGCTTTAATTCTTGGTGTGTTTTTATGGTTGTTTTTGTTTAATAAAAAAGAGATATCCATAATCTCACTTCTGTTGGCATGACTTGAGCCATTTTGCAGAGTTTGCTTTAAGCTCAGATCTGCAAATATGATTATCATTATGACTGAGAAATGCTTCATTCAGGCTGTGTGATGTCACCAGGGACTTTTATCTACCCTCTCTACATTTCTATTCATGGTGTACTCTACATTGAGCACAATGTAGACTTCAGGTTTGGGGAGGGCGTAACAATTTGCATGTTTCATTTGCATAGACATGTCTATTATTGCAAATTGCATATAAGTTTGATCCATCTTGAATTCATGTAAAAAACAAATTTCAAATGCTTGAACATTAATTTCAAGGCATGAAATGTCTGTATTGGCATAAATTTCTTTGTGATGTAATGTATTGCATGCATTCCATTTGAAGAATGAATTTGATTGGTTCTACCCTATTTTTCTTTCAAAGTTGGATGACGACATATATTCTTTTAGATGAAACAAAACCATTTACCATTCAATTCCAATGTGGCTAAACTCTCCATCGTCAGTTTTGTGGATTGATAGTGGTTGAGTACTTGAGTTTTTGTGGTCTAGTATTCTTGAACTAGTTTCAAACAAAAATTGAGGCGAAAATAATGAGGAATTACCACAAACGAGAGGACTTAAGCATTGTTTTGGACTGTTTGGGCATTTCTATTCATCCTTGTATATATCATAGTCAACCCAATTTGAGCCTACATAAAATTCAATTTTTTCTGAAAGCCATATAATTTTTGCCACTAGCCCTTTAGTAATAGTCTTTTCTTTATACATACCTATCTCTTTTATTGCTTGATTGAGCCAAATTGGATTTTGGGACTTAACTTAGAAGTTGAATTTCAAAAGGATAGATAAGGACGAAATAAAAAAACAGAAAAACAGAAAAGAAAAGAAGAGAAGGGCTTGCAAAGCCAGCAATAGAAAAAGAAAATGCAAGCTAAATCAAAGTAGCTGGAAAGTTGTGAATAGATTAGTGGTTCAATGCAAAATGGTTGCAAATAAAAGGGAACAACTCAAGTTTGGGGTAACTTCCGGTGAAAGACCAACTTCTATCCTACCCGTGTCCAGAGCCCCATTACAACATAAGGAAAGACCTAATGATCTAAGGGGTAGGTCCTCACAATTTGTGGAGACTGGAGTGAGAAATTAGCATATTGGGATTCTAGAGGCAAATTCTCAATTGCTATTTTTGTGGATTGTTGGAAAGAACAATATTTGTAGTAGACCATAGTATAATTGAAAAGTGTGTGGCCATGGAAGTTTGAGATAATGAATCTCGTAAAAACATATAGATTAAAATAGCCAATAAACTTATATTTTTATTTCTTTAATTTAGTTTAATGATTTTTCATTGCCAGCATGTAAGACAGATTATCTAAAATCTACAACAGGAGATCGTTGCTTGAGGACTAGCAAGAATTTAAGATTGAAGGTAATTGGTTAGTGTATATTGTGTCCCCAATTTCATATATGTTTGAGCCGATTTGAGTATTTATTTTTCCCCATTTGACTTATTGTTTTTGGTCTTATGAAAGTAAAACATGAAAAATGTCAAAAGGAATCCAACTGAATAAATCTCATGCAAATCAGAGCTAAAATGATGAAAATAGACCAAAACCGTGAAATGCAAGAGTTGGTGCCACCCGGCGTCATGACGCCCAGCTCCCAACCCAGAATAAAGCCAGTGCTCCTTCATTGAGTTTGGGTGCAGGGGTTGACATTTGTCAAAGAAGACCGCTCGGCGAAGGGGTGCCCAAAGAGTGCAGTCGAGTTCTCTAGCACCCAATCTAGGTGTTGGAGGGATCAACCCAAAAGAGGGGAGAATGCAGCGGCACAGAATTGGGTGGCATCATGCGCAGCGTAAAGGAAATTTTTGTTGACTTTAATTTTTCGGTGTCATGGGATGTCCCCCGACTTCGCGACACCCAGTAACTTCCTTTAGTTTTAAGTTACGCGATGCCACGTGATAAATGTAGAGCCGCATGGCGCCGAGCATCTTAAAGAACGCCTATAGAAGGATGTTTTACATCATTTTGAACCCAACCCTTCTGGGATCATAGTAAAAAGCATGAGGATGATTTGAAGGGCTCCAAATGACGTATTTGAAACTGCCAAACGAGGAGATTCAATCTGGAAGGACTATTCCACCCATAGGAGCAATCTTTTATGAGTTTCTTCTATCCCTATTTCTCTTTATCTACTTTTGCATTCATTATTTCTTCTATAACTCGTATTTGAGTCTAGGTGTGCATTTATTTTGATACATTTGAGATGTTGGCCCTCACAGGTTGTTTTGATTGTACTTTGTTTAATGAATTAGTTGATTTTCATTTACTTGTGGTGATTTTACCTTTTTATATGCCTATGAGTGTGTGATGCTTCCATTACAAGGCGACGGTAGCTTAGTGGGCTAGTGTTAGGCATAGGAGAGCCTTAGTATGAGTGACCGTTGGAGCGCTATGTACACAAGGAGATTGAATTCCCGAGTGTTAATTTTATCGTTTCTTTAAAACCACGAGGGTACATGGAAGGAAATCATCAGTCAGCATGTGATTCCAAAATCCAATGCAAGCACCCAGTGGATACCTTTTTTATATGCATGTGTCGTATCCCACGAGAACTTTACTACTTATTAACCAATGAACTTTCTACAACTATATCTAACTACTGCAATTAAAAAGAATTGTCACAGTATCCTAATGTAAAACATACAAAAGCATACCAATTATCTAATTACAGCAGTCTTAAGTGATACACTCACACACTAGAGCCAAAGTAGAATAGAAGTAGGGGGAACTGATTTAATGCTATTGTAAGGCTCATTAGTGGGTCTGGAATCGGGAAAAACCACTCTCCATTAACATTAGAAACATGATAGGTCAGGATAAAGAAGGTAATACAAAGGCAAAAGGCTTTCCTTTTGCTCTTGAAGTCCTCCTTCTTCCTCCTTCAATGCCCGATGTATCTTTGCTTCACTTCCAAAGCTAACCCCTCAGCGGCACGAAGGTGAGATACCCAAAGTGCGTAAATAACACATATTTAAAAGGGAGTCTAGAAGATACACCTTTTTTAGTGCCATATGTGATGTGGCGCCACGTGGCGTGGGACTCCCTTGAGGGCGGTAGGTCTTGGTACTGAGTGCAGTGGCATACAATTCTGCAGCATCGCATAATGTTGTCCTTCGTGTCGCCAGCACCCTTGTGCTGGCTTCAGTCGCCAAGGTGCTGCGCATGCAAGGTCGAGCACTCTGGTGTTGGCTTCGGTAGCCGAGGTGCTGGATGAACGAGGATGAACGCTCCAGCGTTGGATCCTGACGCTGAAGTGCTGCAACAAGAAGAGCTCAGCCGCTTCCAACGCTCCTGCGACGAGTCGAGCACTGAGGCGTTTGACACTTACCCATTTTCTTCACAGCTTGCATCCCCTGTTAACGCGATGTCATAGATTCAAATGTGGCGCCATATGGCTCCAGCCACTCTGCTTCTGCATTTGCCATTCTGATGTCGTGGCTTTTGCTATGGCACCTTGTGGCATGACGTGCACTGCTCCTCTCTTTCGTAGCACCATGCCGTCCCATTTGACACCATGTGGCGCCGCCCTTTCTATTGGTCCAAATTGGTGCGTTTTTACACGAATTTCCTTTTTATCTTTCCATTTGGTGATTAGTGAATATGAAGCATATTCATACAAAATCAACTCCAAAAGTTAGTGAAATTACAATAACATTATATCAAAATTTCACCTAAAAATGCAGCATAATTTCCACCTACCAAATAGCCCAAAAATAAACATTTGTTCATCCTCGAGCAAAGGACTTAACACAAAAAGTCAAATATTCGATCTTGCTGATCACAAAGTGATTAGTAAATAATGCTACAATTATTTACAGAAGAAAAATTTAAGATTCTGATTGATGGTGCATTCCTCCTGTAGTATTCTTCAAGAGTGTTTGGTTGCCTAGGAGAAACTTTCTTTATTTCCCCACTACTCAATTATTACCAAAGTGTTTCTCATTAGGTGTCTTTCCACCAATCCACAGTACTAATTTCAAAATCTGCTCTCCACTAATTTTAGAGAAGGGTACCTTGGATCTTTAGGACTTCATTAGGTTGAAATGGGGCTTGGGACATGGGTAGGTCAAAAAGGTTAATCATCAATGTCTAAACCATTTAGCTTGCTAGACTTAACCAGATTCATTGATTGTGATCTTCTCATGATCTAAAGCTACTCCCCCAAACTTAAACTTTGGCCAATTGATAGATAACCTTTCACCTCAATCCTTATTTTCAACTTGAAATTTATGTACTGTAGTTCAGTCATCGCTCCTGCGCTGAGACTATCGCTCCTGCGCTGAGACTATCGCTCCTGCGCTGAGACTATCGCTCCTGCGCTGAGACTATCGCTCCTGCGCTGAGACTAGCGCTCCTGCGCTGAGACTATCGCTCCTGCGGTGAGACTAGTGCTCCTGCACTGGACACATAATCGTTTTCCACTTCTCGCTGCCCTCGTTCAGGTAGCACCGTAGCTTCCAACATGGTGCCATGAGCTGTCACGTGCACTACTCCTCTTCTACATAGCGCCATGACTTCCCATCTGACGCCATGGGGCGCCAAAACTCAATTATTACCAAAGTGTTTCTCATTATGTGCTCTTTCCACCAATCCACAGTACTAATTTCAAAATCTGCTCTCCATTAATTGTAGAGAAGGGATCCTCAGATCTTTAGGACTTCATTAGGTTAAAATGGGGCTAGGGACATGGGTAGGTCGAAAAGGTTAATCATCAATGTCTAAACCTTTCAGCTTGCTAGACTTAACCAGATTCAATGATTGAGATCTTCTCAAGATCTAAAGCTACTCCCCCAAACTTAAACTTTGGCCAATTGATAGATAACCTTTCACCTCAATCCTTATTTTCAACTTGAAATTTATGTACTGTAGTTCAGTCATCGCTCCTTCGCTGACACTATCTCTCCTTCGCTGACACTATCTCTCCTTCACTGAGACTAGCGCTCCTGTGCTGAGCCTTGTGCTCCTTCGCTGAGACTAGCACTCCTGCACTGAGACTAGCGCTCTTGCACTGAGACTAGCGCTCCTGCGCTGAGACTAGCGCTCCTGCGCTGAGACGAGCGCTCCTGCGCTGAGACTAGCGCTCCTGCGCTGAGACTAGCGCTCCTGCGCTGAGACTAGCGCTCCTGCGCTGAGACTAGCGCTCCTGCGCTGAGACTAGCGCTCCTGCGCTGAGCGCTACACATAATAGTTTTCCACTGCTTGATGCCCTCGATCAGCTAGCACAGTAGCTTCCAACATGGTGCCATGAGCTGTCACGTGCATTGTTCCTCTTCTACATCGCGCCATGACTTCCCATCTGACGCCATGTGGCGCCACCCTCTGAATTGCTCCAAAATGGGGTGTTTTTTTGCCAAAAGTATTTAAATTGTCTCTTTCTCCTTCAAGTTGGTGTTTGGTGAATAAGAGGCACTTTCCTACAGACTCAACACCAAAAGTTAGTAAAATTGCATCTCAATTATATAAAAAATTGGCCTAAAATGCAAAATAATTTCCTCTAACAAATACCCCCAAACTTAAATATTTGCTCGTCCTCGAGCAAAAGATTTAATACAGAGAGTCAAGCATTCGATCTTGCTGAACACAATGTGATCATTTTATCATGCAACACTTATTTACAAAAGAAAAACTTAAGATTCCGATTAATGGTGCATTCCTCCCATAGTCTTCTTTTAGAGTGTTTGCTTTCCCGAGAGAAATTTTCTATCTTGCCCTCTTCTTAATCATTACTATAATGTATCTCATTAGCTTCTCTTTCCATCAATCCACATTCTATGCGCTTTGAATTTCAATGTCCGCTCTCCACTAATTATAGAGAAGTGATCCCCAGATCTTTAGGACTTCATTAGGTTGTAATGGGGCTAGGGACATGGATTGGTCAAAAAGGTTAATCATCAAGGGCTAAACCATTCAGCATGATAGACTTAAACAGATTCATTAATTTAGATACCCACTTGATCTAAAGCTATTCCCCAAACTTAAACTTTGGCCAATTGGTAGACCACTTTTCATTTCACTCCTTTTTTACAATTCAGAACTTTGTACAGTCAGTCATCTCTTAGATGTGAGACTGACTACTTAAATTAGTCTTGCTTTGGAAGAGCTGTGTCTTTTTCTCTTCACCCCCCTATATTTGCTTTCACTTGTAGATCTTGGTGACTCTCTATCCAAAACTATTTTTATTAAGCAATTTGAATGGGGTTTCATATAAGAAGAAAGTTTGAAATACAAATAAGCTAGATGGGTGAGTTTAAAGTCGGTTTTCTTTGAAAAATTTGGTTAAGCAAAAGCTCAATGTTTTGGTTGAACTAGGGAAATTACATGGGATAGCTTAAGAAAGGCCCAAACGGTCATAAGATCGCCTAAGTGATTTCCTTGGAATCAATTCTCTATTCTATGTCGCCTTGTGTTTCTTTTGAAACTAGTTATAGTCTTCTTAGAGTAAAATTTAAGTGCATAACCACAAACCCAGCATCAATGAGATAGTTAAAGTCGTAATTAATGTGTGGCTTGATAAGAAACAAATTTCTATGGCATGCTATACTCTCTCATACCAACTATAACACAATGTCCATCAAAGAGAATTCTTAATTTTTTGTAATGTAAGAGAAATCGTTACAAGCTATTTCATCATTTCACATTGACATAGTACTTGATTATGCAAGATAGGATAGAGTCACTTACGGCATAAGGCATGCAATTCCTACCCCCAAAATTAAATGTAACATTGTCCTCAATGTTTGAATTTAAAAATTGAAATAAAGAGGTTGGTGAGGAAGTCCCTGGATGTTCCTAGCATATGGGTTTGCATTATGCTCTGAGGGGTTGTTCTCTGTGATGCATGCAACATGGACAGTGAACAGTTCAGTAACTTCAATTTATTGGAATGAAAAGACAGTTAGAACAATAAATTAAGAACTCAAAATGTATTTGGAGATAAGCATTTCAGATTTAGTGCACAGGTGGAACAAGCATTTCATCCATAGTAAGAGCCAAAGACTTGGAGAAAACATCCACGAAGGAGAGTAATGATCTCATACATACAACAAAATATAGAGAGTACATAGCAGTACAAAAACACCTTAGGCACATAATTACCTAGGTAGTACGTTCAATCAAAAGGTAATACACTCTCTATAAGTCACAATCATTAAGCTCCATCTGTGTCTGGATCTATGTGTGGAGCATCCCATTCATGCATCTCAGATAATAATGCAGTACTCTGTTGCAACACAATAGTGCGGTTGCGATCTCGGTGTTGCAGCCTCTCAATCTGTTGGGTTTGTGATAGCTGTGGTAGTCGCCGATATCTCTGCTGTGGTTTCTGCTGTGGTGGCTGTGGCTGCTGCTGTGGTCGTCTCAGTGCATCCTGGTGGACGCACTTGACTAATGAGATGCTGACCATATGCCTTTTGTTCAGCTGTAATTGGTGCTCCAACAGGGTAGGGCACTTGTGCTCTTCTGCACAGTGAAGTAACTAACGACAGAAAATGTAACCCCACTAGCGCCGACTTTGCGCAGTTTGTGATCTCTCGATGTAAGACACACCATTGTCAATATCGGCTCCAGTGACAATGGCATACAGTAATTAAGCTCACTCGAGAGTCCTCTCTGAAGTGTTCTTCGATGGGAGCAAATGTGTGCTGATGAAATATAGCCATACATTGGCTCTCACAGAGAGCCCTCATCTTGGGAAGTGTAAACATGACCCATCTTCTGCTCTGATCTACTCTGCCCTGTGGTCACACAGTGTCTTCAACAGCTGCTCCACTGAAGTGTCTCCGATGTTTCTGCTCATCTGACAATTAACACCTTGGGTGCCATAGTATTCATTGATCACTACAATAATGAACGTCACCATAGCGGTACTCCATTGACTATCTCGAGCTGTGCTCCTACCATGTTCGCATAGAATTCACGAACCATCCCTATGATTGAACACTAAGGTTGCGTGCAGAATCTCTCCCAACCTTTGGAGATAATGGCCAGGGTAAATTCCTCAACTCCTCCTGGCTCTAATGCCTAATCCAAAATTAAGGGTCGCTTCTCAATATTTTCGGCTGCCTTCTGTGCTTCCAATGATATATACCTGATGTGATCCACCGCAGGTATATTTCTTGGTTGAGCTCTCTTTACTGCAAACTTCTTCACTCTACGCATTTGCGAAGTCAAATGAAATCAAGTGGAAGTAATAAGTGATGGTCTAAACTCTAAATCTCCTCCAAACGGCTGAAATCTGGACGCAGGGATGCTCTGAAGGATTCCTGAAACAAAATCCGAGAGAATGAGTGTGAAATCCGCAATATTTAACCTTGAAATGGATAGGAGATTTAAAAATCTCCTTCTCTGCTCCCCCTCTGTTCCCCTCGATGCCCTAGCTCTGTTTCTGGAACTTTGCAGCGTCAGCTTACACGAATTTATAAAGTTCAGGTAAGAGGGCTAGCGCCGCAGCGGTGCGACATGTCTCACAGCGCCAAGCCACTTGCAGTTCTGCGCTTTTTGCGTGTGACGTCTCGTGGCGCTATAATTCTTTCTGTAGTGTCACATTGACGCCGTGTGGTACCAATTTGAATGCCATGGCATTGCTCTTTTTGGAGATGCAGATTCTAATGAGAATTGACTATTGAGCATAGGTTCTCCTATTAAGCTAAAATTTATTCTACCTCCAAAATTAGTTGTCCAAACGAAAACTTAGTCAAGCAATCTCATCATTCACCATTTCAGCATTAAATATCATCAAACTTGAAATTTAAAATACATGGTTAAGTCATGCAATTTGCTCATTCCATGCTAAATATCAACAATTCAAAAATAGTTGTCCACACTCAACATTTGCCTTTGAAAATCGAGAAAGTCTCTTAGGATACGCATGTGGTAAATTAACAAGATGAGCATGATAGTACACAAAACTACTTTGAAAATTTAAACTCAGTACATCACGAAATTTGCTAGCATGTCCTACAAACTAGAGATCATGAGATCCTTTTATTGAAAGCAAGAGGAGACAAAAGAGATGTCGTATTCCTCCTGGATCAAAAGGAAAATGGAGCTACTTTTGCTTTATTACATTTCTACCTTTACAATACTGCTAAGGCGGCTCCCCTCCTTCATGAAGGTGGCAGGTGGTCATATCTTGTGCTTCAAGTATGACTTTGTGGAAATAAGCAAGATGTGACCTTCTTTCCCAAACTTTCTTAACAAGGCTTCCATTGTAGTGCTTAAGGTTGGTTCATAAATTGGGATGATGAATTCATCTAGATGTTCTAGAATTAAACACTCCCTTTCTCAAAACAAATGGCTCTTCAAATTGAATTGCCTTCAATGTCCAAACAGATTTAAAGGGATACTTCTCTGGATAATCATTATACTCCCTTCCCCCAAACTTGTATTCTTTTCCATCTCACCCTTTTCTAGGCTTTCATCATATTGCATTCTCTTATAAAAATGGAAGTGTGGGTCAACTTCTATATAGGCACTATGTGTGAAACCACTATGAGGTTTCTCAAGATATGATTGGGGAGAAGCATCATAAATTGGGTCAAAAAGTTGAATTTCTTCAACTTCACCAAAAACGATATCTTCACACTCCCTCGCTCTTGGGTCCTCAAATGGTGGTTCCACTAGCTCCTCTAGGTGATTCTCATTCCTAGGGGCTTCCTTGGGCTGAGAAAACCATCATCAATATTTTTCTCTCTGGGGCTTTCTCTAGGTTGACCCTTAATGCTATCAAGGAGTTTAGACATCCCTTCCTTCTCAGACTCTAGGTTTTAAGAGACTCATCTCTCTTTTAAAATAAAGTTAAGAGAGCCTCTACAAATGAGGTCTTATGGGTTGCCACTTGGAAAGGATGTAGTGGTGTTAGATTTACGCAAGGTGGGTAAGACCAATCAGGTTCTCCTAAACTATAACCACTCTACAACTTGCTCTAGTGGTGGATGGTGTGGGGTTTGGTAAACGTTGGGAGTGAAAGGTGGGCTATGTTGATCAGGCATAGACATGTGCATTGAATTATACTCCCATGATGAATGTGGATTAACACCCCAACACAATTCATTTGGCTCATATGGACTGCCAAGTTGCTCTCCACATGAAGAAGTAGCTTGTGCAGAGGGACAGCAATAAGGACATGTTGAGGCAAACTCCCCTGTTCTTGAGAGACCCCATTATTATGAGTTGCAAGAAGACGGACATTGATGGACAAAAACATTTTCATCATAATTCTCATGCATGGAATGAATCAAATAGGAATCCATCAATTAAACACAATCAATAAACATGCAAACTAGCTAATTTAAGCTAAACTAAACATTAAACTATGTTAGTCAAATTACACTAACTACTCTAAGCTAGTTTACAGCTATAGAGCCCAAAGCTAATAGCAGTACTAGTCCCCGGCAATGGCACAAAAAGCATGGTATGGCTAAAATGACACATAAAATTAAGCCCTTGCGCAAGTGCATCCATTGTACCAAGTAATATAATGGACGAGTCCAGATCGATCCTATGAGGACTATGCTATGTACTAGCCAATGAATTCTCTACAGCAATACCTATCTACCGAAATTAAAGAGAATTGTCACAGTATCCTAATGTAAAAACTACAAAAGAATGCTAATTATCAAACTACAGTAGTTCCTAAGTGATAAACACCCGCTCTAGAGGATAAGTAGAACAAGAGTAGGAAGGAAGTGGCTTAATGCAGGGTAGGATTCATGCAAATTAGCTAAGGGTGCAATTCACAACTCGTTAATGGGTCTGGAATTCCCTGCTCATAACCCTCATTTGAGGCGTTACGACCGTGCCTCCTCCTTAGCCTGATTGTCTTTCCAGGTCACAGGTCTAAATCAAGAGCCCATGAAAGAAGCTGAGCCTAAAGCAACCACGCGTGTCTAGATGCTTCTTTCAAAGTCCACCAGTGGACCCCGCATCTGTCCATGCTGGTCTTCCCGCAATTTGAGGATCACACGCAGAGTGGAGGTATCCTTTCGTATTACCTATCAGTCTCAACAAAATGATAAGATGAACATGTAGAAGTTGTCAATCTCTTCATATTAAAGCTCCCCTCGTACTAAATTAAAAATAGATTGCAACAAATAAACTAAAATAGCTGAAATTACATGAATCCAAACCCGAAATCACATTACATCACTCTCCCCCAAATGATGTTTAGCTACCCATAATCTGGAATTAGAAAGAATCCTTATCCACTAATATTAAACACTAAGATAAACCAGAGGCAAAGGACTTACCTATTGCCCTTGAGCTCCTCCTTCTTCCTCCTTCAACACCCAAAGTAACTCTCCTTCACTCCTAATGCTAACTCCACCTCAGCGGCGTGGAGGCGTGATACCCAAAGTGTGGTTATAACACTTATTTATAGGGGAGTCCGGAAGATTCCCCTATTTTGAAAGTGCCCTAAGTGACATGGTGCCACGTGCCGAGGTACCCTTCCAATGGTGCGAGGTCTTGGTGCCGAGTGTGGCGCCTCACGATTATACGGCATTGTGTTACATTGTTCTCTACATCGCCAGCACTCCTACACTGGTTTCTATTGTCACGGCTCGGTGCGTGCGAGCTCGAACGCTCCGGCATTGGCATCTGTCGTTGTGGCACTGGAGAAGTGTGGACCAGCGCTCAGGCACTAGATCCTATTGCCTAAGTGTTGTGCCCTGAAATGTTCTGCTCAGTCCAGCGCTCCTGCGCTGAGTCTGGAGGCGCAGTGCAGCATTCATTCATGCGGTGTTGTTGCTTCGAATGTGGTGCCATGAAGCGTCACATGCACTGCTCCTCTTCTATGTAGTGCCATAACTTCACAAAACAGTGGTTACCTCCCAAGAAAGACAAATTTTTAATGTTTTTGGCAAAACTTTCCAGAATCTTTTCCTACCTATCCTGGATTCAAAATTGAATTTCAAGGGACATTGTAACTTACAACTTCCCCCTTGAACTCAAATTCTTCCCTTTGACATTTTCCACAGGCTTACATAAATGCTTTGGAGGTGAAGGCTCATTATTTTTCATTTTTTGTGGGGTAATTAATTCCTCTTCCACCAACCTTCACAGTTGCTTGAGTTCTTCCTCCCAGAGCTCGTAATTCTCAACTAAGTATGGGTCCGAACATGCTTCAACTTTTCCAGTTGCTTTACGCCACTCATCCATTTTTAACCACCTCTTATCTTCATATGGGGAGGTTCCCTTAACCAAGCAAAGATCTAGTCCTCTAGATGGGGAACCTCCTTTAAAGGCATCTCTAGCCACTTCTAAAGGGTGTTTCACCCTTTGATTTCTATTCCCTTTCTTCCTGGCTTGAGGCATAAAGAATTAACTTTTTCACCATTTGCTGATATCATGGTGATATTCCCTTCTTCTATATCGATGACTGCTCAAGTTGTAGCAAGAAAGGGTCTTCCTAGGATAAGAGGCATTTTTGTGCCTTCCTCCACGTATACTACCAGAGCATCAGCTGGAAATAGGAGTCCATTCACTTTCACCTTTACATTTTCCAGAATTCCCCTTGGGTAGTTGATAGAACCATCACCCAACATTATTTGCATTTTTGTATGGGGTGGCATGCAGAGACCCAGGTACTTAAAGATGCCAAAGGGAATAATGTTCACACTTGCTCCCTAGTCACACAGTGTTCTTGATTGTATGGGTCCCAATGGTGCATGGTATGACAAAGCTCCTAGGATCTTTCACCTTTGGGGATGCCTCCCTTTCCAATTGTTGTACTTTTCTTCTTCACATGTCTTCCAATCCGAATTATCTGATTTATACTCATTGGGTTCTACATGGGGTGGAATTTCAATTTGAAGCTTCTTGAAAGCTTCAGATGGCTTATGGTTGACCTCATCTACCTTCCAAATTTCTTTTCTATTATCATAAGGTGGTGGCCAAACCTTCGTTTCTTCCCACAGATTTTTACCTGACCAACTCAGATGGCCTTCTTCTTCAGCTTGTAGGATTGGAGAATTTTGGTTTGGCTCTTCTAGCTTCAAATGATTTTGGAGTTCAACTTCAAGACTCAATATTGGTGTTTTTTGGGACTCACAACCCAACCCTTCCTTTCTTCTACTTCATACAAGTCAATATTATCAATCTCAACCCATTCAAAGCGAGATACGTGAGACTACTCTGCTTCATTCACTTCATTGGAAGAAAGAGTTTGCCTTTTTCCATGGAGAAGGAATCATACTAATGTTCTTCTTACGGAGTGAACTTTTGATTCACTTCTTCCCTCTCCATTTGAGCTAGAGTTTCCCCCAGTTAACACTGCATTGCAGTGCTCAACTTGTTCTTTTTCTTCTTGCTTCGGATTCTCCACCATGTCACTAAGGAGAGATCCTTTCAACCTCTCATTAATGGCCCTAGCCAACTGTCCCATTTGGACTTCGATATTTCTCAAGGATGCATTCCGTTGTTCATTTCTCCATCCAAAATTAGGAGGGTTTATCAAACCAGGATTATAGGTATTGGAGTACGGGTTGTGCTTATTTTGAACATATTGCACACTTTCTACTGTGCATGAGCATACCTCAACTCTGTGTCCAACGCCACAACATAACTCAAAGCATATCAATGGACTATGTGCAGGTTTTGCTTCCAAGGCTTCTATGTTCCTTTTCAAGGCATTCATCTGAATTTGGATGGTTGTTTGGGTGTCTACTTCACAGACTCCAACTGCCTTTCTTGAGCTTTGACTCTGCTCAAGTAAGCTCCTTGGCCTTTAAGTGTTCCATTGGTAACTTTTGGCGGCCATGTTCACCAACAAATCTGACGCCTCATCAATCGACTTGTTCATAAGATCACCACCTGCTGCTGCATCAATGATTGTCCTTGTTTAATTTTGCAGCCCATTATAGAATGTATGCACTTGTGACCAGTTAGGAATTGAATGATGAGGGCATTTCCATAATTGCTCCTTCAAACGATCCCAAACTTCATAAAGGGATTCCTGATCCTATTGAGTAAAGAGGTTGATATCATACCACAGCTTTACTGTTTTGGTTAGATGGAATTACTTAGCCAAAAGGTTTTGTTCAAGGTCCACCCATGTGGTGAGAGAACCTGGAGGCAAAGAATTCAACTAGTGCTTCACCTTATTCATCAATGAAAATGGGAACAATCTCTGCCTTATTGCATCTTCTGACACACCATTATGCTTGAAAGTATCACAAATTTCAAGGAAAATATGTTAGGTGTGAATTTGGATCGTCATTTGGCAATCCGCTAAACTACACCAAAGCTTAAATCATTGGAATGATTGTCGTATTGTTTTCAAATTTTTATGCCAAAATTGTCGGTCTTCTTATACTAGTGGTGTGCTGTCGTTGGCAACAAAAAATAACCTTTACTCAAAACAAATGTAGTTGGGAGAGTAAGGATCGACCCACAGAGAGTATCTTATGGAGTAAATAAGAAGTGGGGCATTGATCATAAAAGAAGGAAAATGAAGGAAAAATTGAATAAGGAATAATTCAGATTGAGATATCAAAAACACTTAGCAACAAACATTTATCTTAGTCAACATCCACCATCGGAAGTCCGCAACTGATCATTGATCCATGCATATATCAATTCACACTTGGAATATTAATCACTGAACTATTTTCCCTTGTTCATAGCTAATTAGAAAACAAGCGATCAAATTAACCCTTACTACTAATCATCCCAAGACTATCGCTAGAGATTGAATATAGCAGCAGCATTTAGAATTAGGAAATCAATGAAGCTAAACCACACAACTACATAAGGTTGCATTTAAATTAGTTGGAAATTCTCACTAAGATTTAACAACTTCAGATGCAGTAGTTATTAAATCTTAGTTGCTTCACAAGTTAGAGCGAACAACCAATTATGGATTTGATATCTAACTTAGCAGTAGATTGTAACGATCAATAAACTAGTAAGCCACCTAGAAATTAAACGAAACAATCATGAAAATAAGTGCAAAAGAACATCCAATACTCAAAATATAAGTTGAATAACGAAAACAAATTAGATCTCACAGGTTTGCTGACTCTGAGGCTTCAGTTTTCTTCGACCAATGGCATAAATCTAGCCACATAAGGCCATGAGAAAATAATGGTCTCCTATGACTTTTAACTCATTACTTATTTATAGACTCGATTAACAAAAACCCTGGACTTCGGGCAGAGAAACCCTTTCCTAATCGAACTATAAGTCTAGTATGCACGCTCAGCACATTCAGTAACTTAATTCCCAACTTTGACCTTGGTGGAGCCCGTATCTCTGGAAATGTTAAACATGAAAGTTGTAAGTATTTCTTTTGCACGTCCATCGCATCTTAAATAACCTCAATCAAACCTCCGAGGAAAGAATTAGTCCCCGATTACGATTCCAAGGTCAAACTGTAAAACCCCTCTCCTTTAGCTCAATTAAATATTTAATGCCTCCATTTGTATCCTACTTAAAAATATAAGAATAATCAGAATATTTGGGCACCAAATAAATATAAAATGCTAAGAATTGAGGCTGAAAAACATGATATTATCGATTCCCATCAACTACAGTTTGTACTTCCAGCTTGAGGCACAATAAACTCTCTCAAACTCCTTGACTCTTCTTCAGCCATTTCTTCCTCTCTTCTTGATAACCTTTGCTGCCTAAGGTTGGCTCTTGCTGCCCTCTCAATTTCAGTATAAAATGGGATCAAAGCAAGACTTTGAACAGAAAATTTTTGCATACACAAGAGAGAGGAAGTACAACAATTCGGCTCCCAATCTAGTATATTAACTAACAGAATACACCAAAAACACACAACAAACAACAAAAATAGAATTCACACAAAACAAAGTAATATATTGGACTAGTCAAGATCGATCCCACGAGGACTATACTACTTACTAACCAATGAGTTCTCTACAGTTATATCTATCTACTGCAATTAAAGAGAATTGTCACATTATCCTAATGTAAAAACTATAAAAGAATGTTAACTATCTAATTACAGCAGCCCTTGAGAAAAACCAAGAAGGTCATACGTAAAGGAACTAAGGATAAGAAGAAGAGCACAAGGTTTCTGTTCTACACAGCTAGGGTCGCGGTTAACCCTAAACCATGTGTGGTGCTCCCTTTAAATCGGGTATCACTCTTCTTACATTAAGAGTAAAAGTTTACATAATTACAAGAATACCCTTATGGGGGTGAATGTCCATAGTTACAAGATATACATACACGTTTACAACTATCTCTAACATTTCGCCTCAAGCTGAAGAGTATATCAAATAACTCCAGTTTGTCACATAAGTGTTTAGGTCTTGATCTAACTAATGCCTTTGTAAATATATCTGCTCTTTGCTCCTCTGAGCGTACATAAAGTGTACAAATATCACCATTTATTACCTGCTCTCTAATGAAGTGACATTCGACTTCCACATGTTTAGTACGCTCCTGGAAATCTGGGTTACTTGCAATAAGATAGCCTGGGTATCACAGTCCATAGGCATTGGCTTATTGACTCTGATCTCCAAATCTTCTAACATAGAACGAACCCACATCATCTCACAAACAGTTTGTGCCATCGATCTATACTCTGCCTCAGCACCAGATTGTACAACAATTGTCTGCTTCTTACTTCTCCAAGTGACAAGATTGCCACCCACTGTAACACTATACCTGCTGGTGGATTTCCTGTCATTTTGACACCCTACATAATCTACATCTGAAGAACCATGAACATCTGTGTCCCAAACTCCTATACTACAACCCTCAGCCTGGAGCACTTTTTAAATACCTCAAGATACGGTAAAAAGCATCCATAAGAGTTTGCCTAGGAGCCTCCATAAACCTGCACACCAATTCAACAACATAAAAAATATACAGTCGAGTAACAATAGCATAAATCAACTTACCAAGCAGCTTACAGTAACGAGCTTTATATTCTACTAGGGGAGAAGTTGTATCAGACAACAACTTTTTAGCAAGTGGTGTCACTGCAGGTCTCGCTCTAGGCATCCATGTTTCACTCAATAAGTCCATGACATATTTCCTCTGAGATAAGTGTAGTCGTCTATCTCTTCTATCGATTTCAATGCCAAGAAAATATCTTAGAGTTCCAAACTTTTTAGTATGAAAATGAGTAACCAAATAGTTCTTCACAAAAGATATCCCATGCATATCATCTCCTGAAACAATTATGTCATCAACATAGACAACTAATATCACTATACCTATCTGTCAATAACACAAACACCGAGTGATCAGACATACACTTCTTAAACTCAAATTTAGTAACAACACAACTAAATTTATCAAACCATGCTCCTGGACTTTGTTTCATAGAGAGACTTCCTGAGCTTAAACGACTTTTTCTCCTCCCCCTAAGCAACAAATCCGGGCGGTTGCTCCTTATATACCTCCCTCCTTCGCTAGGCTCCCATAGAGAAAAGCGTTTTTGATATCAAGTTGATGCAAGGACCAACCCCTGTTCACAGCAATAGAAAACATAATATGAAATGAATTCATACGAACAACTGGAAAGAATGTCTCACCGTAGTCAACCGCAAGAGTCTGTGTATAGCCTTTCGCAACAAGGTGAGCTTTATATCTGGTCACTTCACCTGTCTCCTAGTATTTAATTGTATACACCCATCGACACCTAACCACCTTTGCTCTACGTCTCACAGAGATCCCAAGTGTTCTGACCCTCAAGTGCAGCCATCTCTTCAAATATTGTTTAGCGGCAAACAGGAATGAACCGACTTAGGAACTGACACAATAGAAATGGGAGCAACAAAGGATCTGGTTTATCGATCCAGATCGTGCCCCCTCTCTCACAGCCTGAACCAATCATCTTCCAGGTCTTTAGATCCTGTATAACAAAGGCAAGAGATAAAAAAGGTGACAGAACAATTCAAAGTCTTTGTCATTTGACTAACAGATACCAAATTAACGGGAAACTTAAGGACAAACAAAACTCTATCAAGAGTTAAATAATCAGAAAGCTGTAAGCGACCAACCCTACTTACAAGACGTGTAAGCCCATCAACCAATGTATCACAACCCAAATCAGAAGAGTGAATCACTGAATCAAACAAAGACAGATTACCTGACATGTGAACATTGGCACCAAAATCAACAACCCAACTAGATTTAGAGCCAGAAACATGGAAGGTCGGGTAACCTATTTATGCCAATGATGCAGAGGGTGCAGACTCGAAGGGATGAGACGAACCTGAGGGTTGAAACGAACCTGAGAGTTGTGACAGTCTCTGAAGCATCAAATTCTGATTCTGAATAAAGGTCTGGAGTTCATATCTTAGAGAGGATCCTTCAGAAGATTGTTTATTACTGCCAATAACATTATTTTCCCATGCAGATTTCCCATATATGTCCCAACACTTTTCCGGCATATGAGAAGTTTTACCACAGCGAGTATATGGCAACCTCTCACCTCTGACTTTGCCTCGTCCTCCTTTGCCTCGTCCTCCTTTGCCTCGTCCTCCTTTGCCTCGTCCTCCTTTGCCTTGTCCTCCTTTGCCTCCTCGGCCTCTGCTCCTTTGAGTAGAACCATCTCTTTCACTACCATTTTCTGCCACAAAGACAGAAGAGTCTACTTTTTCTTCCTTGGTCACAGTATTACCTCCGGGTGTAGGAACAACAGGTGCAGCCCTCATGAGAGCACCAAAAATATCCTCAGAAGTTAGTTTTTATCAGTTCTGGCCAGCTGTTGTTGTCTTAGAGCCTCATATTCAGGTCCTAGTGACTGGAGAAACCTGGTTATTTTGAGCTCTTCCCGTTGCTGAAAAGATTCCTCTAGGTCACTATTAAATGGCTGCATTATTAGTATCTCTTGCCATACTCATTCAAACCTTCCCCCATACTGAGTTAAGTCTAATTCCTCACCTTTCAAGGAAAATAAATCAGTATACAAATCATAAATACGTGAGAGATTTTTTCCATGAGAATACTTGGTACGAAGAGTCTGCCACATGTAATAAGCTGAGTCACAATGAATGACAACAGGTGTGATGTGTGTCCCAATACTTGATAAAATCCATGACATGACCAAGCTGTTATTTGAAATCCATGCCTCTGTTCTACTTTTATATGGTTCATCATAAATAAACTTTCCCTTTTTTTGTGCAGTAATGTGAATTTCTGCAGCTCAAGACAACAGGTAGTTTTTACCATTTATCTTTCTACCAAAAATCCCACCACCACCAACTTGCTCATCTTCTTCATTCTCATTAACAGCATTAACTGTCATCCCTAGTCATATCTCCACAATAACAGATATATTAAAAAAATAGCAACTCAACAGAGATTCTAGTATGTCAATCAAATGGTGCAAGGATGCCGCAACTCGAAAAACTATGCTCTGTACGCAAAGAGCAAAACCACCAAAAATAAAATACCCAGCTACGAATATAAACGAAATCAATTCAAAATCAAACTTCCCTTCCTTCTGATGAATCAGAGTCCTACTTCAAGTCTAAGTCCTTTTCTTCTTCCTGAAGTTAAGGACTTCCATTTTCAGTGTAACTAAAACTTCTGACCAGAAACATTCCAAATTCGTCCACTACTCTAATATAACAATTAGAGTCCCAACCAGACAAGGAAAAGTCTGAAACTTCTTACCAGAAACTTTCCAAATTCATCGACTACTCTACCATACGAATTAGAGTCCCAACCAAACTAGGAAAAATTTTTCTTGTCCACAACAGGGATACACAGTAAAAGAAAACGAACAGAACACTATCTTCCGGATACCGAAAACACAAGACCCAATAACTTTCAAGCTCGGAAAAAGTATTTTATCTGAACCGAAGACTTCAACTCAAAAGGATGGTAAAGTAGCACAAACTCACGTTGGAAAGGCTAACTTTCAATCGAACAATGTGCAGAATACGTAGACTGAAGTAACAACAACTTTTGCTTTCAACCGAAATGAAAAACAGCAACTTTAGATTAAGATAAAGCTCTGTGTCATGGGGACTTCCTAGGTGCCTCGATGCCAAGAGCAATAAAACAAAAAATTTGGGAAACATACCCGAATCAATTTCTCTTTTTCCTTTCTTCTCTGAAGACTGCTTTCACTTTTAAATTGCAGTAACTCTTCTCCTTGAACCCGCTCTGATACCATGAGGTCATACGTGAAAGACCTAACGAGAAGAAGATATACACAAGGTTGTTGTTCCACACAGCTAGGGTCTTGGTTAACCCTAAACCATGTGTGTGCTCCATTTAAATAGAGTAGCACTCTTCTTACATTTAGAATAAAAGTGTACATAATTACTAGAATACCCTTATGGGATGAATGACCATAATTACAAGATATATCCCATACACTTGTACAAGTATCTCTAGCAGTCCTAAGTGATTCACGCTGACACGCTACATACGAAGTAGAATAGAAGTATGGGGAAATGATTTCATATGATTAAGATAAGGATTCATGCAATTTAGCTATGTGTACAATTATTAGGCTCGTTATTGGGTCTGGAATTCCCTACGCATAGCCCTCTCTCGAGGCGTTACAACCGGGGACCCTCCTTAGCCTGATTTGTCTCTCAAGGTCACAGATAAAGGGCCCATGAAAGATGCTCAGCCTAAAGCGACCACGCGTGTCCGAACACTTCTCTCAAAGTCTACCAGCACACCTCTCACCTGTTTTTGCTAGTCCAGTACCGATTTGGGGATCACACACAGAGTGGGGGTATCCTTTCATATTAACTCTCAGTCTCAATGAAACAATAAGGTAAACATGTAGAGGTCGTCAATCTCTTCATGTTAATAGCTCCCCAACAGCCACTCACTCACACTAAATGAAAAATTGATTGCACTATATTAACTAAAATAGCTCAATTTACATGAATCCAAACTCGAAATCACATTACATCACTCACCCCCTCATGAAGCTTAGCTACATATATTCTGGAATTGGGAAAAACCCCTATCCATTAACATTAGATACATGATAGGTCGGAATAAAGAAGGCCAAATAAAGGCAAAAGACTTCACTTTTGCACTTGAACTCCTCCTTCTTCCTCCTTGAACACCCAATGTGTCTCCTGCAATGGGCCTCCTGCGATGGTGCTAGGTCTTGGTGCCAAGTGAGCCACCATACTATTCTGTTGCATCACGTTATGTTAACCTTCGCGTCACCAGTGCTCCAGCGCTGGCTTCAGTCACCAAGGCACTGCACATTCAAGGTCGAGTGTTCCCCTTTGGCTTTGGTCACCAAGACGCTGGATGAGCGAGGATGAGGGCTCCAACATTGGATCCTAGCACCGAGGCACTACACCCGGAAGAGTTTTGTTGCTTCCATTGCACCTGCGATGAGCAGGCGCCGAGGTGTTCGACACTTAACCATTTCTTCACAGCTCGGAGTACCTATTAACACAACACCGTAGCTTCGAACGTGCCACCATGTGGCCCAGCCACTCTGCTTCTGCATTTGTCATTTTGATGTCAACTCTGGCGCCTTGTGAGGTGACATGCACTGCTCCTCTCCTACATAGCGCCATGGTTTTGCCATGTGGCACCGCCCTCTATAATGCTCCAAATTGATGTGTTTTTTAGGACAAAAATGCCTAAATTGCCTTTTTTTCTCCTTCCATAGGAAGTTTAGTGAATATGAAGCACATTCCTACAAAATCAACACCAAACGTTACTGAAATTGCAGCATATTTTCCACCAACCATTAACCTCAAGAGAGGTTAGGGCTAGGGAGGGAGGCACAGTCGTATCTCCTCGAGAGGGGGTACATATATCAATTTTCAGATGCTAAGTGTTCGGTAAAGCACCCAAGTAAGGGATTTTAGTTAGTATATAGAGCAAATAGTAGGTAATCACATCCCCTAGTGCTTAATTAAGTCCCCGAAGTCCAACATGCAGAAGGTTAAGTTTTGTGATAGGTTAGTTTTAATTTAGTATTTACTCTCTCTCTCTCTCTCTCTCACTAGATTTCCATGGCTACATATAGTTAAATAGGCACAATTATAGTGTTCAATCCCACTTCCCTGTGGATTATACAGGGACTCTCCAGTGTATTACTTGGAACGACACGTGCAATTGTGCATACATTGCTAAATCTACTTAGATACGATTTAGGCTAACCAGCAATACGCTCAAAAGATAAACAACCCGTACTCCAACACATACAATCCCAGCAGTAGGAACCCTCCGAATTTTGAATGGAGAAATGAGCAAGGGGGTATATTAACACCAACTCGAGGGAGCAATCAAATTTGGGCAACAAGCCAGACTTCAAACCCAACCACAAGCTGAGGAAGAGGGCTCAACCATGGACAGGTTGTTGAATTTGGTAAAACCTCATAATGCACCTCTTACAAAGATAAACAAAACATTGGAACAGCTCTCGGATGACTTGCAATTTTCGCATAAAAAGGTTCTTAAAAGAAATGCAGCTCAGATTCCGAGCACCAAAGGCAAAGAAGGACTCGGAAAATGTAATGCAATTTTCACGGATGATGAAAAGGAAGGTAACCCCATCCAAAGGAAACAATGGACTGGAGACAAGAACAACTAGGGGAATAACTCCCCTCAGTGAAAGTGGAAGTTCCAACTCCATCTAAGAGCATGGGAGTAATTAAGGAAGAAGAGTACCCCTTGAGGTGGACCAAAATAGAGGAGACCAACATGGCCAACAAAGAGGATGTGGGGAAGAGAAAAAGGTAATGTCCAACCCATCACTCTTGAGTCAATCAGAAGAACGTCCTGATAAGGGATTTATTACCAAACATGAAAGCAGATTCCTTTCTATCTTCGAATCAGGGACAGAAGAACATGTGTACCTGGTCAATGAAGACAGAAATCATAAAAAGAAAATTTGGGTGCCCGCATCAGTCCCCAATGAGTTAGAAGATACAAAGGAAAAACAAGAAGCTAATCAATTCCTTGAAATTTTTAAAGAGCTTCCTACCAATATTCCTATTTTGGAGACTTTGGGGGACACTCCTAGCTAGGCTAAGGTCATGAACGAAGCGTTATCAAATAATTATCAATTAGAAGAGTCAGAAGTGGCTAACCTCATATAAGAATGCACCAATAGTTTAAAAAAGATACTTTCCCCCAAGAAAGAGGACCCAGGAAGTTTCAGAATCTCTTGAAAAATAGGAACTCTTTCCATCAATGAAGCATTATAAGATTTGGGGGTGAGTGTAAACAGGATGCCTTGTTCAATTTATAAACAACTCAGCCTAAATGAACCACCACATACTGAAGTTAAATAATGTTAGCAGATGGCTCAATCAGCTACCCCAGAGGAATAATAGAAAATTTTCTATTCAAAGCCTACCCAAGTGATTCCTTGATAGTAAATATAAAGAAGGACAGACAAATACCACTCATCCTTGGGCGACTGTTCCTATATATCTCTAGGACACTCATTGATGTGGAAAGAGGTAAACGTACCATGAGATCAGCTATCAATGAATGCATCACATTTACCAATAAGGAATCCCAATTTGGGCCAAAACACACTTGGTGGCAATGGCCCCAGTGAAGAGAGAAGATGTGCCGAAACCTGTCCATTCAGAAAATTTGATGAAAGAACCTCTGTCCCCAATCGCAAATTCACCAAACCAACCTCCAGCACCTAAGAATCCATATCAGGCATTCAACAACTATCGGAAGAGGTGGACATTTGCAGGCACCAAGAAGGTAATCTTGAACACACCTTCTAGACATAGGATAGATCCTAGATAAGATTGAATCTGGTGAAGGCCTCACCAAAGACTTTAAAAATTGCTTCTTTTTGGGAGGTAACTTATGTTTGTACATAGAAATTTTTTCAAAGTCAGAACTTTACCTTTCTTTAGTTAGGATTGATTAAACTTAGTTGCGGAATTATTTGTAGTTAGGATGAAGTAAGAAACAAAGGAAAGGAAAAGAGGACAGAAAATGAGGAAATAAAGGAAAGGGAAAGAGGCCACTAAGTTAGGAATGTGAGCGAAAAATTTGTAAAAAGCGGCAAAGGTAGAAAGAATGATTCCATGGAAGAGGGAGTTAATTCCAGAAAGAGGGTTCGTGCGGTAAGATGCTGAAAAGGTATTTAGGCTAAACATATTGGAGTAATACTGGGGAAGGTTCTGTATTCATCCACAACCGGCAGTGGTTAACTTAGTAGAAGCCTTCGTACACGAAGTGTGCACTGTGAGCAGAAGGAAAGTTCGTTTCGATAGAGAAGCGATAAACAACCACATTGGAGTACTCTGCATAAAAAATGAGTTAGATGAAGTTAAAAACTCAGTACGAGCTGCGGAAATGGCTGATAAACTATGCTCTCATCCAACGAGTCGGGTGAGGGGTTTAGATGGGGAGAACCTGCATCTTCCGGCTGCAAGGTTCTCTATTGAAGCAAAGGTGTGGTTCTACTTTGTCCAAGTCCGTCTTTTGCCATCCACCAACATATCCTAGATTTCATTGGACAGGGCCTATGCGGTCTACATCATTATGATGGGTATACCATTTGATATAGGTAAAATAATTCATGAAGAAATAGTTAGATGTCGAGCCTCAACAGCAGAAGAACTGTACTTTCCATCCTTAATCACCGCTCTCTGCAAGGCCAGTAAGGTGACACTCTCCTCAACAGCTCTTTACAAGAGTCCGGAAGATCCGATAAATGAAAAATTCATAGAAAGGTTAGCACAAAAATAAGGAACCCCCACCCCATGAACTACCTCAGTCTGCAGTCCAAGAAACTCTTACTCCCTTGCGTGAAGATATCACCAATATCACTCGGGTGTTGGCCCACAATATAGGGTACATATGAGAACTGCACAGTTGGTGTGAAACTCGGTCATACTTCATGCAAACCCGGTTGAGAGGCTTCCCCTCACCGCCCGTCAGATTTACATTTCACAACACAGGAGGAGGAGCCCACTGAGGAGAGTGAGAGTGAGTAGACTGTAGAAAACTAGAGAGGCATCAATGATGTATCACAAAGGAATTGAAGTTTGTTGAAGAACTTACAAAAGATGCAACTCATACATCAGTTTTGATAGGCGAACAAGGCTGCTGACACCTTTGCTAAGCATGGAACCATTTTGGCTAATGCAAGAGATAAATGTATTCGTATCTGTTTTAGTAGAATTCCATGGTTTTTGCAATATATTATCTTAGATGACTCCATTAGGGCAACACTAAGCCCCAAACTTTATATCTCGGATGAATGTATATTTATAAACTCTCTAGATGGTGTGTACTCCTTGGTAGAAATTAATCTAAACAGAAAAGAACCATCATATCAGTTTATTAACATTCTATGGAGTTCGGACAACATACCTGATTATGACGACATTGTTTGCCAACTGTTGCAGAATTACTGCAAGAATCTGATCAAGAACATCTGTGTGGTTCGTGGTCTTCGGCAATCAAATATCCTTATTCCTCAATAGGACTTAATGTCTCTTCCAGATGGGGAGAAGGGAGCACGTGTGTGATTTGGTGTATAGGGGACCATAACCTAGAGTCTTTATATAGTGGTCAGTCAGGGTTCCCATAATCCTCTGATGACCCATTATGGGTATCTACACATTGGGTTCATATCAATTAGTAGTCTATGGGCTTGCCAAATTAGATCACTTAATATAATTCCATTAATTAAATAGTTAATACAATTGCATAAGTGTGATGTTCATAATAGAAACATAGATATTTCTAACATTTCTTCCTTGCTTTAATTCCTTAATGAAAATCTGATATCTATTTGAAGATAAACCAAATTCCACTTCATTATTTGTTTTGTTTAACAGGGGGGGCTGATACGAGTATCAATTGTGTTTCAAGTAAGTCACGGATCACTACACTACCACCACATTTTGTCTCATGAGAAGCTGACCCATCAAAGTTTGCTTTCCATTTACTAGGAGGTGGAGGATTCCAGCGTATATTTTCTTTGTTTCTTTCGGGATCATTTCGGGGGTAATAATTGAGTGTTGGGCAATCAAAAGCCAGATAGCATTTGCAAGAGTACAATATAGTAAAATGTGCTCAAGTGCAGTATATTGGCTCTCTGTTCAAGGAGGTGGTGCAATCGGTCTTATGCTACTTTCAAGCTAAAGGTATCATCAATTGATAGTATCCATATACTTGAGTCATGTTGTCTTACTCTTGTAGTAGAGTCGAGGATTTGTTTAGCAACATCGAGAGGACATATGTTCCGTATGTGAGTTTCATTCCAGCTATTATTTGTTAGTATTGATGTTACCAATGGAGACTAGGGGCCAACATGGTTTCTATTGAGTTCTACGAGGGGTTTATCCAACACCTCAACCCACATATCATGCCACAAGGATACATATACACTAGTTCCTTGAACTAATCTGGATGACTTACTCAGTTCAGCTAGGAGTTTAGAATTTTCCTTCCGAACTAGTGAATCTCCAGGTGTGGGACTTCTAGAAGCAATAAACGGTTTGGGCCCATATTTTATATTCCTGTATGACACTACTACAAATAATGTCTCCGTCAGTGGTCGATTAGTCAGCGGAGAATCCTAAATCCGCCAGAGAGGATTCGTCGGCAGTGGAGGTGTCAGCGGAACTGTTCCGCCGACGAAATCAGCTGCCAACGGAGATTTCCAATTCTTCCGGCAGTTGAGTCCAGATTTCGTCGGCGAAACGACCTTCCGCCAGTGAAAGGAGCATTCGTCGGAGGAAGGAGGTTCCGCCGAGGACTAGGCCACCGCCGGCGGAACCCCTTCCCCGGCGCAAAAAACCGCCAACAGAATGTTTGAAAAAATAAATAAAAAATTAGATTACGGAGGAGAGAGGAGAGAGAGAGAGACAGAGAGAGAGAGAGAGACAGAGAGAGAGAGAGGGATGGAGGGAGAGCAAGAACGAGGAGAGAAGAGAGAAGAGAGGAGAGAGGAGAGAAGAGGGAAGAGGGAAGAGAGAAGAGAGAGAGAGAGAGAGAGAGATGAGAGAGAGAGATGAGAGAGAGAACGAGGAGAGAGATGAGAGAGTGTGATATGAGAGAGAGAGAGAACGAGGAGAGAGAGAGAGAGAGAGAGAGAGAGAGAGAGAGAGAGAGAGAGAGAGAGACCCGCTAGATGGCATCTACTCACAGCCTGAACAGTAAAGAGTATCAAAGACGCAACTTACCATTTTCGTAGAGATTAGCTATGGGTCCAGCAGCCATTCGGAGTGTCTGAGGTTCCTCAGCCTCAGCATAAGTAACTGACAGCAAACTGATTCCCCCTTGAGCCATAATGAGCTCCTGATTTGTTTCTACAACATGAAAAAATAAGGGCTAGTAAAAACTTTTAACAGGATCCCAAAATTGTGGAATTAATGGGACACTGCACATAAAAAGATGTAAATCACAACTACAGAATATATATTTCATAATTATCAATCTTTGTACTCACCATTCATAGCCAGGTTGGCAATAGCACCTGCAGCTACTCTTCGTATGGTCTCATCTTCTGAGCTTCTAAGATGCATCAATAGAGAAGTCAAGCCACCAGCTTCAACAATCTTCTCTTGATTTGCTTCTGCAATAAACAAGAACTATTGACTATCTCTTACTTTTAACATAAGATATATAGCTTCTTTTTGTTTTTTTTTTTTTGAGAAAAATATGGGATACGTAGATGGAGAAATGGATTTCACATAATCAATCTGATAAAAAGACGCTAAGAAGAAATAGAAGGAAAAACATAAAGAATCATGAGGTCAGTGAATAGGGGTCAAATGAAAATTAATAATAAGCTCTAGTTCTTAATTGACTGAAATAAAAGCACAGAGTGATAAAGCTACACTCATTTCACCAATAACAGAATATAGAACTTGACATGGCTACATCTTCCCACATATGACTGAGAAATAACATATGCTGCACCTAAAAGATATCTAGGTAACAGAATAAGGTCGGTGACCACAAAACATGGTTAACTAAAAGCAGATGTCTTCAACAAAATTTGCCGAGTTAAGGTCCCCATTTTTATAGCTTGTGAGAAGCACGAAGTCACAAGGTGATGTTCACGGCATGATTGCTTTTGTTTAAATCATCTATGATTCCTACGCGAACAGATACTTCCATCTGAGAATGGTCTGTTAATGAATACCTAAGCTAAACCAAAAAGTCGAGTAGAGCTTTACTGTAGTCACATTCAATTCTACTCTAAATAACTGTAATTGATGCCATTGAAAATTTATAAATAAGTGTAATTGATGCCATTGAAGCCCATAGGCTACCTTAGACTGCTGCCAGGTAGAGCACATGGTTCTGCACTACAATGTTTGCATGTATTTTCAAGAAAATATGAGCTACACTAAATTTTGTAGTGTGATTGGAAAAATTCTTATACTGTTAGCCATATACTTTGAAAAACAAAGTTAATGAATAAACATACTGATAAGCTACCTTAGAACAGCTAGATTTGCCATCACCTTCACGGCATGGATTCGAATATCAACATCTTCTGATTCAAGTAAGGACAACTTTTGCAGTCCAACTGCCATATGCATAACATCTACCTCATTTCAGAAAAATGGATAGGTAAAACAAGAACTGAAATAGTAGTGACTACTTGAATGAGTACGTCTGACTAATTATTGAGAACCTTTCCAGACCCACCTCTCTCAAGGCTCCTCCTTGTCTAGTAGCGTATGATTAACACATCAGCAGAGAATCATGAAGTTACATCTTGTTTCGTCATAACAAATCAAATGAACAAAAGAAAAACAACTTGAAAATGGATCAACATTGGCCCATAATAATACAATTTTAAAATATCGAGCAAGAACAATCTCCTTAAATAGATGAAATGCCCAAAAAGGAAATGGATGAAATGCCCAAAAAGGAAATGGATGAAATGC
This sequence comes from Aristolochia contorta, assembly GCA_022405105.1. NCBI lineage: Eukaryota > Viridiplantae > Streptophyta > Magnoliopsida > Piperales > Aristolochiaceae > Aristolochia > Aristolochia contorta. Next base: position 19,677,108 of record CM039664.1, read on the forward strand.
CCAAAAAGGAAATGGATGAAATGCCCAAAAGGTCTCCACTACCGGAAGGACAAAAGAATGTCGGCGGCAAAATCCAGCGGGGAAAGGAGAAGAAGGGCCCAGGGGAGGGAGAAGAAGAAGGTTGCAGGGGAGGGAGAAGAAAGGGCGGTGGGAGAACAAAGGGCGGTGGGAGAAGAAGAAGGGCGAGAAGAAGAAGGTCACGGGGAAGGAGAAGAAGAAGGATGGCGGGAGAGAAGAAGAAGGACGGCAGGGAGAGAAAAGAAGTACAGCAGGGAGAGAGAAGAAGAGAGTAGTGGGAAAGAAGAGGTCATGGTGGGGGGCGAAGGCACGGGAAGGGACAAAGAATAGACGTGGGGAGGAGAAGAAATCAGGCGCGGGGGAGGGAGAAGAAGTCGGGCGCAGGGGAGGGAGAAGAAGGGCGTGGGGAGGGAGAAGAAGGGCGCGGGGGAGGGAGAAGAAGGGTGCAAGGAACTTATGTGCTTTCATATGGGCCTAATGGGCCCATATGAATGAGATGGAAATCCAGCCCAACTGTCAGATTTTATTCCGCCGGGTGGTTGGGTCATATTTCCCATGATTTGGCCAACGCGCCGTTTACAACCACCGGCTGAATCAAGTTCTTCCGGCGGATAATGTTCCATCCGCCGGCGGAACATGGTTTTCTTGTAGTGTGAGGCACATAAAGAATCAGAGTTTGAGTAAATATTTCAAAGCAGTTTAAATTGAAACGCCTGACCTAGGGCTTTGATATTTCTTAGTCCCAGTCCTCCATTGCTATGTGATTCACATGTATTGGGCCAATTTAATAAATGTATTTTTCCATTTCCCTTATATTAGCACAAAAAAATCCTAATGAGAGATTCTATACTATCTGCTACTTTAGCTGGGATATTAAAACATGTCGGTACATGTAATGACATACTTGTGAGTATGGATTTTATGAGAGTGATCCTCCCAGCTAATGAAAGGTATTCTTCCAACCACCCACTTAGCCTTTTCTTCATGTTTAGAAGGACAGGCTCGTATCTGGGGTTAGTTACTTTGTTGTTTGGATATTGAGTCCTATATAAGTTCACAAAGATGAGGTAGCAATGAACCTCATGGTTTCCTGATGAGTGTAAAATATGCTTTGTTTTTAGCCCATGAATTGCTATAAGCTGAGTCTATATTTTCGTAATTTTAGTGTTTATTTGTAGGTTAAAGCATGAAACCAATGAAAATATCAAGTGGAAGAAGGAGCTCCACTATACGATTTCAGTCCAAAACACCCCAATTCAGAGCAAAACAGAAGCCAGAGCCACATGGCACCAATCAAGAAACCATGGTGCCATGAAGAAGAGAACAACACTGTAAACGATTCCACATGGTGCCAGGGTCGAGGCCATGGCATCACAGTTATCACTACATAAGCACAGTTTCCGACTCCACGCAACGTCAGCACCAGAGCAGTGCGCCAAACAAACAAGGTCACCTACAAAGGAAAAATAGCTAAGTGTTAGGCACCCACACGTCCAGATCAGTGCAAGGGCACTGGGAGCAGGATGTGATTTCAGTATTGATCACCCCAGTGGCCGGTCAGAGAAGGAGCACCCATCATCGCACTCGAGCACCCCCGAAAGACACGCCAAGCGCAGTGACACTGGCTGCCACAACGAATACAAGACCAGCCCCACAGTATCGTGTGGCACCACGCATGGCGCCCAGCCTTGACTCTACGGCACTTGTCCGATGCCATGCAGCCCCAGAGCACTTAGGGCACAAAACAATAGGGGAATCTCCAGGACTCCCCTATAAATAGGTGTTAAGGATCAATTTTGGGTAGCAGGCCTCCGTGCCTTGGAGACTGTGCAAGCTTTGGAGGAAGGGCAGAACACTTTTTTGGAGCAAAGGAAGGAAGAAGTACATTGGGAGTAGAAGGGAAGGTTCTTCTCTCTCTTTTATATCTTTATTTCAATTTATGTGTGTTTTCTTAGCTCATTATACTTTGTATAGATTTATATTGGGATTTATCCCAAATCCTCATTATGTAGCTCAGTACCCTTCGGGGGGTTGTGATGTAATGTAATATTGTGAAAGGAATCATATAATTTCAGTTGATTAGTGTGTCATCAATCTTTAATTTAGTTTGATTAACTTGGGATGCATAGTATGTTAAGAGATTGACTGCCTCTTCACTTCAATCCGATGTCCCCGTTGATCCTAAGAGGGTATATTGGGATAGACACCCATTATTCAGCGTAGGATTCCCAAATTGACCGTAATGCTCCATAGCAGGTGAGGGATGCGCAGGTAGACTTTGAGAGAAGCGTCCTAACTCACGTGGTTATTGTGGCTTTGGTGATGGACCTCTGAATTAGCATCCTTAACCTTGAGAGACAATAGGATGAAGAAGGGGTACGGTCGTAGCACCTCGAGAGAGGGCTACACGTACTGGATTCCTCGGTCTGCTAATGAGAGAGAGAATTACACAATCAAATTGAATTGCATGAATCCTCCACTTATTACATGACTTCACTCCCCTCGACTCCAATATTCAAGCTTCCATCGCTTGTGCGTGTATCGTTCTAAGCAAACTTCTTTTTTAGTTGGGTCTAGTGTCTTTTGTAGTTAACACAATTAGGTACTTGTGACATTCCCTTCTGATTTCAGTAGTTAGATATAACATGTTCGCTTTGGAGACGAACCGGTTTTACCGGATTATTACAAGAGGTAACATGTTCACTTGCGCACGGGTAAATTATTTTTAAGAACCATTTGTGCCCAATCAAGTTTTTGGTACCATTGCCAAGGACTTGTCTTAACTAATATAAATACCTGACATGATAGCTGTAATCTATCTTAGAGTAGGTGTTTATAGTTTGTTTAACATAGTTGCATGCTCAGTGTAGCCTAGTTTAGCTAGATATGCATGTTAGTGTTAGCAAGTCTTTTTAGTTAAGATAAGTAGCAATTGTTGCATTTTTTCATGTTTGTGTGAATTGTGTGTGTTTAGTTAAGTTTTTATCCATTTATAGAAGTAGCGGTTTGAGCTAATTGCTACTCTCTTCTTTGTGTATGCAAAAGGATAAAGGTCTTGCCTTGCAACCTTACGATACTGAGATAGAAAGGACCGCGAGGGCCAATGTGAGTCAGCAAATGTTATCAAGAAGAGAGGAAGATATGGCTGAAGAGGAGCCAAGATGTCTGAGAGGCTTGGTGGTACCTAAAGCTGGAGGTAACCATTCAAGCATAAGAAGACCGGCTATATTGGCTAACAATTTTTAGATCAAGCCGGCAATCATTCAGATGATCCAAGCCTCAGTCCAATTCAGTGAATTTCCAAACAATGATCCTAATGTGCATCTCGCTGATTTTCTAGAGATATGTGACATGTTTAAGTATAATGGTGTATCAGAAGATGCAATTAGATTGCAGTTGTTCCAATTCTCACTGAGGGATAAGGCGAAGCATTGGTTGAATTTGCTGCCTTCAGGGTCTATCACCACATGGATGGACCTTGAGAAGAAATTTTTAGTTATGTACTTCCCTCCAGCCAAAACGGTAAAGCTAAGAAATAACATTAAACTAATTACGTAAATGGATCAGGAAAATTATTAATGCAGCCGCAGGGGGAGCACTGATGAACAAGTCGATATATGAGGCGTACAACCTTTTGGAAAATATGGCTGCCAATAGCTACCAATAGAAAAATGAAAGTCCAAGGAGCATACCTGAACAGGGCCAAAGCTCTAAAAAGACGGTTGGAATTTATGAAGTAGAGGAATCCATCGCAATTAAAGCTCAAGTGGAAATCTTGAAGAATGCCGTGGAAGTTAAACTTTCACAGAGTCCATTAGTATGCTATGAGTTATGTGGTGGTGAAGTGCATGCGATTGAAGTCTGTACATCCACCAAGTGTGGAGTATGCCCAGAATAGACAAGGACAAAACAATCATTCCTCCAACACCTATAATCCCGGCTGGAAAAACCATCCAAATTTTGGATGGAGAAATGAGCAAAGAACTGCATCAGCTCCAAATCAAGGTAGTTATCAAATTTCGGGTATCAAGGAAGATTTCAAATTCAGCCACAAGCTGAGAAGTTGAGCTCTACTCAAGAGTTTCTGCTCAAAATGGTTCTGAGCCATGATGCATCCTTAAGGAATATTAAAATCCAAATGGGTCAATTGGAAAAAGTCATAAATGAGAGAATGCAGGGATTCCTCCCCAGTGATACGGAGGAGAATCCTAAGAAAGAAGGGAAAGATGAAGTGGAGCATTGTAATGTGGTGTTGTCTAGGGAACCTCTAGAGAAAATGGAGAGGAAAGAAGTGAATGAAGAATTCACTCAAAAAGAAAAATATGAAGATGATTCCATCCACCTGGAGCAAAGCCAATTTCCCCCCTCTCATGAAAGAAATAAAGTTAATCAATCTAATTTATCTCCCTTTGAGTGGGTTGAGATTGAAGAGAATGATTTGTATGAAAGAGAAGGTGGAAGAGTTGGACCATGAATTCCAATCAATGCCCATATGGAGAATGGAAGAAGAGCTCCAGAAAAGTATAAGTTTGAAAGGGCCAAACAAAATTCCTCACATGTTGGAGCTCAAGAATGAAGAATATCCAAATTGGTTAAGGAGGAATTGGGTGAGAAGAAGGTTTGGCCACCACCCTTTATTGAAGAAAAGTTTTAAAGGAAGGAGGATTTTAAGCATCAAAAGCCACCTAAAGTTTTTTAGAATCTTCATGTTGACATTCCCATTGTCGAGCAATTAGAAGGTAGATTCGGGCATGCTAGATTCAAGGAGTCAAAAGAGCATGAGTTGGACAATTATGAATGGAAGGCATATAGAGAGGAAGAGAGTAGTAATTTGAGAGAGAATTGATCACTCAAGGGACCTACATAATTACAGATGCATTATGTGATCTAGGGGCTAGTGTTAACATCATGCCTCTCATACTTAGTGAACCTCCACCCATGGATGTAAAGATTACACTAGCTGATGGTTCAAACAGCTACCCAAGGGAAATTTTGGAGAACATTCTGGTCAGGGTAAATGAGCTCATATTCCCAGCTGACTTCCGAGTGATAGACATAGATGGAGCAAAATTGCCTCTCATACTTGGGAAACCCTTCCTAGCTACCACTAGGACCCTCATAGATGTAGAGGAAGGAAATATCACCTTGAGATCAGCTATTAGGCAAGAAATTACTTTCCAAATGCCAGAGGTTAAGAAGAAAGGAAAAAGGGAAAGTCAAAGGATTAAGCACCCTTCAGAATTGGCTAGGGAGGTTCTCAAGCTAAAACCTCCGGTAAAAGGCTTACATCCTTGCCTATGAGGAAAGAAGGTGGTTAAACACGGATGAGTGGTGTGAACCACTAAGGAGTTGGAATGAGTTCAGAGTAGGAACCTTTGGGAGAAGGAGCATAGAGAACATAGAAGGTTGGTGGAAGAGAGATTAGGCATTTTACCAAAACTAGAAATGAAAAAGTAAGAGCCTGCACCCCCTCGAAACTTCCTAAATTCAGTAAATAATGTCAATGGAAAGAGTCTGACAAAAAAAAGTACAAGTATGCTACAATATCCCATCCAACTCTCTTTTACATCCTGGATGAAGTTCAAAATGTCTTACTAAAGACTTAAACATTGGCCATACATGGGAGGTAACTCATGCATTGTAAATAAAATTTTGGAAAAGATAGATTTTCTTAAGTTAGGCTAGATTTAATTTTGTTGATACATGCTTTGAAACCGTTCTTAACTTGTATGAAGCATGTTGGAATAGAATTTCTATAGTTAGAATGAATTGAGCAATTGCATGATTTCACCATGTATGTGAAATTTCAATTTTGAGAGTTTGAATACTTAATTGTTTAATTGTGAAATTGCTTGATTATTTTTTACTTTAGTTAGCTAACTTTGGAGATAAAATTAAGTTCAGCATGATAGGAGTGAGCCAGATGTGAAAACTCACTTCTCACCTCCAAAGGGGCAACGTTGTGGCAGTCTAACTGGTGCCACACGGCATCACTATGATGCCATTGGGAAAATTGTGGTCCCACACAGTGTCAACCCGATGCCGCGAGAAGGAAAATGAAGCCGCACAGTGCTAGATACAGAAAAGGATTTAAGCGAAAATTATAAACGCTCAACCCATTCGACGCCACAGATCCTCCAATCGAGGTGAAGGTGTCCGAAAGAATCCCCTCTGAAACCTTGCATTCTGAAACTCGGAAAATCCTTCTAAGAGACAAATCGAAGTGAAATTTTTGCGATTTCAACTTCAATTTCACCACATTCGAATTCCTAAAGGCATTTTGAACATTTCCACTCAAGATTCTCGCATTTTGGAAAGAAATTTGGGCGAGAATCAATTCGGCCAAGATCAATTTTGAAGTTTCTACGACAATTAAAGTAAGAATTCATCTATCAAACATAGAAAATCATCCATGCAAGAAGGAAATCAGACCAATTTTAGAATCTCGTTTTTTCATTTTTTTTTGAAAAGCAAATAAAAATCTAAGTAGAAAACCAACAAAGCAAAAATACCTAACTACGGATAGACTATAGTAATTAATGTAGATTGGTAATAATGTCAACCAAACACTTCCCCGGCAGCAACGCCAAAACCTTTGTTCGCCTAAATCATAACTAAGTACATTTAGCAACGTAACGAATGCGCAAGTGAACGCATTGTACCAAGTAATACTAGAGAGTCCAAGTCAAATCCACAGGGAAGTGGGTTTGAACACTATAATTGTGTCCGCTTCACTATATCTAGTCAAGGCAATCTAAGGAGAATTAGAATTAAAACCAACTAAATCCTGAACTATCCTAAACTAATCTTATCTTACTGCGAGCAGGACTTGGGGAACTCAATTACGCACTAGGGGTGTGATTAACTATTCTACTCTGTATACTTGCTAAAGTCCTTCACCTGGGATTTCTATTGAACACTTAGCAGGTCTAGAAATTTCTATACGTACCCCTCTCTCGAGCTGATGCAACCGTGTCTATCTCCATAGCCCTATTCTCTCTTGAGGTTAAAGGTCTAAATCAAGGCCCATAAGCAGCAGCCAATCTGACCACGCATGTCCGGATGCTTCTCTCGAAGTCCACCTGTGCACCCCCTCATTTACCAATGCGCAATTGCAGTGGATTTGGGGATCACACGCTGAATGATGGAATCCTTTCGCGCATCCTCTTAGTTTTAACGAAAGAATAAGGTTTGCACTTGGAGATTTAATCTCCTTGTGTACTTATCTCTCCAACGGTCACTCACACTAAGGCTTGACTATGCCTAACACTACCCTACTAAGCTACCGTTGCCTTGTAAAATCACCACTAATCAATGAAAACCAACAAATATAAGAGAAAAGTGCAATCACTACAACCCCCAAGGGCTAATATCTCATATACATCAATATATATATGCAACCCTAGATTCAAATTCGACTTCTAGCATGAATAAAAATGTATAAGATGAGAAACATATCTCACCAAAATCAAGATAAACATAAATCTAGACTCAAATACGAGTTCTAGCTCAAAATAAATGCACAAAATAACGAAAAAGAGAAGTAGGGATAGAAGAAACTCATAAAAGGTAGCTCTTTTGGCGGGAAACGTCCTCCCGGATCGAATCTCCTCCTTCGGCGGCTTCAAATCCGTGCTTAGGAGCTCTTCTAGAGCCCTAGTCTCGCACAAAATCGCCTCCAATCGCCCTCATGCTTTTTCCTTTCGTTCTCGGAAGGCTTTTTATCTAACTCCGCCTAAGTGGCGTGGATGCGCGATCCCCAAAGTGTGGCTATAGTGCTCAAAAGTCCATTAAGCTGGTTGCACATTTATGCAGTTAGAGAGGGATTGGTGATGACATAAGGAACAACAGAGTTGGCAGCAACATTAGTATATGTTGAAGCAGGTACGACAATAACAGAATTAGCAGTGGCAAGCATTCTCCTTCTTTCTTATTCTGAAGCTTGAGACACTTGTCAATAGTATGACCAATGTTTTTGCAATAGTGGCCAAAAAGATTTGGCTGCCTATTACATTAATGTGACGAAGACAATGTTAGAGATGCTTGCACACTTGTATATAGGGGCATATTATGTAATTTTAGTGATTCACCCCTGAAAGGGTATACTTGTAATTATGTACTCTTTTATTCTTAATGTAAGAAGAGTTCTACCCTATTTAAAGGGAGCACACTCATGGTTTAGGGTTAACCACGACCCTTGCTGTGTGAAACAACAACTTGTGTGTCTTCTTCTCCTTGCATCCTTACATTTGACCTTCATGAAAATCTTTATGGTACTAGAGGTATTGAGTTGTTATGGTTGATATTCAAGAAAACCCTATCCCGGAGAAAGGCGAAGTTGAAGAAGTAGTTGGAAAAATATCTTTGCTTCAGCAAATCTCAAGGTTCCCAAGTTTGTTTTTGATCTCATAGTCAACATCTTCTGCTTTCTTGGCTCAAACAGGTAATTCAACATTTCATGTCTCTAGCTCCAAACACACTTGGGTGATTGACTCTAGAGCAAATGTTCACATGTCAGGTAATTTTTCCCTTTTGATTCAATAACTTACTCCTATAATTTGAATGTGTTACCTTAGCAGATGGGTCAACATGTCAAATAACTGAAATTGGTCGCTTCTCTTTCAATTTCATTGACACTTGATAAGGTCTTGTTTGTCCCAAAGTTTCCTGTTAATTTTTTATCGGTTAGTCAACTGACTAAACATTGAATTGTTCTGTCATTTTCTTATCTCAAGGTTGTGTTATACAGGATCTCAAAACCCAGATAATGATTGGTTCGGGCCATTAGAGAGGGGGCATATTCAAGTATAGTGCACTGAATGAAAATTTTAAAAATCAAATTAATTTTTTCAAAGAAAGAAAAACGCGGGTGATAAAACTTGGCTAATTTCAGTAATGTGAGTTTTTAATCCTAATGTCACTATCTTGCTGGCAGCCTAGTTTGTAGTCTTCTTAAGGTCTAGGATTTAGGATTACCTATAGAATAGGAAGATAATTCTAATTTTATCTCTTATATGGACTGTAGACGAGGATGCTATGTCATGTAATAAACCCTCATAGTAAAATTTAACAGTATTTTGAAAGATGAAGAAATGGACTACACCCAAAATTTTCAAATTTGATAGTACGGTTTCAGCTGCCGTTGGAGGAAGCTACGCTGGGTTATATAAATATATTCATATGAACAAGTAAAAACACGGGTGATTGTCGATCTCTGACCTCTCTATTGATTCATCCTTCTTTCGAATCTTTAACCCAGACATGAGATCCAACAACCACATGAACCAGCGTCCCCTGCATCACTTTGAGCAAATCAGAATGCAGAAAGAAAGAACAAAACGATGGATGACAGAACAAAAACAGAAAATGCTGTACTCAGCTCAAAAAAAATATCTAAACTACATACTCACCATGATTCCTTATAGAAGAAACAGTAAAGAGCGCATTGAGATAGAAAAATCGGAAGAGATAGAGCTTGACTGCAGAGAAAAATTGGAAGAGATAGAGCTTGACTGTAGAGAAAAATCGGCAGAGATGACTGCAGAGAAAAATTGGAAGAGATGACTGCAGAGAAAAATCAGAAGAGATGACTGCAGAGAAAAAATCAGAAGAGATGACTGCGGAGAAAAATCGGAAGAGAGAAAAGTTTGAAGAAAGCAGAGGTTTGGACGTGAAGAAGAAAGAAAGAAGCTCCGGGCAGTAGTCGTTCGATTTTTCCATTCCCTTCTTTCTCATATTATTCGTTGGTAAGCATTTTCGTCATTTCTCTTTCAAACTCTGTTTTTTCGGGAAAAAAACAACCTTCTGTGATTCCCACGAAGCAAAACCCCATTTGCCTCGCTCACTATACGTTGTACTTTTAATTCATAAAGTGATTGGTTACCGATTGCATCCCTTCTTTCGCTTTGTATAAGTTTCAGCGACCTCCACCTCACTACCTCCCCGTATCCATGGAGGATGAGTGGAAAAGACGTTGAAAGAAAGAGACACGGCGGGAGCTGATAACGAGGGTAGCAATATTGCTCCATGAGACCACCAATGGAGAGGGGGGAAGAATGGGAAAAGGAGATGGGTGCTCCGTTGTTTGGATGATCACGGAGGTTTGGGAGCTCAAGAACTCTTCCCTTAAATTCAAAGCAGGTTTGGGAGCTCAAGAACTCTTACCTTACATTCAAAGCAGCTTTGGGAGCTAAAGAACTCCAGCCTTACATTCAAAGCAGGTTTGGGAGCTCAAGAATTTGTTTCGTCTCTTTCGGACTCCGTTTTCCCGAAGACGAACGTTAGACTGCGGTTTCGTTATTTTGAGTATTTGGTGAAGACAAAGGGTAAATAAGTAAAAAGATTCCTAACATCAAGCCGGGTTGAGAAAACACGAGCGATTAATTACCCGTCTAGTGTGGGTGGTCTCAGAGGATAACATGTCATATCATAGATTGAGCCACCAATAGTGAAGACAAAGGGTAAATAAGTGAAAAGATTCCCAACATCAAGCCGGGTTGAGAAAACACTGGCGATTAATTGCCCGTCTCGCGTTGGTGGTCTTAATGGATATAATTTCATATCCTAGATTGAGGCACCGAAATCAGTAGCACAGAGACATATATGTAACGGTGCTCGCTATCGATATCTCAGAGAGAGGGAAAGAGGGAGAAATACAAATATTATCTCAATACTATCGAAACTTACAGTTTTGCCATCCTTAGTGATAATGATGTCATTCGAACCGGTACTGCTTTGGATTTCTCTGACCTCTCCATCGATCCGTCCTTCTTTCGAATCTTTAATCCAGACGTGAGATCCAACATCCACATGAACTGCGCGCCCCTGCATCACTCCGAGCAAATCAGAATGCAGAAAAAATAATGAAACCATAGATGACGGAACCAAAATAGAAAATGTTGTGCTCAGCTCAAAATAAATATCTAAACTACGTACTCACAGTGATTTCGTATAGAAGAAACACTAAAGTGCGCTCAGAGAGAGACGAAAATCAAGTGAAATAGAGTTTATGGAAGAGAGGATAACGTCTGAAGAAAACGAGGTTTGGATGTGAAGAAGAAAGAAGTTGTTCTTGAAGTTCGGCGGAAGAAAAATACCAAATTTATCTACCTCTTTTTCGTTTTCGTCGTTTTCGTTCGTAAGTGTTTTCGTCACTTCTTTTTCAAACTCCTTTTTCCGGACAAAAAACAACCTTCAGTACATTGTACTTCTCATGCATAAAGTTATTGGTTCCCGATTGCAACCCTTGTTTCGCTTTGTATGAGTTTCAGGACCTCCACCTCGCCACCTCACCATATCCAAAGAGGACGAGTGGGTAAGATATTGAAATAAAGAGACACAAGGCATGGATGTGATAGCGAGCGTTACAATATTGCTCCTTGAGGCCAAAATGGAGAGAAGGGGAAAGAATGGGAGGAGGAGATGGGTGCTCCGTCGTTCGGATGATCACGGAGGAACACATATTGTGCGCCACAATTCACGCATAATATTGTCGTTACCTGAACTGTTATGCCTTTTAATCAAAGCAGATTTGGGAGCTCAAAATGTGTTCCGTCTCTTTCCGGGCACCGTTTTCCCGGAGACGATCATCAGACTGGTGTTTTGTAATTTTGACTTTATGGTGAAGACAAAGGGTAAATAAGTGAAAAAGATTCCCAACATCAAGCCGGGTTGAGAAAACACTGGCGATTAATTGCCCGTCTCGCGTTGGTGGTCTTAATGGATATAATTTCATATCCTAGATTGAGGCACCGAAATCAGTAGCACAGAGACATATATATAACGGTGCTCGCCACTGATATCTCAGAGAGAGGGAAAGAGGGAGAAATACAAATATTATCTCAATACTATCGAAACTTACAGTTTTGCCATCCTTAGTGATAATGATGTCATTCGAACCGGTACTGCTTTGGATTTCTCTGACCTCTCCATCGATCCGTCCTTCTTTCGAATCTTTAATCCAGACGTGAGATCCAACATCCACATGAACTGCGTCCCCTGCATCACTCCGAGCAAATCAGAATGCAGAAAAAAATAATGTAACCATAGATGACGGAACCAAAATAGAAAATGTTGTGCTCAGCTCAAAATAAATATCTAAACTACGTACTCACAGTGATTTCGTATAGAAGAAACACTAAAGTGCGCTCCGAGAGACGAAAATCAAGTGAAATAGAGTTTGTGGAAGAGAGGATAACGTCTGAAGAAAAACGAGGTTTGGATGTGAAGAAGAAAGAAGTTGTTCTTGAAGTTCGGCGGAAGAAAAATACCAAATTTATCTACCTCTTTTTCGTTTTACGTCGTTTTCGTTCGTAAGTGTTTTCGTCACTTCTTTTTCAAACTCCTTTTTCCGGACAAAAACAACCTTCAGTACATTGTACTTCTCATGCATAAAGTTATTGGTTCCCGATTGCACCCCCTTTTTCGCTTTGTATGAGTTTCAGGACCTCCACACCGCCACCTCACCATATCCAAAGAGGACGAGTGGGTAAGATATTGAAATAAAGAGACACAAGGCATGGATGTGATAGCGAGCGTTACAATATTGCTCCTTGAGGCCAAAATGGAGAGAAGGGGAAAGAATGGGAGGAGGAGATGGGTGCTCCGTCGTTCGGATGATCACGGAGGAACACATATTGTGCGCCACAATTCACGCAATATTGTCGTTACCTGAACTGTTATGCCTTTTAATCAAAGCAGATTTGGGAGCTCAAAATGTGTTCCGTCTCTTTCCGGGCACCGTTTTCCCGGAGACGATCATCAGACTGGTGTTTTGTAATTTTGACTTTATGGTGAAGACAAAGGGTAAATAAGTGAAAAGATTCCCAACATCAAGCCGGGTTGAGAAAACACTGGCGATTAATTGCCCGTCTCGCGTTGGTGGTCTTAATGGATATAATTTCATATCCTAGATTGAGGCACCGAAATCAGTAGCAGAGAGACATATATGTAACGGTGCTCGCTACTGATATATCTCAGAGAGAGAGGAAAGAGGAGAAATACAAATATTATCTCAATACTATCGAAACTTATAGTTTTGCCATCCTCAGTGATGATGGTGTCATTCGAACCGGTACTGCTTTGGATTTCTCTGACCTCTCCATCGATCCGTCCTTCTTTCGAATCTTTAATCCAGACGTGAGATCCAACATCCACATGAACTGCGCCCCTGCATCACTCCCGAGCAAATCAGAATGCAAAAAAAAAATAATGTAACCATAGATGACGGAACGAAAATAGAAAATGTTGTGCTCAGCTCAAAATAAATATCTAAACTACGTACTCACAGTGATTTCATAGATAGAAGAAACACTAAAAGCGCGCCCGAGAGACGAAAATCAAGTGAAATAGAGTTTACGGAAGAGAGGATAACGTCTGAAGAAAAACGAGGTTTGGATGTGAAGAAGAAAGAAGTTGTTCTTGAAGTTCGGCGGAAGAAAAATACCAAATTTATCTACCTCTTTTTCGTTTTACGTCGTTTTCGTTCGTAAGTGTTTTCGTCACTTCTTTTTTCAAACTCCTTTTTCCGGACAAAAACAACCTTCAGTACATTGTACTTCTCATGCATAAAGTTATTGGTTCCCGATTGCAACCCTTGTTTCGCTTTGTATGAGTTTCAGGACCTCCACCTCGCCACCTCACCATATCCAAAGAGGACGAGTGGGTAAGATATTGAAATAAAGAGACACAAGGCATGGATGTGATAGCTAGGCGTTACAATATTGCTCCTTGAGGCCAAAATGGAGAGAGAGGGGAAAGAATGGGAGGAGGAGATGGGTGCTCCGTCGTTCGGATGATCACGGAGGAACACATATTGTGCGCCACAATTCACATAATATTGTCGTTACCTGAACTGTTATGCCTTTTAATCAAAGCAGATTTGGGAGCTCAAAAATGTGTTCCGCTCTCTTTCCGGGCACTTTTTCCCGGAGACGATCATCAGACTGGTGTTTTGTAATTTTGACTTTATGGTGAAGACAAAGGGTAAATAAGTGAAAAGATTCCCAACATCAAGCCGGGTTGAAAACACTGGCGATTAATTGCCGCCTCGCGTTGGTGGTCTTAATGGATATAATTTCATATCCTAGATTGAGGCACCGAAATCAGTAGCACAGAGACATATATGTAACGGTGCTCGCTACTGATATCTCATAGAATGAGGGAAAGAGGGAGAAATACAAATATTATCTCAATACTATCGAAACTTACAGTTTTGCCATCCTTAGTGATAATGATGTCATTCGAACCGGTACTGCTTTGGATTTCTCTGACCTCTCCATCGATCCGTCCTTCTTTCGAATCTTTAATCCAGACGTGAGATCCAACATCCACATGAACTGCGCCCCTGCATCACTCCGAGCAAATCAGAATGCGAAAAAAAAAATAATGTAACCATAGATGACGGAACCAAAATAGAAAATGTTGTGCTCAGCTCAAAATAAATATCTAAACTACGTACTCACAGTGATTTCGTATAGAAGAAACACTAAAGTGCGCTCCGAGAGACGAAAATCAAGTGAAATAGAGTTTATGGAAGAGAGGATAACGTCTGAAGAAAAACGAGGTTTGGATGAAGAAGAAAGAGTTGTTCTTGAAGTTCGCGGAAGAAAAATACCAAATTTATCTCCCTTTTTCGTTTTACGTCGTTTTTTTCGTTCGTAAGTGTTTTCGTCACTTTTTTTTTTCAAACTCCTTTTTCCGGACAAAAACAACCTTCAGTACATTGTACTTCTCATGCATAAAGTTATTGGTTCCCGATTGCAACCCTTGTTTTCGCTTTGTATGAGTTTCAGGACCTCCACCCGCCACCTCACCATATCCAAAGAGGACGAGTGGGTAAGATATTGAAATAAAGAGACACAAGGCATGGATGTGATAGCGAGCGTTACAATATTGCTCCTTGAGGCCAAAATGGAGAGAAGGGGAAAGAATGGGAGGAGGAGATGGGTGCTCCGTCGTTCGGATGATCACGGAGGAACACATATTGTGCGCCACAATTCACGCAATATTGTCGTTACCTGAACTGTTATGCCTTTTAATCAAAGCAGATTTGGGAGCTCAAAAATGTGTTCCGTCTCTTTCCGGGCACCGTTTTCCCGGAGACGATCATCAGACTGGTGTTTTGTAATTTTGACTTTATGGTGAAGACAAAGGGTAAATAAGTGAAAAGATTCCCAACATCAAGCCGGGTTGAGAAAACACTGGCGATTAATTGCCCGTCTCGCGTTGGTGGTCTTAATGGATATAATTTCATATCCTAGATTGAGGCACCGAAATCAGTAGCACAGAGACATATATGTAACGGTGCTCGCCATCGATATCTCAGAGAGAGAGAGGGAAAGAGGGAGAAATACAAATATTATCTCAATACTATCGAAACTTACAGTTTTGCCATCCTTAGTGATAATGATGTCATTCGAACCGGTACTGCTTTGGATTTCTCTGACCTCTCCATCGATCCGTCCTTCTTTCGAATCTTTAATCCAGACGTGAGATCCAACATCCACATGAACTGCGCCCCCCTGCATCACTCCCGAGCAAATCAGAATGCAGAAAAAAAATAATGTAACCATAGATGACGGAACGAAAATAGAAAATGTTTGTGCTCAGCTCAAAATAAATATCTAAACTACGTACTCACAGTGATTTCAGTATAGAAGAAACACTAAAGTGCGCCCGAGAGACGAAAATCAAGTGAAATAGAGTTTATGGAAGAGAGGATAACGTCTGAAGAAAAACGAGGTTTGGATGTGAAGAAGAAAGAAGTTGTTCTTGAAGTTCAAGGAAGAAAAATACCAAATTTATCTACCTCTTTTTCGTTTTTTTACGTCGTTTTGCGTTCGTAAGTGTTTTCGTCACTTCTTTTTCAAACTCCTTTTTCCGGAAAAAAAACAACCTTCAGTACATTGTACTTCTCATGCATAAAGTTATTGGTTCCCGATTGCAACCCTTGTTTCGCTTTTTGTATGAGTTTCAGGACCTCCACCTCGCCACCTCACCATATCCAAAGAGGACGAGTGGGTAAGATATTGAAATAAAGAGACACAAGGCATGGATGTGATAGCGAGCGTTACAATATTGCTCCTTGAGGCCAAAATGGAGAGAAGGGAAAGGGAAAGAATGGGAGGAGGAGATGGGTGCTCCGTCGTTCGGATGATCACGGAGGAACACATATTGTGCGCCACAATTCACGCAATATTGTCGTTACCTGAACTGTTATGCCTTTTAATCAAAGCAGATTTGGGAGCTCAAAATGTGTTCCGCTCTTTCCGGGCACCGTTTTCCCGGAGACGATCATCAGACTGGTGTTTTGTAATTTTGACTTTATGGTGAAGACAAAGGGTAAATAAGTGAAAAGATTCCCAACATCAAGCCGGGTTGAGAAAACACTGGCGATTAATTGCCCCGTCTCGCGTTGGTGGTCTTAATGGATATAATTTCATATCCTAGATTGAGGCGAAATCGAAATCAGTAGCACAGAGATATATATAACGGTGCTCGCTATCGATATATCTCAGAGAGAGGGAAAGAGGAGAAATACAAATATTATCTCAATACTATCGAAACTTACAGTTTTGCCATCCTTAGTGATAATGATGTCATTCGAACCGGTACTGCTTTGGATTTCTCTGACCTCTCCATCGATCCGTCCTTCTTCGAATCTTTAATCCAGACGTGAGATCCAACATCCACATGAACTGCGCCCCCCTGCATCACTCCGAGCAAATCAGAATGAATGAAAAAAAAATAATGTAACCATAGATGACGGAACGAAAATAGAAAATGTTGTGCTCAGCTCAAAATAAATATCTAAACTACGTACTCACAGTGATTTCGTATAGAAGAAACACTAAAGTGCGCCCGAGAGACGAAAATCAAGTGAAATAGAGTTTATGGAAGAGAGGATAACGTCTGAAGAAAAACGAGGTTTGGATGTGAAGAAGAAAGAAGTTGTTCTTGAAGTTCGGCGGAAGAAAAATACCAAATTTATCTACCTCTTTTTCTTTTTACGTCGTTTTCGTTCGTAAGTGTTTTCGTCACTTCTTTTTCAAACTCCTTTTTCCGGACAAAAAACAACCTTCAGTACATTGTACTTCTCATGCATAAAGTTATTGGTTCCCCCGATTGCAACCCTTGTTTCGCTTTGTATGAGTTTCAGGACCTCCACCCGCCACCTCACCATATCCAAAGAGGACGAGTGGGTAAGATATTGAAATAAAGAGACACAAGGCATGGATGTGATAGCGAGCGTTACAATATTGCTCCTTGAGGCCAAAATGGAGAGAAGGGGAAAGAATGGGAGGAGGAGATGGGTGCTCCGTCGTTCGGATGATGATCACGGAGGAACACATATTGTGCGCCACAATTCACATAATATTGTCGTTACCTGAACTGTTATGCCTTTTAATCAAAGCAGATTTGGGAGCTCAAAAATGTGTTCCGTCTCTTTCCGGGCACCGTTTTCCCGGAGACGATCATCAGACTGGTGTTTTGTAATTTTGACTTTATGGTGAAGACAAAGGGTAAATAAGTGAAAAGATTCCCAACATCAAGCCGGGTTGAGAAAACATCATGGCGATTAATTGCCCTCTCTCGCGTTGGTGGTCTTAATGGATATAATTTTCATATCCTAGATTGAGGCACCGAAATCAGTAGCATGAGAGACATATATGTAACGGTGCTCGCGCATCGATATCTCATAGAGAGAGGGAAAGAGGAGAAATACAAATATTATCTCAATACTATCGAAACTTACAGTTTTGCCATCCTTAGTGATAATGATGTCATTCGAACCGGTACTGCTTTGGATTTCTCTGACCTCTCCATCGATCCGTCCTTCTTTTCGAATCTTTAATCCAGACGTGAGATCCAACATCCACATGAACTGCCCCCCGCATCACCCGAGCAAATCAGAATGCAAAAAAAAATAATGTAACCATAGATGACGGAACGAAAATAGAAAATGTTGTGCTCAGCTCAAAATAAATATCTAAACTACGTACTCACAGTGATTTCAGTATAGAAGAAACACTAAAAGCGCGCCGAGAGAGACGAAAATCAAGTGAAATAGAGTTTACGGAAGAGAGGATAACGTCTGAAGAAAAACGAGGTTTGGATGTGAAGAAGAAAGAAGTTGTTCTTGAAGTTCGGAGGAAGAAAAATACCAAATTTATCTACCTCTTTTTCGTTTTACGTCGTTTTCGTTCGTAAGTGTTTTCGTCACTTCTTTTTCAAACTCCTTTTTCCGGACGAAAAACAACCTTCAGTACATTGTACTTCTCATGCATAAAGTTATTGGTTCCCGATTGCAACCCTTGTTTCGCTTTGTATGAGTTTCAGGACCTCCACCTCGCCACCTCACCATATCCAAAGAGGACGAGTGGGTAAGATATTGAAATAAAGAGACACAAGGCATGGATGTGATAGCTAGCGTTACAATATTGCTCCTTGAGGCCAAAAAGGAGAGAAGGGGAAAGAATGGGAGGAGGAGATGGGTGCTCCGTCGTTCGGATGATCACGGAGGAACACATATTGTGCGCCACAATTCACGCAATATTGTCGTTACCTGAACTGTTATGCCTTTTAATCAAAGCAGATTTGGGAGCTCAAAATGTGTTCCGTCTCTCTCCGGGGGCACGTTTTTCCGGAGACGATCATCAGACTGGTGTTTTGTAATTTTGACTTTATGGTGAAGACAAAGGGTAAATAAGTGAAAAGATTCCCAACATCAAGCCGGGTTGAGAAAACACATGGCGATTAATTGCCCGTCTCGCGTTGGTGGTCTTAATGGATATAATTTCATATCCTAGATTGAGGCACCGAAATCAGTAGCACAGAGACATATATGTAACGGTGCTCGCTACTGATATCTCATAGAGAGAGGGAAAGAGGGAGAAATACAAATATTATCTCAATACTATCGAAACTTACAGTTTTGCCATCCTTAGTGATAATGATGTCATTCGAACCGGTACTGCTTTGGATTTCTCTGACCTCTCCATCGATCCGTCCTTCTTTCGAATCTTTAATCCAGACGTGAGATCCAACATCCACATGAACTGCGTCCCCTGCATCACTCCGAGCAAAGCAAATCAGAATGCAAAAAAATAATGTAACCATAGATGACGGAACCAAAATAGAAAATGTTGTGCTCAGCTCAAAATAAATATCTAAACTACGTATCACACAGTGATTTCAGTATAGAAGAAACACTAAAGTGCGCTCCCGAGAGACGAAAATCAAGTGAAATAGAGTTTGCGGAAGAGAGGATAACGTCTGAAGAAAAACGAGGTTTGGATGTGAAGAAGAAAGAAGTTGTTCTTGAAGTTCGGCGGAAGAAAAATACCAAATTTATCTACCTCTTTTTCGTTTTACGTCGTTTTCGTTCGTAAGTGTTTTCGTCACTTCTTTTTCAAACTGCTTTTTCCGGAAAAAAAACAACCTTCAGTACATTGTACTTCTCATGCATAAAGTTATTGGTTCCCGATTGCAACCCTTGTTTCGCTTTGTATGAGTTTCAGGACCTCCACCTCGCCACCTCACCATATCCAAAGAGGACGAGTGGGTAAGATATTGAAATAAAGAGACACAAGGCATGGATGTGATAGCGAGCGTTACAATATTGCTCCTTGAGGCCAAAATGGAGAGAAGGGGAAAGAATGGGAGGAGGAGATGGGTGCTCCGTCGTTCGGATGATCACGGAGGAACACATATTGTGCGCCACAATTCACGCAATAATATTGTCGTTACCTGAACTGTTATGCCTTTTAATCAAAGCAGATTTGGGAGCTCAAAAATGTGTTCCTCTTTCCGGGCACCGTTTTCCCGGAGACGATCATCAGACTGGTGTTTTGTAATTTTGACTTTATGGTGAAGACAAAGGGTAAATAAGTGAAAAGATTCCCAACATCAAGCCGGGTTGAGAAAAACTGGCTGGCGATTAATTGCCCGTCTCTCGTTGGTGGTCTTAATGGATATAATTTCATATCCTAGATTGAGGCACCGAAATCAGTAGCACAGAGACATATATGTAACGGTGCTCGCTACTGATATCTCATAGAGAGAGGGAAAGAGGGAGAAATACAAATATTATCTCAATACTATCGAAACTTACAGTTTTGCCATCCTTAGTGATAATAATGATGTCATTCGAACCGGTACTGCTTTGGATTTCTCTGACCTCTCCATCGATCCGTCCTTCTTTTCGAATCTTTAATCCAGACGTGAGATCCAACATCCACATGAACTGCGCCCCCTGCATCACACCCGAGCAAATCAGAATGCAGAAAAAAAATAATGTAACCATAGATGACGGAACCAAAATAGAAAATGTTGTGCTCAGCTCAAAATAAATATCTAAACTACGTACTCACAGTGATTTCAGATATAGAAGAAACACTAAAGTGCGCGCCCGAGAGACGAAAATCAAGTGAAATAGAGTTTTATGGAAGAGAGGATAACGTCTGAAGAAAAACGAGGTTTGGATGTGAAGAAGAAAGAAGTTGTTCTTGAAGTTCGGCGGAAGAAAAATACCAAATTTATCTACCTCTTTTTCGTTTTTACGTCGTTTTTTCGTTCGTAAGTGTTTTCGTCACTTCTTTTTCAAACTCCTTTTTCCGGACAAAAACAACCTTCAGACATTGTACTTCTCATGCATAAAGTTATTGGTTCCCGATTGCAACCCTTGTTTCGCTTTGTATGAGTTTCAGGACCTCCACCCGCCACCTCACCATATCCAAAGAGGACGAGTGGGTAAGATATTGAAATAAAGAGACACAAGGCATGGATGTGATAGCGAGCGTTACAATATTGCTCCTTGAGGCCAAAATGGAGAGAAGGGGAAATGGGAGGAGGAGGAGATGGGTGCTCCGTCGTTCGGATGATCACGGAGGAACACATATTGTGCGCCACAATTCACGCAATATTGTCGTTACCTGAACTGTTATGCCTTTTAATCAAAGCAGATTTGGGAGCTCAAAAATGTGTTTCGTCTCTTTCCGGGCACCGTTTTCCCGGAGACGATCATCAGACTGGTGTTTTGTAATTTTGACTTTATGGTGAAGACAAAGGGTAAATAAGTGAAAAAGATTCCCAACATCAAGCCGGGTTGAGAAAACACTGGCGATTAATTGCCCGTCTCGCGTTGGTGGTCTTAATGGATATAATTTCATATCCTAGATTGAGGCACCGAAATCAGTAGCACAGAGACATATATGTAACGGTGCTCGCTACTGATATCTCATAGAGAGAGGGAAAGAGGGAGAAATACAAATATTATCTCAATACTATCGAAACTTACAGTTTTGCCATCCTTAGTGATAATGATGTCATTCGAACCGGTACTGCTTTGGATTTCTCTGACCTCTCCATCGATCCGTCCTTCTTTCGAATCTTTAATCCAGACGTGAGATCCAACATCCACATGAACTGCGTCCCCTGCATCACTCCGAGCAAATCAGAATGCAGAAAAAAATAATGTAACCATAGATGACGGAACCAAAATAGAAAATGTTGTGCTCAGCTCAAAATAAATATCTAAACTACGTACTCACAGTGATTTCAGATAGAAGAAACACTAAAGTGCGCCCGAGAGACGAAAATCAAGTGAAATAGAGTTTATGGAAGAGAGGATAACGTCTGAAGAAAAACGAGGTTTGGATGTGAAGAAGAAAGAAGTTGTTCTTGAAGTTCGGAGGAAGAAAAATACCAAATTTATCTACCTCTTTTTCGTTTTTTACGTCGTTTTGCTCGTAAGTGTTTTCGTCACTCTTTTTCAAACTCCTTTTTCCGGACAAAAACAACCTTCAGTACATTGTACTTCTCATGCATAAAGTTATTGGTTCCCGATTGCAACCCTTGTTTCGCTTTGTATGAGTTTCAGGACCTCCACCTCGCCACCTCACCATATCCAAAGAGGACGAGTGGGTAAGATATTGAAATAAAGAGACACAAGGCATGGATGTGATAGCGAGCGTTACAATATTGCTCCTTGAGGCCAAAAAAATGGAGAGAAGGGGAAAGAATGGGAGGAGGAGATGGGTGCTCCGTCGTTCGGATGATCACGGAGGAACACATATTGTGCGCCACAATTCACATAATATTGTCGTTACCTGAACTGTTATGCCTTTTAATCAAGCAGCAGATTTGGGAGCTCAAAAAATGTGTTCCGTCTCTTTCCGGGCACCGTTTTCCGGAGACGATCATCAGACTGGTGTTTTGTAATTTTGACTTTATGGTGAAGACAAAGGGTAAATAAGTGAAAAAGATTCCCAACATCAAGCCGGGTTGAGAAAAACTGGCGATTAATTGCCCGTCTCGCGTTGGTGGTCTTAATGGATATAATTTCATATCCTAGATTGAGGCACCGAAATCAGTAGCACAGAGAGACATATATGTAACGGTGCTCGCTATCTGATATCTCATAGAGAGAGGGAAAGAGGAGAAATACAAATATTATCTCAATACTATCGAAACTTACAGTTTTGCCATCCTTAGTGATAATGATGTCATTCGAACCGGTACTGCTTTGGATTTCTCTGACCTCTCCATCGATCCGTCCTTCTTTCGAATCTTTAATCCAGACGTGAGATCCAACATCCACATGAACTGCGCCCCCCGCATCACTCCGAGCAAATCAGAAGAATGAGAAAAAAAATAATGTAACCATAGATGACGGAACGAAAATAGAAAATGTTGTGCTCAGCTCAAAATAAATATCTAAACTACGTACTCACAGTGATTTCAGATAGAAGAAACACTAAAGTGCGCTCCGAGAGACGAAAATCAAGTGAAATAGAGTTTATGGAAGAGAGGATAACGTCTGAAAGAAAACGAGGTTTGGATGTGAAGAAGAAAGAAGTTGTTCTTGAAGTTCGGCGGAAGAAAAATACCAAATTTATCTACCTCTTTTTCGCTTTTACGTCGTTTTTCGTTCGTAAGTGTTTTCGTCACTTCTTTTTCAAACTCCTTTTTCCGGACAAAAAAACAACCTTCAGTACATTGTACTTCTCATGCATAAAGTTATTGGTTCCCGATTGCAACCCTTGTTTCGCTTTGTATGAGTTTCAGGACCTCCACCCGCCACCTCACCATATCCAAAGAGGACGAGTGGGTAAGATATTGAAATAAAGAGACACAAGGCATGGATGTGATAGCGAGCGTTACAATATTGCTCCTTGAGGCCAAAATGGAGAGAGAAGGGGAAAGAATGGGAGGAGGAGATGGGTGCTCTCGTCGTTCGGATGATCACGGAGGAACACATATTGTGCGCCACAATTCACATAATAATATTGTCGTTACCTGAACTGTTATGCCTTTTAATCAAAGCAGATTTGGGAGCTCAAAAATGTGTTCCGTCTCTTTCCGGGCACCGTTTTCCCGGAGACGATCATCAGACTGGTGTTTTGTAATTTTGACTTTATGGTGAAGACAAAGGGTAAATAAGTGAAAAAAAGATTCCCAACATCAAGCCGGGTTGAGAAAAAACATGGCGATTAATTGCCCGTCTCGCGTTGGTGGTCTTAATGGATATAATTTCATATCCTAGATTGAGGCACCGAAATCAGTAGCACACAGAGAGATATATATGTAACGGTGCTCACATCGATATCTCATAGAGAGAGGGAAAGAGGAGAAATACAAATATTATCTCAATACTATCGAAACTTACAGTTTTGCCATCCTTAGTGATAATGATGTCATTCGAACCGGTACTGCTTTGGATTTTCTGACCTCTCCATCGATCCGTCCTTCTTTCGAATCTTTAATCCAGACGTGAGATCCAACATCCACATGAACTGCGCCCCCTGCATCACTCCGAGCAAATCAGAATGCAGAAAAAAAAAATAATGTAACCATAGATGACGGAACCAAAATAGAAAATGTTGTGCTCAGCTCAAAATAAATATCTAAACTACGTACTCACAGTGATTTTTCAGTATAGAAGAAACACTAAAGTGCGCCCGAGAGACGAAAATCAAGTGAAATAGAGTTTGCGGAAGAGAGGATAACGTCTGAAGAAAAACGAGGTTTGGATGTGAAGAAGAAAGAAGTTGTTCTTGAAGTTCGGGCGGAAGAAAAATACCAAATTTATCTACCTCTTTTTTTCGTTTTACGTCGTTTTCGTTTCGTAAGTGTTTTCGTCACTTCTTTTCAAAAACTCTTTTTCCGGACAAAAACAACCTTCAGTACATTGTACTTCTCATGCATAAAGTTATTGGTTCCCGATTGCAACCCTTGTTTCGCTTTTTGTATGAGTTTCAGGACCTCCACCTCGCCACCTCACCATATCCAAAGAGGACGAGTGGGTAAGATATTGAAATAAAGAGACACAAGGCATGGATGTGATAGCGAGCGTTACAATATTGCTCCTTGAGGCCAAAATGGAGAGAAGGGGGAAAGAATGGGAGGAGGAGATGGGTGCTCCGTCGTTCGGATGATCACGGAGGAACACATATTGTGCGCCACAATTCACGCATAATATTGTCGTTACCTGAACTGTTATGCCTTTTAATCAAAGCAGATTTGGGAGCTCAAAAAATGTGTTCCGCTCTCTTTCGGGCACCGTTTTCCCGGAGACGATCATCAGACTGGTGTTTTGTAATTTTGACTTTATGGTGAAGACAAAGGGTAAATAAGTGAAAAGATTCCCCAACATCAAGCCGGGTTGAGAAAACACTGGCGATTAATTGCCCGTCTCGCGTTGGTGGTCTTAATGGATATAATTTCATATCCTAGATTGAGGCACCGAAATCAGTAGCACAGAGACATATATGTAACGGTGCTCGCTACTGATATCTCATAGAGAGAGGGAAAGAGGGAGAAATACAAATATTATCTCAATACTATCGAAACTTACAGTTTTGCCATCCTTAGTGATAATGATGTCATTCGAACCGGTACTGCTTTGGATTTCTCTGACCTCTCCATCGATCCGTCCTTCTTTCGAATCTTTAATCCAGACGTGAGATCCAACATCCACATGAACTGCGTCCCCTGCATCACTCCGAGCAAATCAGAATGCAGAAAAAAATAATGTAACCATAGATGACGGAACGAAAATAGAAAATGTTGTGCTCAGCTCAAAATAAATATCTAAACTACGTACTCACAGTGATTTCGTATAGAAGAAACACTAAAGCGCTCCCGAGAGACGAAAAATCAAGTGAAATAGTTTATGGAAGAGAGGATAACGTCTGAAGAAAAACGAGGTTTGGATGTGAAGAAGAAAGAAGTTGTTCTTGAAGTTCGGCGGAAGAAAAATACCAAATTTATCTACCTCTTTTTCGTTTTTTTACGTCGTTTTGCTCGTAAGTGTTTTTCGCACACTTTTTCAAACTCTCTTTTTTCCGGACAAAAACAACCTTCAGTACATTGTACTTCTCATGCATAAAGTTATTGGTTCCCGATTGCAACCCTTGTTTCGCTTTGTATGAGTTTCAGGACCTCCACCTCGCCACCTCACCATATCCAAAGAGGACGAGTGGGTAAGATATTGAAATAAAGAGACACAAGGCATGGATGTGATAGCGAGCGTTACAATATTGCTCCTTGAGGCCAAAATGGAGAGAAGGGGAAAGAATGGGAGGAGGAGATGGGTGCTCCGTCGTTCGGATGATCACGGAGGAACACATATTGTGCGCCACAATTCACGCAATATTGTCGTTACCTGAACTGTTATGCCTTTTAATCAAAGCAGATTTGGGAGCTCAAAAATGTGTTCCGTCTCTTTCCGGGCACCGTTTTCCCGGAGACGATCATCAGACTGGTGTTTTGTAATTTTGACTTTATGGTGAAGACAAAGGGTAAATAAGTGAAAAAGATTCCCAACATCAAGCCGGGTTGAGAAAACACTGGCGATTAATTGCCCGTCTCGCGTTGGTGGTCTTAATGGATATAATTTCATATCCTAGATTGAGGCACCGAAATCAGTAGCACAGAGACATATATGTAACGGTGCTCGCGCATCGATATCTCATAGAGAGAGGGAAAGAGGGAGAAATACAAATATTATCTCAATACTATCGAAACTTACAGTTTTGCCATCCTTAGTGATAATGATGTCATTCGAACCGGTACTGCTTTGGATTTCTCTGACCTCTCCATCGATCCGTCCTTCTTTCGAATCTTTAATCCAGACGTGAGATCCAACATCCACATGAACTGCGTCCCCTGCATCACTCCGAGCAAATCAGAATGCAGAAAAAAATAATGTAACCATAGATGACGGAACGAAAATAGAAAATGTTGTGCTCAGCTCAAAATAAATATCTAAACTACGTACTCACAGTGATTTCAGTATAGAAGAAACACTAAAAAGTGCGCTCCGAGAGACGAAAATCAAGTGAAATAGAGTTTATGGAAGAGAGGATAACGTCTGAAGAAAAACGAGGTTTGGATGTGAAGAAGAAAGAAGTTGTTCTTGAAGTTTGGAAGAAAAAATACCAAATTTATCTACCTCTTTTTCGTTTTACGTCGTTTTCGTTCGTAAGTGTTTTCGTCACTTCTTTTTCAAACTCCTTTTTCCGGACAAAAACAACCTTCAGTTCATTGTACTTCTCATGCATAAAATTATTGGTTCCCGATTGCTACCCTTGTTTCGCTTTATATGAGTTTCAGGACCGCCACCTCGCCACCTCACCATATCCAAAGAGGACGAGTGGGTAAGATATTGAAATAAAGAGACACAAGGCATGGATGTGATAGCGAGCGTTACAATATTGCTCCTTGAGGCCAAAATGGAGAGAAGGGGAAAGAAAGGGAGGAGGAGATGGGTGCTCCGTCGTTCTGATGATCACGAAGGAACACATAATGTGCGCCACAATTCATGCAATATTGTCGTTACCTGAACTGTTATGCCTTATCAAAGCAGATTTGGGAGCTCAAAAATGTGTTCCGTCTCTTTCCGGGCACCGTTTTTCCGGAGACGATCATCAGACTGGTGTTTTGTAATTTTGACTTTTTGGTGAAGACAAAGGGTAAATAAGTGAAAAAGATTCCCAACATCAAGCCGGGTTGAGAAAACACTGGCGATTAATTGCCCGTCTCGCGTTGGTGGTCTTAATGGATATAATTTCATATCCTAGATTGAGGCACCGAAATCAGTAGCACAGAGACATATATGTAACGGTGGTGCTCGCTACTGATATCTCATAGAGAGAGAGGGAAAGAGGAGAAATACAAATATTATCTCAATACTATCGAAACTTACAGTTTTGCCATCCTTAGTGATAATGATGTCATTCGAACCGGTACTGCTTTGGATTTCTCTGACCTCTCCATCGATCCGTCCTTCTTTCGAATCTTTAATCCAGACGTGAGATCCAACATCCACATGAACTGCGCCCCTGCATCACTCCGAGCAAATCAGAATGCAGAAAAAAAAATAATGTAACCATAGATGACGGAACCAAAATAGAAAATGTTGTGCTCAGCTCAAAATAAATATCTAAACTACGTACTCACAGTGATTCAGTATAGAAGAAACACTAAAGTGCGCTCCGAGAGACGAAAATCAAGTGAAATAGAGTTTACGGAAGAGAGGATAACGTCTGAAAAAAAACGAGGTTTGGATGTGAAGAAGAAAGAAGTTGTTCTTGAAGTTCGGCGGAAGAAAAATACCAAATTTATCTACCTCTTTTTCGTTTTACGTCGTTTTTTCGTTCGTAAGTGTTTTCGTCACTTCTTTTTCAAACTCCTTTTTCCGGACAAAAAACAACCTTCAGTACATTGTACTTCTCATGCATAAAGTTATTGGTTCCCGATTGCAACCCTTCTTTCGCTTTGTATGAGTTTCAGGACCTCCACCTCGCCACCTCACCATATCCAAAGAGGACGAGTGGGTAAGATATTGAAATAAAGAGACACAAGGCATGGATGTGATAGCGAGCGTTACAATATTGCTCCTTGAGGCCAAAATGGAGAGAAGGGGGGAAAGAATGGGAGGAGGAGATGGGTGCTCCGTCGTTCGGATGATCACGGAGGAACACATATTGTGCGCCACAATTCACATAATATTGTCGTTACCTGAACTGTTATGCCTTTTAATCAAAGCAGATTTGGGAGCTCAAAAATGTGTTTCGTCTCTCTTTCCGGGCACCGTTTTTCCGGAGACGATCATCAGACTGGTGTTTTGTAATTTTGACTTTATGGTGAAGACAAAGGGTAAATAAGTGAAAAGATTCCCAACATCAAGCCGGGTTGAGAAAACACTGGCGATTAATTGCCCGTCTCGCGTTGGTGGTCTTAATGGATATAATTTCATATCCTAGATTGAGGCACCGAAATCAGTAGCACAGAGATATATATAACGGTGGTGCTGCGCTGATATATCTCAGAGAGAGAGAGGAAAGAGGGAGAAATACAAATATTATCTCAATACTATCGAAACTTACAGTTTTGCCATCCTTAGTGATAATGGTGTCATTCGAACCGGTACTGCTTTGGATTTCTCTGACCTCTCCATCGATCCGTCCTTCTTTCGAATCTTTAATCCAGACGTGAGATCCAACATCCACATGAACTGCCTGCCCTGCATCACTCCGAGCAAATCAGAATGCAGAAAAAAATAATGTAACCATAGATGACGGAACGAAAATAGAAAATGTTGTGCTCAGCTCAAAATAAATATCTAAACTACGTACTCACAGTGATTTCGTATAGAAGAAACACTAAAGTGCGCTCCGAGAGACGAAAATCAAGTGAAATAGAGTTTACGGAAGAGAGGATAACGTCTGAAGAAAAACGAGGTTTGGATGTGAAGAAGAAAGAAGTTGTTCTTGAAGTTCAGGGGAAGAAAAATACCAAATTTATCTACCTCTTTTTCGTTTTACGTCGTTTTCGTTCGTAAGTGTTTTCGTCACTTCTTTTTCAAACTCCTTTTCCGGACAAAAAACAACCTTCAGTACATTGTACCTCTCATGCATAAAGTTATTGGTTCCCGATTGCAACCATTGTTTCGCTTTGTAAGAGTTTCAGGACCTCCACCTCGCCACCTCACCATATCCAAAGAGGACGAGTGGGTAAGATATTGAAATAAAGAGACACAAGGCATGGATGTGATAGCGAGCGTCACAATATTGCTCCTTGAGGCCAAAATGGAGAGAAGGGGAAAGAATGGGAGGAGGAGATGGGTGCTCCGTCGTTCGGATGATCACGGAGGAACACATATTGTGCGCCACAATTCACGCAATATTGTCGTTACCTGAACTGTTATGCCTTTTAATCAAAGCAGATTTGGGAGCTCAAAATGTGTTCCGTCTCTTTCCGGGCACCGTTTTCCCGGAGACGATCATCAGACTGGTGTTTTGTAATTTTGACTTTATGGTGAAGACAAAGGGTAAATAAGTGAAAAGATTCCCAACATCAAGCCGGGTTGAGAAAACACTGGCGATTAATTGCCAAATCTCGCGTTGGTGGTCTTAATGGATATAATTTCATATCCTAGATTGAGGCACCGAAATCAGTAGCACAGAGACATATATGTAACGGTGCTCGCTACTGATATCTCATAGAGAGAGGGAAAGAGGGAGAAATACAAATATTATCTCAATACTATCGAAACTTACAGTTTTGCCATCCTTAGTGATAATGATGTCATTCGAACCGGTACTGCTTTGGATTTCTCTGACCTCTCCATCGATCCGTCCTTCTTTCGAATCTTTAATCCAGACGTGAGATCCAACATCCACATGAACTGCGTCCCCTGCATCACTCCGAGCAAATCAGAATGCAGAAAAAAATAATGTAACCATAGATGACGGAACGAAAATAGAAAATGTTGTGCTCAGCTCAAAATAAATATCTAAACTACGTACTCACAGTGATTTCGTATAGAAGAAACACTAAAGTGCGCTCCGAGAGACGAAAATCAAGTGAAATAGAGTTTGCGGAAGAGAGGATAACGTCTGAAGAAAAACGAGGTTTGGATGTGAAGAAGAAAGAAGTTGTTCTTGAAGTTCGGCGGAAGAAAAATACCAAATTTATCTACCTCTTTTTTGTTTTACGTCGTTTTCGTTCGTAAGTGTTTTCGTCACTTCTTTTTCAAACTCCTTTTTCCGGACAAAAAACAACCTTCAGTACATTGTACTTCTCATGCATAAAGTTATTGGTTCCCGATTGCAACCCTTGTTTCGCTTTGTATGAGTTTCAGGACCTCCACCTCGCCACCTCACCATATCCAAAGAGGACGAGTGGGTAAGATATTGAAATAAAGAGACACAAGGCATGGATGTGATAGCGAGCGTTACAATATTGCTCCTTGAGGCCAAAATGGAGAGAAGGGGAAAGAATGGGAGGAGGAGATGGGTGCTCCGTCGTTCGGATGATCACGGAGGAACACATATTGTGCGCCACAATTCACACAATATTGTCGTTACCTGAACTGTTATGCCTTTTAATCAAAGCAGATTTGGGAGCTCAAAAATGTGTTCCGTCTCTTTCGGGCACGTTTTCCGGAGACGATCATCAGACTGGTGTTTTGTAATTTTGACTTTATGGTGAAGACAAAGGGTAAATAAGTGAAAAAGATTCCCAACATCAAGCCGGGTTGAGAAAACACTGGCGATTAATTGCCCGTCTCGCGTTGGTGGTCTTAATGGATATAATTTCATATCCTAGATTGAGGCACCGAAATCAGTAGCACAGAGACATATATGTAACGGTGCTCGCTACTGATATCTCATAGAGAGAGGGAAAGAGGAGAAATACAAATATTATCTCAATACTATCGAAACTTACAGTTTTGCCATCCTTAGTGATAATGATGTCATTCGAACCGGTACTGCTTTGGATTTCTCTGACCTCTCCATCGATCCGTCCTTCTTTCGAATCTTTAATCCAGACGTGAGATCCAACATCCACATGAACTGCGTCCCCTGCATCACTCCGAGCAAATCAGAATGCAGAGTAACCATAGATGACGGAACGAAAATAGAAAATGTTGTGCTCAGCTCAAAATAAATATCTAAACTACGTACTCACAGTGATTTCGTATAGAAGAAACACTAAAGTGCGCTCCGAGAGATAAAAAAATCAAGTGAAATAGAGTTTGCGGAAGAGAGGATAACGTCTGAAGAAAAACGAGGTTTGGATGTGAAGAAGAAAGAAGTTGTTCTTGAAGTTCGGAGGAAGAAAAATACCAAATTTATCTACCTCTTTTTCGTTTTACGTCGTTTTCGTTCGTAAGTGTTTTCGTCACTTCTTTTTCAAACTCCTTTTTCCGGACAAAAAACAACCTTCAGTACATTGTACTTCTCATGCATAAAGTTATTGGTTCCCGATTGCAACCCTTGTTTCGCTTTGTATGAGTTTCAGGACCTCCACCTCGCCACCTCACCATATCCAAAGAGGACGAGTGGGTAAGATATTGAAATAAAGAGACACAAGGCATGGATGTGATAGCGAGCGTTACAATATTGCTCCTTGAGGCCAAAATGGAGAGAAGGGGAAAGAATGGGAGGAGGAGATGGGTGCTCCGTCGTTCGGATGATCACGGAGGAACACATATTGTGCGCCACAATTCACACAATATTGTCGTTACCTGAACTGTTATGCCTTTTAATCAAAGCAGATTTGGGAGCTCAAAATGTGTTCCGTCTCTCTTTCCGGGCACCGTTTTCCCGGAGACGATCATCAGACTGGTGTTTTGTAATTTTGACTTTATGGTGAAGACAAAGGGTAAATAAGTGAAAAAGATTCCCAACATCAAGCCGGGTTGAGAAAACACTGGCGATTAATTGCCCGTCTCGCGTTGGTGGTCTTAATGGATATAATTTCATATCCTAGATTGAGGCACCGAAATCAGTAGCACAGAGACATATATGTAACGGTGCTCGCTACTGATATCTCATAGAGAGAGGGAAAGAGGGAGAAATACAAATATTATCTCAATACTATCGAAACTTACAGTTTTGCCATCCTTAGTGATAATGATGTCATTCGAACCGGTACTGCTTTGGATTTCTCTGACCTCTCCATCGATCCGTCCTTCTTTCGAATCTTTAATCCAGACGTGAGATCCAACATCCACATGAACTGCGTCCCCTGCATCACTCCGAGCAAATCAGAATGCAGAAAAAAATAATGTAACCATAGATGACGGAACGAAAATAGAAAATGTTGTGCTCAGCTCAAAATAAATATCTAAACTACGTACTCACAGTGATTTTGTATAGAAGAAACACTAAAGTGCGCTCCGAGAGACGAAAATCAAGTGAAATAGAGTTTGCGGAAGAGAGGATAACGTCTGAAGAAAAACGAGGTTTGGATGTGAAGAAGAAAGAAGTTGTTCTTGAAGTTCGGCGGAAGAAAAATACCAAATTTATCTACCTCTTTTTCGTTTTACGTCGTTTTCGTTCGTAAGTGTTTTCGTCACTTCTTTTTCAAACTCCTTTTTTCGGACAAAAAACAACCTTCAGTACATTGTACTTCTCATGCATAAAGTTATTGGTTCCCGATTGCAACCCTTGTTTCGCTTTGTATGAGTTTCAGGACCTCCACCTCGCCACCTCACCATATCCAAAGAGGACGAGTGGGTAAGATATTGAAATAAAGAGACACAAGGCATGGATGTGATAGCGAGCGTTGCAATATTGCTCCTTGAGGCCAAAATGGAGAGAAGGGGAAAGAATGGGAGGAGGAGATGGGTGCTCCGTCGTTCGGATGATCACGGAGGAACACATATTGTGCGCCACAATTCACACAATATTGTCGTTACCTGAACTGTTATGCCTTTTAATCAAAGCAGATTTGGGAGCTCAAAAATGTGTTCCGTCTCTTTCGGGCACCGTTTTCCCGGAGACGATCATCAGACTGGTGTTTTGTAATTTTGACTTTATGGTGAAGACAAAGGGTAAATAAGTGAAAAAGATTCCCAACATCAAGCCGGGTTGAGAAAACACTGGCGATTAATTGCCCGTCTCGCGTTGGTGGTCTTAATGGATATAATTTCATATCCTAGATTGAGGCACCGAAATCAGTAGCACAGAGATATATATGTAACGGTGCTCGCTACTGATATCTCATAGAGAGAGGGAAAGAGGGAGAAATACAAATATTATCTCAATACTATCGAAACTTACAGTTTTGCCATCCTTAGTGATAATGATGTCATTCGAACCGGTACTGCTTTGGATTTCTCTGACCTCTCCATCGATCCGTCCTTCTTTCGAATCTTTAATCCAGACGTGAGATCCAACATCCACATGAACTGCGTCCCCTGCATCACTCCGAGCAAATCAGAATGCAGAAAAAAATAATGTAACCATAGATGACGGAACGAAAATAGAAAATGTTGTGCTCAGCTCAAAATAAATATCTAAACTACGTACTCACAGTGATTTCGTATAGAAGAAACACTAAAGTGCGCTCCGAGAGACGAAAATCAAGTGAAATAGAGTTTGAAGAGAGAGAGGATAACGTGAAGAAAAACGAGGTTTGGATGTGAAGAAGAAAGAAGTTGTTCTTGAAGTTCGGTAGGAAGAAAAATACCAAATTTATCTACCTCTTTTTCTTTTTTACGTCGTTTTCGTTCGTAAGTGTTTTCGTCACTTCTTTTTCAAACTCTTTTTTCCGGAAAAAAAACAACCTTCAGTACATTTTACTTCTCATGCATAAAGTTATTGGTTCCCAATTGCATACCTTTTTTCGCTTTGTATGAGTTTCAGGTCCTCCACCTCGCCACCTCACCATATCCAAAGAGGACGAGTGGGTAAGATATTGAAATAAAGAGACACAAGGCATGGATGTGATAGCGAGCGTTGCAATATTGCTCCTTGAGGCCAAAATGGAGAGAAGGGGAAAGAATGGGAGGAGGAGATGGGTGCTCTCGTCGTTCGGATGATCACGGAGGAACACACATATTGTGCGCCACAATTCACACAATATTGTCGTTACCTGAACTGTTATGCCTTTTAATCAAAGCAGATTTGGGAGCTCAAAAATGTGTTCCGTCTCTTTCCGGGCACCGTTTTCCCGGAGACGATCATCAGACTGGTGTTTTGTAATTTTGACTTTATGGTGAAGACAAAGGGTAAATAAGTGAAAAAGATTCCCAACATCAAGCCGGGTTGAAAAAACTGGCGATTAATTGCCCGTCTCGCGTTGGTGGTCTTAATGGATATAATTTCATATCCTAGATTGAGGCACCGAAATCAGTAGCAGAGAGACATATATGTAACGGTGCTCGCTCGCTACTGATATCTCATAGAGAGAGGGAAAGAGGGAGAAATACAAATATTATCTCAATACTATCGAAACTTACAGTTTTGCCATCCTTAGTGATAATGATGTCATTCGAACCGGTACTGCTTTGGATTTCTCTGACCTCTCCATCGATCCGTCCTTCTTTCGAATCTTTAATCCAGACGTGAGATCCAACATCCACATGAACTGCGCGCCCCTGCATCACTCCGAGCAAATCAGAATGCAGAAAAAAAATAATGTAACCATAGATGACGGAACGAAAAATAGAAAATGTTGTGCTCAGCTCAAAATAAATATCTAAACTACGTACTCACAGTGATTTCAGTATAGAAGAAACACTAAAGTGCGCGCCCGAGAGACGAAAATCAAGTGAAATAGAGTTTGCGGAAGAGAGGATAACGTCTGAAGAAAAACGAGGTTTGGATGTGAAGAAGAAAGAAGTTGTTCTTGAAGTTCGGCGGAAGAAAAATACCAAATTTATCTACCTCTTTTTCGTTTTACGTCGTTTTCGTTCGTAAGTGTTTTCGTCACTTCTTTTTCAAACTCCTTTTTCCGGACAAAAAACAACCTTCAGTACATTGTACTTCTCATGCATAAAGTTATTGGTTCCCGATTGCAACCCTTGTTTCGCTTTGTATGAGTTTCAGGACCTCCACCTCGCCACCTCACCATATCCAAAGAGGACGAGTGGGTAAGATATTGAAATAAAGAGACACAAGGCATGGATGTGATAGCGAGCGTTACAATATTGCTCCTTGAGGCCAAAATGGAGAGAAGGGGAAAGAATGGGAGGAGGAGATGGGTGCTCCGTCGTTCGGATGATCACGGAGGAACACATATTGTGCGCCACAATTCACGCAATATTGTCGTTACCTGAACTGTTATGCCTTTTAATCAAAGCAGATTTGGGAGCTCAAAAATGTGTTCCGTCTCTTTCCGGGCACCGTTTTCCGGAGACGATCATCAGACTGGTGTTTTGTAATTTTGACTTTATGGTGAAGACAAAGGGTAAATAAGTGAAAAAGATTCCCAACATCAAGCCGGGTTGAGAAAACACTGGCGATTAATTGCCCGTCTCGCGTTGGTGGTCTTAATGGATATAATTTCATATCCTAGATTGAGGCACCGAAATCAGTAGCACAGAGACATATATGTAACGGTGCTCGCTACTGATATCTCATAGAGAGAGGGAAAGAGGGAGAAATACAAATATTATCTCAATACTATCGAAACTTACAGTTTTGCCATCCTTAGTGATAATGATGTCATTCGAACCGGTACTGCTTTGGATTTCTCTGACCTCTCCATCGATCCGTCCTTCTTTCGAATCTTTAATCCAGACGTGAGATCCAACATCCACATGAACTGCGTCCCCTGCATCACTCCGAGCAAATCAGAATGCAGAAAAAAATAATGTAACCATAGATGACGGAACGAAAATAGAAAATGTTGTGCTCAGCTCAAAATAAATATCTAAACTACGTACTCACAGTGATTTCGTATAGAAGAAACACTAAAGTGCGCTCCGAGAGACGAAAATCAAGTGAAATAGAGTTTGACGAAGAGAGGATAACGTCTGAAGAAAAACGAGGTTTGGATGTGAAGAAGAAAGAAGTTGTTCTTGAAGTTCGGTAGAAGAAAAATACCAAATTTATCTACCTCTTTTTCGTTTTACGTCGTTTTCGTTCGTAAGTGTTTTCGTCACTTCTTTTTCAAACTCCTTTTTCCGGACAAAAAACAACCTTCAGTACATTGTACTTCTCATGCATAAAGTTATTGGTTCCCGATTGCAACCCTTGTTTCGCTTTGTATGAGTTTCAGGACCTCCACCACGCCACCTCACCATATCCAAAGAGGACGAGTGGGTAAGATATTGAAATAAAGAGACACAAGGCATGGATGTGATAGCGAGCGTTACAATATTGCTCCTTGAGGCCAAAATGGAGAGAGGAGAAAGAAAGAATGGGAGGAGGAGATGGGTGCTCCGTCGTTCGGATGATCACGGAGGAACACATATTGTGCGCCACAATTCACATAATATTGTCGTTACCTGAACTGTTATGCCTTTTAATCAAAGCAGATTTGGGAGCTCAAAAATGTGTTCCGTCTCTTTCGGGGCACGTTTTTTTCCGGAGACGATCATCAGACTGGTGTTTTGTAATTTTGACTTTATGGTGAAGACAAAGGGTAAATAAGTGAAAAGATTCCCAACATCAAGCCGGGTTGAGAAAACACTGGCGATTAATTGCCCGTCTCGCGTTGGTGGTCTTAATGGATATAATTTCATATCCTAGATTGAGGCACCGAAATCAGTAGCAGAGAGACATATATGTAACGGTGCTCGCTCGATATCTCATAGAGAGAGGGAAAGAGGAGAAATACAAATATTATCTCAATACTATCGAAACTTACAGTTTTGCCATCCTTAGTGATAATGATGTCATTCGAACCGGTACTGCTTTGGATTTCTCTGACCTCTCCATCGATCCGTCCTTCTTCGAATCTTTAATCCAGACGTGAGATCCAACATCCACATGAACTGCGCCCCCTGCATCACTCCGAGCAAATCAGAAGAATGCAAAAAAAATAATGTAACCATAGATGACGGAACGAAAATAGAAAATGTTGTGCTCAGCTCAAAATAAATATCTAAACTACGTACTCACAGTGATTTCGTATAGAAGAAACACTAAAGTGCGCCCGAGAGACGAAAATCAAGTGAAATAGAGTTTTGGAAGAGAGGATAACGTCTGAAGAAAAACGAGGTTTGGATGTGAAGAAGAAAGAAGTTGTTCTTGAAGTTGGTGGAAGAAAAATACCAAATTTATCTACCTCTTTTTTCGTTTTACGTCGTTTTTCGTTCGTAAGTGTTTTCGTCACTTCTTTTTCAAACTCCTTTTTCCGGACAAAAACAACCTTCAGTACATTGTACTTCTCTCATCATAAAGTTATTGGTTCCCGATTGCAACCCTTGTTTCGCTTTGTATGAGTTTCAGGACCTCCACCTCGCCACCTCACCATATCCAAAGAGGACGAGTGGGTAAGATATTGAAATAAAGAGACACAAGGCATGGATGTGATAGCGCGGCGTTACAATATTGCTCCTTGAGGCCAAAATGGAGAGAAGGGGAAAGAATGGGAGGAGGAGATGGGTGCTCCGTCGTTCGGATGATCACGGAGGAACACATATTGTGCGCCACAATTCACGCAATATTGTCGTTACCTGAACTGTTATGCCTTTTAATCAAAGCAGATTTGGGAGCACAAAAATGTGTTCCGTCTCTTTCCGGGCACCGTTTTCCCGGAGACGATCATCAGACTGGTGTTTTGTAATTTTGACTTTATGGTGAAGACAAAGGGTAAATAAGTGAAAAAGATTCCCAACATCAAGCCGGGTTGAGAAAAACACTGGCGATTAATTGCCCGTCTCGCGTTGTGGTCTTAATGGATATAATTTCATATCCTAGATTGAGGCACCGAAATCAGTAGCACAGAGACATATATGTAACGGTGCTCGCTACTGATATCTCATAGAGAGAGGGAAAGAGGGAGAAATACAAATATTATCTCAATACTATCGAAACTTACAGTTTTGCCATCCTTAGTGATAATGATGTCATTCGAACCGGTACTGCTTTTGATTTTTCTCTGACCTCTCCATCGATCCGTCCTTCTTTCGAATCTTTAATCCAGACGTGAGATCCAACATCCACATGAACTGCGCGCCCCTGCATCACTCCGAGCAAATCAGAATGCAGAAAAAAATAATGTAACCATAGATGACGGAACGAAAATAGAAAATGTTGTGCTCAGCTCAAAATAAATATCTAAACTACGTACTCACAGTGATTTCGTATAGAAGAAACACTAAAGTGCGCTCCGAGAGACGAAAATCAAGTGAAATAGAGTTTGCGGAAGAGAGGATAACGTCTGAAGAAAAACGAACGAGGTTTGGATGTGAAGAAGAAAGAAGTTGTTCTTGAAGTTCGGTAGGAAGAAAAATACCAAATTTATCTACCTCTTTTTCGTTTTACGTCGTTTTCGTTCGTAAGTGTTTTCGTCACTTCTTTTCAAACTCCTTTTTCCGGAAAAAAAACAACCTTCAGTACATTGTACTTCTCATGCATAAAGTTATTGGTTCCCGATTGCAACCCTTGTTTCGCTTTGTATGAGTTTCAGGACCTCCACCTCGCCACCTCACCATATCCAAAGAGGACGAGTGGGTAAGATATTGAAATAAAGAGACACAAGGCATGGATGTGATAGCGAAGCGTTACAATATTGCTCCTTGAGGCCAAAATGGGAGAGGGGGGAAAGAATGGGAGGAGGAGATGGGTGCTCCGTCGTTCGGATGATCACGGAGGAACACATATTGTGCGCCACAATTCACACGCAATATTGTCGTTACCTGAACTGTTATGCCTTTTAATCAAAGCAGATTTGGGAGCTCAAAAATGTGTTCCGTCTCTTTCCGGGCACCGTTTTCCCGGAGACGATCATCAGACTGGTGTTTTGTAATTTTGACTTTATGGTGAAGACAAAGGGTAAATAAGTGAAAAAAGATTCCCAACATCAAGCGGGTTGAGAAAACACTGGCGATTAATTGCCCGTCTCGCGTTGGTGGTCTTAATGGATATAATTTCATATCCTAGATTGAGGCACCGAACCGAAATCAGTAGCACGAGAGATATATATGTGGTGCGGTGCTCGCTACTGATATCTCATAGAGAGAGAGAGAGGAGAAATACAAATATTATCTCAATACTATCGAAACTTACAGTTTTGCCATCCTTAGTGATAATGATGTCATTCGAACCGGTACTGCTTTGGATTTCTCTGACCTCTCCATCGATCCGTCCTTCTTTCGAATCTTTAATCCAGACGTGAGATCCAACATCCACATGAACTGCGTCCCCTGCATCACTCCGAGCAAATCAGAATGCAGAGAAAAAAATAAATGTAACCATAGATGACGGAAACGAAAATAGAAAATGTTGTGCTCAGCTCAAAATAAATATCTAAACTACGTACTCACAGTGATTTCGTATAGAAGAAACACTAAAGTGCGCTCCGAGAGACGAAAATCAAGTGAAATAGAGTTTGCGGAAGAGAGGATAACGTCTGAAGAAAAACGAGGTTTGGATGTGAAGAAGAAAGAAGTTGTTCTTGAAGTTCGGCGGAAGAAAAATACCAAATTTATCTACCTCTTTTTTCGTTTTACGTCGTTTTCGTTCGTAAGTGTTTTCGTCACTTCTTTTTCAAACTCTTTTTCCGGACAAAAACAACCTTCAGTACATTGTACTTCTCATGCATAAAGTTATTGGTTCCCGATTGCAACCCTTGTTTTCGCTTTGTATGAGTTTCAGGACCTCCACCTCGCCACCTCACCATATCCAAAGAGGACGAGTGGGTAAGATATTGAAATAAAGAGACACAAGGCATGGATGTGATAGCGAGCGTTACAATATTGCTCCTTGAGGCCAAAATGGAGAGAAGGGGAAAGAATGGGAGGAGGAGATGGGTGCTCCGTCGTTCGGATGATCACGGAGGAACACATATTGTGCGCCACAATTCACACAATATTGTCGTTACCTGAACTGTTATGCCTTTTAATCAAAGCAGATTTGGGAGCTCAAAAATGTGTTCCGTCTCTTTCCGGGCACCGTTTTCCCGGAGACGATCATCAGACTGGTGTTTTGTAATTTTGACTTTATGGTGAAGACAAAGGGTAAATAAGTGAAAAAGATTCCCAACATCAAGCCGGGTTGAGAAAACACTGGCGATTAATTGCCCGTCTCGCGTTGGTGGTCTTAATGGATATAATTTCATATCCTAGATTGAGGCACCGAAATCAGTAGCACAGAGACATATATGTAACGGTGCTCGCTACTGATATCTCATAGAGAGAGGGAAAGAGGAGAAATACAAATATTATCTCAATACTATCGAAACTTACAGTTTTGCCATCCTTAGTGATAATGATGTCATTCGAACCGGTACTGCTTTGGATTTCTCTGACCTCTCCATCGATCCGTCCTTCTTTCGAATCTTTAATCCAGACGTGAGATCCAACATCCACATGAACTGCGCGCCCCCTGCATCACTCCGAGCAAATCAGAATGCAGAAAAAAATAATGTAACCATAGATGACGGAACCAAAATAGAAAATGTTGTGCTCAGCTCAAAATAAATATCTAAACTACGTACTCACAGTGATTTCGTATAGAAGAAACACTAAAGTGCGCTCCGAGAGACGAAAATCAAGTGAAATAGAGTTTGCGGAAGAGAGGATAACGTCTGAAGAAAAACGAGGTTTGGATGTGAAGAAGAAAGAAGTTGTTCTTGAAGTTCGGGGGAAGAAAAATACCAAATTTATCTACCTCTTTTTCGTTTTACGTCGTTTTCGTTCGTAAGTGTTTTCGTCACTTCTTTTTCAAACTCCTTTTTCAGGATAGAAAACAACCTTCGGTACATTGTACTTCTCATGCATAAAGTTATTGGTTCCCGATTGCAACCCTTGTTTCGCTTTGTAAGAGTTTCAGGACCTCCACCTCGCCACCTCACCATATCCAAAGAGGACGAGTGGGTAAGATATTGAAATAAAGAGACACAAGGCATGGATGTGATAGCGAGCGTCACAATATTGCTCCTTGAGGCCAAAATGGAGAGAAGGGGAAAGAATGGGAGGAGGAGATGGGTGCTCCGTCGTTCGGATGATAACGGAGGAACACATATTGTGCGCCACAATTCACGCAATATTGTCGTTACCTGAACTGTTATGCCTTTTAATCAAAGCAGATTTGGGAGCTCAAAAATGTGTTCCGTCTCTTTCCGGGCACCGTTTTCCCGGAGACGATCATCAGACTGGTGTTTTGTAATTTTGACTTTATGGTGAAGACAAAGGGTAAATAAGTGAAAAAGATTCCCAACATCAAGCCGGGTTGAGAAAACACTGGCGATTAATTGCCCGTCTCGCGTTGGTGGTCTTAATGGATATAATTTCATATCCTAGATTGAGGCACCGAAATCAGTAGCACAGAGACATATATGTAACGGTGCTCGCTACTGATATCTCATAGAGAGAGGGAAAGAGGGAGAAATACAAATATTATCTCAATACTATCGAAACTTACAGTTTTGCCATCCTTAGTGATAATGATGTCATTCGAACCGGTACTGCTTTGGATTTCTCTGACCTCTCCATCGATCCGTCCTTCTTTCGAATCTTTAATCCAGACGTGAGATCCAACATCCACATGAACTGCGTCCCCTGCATCACTCCGAGCAAATCAGAATGCAGAAAAAAATAATGTAACCATAGATGACGGAACGAAAATAGAAAATGTTGTGCTCAGCTCAAAATAAATATCTAAACTACGTACTCACAGTGATTTCGTATAGAAGAAACACTAAAGACGAAAATCAAGTGAAATAGAGTTTGCGGAAGAGAGGATAACGTCTGAAGAAAAACGAGGTTTGGATGTGAAGAAGAAAGAAGTTGTTCTTGAAGTTCGGCGGAAGAAAAATACCAAATTTATCTACCTTTTTTCGTTTTACGTCGTTTTCGTTCGTAAGTGTTTTCGTCACTTCTTTTCAAACTCCTTTTTCCGGACAAAAAACAACCTTCAGTACATTGTACTTCTCATGCATAAAGTTATTGGTTCCCGATTGCAACCCTTGTTTCGCTTTGTATGAGTTTCAGGACCTCCACCTCGCCACCTCACCATATCCAAAGAGGACGAGTGGGTAAGATATTGAAATAAAGAGACACAAGGCATGGATGTGATATCGAGCGTTGCAATATTGCTCCTTGAGGCCAAAATGGAGAGAAGGGGAAAGAATGGGAGGAGGAGATGGGTGCTCCGTCGTTCGGATGATCACGGAGGAACACATATTGTGCGCCACAATTCACGCAATATTGTCGTTACCTGAACTGTTATGCCTTTTAATCAAAGCAGATTTGGGAGCTCAAAAATGTGTTCCGTCTCTTTCCGGGCACCGTTTTCCCGGAGACGATCATCAGACTGGTGTTTTGTAATTTTGACTTTATGGTGAAGACAAAGGGTAAATAAGTGAAAAAGATTCCCAACATCAAGCCGGGTTGAAAAACACTGGCGATTAATTGCCAAATCTCGCGTTGGTGGTCTTAATGGATATAATTTCATATCCTAGATTGAGGCACCGAAATCAGTAGTACAGAGAGACATATATGTAACGGTGCTCGCTACTGATATCTCTCAGAGAGAGAGGAAGGAGGAGAAATACAAATATTATCTCAATACTATCGAAACTTACAGTTTTGCCATCCTTAGTGATAATGATGTCATTCGAACCGGTACTGCTTTGGATTTCTCTGACCTCTCCATCGATCCGTCCTTCTTTCGAATCTTTAATCCAGACGTGAGATCCAACATCCACATGAACTGCGTCCCCTGCATCACTCCGAGCAAATCAGAATGCAGAAAAAAATAATGTAACCATAGATGACGGAACGAAAATAGAAAATGTTGTGCTCAGCTCAAAATAAATATCTAAACTACGTACTCACAGTGATTTCGTATAGAAGAAACACTAAAGTGCGCTCCGAGAGACGAAAATCAAGTGAAATAGAGTTTGCGGAAGAGAGGATAACGTCTGAAGAAAAACGAGGTTTGGATGTGAAGAAGAAAGAAGTTGTTCTTGAAGTTTGGCGGAAGAAAAATACCAAATTTATCTACCTCTTTTTCGTTTTACGTCGTTTTCGTTCGTAAGTGTTTTCGTCACTTCTTTTTCAAACTCCTTTTTCCGGACAAAAACAACCTTCAGTACATTGTACTTCTCATGCATAAAGTTATTGGTTCCCGATTGCAACCCTTGTTTCGCTTTGTATGAGTTTCAGGACCTCCACCTCGCCACCTCACCATATCCAAAGAGGACGAGTGGGTAAGATATTGAAATAAAGAGACACAAGGCATGGATGTGATAGCGAGCGTTACAATATTGCTCCTTGAGGCCAAAATGGAGAGAAGGGGAAAGAATGGGAGGAGGAGATGGGTGCTCCGTCGTTCGGATGATCACGGAGGAACACATATTGTGCGCCACAATTCACACAATATTGTCGTTACCTGAACTGTTATGCCTTTTAATCAAAGCAGATTTGGGAGCTCAAAAATGTGTTCCGTCTCTTTCCGGGCACCGTTTTCCCGGAGACGATCATCAGACTGGTGTTTTGTAATTTTGACTTTATGGTGAAGACAAAGGGTAAATAAGTGAAAAAGATTCCCAACATCAAGCCGGGTTGAGAAAACACTGGCGATTAATTGCCCGTCTCGCGTTGGTGGTCTTAATGGATATAATTTCATATCCTAGATTGAGGCACCGATATCAGTAGCACAGAGACATATATATAACGGTGCTCGCTACTGATATCTCATAGAGAGAGGGAAAGAGGGAGAAATACAAATATTATCTCAATACTATCGAAACTTACAGTTTGCCATCCTTAGTGATAATGATGTCATTCGAACCGGTACTGCTTTTGATTTCTCTGACCTCTCCATCGATCCGTCCTTCTTTCGAATCTTTAATCTGGACGTGAGATCCAACATCCACATGAACTGCGTCCCCTGCATCACTCCGAGCAAATCAGAATGCAGAAAAAAATAATGTAACCATAGATGACGGAACGAAAATAGAAAATGTTGTGCTCAGCTCAAAATAAATATCTAAACTACGTACTCACAGTGATTTCGTATAGAAGAAACACTAAAGTGCGCTCCGAGAGACGAAAATCAAGTGAAATAGAGTTTGCGGAAGAGAGGATAACGTCTGAAGAAAAACGAGGTTTGGATGTGAAGAAGAAAGAAGTTGTTCTTGAAGTTCGGCGGAAGAAAAATACCAAATTTATCTACCTCTTTTTCGTTTTACGTCGTTTTCGTTCGTAAGTGTTTTTCGTCACTCCTTTTTGAAACTCCTTTTTCCGGACAAAAAACAACCTTCAGTACATTGTACTTCACATGCATAAAGTTATTGGTTCCCGATTGCAACCCTTGTTTCGCTTTGTATGAGTTTCAGGACCTCCACCTCGCCACCTCACCATATCCAAAGAGGACGAGTGGGTAAGATATTGAAATAAAGAGACACAAGGCATGGATGTGAT
The DNA here is from genome assembly GCA_022405105.1 of Aristolochia contorta. Classification (NCBI taxonomy): domain Eukaryota; kingdom Viridiplantae; phylum Streptophyta; class Magnoliopsida; order Piperales; family Aristolochiaceae; genus Aristolochia; species Aristolochia contorta. Next base: position 19,721,464 of record CM039664.1, read on the forward strand.
AGCGAGCGTTACAATATTGCTCCTTGAGGCCAAAATGGAGAGAAGGGGAAAGAATGGGAGGAGGAGATGGGTGCTCCGTCGTCGGATGATCACGGAGGAACACATATTGTGCGCCACAATTCACATAATATTGTCGTTACCTGAACTGTTATGCCTTTTAATCAAAGCAGATTTGGGAGCTCAAAAATGTGTTCCGTCTCTTTCCGGGCACCGTTTTCCGGAGGCGATCATCAGACTGGTGTTTTGTAATTTTGACTTTATGGTGAAGACAAAGGGTAAATAAGTGAAAAGATTCCCAACATCAAGCCGGGTTGAGAAAAAACATTGGCGATTAATTGCCCGTCTCGCGTTGGTGGTCTTAATGGATATAATTTCATATCCTAGATTGAGGCACCGAAATCAGTAGCACAGAGACATATATATAACGGTGCTCGCTACATGATATCTCATAGAGAGAGAGGAAAGAGGAGAAATACAAATATTATCTCAATACAATCGAAACTTACAGTTTTGCCATCCTTAGTGATAATGATGTCATTCGAACCGGTACTGCTTTGGATTTCTCTGACCTCTCCATCGATCCGTCCTTCTTTCGAATCTTTTATCCAGACGTGAGATCCAACATCCACATGAACTGCGTCCCCTGCATCACTCCGAGCAAATCAGAATGCAGAAAAAAATAATGTAACCATAGATGACGGAACGAAAATAGAAAATGTTGTGCTCAGCTCAAAATAAATATCTAAACTACGTACTCACAGTGATTTGTATAGAAGAAACACTAAAGTGCGCTCCGAGAGACGAAAATCAAGTGAAATAGAGTTTGCGGAAGAGAGGATAACGTCTGAAGAAAAACGAGGTTTGGATGTGAAGAAGAAAGAAGTTGTTCTTGAAGTTCGGCGGAAGAAAAATACCAAATTTATCTACCTCTTTTTCGTTTTACGTCGTTTTCGTTCGTAAGTGTTTTCGTCACTTCTTTTTCAAACTCCTTTTTCCGGACAAAAAAACAACCTTCAGTACATTGTACTTCTCATGCATAAAGTTATTGGTTCCCGATTGCAACCCTTGTTTCGCTTTGTATGAGTTTCAGGACCTCCACCTCGCCACCTCACCATATCCAAAGAGGACGAGTGGGTAAGATATTGAAATAAAGAGACACAAGGCATGGATGTGATATGGCGTTACAATATTGCTCCTTGAGGCCAAAATGGAGAGAAGGGGAAAGAATGGGAGGAGGAGATGGGTGCTCCGTCGTTCGGATGATCACGGAGGAACACATATTGTGCGCCACAATTCACGCAATATTGTCGTTACCTGAACTGTTATGCCTTTTAATCAAAGCAGATTTGGGAGCTCAAAAATGTGTTCCGTCTCTTTCCGGGCACCGTTTTCCGGAGGCGATCATCAGACTGGTGTTTTGTAATTTTGACTTTATGGTGAAGACAAAGGGTAAATAAGTGAAAAAGATTCCCAACATCAAGCCGGGTTGAGAAAAACACTGGCGATTAATTGCCAAATCTCGCGTTGGTGGTCTTAATGGATATAATTTCATATCCTAGATTGAGGCACCGAAAATCAGTAGCACAGAGACATATATATAACGGTGCTGCGCTACTGATATCTCATAGAGAGAGGGAAAGAGGAGAAATACAAATATTATCTCAATACTATCGAAACTTACAGTTTTGCCATCCTTAGTGATAATGATGTCATTCGAACCGGTACTGCTTTGGATTTCTCTGACCTCTCCAGATCGATCCGTCCTTCTTTCGAATCTTTAATCCAGACGTGAGATCCAACATCCACATGAACTGCGTCCCCTGCATCACTCCCGAGCAAATCAGAATGCAGAAAAAAAATAATGTAACCATAGATGACGGAACGAAAATAGAAAATGTTGTGCTCAGCTCAAAATAAATATCTAAACTACGTACTCACAGTGATTTCGTATAGAAGAAACACTAAAAAGTGCGCTCCGAGAGACGAAAATCAAGTGAAATAGAGTTTTGGAAGAGAGGATAACGTCTGAAGAAAAACGAGGTTTGGATGTGAAGAAGAAAGAAGTTGTTCTTGAAGTTCGGTAGGAAGAAAAATACCAAATTTATCTACCTCTTTTTCGTTTTACGTCGTTTTCGATTCGTAAGTGTTTTCGTCACTTCTTTTTCAAACTCCTTTTTCCGGACAAAAACAACCTTCAGTACATTGTACTTCTCATGCATAAAGTTATTGGTTCCCGATTGCAACCCTTGTTTCGGCTTTGTATGAGTTTCAGGACCTCCACCTCGCCACCTCACCATATCCAAAGAGGACGAGTGGGTAAGATATTGAAATAAAGAGACACAAGGCATGGATGTGATAGCGAGCGTTACAATATTGCTCCTTGAGGCCAAAATGGAGAGAAGGGGAAAGAATGGGAGGAGGAGATGGGTGCTCTCCGTCGTTCGGATGATCACGGAGGAACACATATTGTGCGCCACAATTCACATAATATTGTCGTTACCTGAACTGTTATGCCTTTTAATCAAAGCAGATTTGGGAGCTCAAAAATGTGTTCCGTCTCTTTCCGGGCACCGTTTTCCCGGAGACGATCATCAGACTGGTGTTTTGTAATTTTGACTTTATGGTGAAGACAAAGGGTAAATAAGTGAAAAAGATTCCCAACATCAAGCCGGGTTGAGAAAACACTGGCGATTAATTGCCCGTCTCGCGTTGGTGGTCTTAATGGATATAATTTCATATCCTAGATTGAGGCACGAAAAATCAGTAGCACAGAGAGACATATATGTAACGGTGCTCGCTACTGATATCTCATAGAGAGAGAGAGGAAAGAGGAGAAATACAAATATTATCTCAATACTATCGAAACTTACAGTTTGCCATCCTTAGTGATAATGATGTCATTCGAACCGGTACTGCTTTGGATTTCTCTGACCTCTCCATCGATCCGTCCTTCTTTCGAATCTTTAATCCAGACGTGAGATCCAACATCCACATGAACTGCGCCCCTGCATCACTCCGAGCAAATCAGAATGCAGAAAAAAAATAATGTAACCATAGATGACGGAACGAAAATAGAAAATGTTGTGCTCAGCTCAAAATAAATATCTAAACTACACGTACTCACAGTGATTTCGTATAGAAGAAACACTAAAGTGCGCTCGAGAGCGAAAATCAAGTGAAATAGAGTTTGCGGAAGAGAGGATAACGTCTGAAGAAAAACGAGGTTTGGATGTGAAGAAGAAAGAAGTTGTTCTTGAAGTTCGTGGAAGAAAAATACCAAATTTATCTACCTCTTTTTCGTTTACGTCGTTTTCGTTCGTAAGTGTTTTCGTCACTTCTTTTTCAAACTCCTTTTCCGGACAAAAAAACAACCTTCAGTACATTGTACTTCTCATGCATAAAGTTATTGGTTCCCGATTGCAACCCTTGTTTCGCTTTGTATGAGTTTCAGGACCTCCACCTCGCCACCTCACCATATCCAAAGAGGACGAGTGGGTAAGATATTGAAATAAAGAGACACAAGGCATGGATGTGATAGCGGCGTTACAATATTGCTCCTTGAGGCCAAAATGGAGAGAAGGGGAAAGAATGGGAGGAGGAGATGGGTGCTCCGTCGTTCGGATGATCACGGAGGAACACATATTGTGCGCCACAATTCACGCAATAATATTGTCGTTACCTGAACTGTTATGCCTTTTAATCAAAGCAGATTTGGGAGCTCAAAAATGTGTTCCGTCTCTTTTCGGGCACCGTTTTCCCGGAGGCGATCATCAGACTGGTGTTTTGTAATTTTGACTTTATGGTGAAGACAAAGGGTAAATAAGTGAAAAGATTCCCAACATCAAGCCGGGTTGAAAAAACTTGGCGATTAATTGCCCGTCTCGCGTTGGTGGTCTTAATGGATATAATTTCATATCCTAGATTGAGGCACCGAAATCAGTAGCACAGAGAGATATATATATAACGGTGCTCGCTACTGATATCTCATAGAGAGAGGGAAAGAGGGAGAAATACAAATATTATCTCAATACTATCGAAACTTACAGTTTTGCCATCCTTAGTGATAATGATGTCATTCGAACCGGTACTGCTTTGGATTTCTCTGACCTCTCCATCGATCCGTCCTTCTTTCGAATCTTTAATCCAGACGTGAGATCCAACATCCACATGAACTGCGTCCCCTGCATCACTCCGAGCAAATCAGAATGCAGAAAAAAATAATGTAACCATAGATGACGGAACGAAAATAGAAAATGTTGTGCTCAGCTCAAAATAAATATCTAAACTACGTACTCACAGTGATTTCGTATAGAAGAAACACTAAAGTGCGCTCCGAGAGACGAAAATCAAGTGAAATAGAGTTTGCGGAAGAGAGGATAACGTCTGAAGAAAAACGAGGTTTGGATGTGAAGAAGAAAGAAGTTGTTCTTGAAGTTCGGAGGAAGAAAAATACCAAATTTATCTACCTCTTTTTCGTTTTACGTCGTTTTCGTTCGTAAGTGTTTTCGTCACTTCTTTTTCAAACTCCTTTTTCGGACAAAAAACAACCTTCAGTACATTGTACTTCTCATGCATAAAGTTATTGGTTCCCGATTGCAACCCTTGTTTCGCTTTGTATGAGTTTCAGGACCTCCACCTCGCCACCTCACCATATCCAAAGAGGACGAGTGGGTAAGATATTGAAATAAAGAGACACAAGGCATGGATGTGATAGCGAGCGTTACAATATTGCTCCTTGAGGCCAAAATGGAGAGAAGGGGAAAGAATGGGAGGAGGAGATGGGTGCTCCGTCGTTCGGATGATCACGGAGGAACACATATTGTGCGCCACAATTCACACAATATTGTCGTTACCTGAACTGTTATGCCTTTTAATCAAAGCAGATTTGGGAGCTCAAAAATGTGTTCCGTCTCTTTCCGGGCACCGTTTTCCCGGAGACGATCATCAGACTGGTGTTTTGTAATTTTGACTTTATGGTGAAGACAAAGGGTAAATAAGTGAAAAAGATTCCCAACATCAAGCCGGGTTGAGAAAACACTGGCGATTAATTGCTGCCGTCTCGCGTTGGTGGTCTTAATGGATATAATTTCATATCCTAGATTGAGGCACCGAAATCAGTAGCACAGAGACATATATGTAACGGTGCTCGCTACTGATATCTCATAGAGAGAGGAAAGAGGGAGAAATACAAATATTATCTCAATACTATCGAAACTTACAGTTTTGCCATCCTTAGTGATAATGATGTCATTCGAACCGGTACTGCTTTGGATTTCTCTGACCTCTCCATCGATCCGTCCTTCTTTCGAATCTTTAATCCAGACGTGAGATCCAACATCCACATGAACTGCGCCCCCTGCATCACTCCGAGCAATTCAGAATGCAGAAAAAAATAATGTAGCCATAGATGACGGAACCAAAATAGAAAATGTTGTGCTCAGCTCAAAATAAATATCTAAACTACGTACTCAGTGAGTGATTTCGTATAGAAGAAACACTAAAAAGTGCGCCGAGAGACGAAAATCAAGTGAAATAGAGTTTGCGGAAGAGAGGATAACGTCTGAAGAAAAACGAGGTTTGGATGTGAAGAAGAAAGAAGTTGTTCTTGAAGTTCGGTGGAAGAAAAATACCAAATTTATCTACCTCTTTTTCGTTTTACGTCGTTTTCGTTCGTAAGTGTTTTCGTCACTTCTTTTTCAAACTCCTTTTTCCGGACAAAAAACAACCTTCAGTACATTGTACTTCTCATGCATAAAGTTATTGGTTCCCGATTGCAACCCTTGTTTTCGCTTTTGTATGAGTTTCAGGACCTCCACCTCGCCACCTCACCATATCCAAAGAGGACGAGTGGGTAAGATATTGAAATAAAGAGACACAAGGCATGGATGTGATAGCGAAGCGTTACAATATTGCTCCTTGAGGCCAAAATGGAGAGAAGGGGAAAGAATGGGAGGAGGAGATGGGTGCTCCGTCGTTCGGATGATCACGGAGGAACACATATTGTGCGCCACAATTCACGCAATATTGTCGTTACCTGAACTGTTATGCCTTTTAATCAAAGCAGATTTGGGAGCTCAAAAATGTGTTCCGTCTCTTTCCGGGCACCGTTTTCCCGGAGACGATCATCAGACTGGTGTTTTGTAATTTTGACTTTATGGTGAAGACAAAGGGTAAATAAGTGAAAAAGATTCCCAACATCAAGCCGGGTTGAGAAAACACTGGCGATTAATTGCCCGTCTCGCGTTGGTGGTCTTAATGGATATAATTTCATATCCTAGATTGAGGCACCGAAATCAGTAGCACAGAGACATATATGTAACGGTGCTCGCTACTGATATCTCATAGAGTGAGGGAAAGAGGGAGAAATACAAATATTATCTCAATACTATTGAAACTTACAGTTTTGCCATCCTTAGTGATAATGATGTCATTCGAACCGGTACTGCTTTGGATTTCTCTGACCTCTCCATCGATCCGTCCTTCTTTCGAATCTTTAATCCAGACGTGAGATCCAACATCCACATGAACTGCGTCCCCTGCATCACTCCGACCAATCAGAAAGCAGAAAAAAATAATGTAACCATAGATGACGGAACGAAAATAGAAAATGTTGTGCTCAGCTCAAAATAAATATCTAAACTACGTACTCACAGTGATTTCGTATAGAAGAAACACTAAAAAGTGCGCTCCGAGAGACGAAAATCAAGTGAAATAGAGTTTGCGGAAGAGAGGATAACGTCTGAAGAAAAACGAGGTTTGGATGTGAAGAAGAAAGAAGTTGTTCTTGAAGTTCGGCGGAAGAAAAATACCAAATTTATCTACCTCTTTTTCGTTTTACGTCGTTTTCGTTCGTAAGTGTTTTTCGTCACTCCTTTTTGAAACTCCTTTTTCCGGACAAAAAACAACCTTCAGTACATTGTACTTCACATGCATAAAGTTATTGGTTCCCGATTGCAACCCTTGTTTCGCTTTGTATGAGTTTCAGGTCCTCCACCTCGCCACCTCACCATATCCAAAGAGGACGAGTGGGTAAGATATTGAAATAAAGAGACACAAGGCATGGATGTGATAGCGAGCGTTGCAATATTGCTCCTTGAGGCCAAAATGGAGAGAAGGGGAAAGAATGGGAGGAGGAGATGGGTGCTCCGTCGTTCGGATGATCACGGAGGAACACATATTGTGCGCCACAATTCACGCAATATTGTCGTTACCTGAACTGTTATGCCTTTTAATCAAAGCAGATTTGGGAGCTCAAAAATGTGTTCCGTCTCTTTCTGGGCACCGTTTTCCCGGAGACGATCATCAGACTGGTGTTTTGTAATTTTGACTTTATGGTGAAGACAAAGGGTAAATAAGTGAAAAAGATTCCCAACATCAAGCCGGGTTGAGAAAACACTGGCGATTAATTGCCCATCTCGCGTTGGTGGTCTTAATGGATATAATTTCATATCCTAGATTGAGGCACCGAAATCAGTAGCACAGAGACATATATGTAACGGTGCTCGCTACTGATATCTCATAGAGAGAGGGAAAGAGGGAGAAATACAAATATTATCTCAATACTATCGAAACTTACAGTTTTGCCATCCTTAGTGATAATGATGTCATTCGAACCGGTACTGCTTTGGATTTCTCTGACCTCTCCATCGATCCGTCCTTCTTTCGAATCTTTAATCCAGACGTGAGATCCAACATCCACATGAACTGCGTCCCCTGCATCACTCCGAGCAAATCAGAATGCAGAAAAAAAATAATGTAACCATAGATGACGGAACGAAAATAGAAAATGTTGTGCTCAGCTCAAAATAAATATCTAAACTACGTACTCACAGTGATTTCGTATAGAAGAAACACTAAAGTGCGCTCCGAGAGACGAAAATCAAGTGAAATAGAGTTTTACGGAAGAGAGGATAACGTCACGAAGAAAAAACGAGGTTTGGATGTGAAGAAGAAAGAAGTTGTTCTTGAAGTTCGGCGGAAGAAAAATACCAAATTTATCTACCTCTTTTTTCGTTTTACGTCGTTTTCGTTCGTAAGTGTTTTCGTCACTTCTTTTTCAAACTCCTTTTTCCGGACAAAAACAACCTTCAGTACATTGTACTTCTCATGCATAAAGTTATTGGTTCCCGATTGCAACCCTTGTTTCGCTTTGTATGAGTTTCAGGACCTCCACCTCGCCACCTCACCATATCCAAAGAGGACGAGTGGGTAAGATATTGAAATAAAGAGACACAAGGCATGGATGTGATAGCGATAGCGTTACAATATTGCTCCTTGAGGCCAAAATGGAGAGAAGGGGAAAGAATGGGAGGAGGAGATGGGTGCTCCGTCGTTCGGATGATCACGGAGGAACACATATTGTGCGCCACAATTCACATAATATTGTCGTTACCTGAACTGTTATGCCTTTTAATCAAAGCAGATTTGGGAGCTCAAAAATGTGTTCCGTCTCTTCCGGGCACCGTTTTCCGGAGACGATCATCAGACTGGTGTTTTGTAATTT